>JAJJWW010000928.1:0-737442 GCA_023531295.1 Papaver armeniacum
TGCAATAATCACTTATTTGCTGTTGTATACCTTAGATCCCACCAACTGGACAAGAATCTAAAAGATGGTTTGACTCTCAAATAACAACACTTTCTCAAATACTGAGAATGGTAATCGTACGTGAAATTTGGTAGAATCGCCGCAGCTTTCTTAACAAAGTTGCTATTGGTATTCAACGCTGCACTACATGGGCACCAAATGTCAGGTGTAGTGAAACTTGCATGGTTAGAAGGTATCTTTGTTTAGTAATGGTAATCCTACGTGGAATTTGGGAGAATCTGGGTCGTGAGCCTTGCACTTTCGGAACAAAGTTCTTCATTGGTATTCAACGCTGCACTACATGGGCACCAAATTACTCGAAATTGCAGGTTTGTGGTTAAGATTATTTTGTTTTATTTGGATTTAGTTACCTCCAGTTATCAGAATGCAAATGATAACACTCTCTCTCTAAGCTACACGAGAAAATTTTAAACAACTTTCTACCTTAAAAAAAAAGTAAGGGATAAAAAAAAAAAATACAATCTCTAATCTGCACAAAGATTATTATAAAGCTGGCTGACAAACTTGTGTAGCTGTTGTAGAAGGGATATTCCATAAAATGGGCAGCCATCCCACAACAGTGAAAAGCAACTAATCTTTAAGGATGTTCTTGAATGGTGTTCACCTCTCCAAAGCCATGAAGATGTATACAGACTGGCTAAGCCACTACACGGCCATCAACAACATCTCAATCAACGAACAAGACAGTATCATTGACATTGATCACAGTAGAGATTATTTAGAACCAGAAGGACATTGATCACAGTAGAGATTATTTAGAACCAGAAGGCATTGGACACCAGAGTAGAGATAAAAAGTGCATCCATACTAAAGGACAAACAGTTATACAACAGAACCTATCCAGATAATACAAGCTTTATCTCTATGCATGCATGACAAATGCATTTCTGTTCCCGGAAACATCCCGATGGATTTGCTAAATCTTCTTGCAATGGAGCATGTTACAGACATAAAAGGAGCCTAAGAGGTTCCTTTGTTTGAATTGAGAATTCAAAGTTCCGTGGAATGGGAAAAGCTAACATTGAAATATTTTGTTTTATACACATCTAAACAACAAATGGGGTATGTAATAAGGAAGTTCGAGTGAAATAGAAAATCATACCGTTGACATACAAGTCACACACCTAGCATGAGCCACAGAGATCGTTCATTGACAGTCGATCTCTAAGGGAATTCTGACATGCTGGCGATCAGGTTCTTGTTTACCAAATATCAGTGGGAACTCCTCATACTGTTCTGAGAAACCATGTACTGCACCAAGTGTCTTCAGTGACTGGTGAACCTGGTACATAGAAGACCTGTCCTTGGGCCTAGGAACCACACAAGCACTTGCAATCTTCAGAACCTGTAGAATTTCATTGTCATAACCTTTCCACAAATAGACTTATCAATGACATCCTTGATCTGACCAGCAGCCGTGAGCTGATCCACCCAATCTACTAAGTTACCCTTGAAATCCTCATCTGGTACACTGACATCAAGGGGCTTTTGCCCTGTCACCAATTCCAAAAGCACAACCCCAAACCCATAAACATCGCCTTTCAGGGAAGCAACCATGGTGCTCGAATACTCTGGAGCAACATACCCAAACTCTCCTAAAGTACCACTCATAAAAGTACTATTATGAGTAACATCAGAATTTATGAGCTTCCCAAGACCGAAATCAGTTATCCTAGGATCAAAATCATCATCAAGAAGGATTGAATTAGAGCAAACATTTCGATGCAGAAATGGAGGTTGGCATCCATGGTGAAGCCAAGCCAATCCCCTGGAAACACCAATACTAATCCTAAGTCTAGTTGACCAATCCAACGGACCATCTTCACTATTCAAATCGCCTTCTCTATGCAATTGAGAATACAGAGTTCCACTAGGCATGTGTTTATACACCAAGAGTTTCTCATCTAGCACAACACAAAAACCCCAAAAGTGGTACCAAATTCGGATGCCTTAGTTGCCCCAGTCTAATCATCTCGGCACGGGAATTCCTTCTCATCAAGATTACAATTAAGGAGCCTTTTTGATTGAAAGGGCTGATCCATCCGAAAGTACTGCCTTATACGAAGTTCCCGTTCTAGTGGAAATGATGATTGTTTCCTTATTAAAATTATTAGTGGCAGCCATTAAATCGCCTAACTTGATCTTCACAAGAGGTTTCTTAAACAAAGTAACTTGAACTTGTCTATGGCTCTTTAATCTCTCTCCCCATTTACTGTCATCATATTTACCAGCAGCTCTACGCTTACGGTTATATCTAACAAAGAACCACCACCATATACCAAATCCAACCAACAACGAAATCACAGCACTTGAAACACCAGCAGCAATTATAATCACTATTTTACTACTCTTCGCAGCAGCACCACACTTAGATCCAAGAGGACCACCACATAGTCCACTATTTCCTTCGAAATTACTAGCACTAAAGCCCGTCGAATTGAACGGAATTTGACCAGATAAATCATTATTAGCAACATTGAATTCTGTAAGACGAGGCAGACTAGCAAATTGAGGAGGAATTGTACCAGATAATCGATTATTCGACAACTTAAGCTTATTCAAGTAGGTACAATTAGCCAAGTTTGAAGGAATTTCACCGGAAAGTTGATTCCCGGAAAGATCTAGAATTGTGATATAAGGTAACCAAGTACAAAGTTGAGAAGGAATTGTACCTGAAATCTTATTATCTGAGAGATCTAAATTCTGAAGACTTGCACAGTACTGTAAAGAATCAGGAATTTGTCCAGAAAGTTCGTTTGATGGAAGTGAAACACCAATCAATCGATCTTCTTTAGCGTTCCAGCAAGAAACACCAGAGAGTTTACAGATAAGACCAACTGATGAATTATCAAAAGTCCATGATTCTAATCTCCCTTGAGGGTCTTTAAATGCTGCTTTTACACCTTTCAAACATCTTATATCATCTTCTATACCCAAAACAACATCAGAAATCACCAGAACTAAAGCAAGAACTGAAATTCCAAGAAGAACCCTTTTTTCATTTGTTGATGATCTGTTCATGGTAGTAAGAAAAGAGGAAACTTGATGATTTTTTTTTCTCAAAACATGGATATAATTAGGGTTAGGGTATGAATAAGCTGTGGTGGTGTTGATTTCCGTGTGGAAGAAGATGGAAAATGGAGTAGTCTTCCAAGTACAGGAAGGTAATGTATGACTATTGACATTAAGAAAGTGAAGTCGTTGTTTTGAATTGATTCTTTTTTCCTTGGTGTTGAATTCAAAGGGTTTTTCTGTGTAATTTCATTAGTAATTACTGAGGTTTCCAGAGTTGGTGGTGGTGGTGGTAATGGAGAGAAATTTTTATTACTTTGCCTTTTGTTTTTGTTTTTGTTTTTAAAATGTTTACTTGTTGACTCTAGTGGAGGAGAGGGAGCAAAGCACTATGCCTCCCAAGTCCCAACCCTACAAAAACGTCAGAATATTTTGAACCCCAAAAACACGCACTATGGTCCTAAATGGATATCCAATTATCATGAATCGAACCTATAACTAGATACAAATCTAGAAATAACCTTTTAACTTCGGTTTAGATACAAATCTAGAAAGATTGGATAGAAGTCCAGAAATAACTTTTTAATCTATAGAAGTTAAAAAGCCAGAAGTTAGTTTGTGTGTAAAATTTCAGAACGACTTAAAGCAAAAAGAAAATTAATTTTTTGTGGAGCAAAATATATTTGCTTCTGACTTCTGTTTCTGATATCCAAACACGCTATTAACATCCTTAATTATAGGGTTTAGAAACGTTTAATTTTTTTTGGTGGAGCACAAACCAATCATTTAACATTAGTTTATAGTGATGATGCTTGCTTAACTAGATTGATTAAATGTTGTTTAGATTTTGAAATGGTTGGTTTATGATGCTTCTAAATCCAAAATACTTGAAATGGTTGGTTTATGAGCAAAGCGTGAGTAAAAAATATCTAGGGATGTTGATTATCTGGATTCAAATATTTCAGTCATAAGAAAAGCTCGAGTTTTATCATTTTCTTCTTTCTCATTTTAGCAGAAAGCATCATTCAAATATTCCTCGATGTTCTTTTCATTGTAAAAGATACTCTTGTGGAATATGCTTGGAGTTTCTAAATTAACGGTACAATTTGGAAAAGTTTTGAACCAATTACATTTTGGTGTGTGAAAACGTCAACTCGACCTTCTTTGGTATAATATCGTATGCGAGCGAAACCTAATAAATAGAAAATAACCCTTATATTCGGGAAGGATCCAGAAAATGAGGGATTAAGATTTCGTTATTCTAGAGGCTAGAGCTCTTAGCCCTTCTTTTGCGCTATGATTTTTGTTTATAAGTCTAGATCAGTTTTTTTGTGGGACATTAAAAGATTTTGTACTTCACTAAACCGCGTTCAATTGGAATTTTGATTTGGTTTTCTTGATAGAAAAAGAAATAACAAAAAGTTAATAATTCTAATTCCAGGGTTTCAAATTTGATTTCTCTATTTATAATGACGAAACTGTTAATGTCGGATTGATCCTTTACACTTTAACAACTCAAAACATGACATTTGAACTTAGTGCGGAGTTGAAACCTCCAAATCACATACATGTTCCTACTAATGCTAGTAGTGTTGCGCCTAGTATCAGTTCATTTTTTCTTGTTACTCCCAGTGTTACTCCAAATAACACTAACTCTCCTTTTTATGGCCGTGTTCCTAAAGAATTGAAAAATACTCAAGAACAAATGAGTATAACAGATGTAATGTAAATACAAGACGCTTTGGAAGAAGCTCAAGGAAAGATAGAGGACACGGAGAAAGAGTTGCTCACCTTCCTCAAGACTTTGATAAAACAGATATCACCACAAATACTTCAGAGCCAGATGAAGCAAATCAAGAATTCTCCCAAAATTGATGTTGACGCTAAAACCTCGAGAATGATAACGATGAAGTACATGTTCATCATGGTCGTCGACAAGAAGGATGCCAACAATATAATTTCGTTATTCTTGAAGATTTGGAGAGAATTTTACAAACTCTTGGGAAAAAGAACCGAGTCTTCGCTTTCATCAACACCAACCTCCTTACTCAATCTCGGATCCGGAGGATTTTCCTACCAAGGGGATACTCCTTTCCTTCCTTCTTGCTTTATGATAGGAGTAAAAATGCCCACGGATATGTATCCTACTTCTTAGAGTCACTGGGAGACATGAATGCAATTATGTGCTTCGTCTTAGAGAGTTCTCAAAATCTCTCGTTGGAAGAGCATTCTACAAGAAATATCTCTTTATTTCTGAACGAGTAACTCTATCAGATTCAGTGAGATTTAGAGCATTGCTCGGTCAAACTCACAAGTATTGCTATCTCAAGCTTGTTTTCAAATTTAGATGTCAAAACTATATCTTGATTTCTAGTCTACTTTTAGTCAGGTGTCGGATTATGATATAAGTATGTAATTGAGAATCGGATATCACTGTGTTCTACCGCTTGAAGGCGAAGATCAATAAGAGCTTTGGAGAACTTCAACATCAAAAGTAAGTGAAGACTGAATTTCTCAAGTTTTCACCATTCTATCTATGAGACATTGTCGCATGACTAAATTAGACAGTACATGGATAGTAGAAATTTCGAATCAAGTTTATCTTGAATATCGTTCTCAAAATATGACTATATGAACATTTATTCATACTTGATGAATTAGGTTTAGAACAATTTATTGTTTGTAACCTAATCATGATTCAAGATTTAATCATTTGAAAATAGCATGGAACAGTGATATGTGTCATTCATGTTATTCGGGAATGTTTCAAATTGATTATTAGAGAGATATATAACTACTGTAAATATGGATACAAGACAATATGCATACCAGTTCACATACTGGGAGAACTGTTATAAGTCCAAAGCCACATTACATGTACGCAGTACAGGTACCGGCATATCTATAGTTCGGCATCAACTTTTTGGTACGCATATCCAAGAATCCATACCATAAAAAGTATGTACATCGTGAACCGAGAAATGTAGGCATACCCAGTATGGAATCCGAAAAAGATCTATTGGTTTCAAAATCGAAAACAATGACACATACCCATTATGCAAACCATAAAATATCCGTGAGTTCCCGAACTCGTTTTGTCTTAAGGGTATCCATACCCGGTACACGTACTATGACAAAGACATTCACGAATAGGTACAATACACGTACTTACCCTGTCGAATAGTTTCAGATGCATCATAATTATTTCCATGAGATAATCGGCACTTGAACAACTCTCTAAAAACTATCTAGATATTTTTGATCAAATGTGTGATTCAAGAAAAATCTTAAAGTGTTATATGAAAATGGTTAAGCTTATCGTTCAATTGGCTAGTTTCGGCTAACCTTCATGAACAATTCATTGTACATGGTTAGGTTATGATCCATCCTAACCACTGAGTGTATAATCTGCTATGTTAATCTCAACATCAAGTTTTTCATCTAAATGGTGATTATTGATTGCTTGGTTCCAAAGCTATCTTAGCTTAAACCTAAAGAAATCTTGACCTTGAAAGTCTATAAAAGGAGAACCTCAAATAACTGGGATCTTTGAATCCCTAATACTATTCTTGTGTGTCATAGTTATAAACTAGAGTCGTCCCCTCCTTCAAACCCTTTTAGGGTTTTGCGACTAAAAAGACTTCACCTAGGGATTCGTGAAGCCATGTCCAACTATCTTTATTTTGATAGTTCATATATCTTGATCTTGTTTTGATTGGTGAGCTTGCTCCGACAAACATGTTAGACAGAAATCACAAAGTATCTTCGTCTCAGACTTTGTGATTCCACAAGTTTCGACTTGTGAGGTGATTAATAATCTAGGCTGCTCTTCGGGAGCCAAAAGATCATATTTTGAGGTTTGCTAGACTTTGTCTATTGCAGTCGATTTCCTACCTCACCTTGATCTTTGATCGAACGGAAATCACAAATAAGCTTCTTATCTGTGGGAGGAATATTGGTTCAAATTCTTCAATTGAGTTGAAGCAACTCTTAGGCTATAAAGGACGTTAGCTAAGGGAATCAATTGCAAGGAGTTCTTTGGGATTCAAGAGGGTAAGGAGCGTGGATCAGAACTGAATTGTTGTGACTGGTATTATTGGTCTCAAGCGAATTCCGATCAAAAGTTACGATAGTAGGCTAGTGTCTATAGCGGCTTAATGCGTTTGGTGTTCAAATCGGACAAGGTCCGAGGTTTTTCGCTTTTCGGTTTCCTCGTTAACAAAATTTCTGGTGTCTGTGTTATTTCTTTTTCCGCATTATATTGCTTATATTTATAATTGAAATATCACGGTTTGTACGTTAATCAATCAAAGTAGATATATCCATCCTTGTTTGTTGGATACAAATTGATTGATTATTGGATATTGTACTCTCACACATAATCAGGTTCCCTGACTTGCTTTTGTAAACATTCTGATTGTGAGAGAAAGAGATATAAGCTCTTCATATAATTCCTTGATTGAGATTCATTAAGTTGAACTCTCGGAATTATATTCGAGTTTAGTCCATACAAGTTGTCTAAGAAAAAGTTGGTGGTGCATTTTGGTACCCCCACGTTTTCAATTGGTATCAGAGCAGGCAAACACGCGAAAGACCTGATAAGTCTGTGTTTGAAGCTATCTGACTATATGGACATGAGTGCAATATCGATAAACGTACCGCCAGCCTTTGATGACACAAATTAATTATGGCAGAAAATTATTATGTGCTCCTTTTTACAAGCTGTAACACCGTACTTTTCGCATGACTCATGCTTGAAGATGTGTCATTGGCTTAAAATGAAGCTTCATCTCAAGCCTATGTTGTTGTAGATGGTGATTTTTGGACCGAGAGTAATATGGTCATTTTACGGGCCAAGGGTAAAATCATCATTTTAGTAGTCTAAGACAAAATTGTCACTCGCTGAAGTGTCCAGCCTAGTCGAGGTGCTTAGGCTCACAAGTATGGTACGAAGCCCAAGAAAGGATGACGAAGTTTAACTCCTAAAGAAAGAAAAGTTAACTCAAAGCTGAAGAACCTTGGTTAGGCATGAAGAGCCTTCATCACTCTGAGGCGGAGAGCCTCCATTACTTCAAGGAGAAGAGCCTCCATAAATCGAAGGAGAAGAGACCATGTCTCTCCAAATTGGAAAGACGTCATCACTCCAAGATAAAGGCTCAATCTCTCACTTTTGGTTCTCTCGACAAACCTGTAAACTCCATAGCGTCGTTACCCGGGGTTCGCGGGCGGTTTAGTACTTCGCGACAAACACATCAGTCATGCCGCTTGCCTCTGCTGTGTATGGATGACCACTGTAGATGGTGGATTTTCGACAAAGGCTAAAATCGTAACCCATAATTATATGTATTCCTGATCCATCAATCAGATGAATATTGAGGCTCATGTCTCTTATCGAAAGCATGAAAGATCATGCTATGAGAATCTCTGACTGAGAATACTGTCTCTCAGAGTATATATAGATATGTAGTCTCTCAGCTGAGGCAACGACATATCTCACGAATACTGAGCAATTTCAGTAATTACTTCTATACAGAATCGAAAGATTAGACGGGCATCTGAGTTACCTTCGAGTAAGCCCCGACCAAAATGGTGTAAATGTATTCGACAAATAATGCATTAACAAACACCTGAATGAACTAACAAGTATTTCAAAATAGGACGAGACGATGAACCTATGCAAATAGGAAAGAAAATAATAAAATAATAGTCAAGGCGCTTGGGGACTGGCTCACCGGCCGGCCAGTCATGTCGTGACCAGTCTCACGCCCAAATTCTATATTTTATCATATTTTATTATTTTCCTTGATCTCATGAAAATCCTTTCATTTAAACAAATATCCTTCGTTTTGAGGAAACTCCTTAGTTTCATGGTGTTTCCTTCACACTGAGGAAATAATATAAAATTAGGGAAAATATTGTGGGGCCGTGATTATTGGCCAACCAGCCATGCCTTGATCCCGGCCGGCCCCACACCTCATGGTTCCTCATTATTTTATTCCCTAATCTCATGAAAACTCCTTAATCTCATGATATTTCCTTGATCTCATGAAAAATAATATAAAATTAGGGATACCCGTGGGGCGGCCATAGCCTGGCCGGTCATGCCCTAGATGGCCCTACATGCCCTATTTTTTATTATTATTATATTTTTCATGTTTCCTTAATCCCATGAAATTCCTTGATTTCATGATGTTTCCTTCAAATTATGGGAAAATACACAAAAAATACATAAAATTAAGGAAACTTGTGGGACCGGCCCAAGCTGGCTAGGTCATGCCCTAGTCGGTCCCACAAACCCCTTATTTTATTATTATTATTTTTATATTTCCTTGATTTTATGAAATTCTTTGATTTCCTGATATTTCCTTCAAATTATGAAAATTCTTTCAAAATTATGAAAATCCCTTCAAATCATGAAATAATACCTAAAATAAGGGAAAACTCACGGACCTAGGAGCCTAGCCGCCAACCATGCTCAAGACGGTCCCACACACCCTTATTTTATTAATATTTTTGTTTCCTTCATCTCATGGAAACTCTTTGATTTAAACAAAGCTCCTTAGTTTCAACAAACTCTTTGGTTTTATCATATTTCCCTAAAATCATGAATATATTATACAAAATTAGGGAAAACACCGTGGGACCGGGCTCCTTGGCCGACCGGCCATGCCTTGGCCATAGATGGTCCCACACTTCATGATTCCCTCATTTTCTATTATTTTCCTTCATCTCATGAAGGTTTTGTGATTTCAAAAAAACCCCGATTTCTTCATATTTTCTCAAAATGTTGCTCAAACGCACAAAAGAAAATATCAAAATTCCCTTAATTGAGATACGGACACTTTGGTGGCGTGAGCATGTTACCTTGACCGACCAAGGTTGGCTCTTTGGCTTGCAAGAAGCCGGTCCCACGTATTCTCATGATTTGACCTAATTTGCACAATTGCACGTATTAGGTCCAAAACTCTTCCAAACAACTTGGAACTTCATGGAGCGATCATCATTTGATCCCATGAACACCCAGGCCAGTTTCATGACCCTTGGTCGGTCCTCATCTCTTCATAATTAATTGGGTTTTATCACCTAAGGTTCAACATTATTTTAATAAATGATTAAACCAAAGATTTAATCATCCTTTCTCAACAAATTAACCGGTCTTGAGGAGATCTTGATATTTACTCACGTGAGCATCCAGGCACTACATGGTCGACCCATAATCCCATGTAACCGATCCCTCCTTTTACGTGGTTAATTCTCAATAAACCATCAATAAATCATCAATTGATCAAATTAGGGTTTTGAGTCCAAGGTTAATGACTCGATTCAAACGCTAATAATTTTACGTTGATCCGTGATCAACATTTTATTTATCATACTCGGATTCAATTGCCGATTATTATGATTTAATATTTTATTTGGTCATGCTACCATAATTCATCAAACGAGCAATACTTGCTCAAATCAAAGAATATTGGTTCAACTATCAATATTCAAAAATTCATCAAATGAGCAATATTTTCTCACGTTAACTTATTCACACTTCATATCTCCGTCTCAACAGACATGTTCAATTCATGAGTCTCAGAACATTTCCAAACCACGTTCGACTCAACAATACAAGGACTCATTGTCCCATGAAGTCATGAAGTCAAAGAATCGACTAACTAAATACACATCGCATGCGAGACTCCACAATCACACGAGACATCATTCGTGTTACATGGGGGATATTAACTAGGGTTTTGGTGCAGCGGTCATGGCACGTGTGTTCATACACACAATGAGAATGTGAGCAAGTCGTGTAATCGAGTTGAAGGAGTAAACAAAGTAGTGGATGGAAAATCAACCAAGTCTCCGCACGTTGAGTAACTTGGTTTTTAACACGATTTCCACTTCCCATTCTTTGATTCCATCAATTGTCACACTTCATGAGATCATGGTGTTTTCAATTCCAGCCAATATAAATAAATCTCTCGAATCATGATTGAAACAAGGATAATCTCAAGTCAAACCGACAACACGAGATTAACAATCCAACTCTCAACGAGCAAATTCAATCATTCTAATTTATCTTATTTTCGAGAATACACAACACACCTACAATCTTCGATCACCATTAATATCACACATTTCTATGCTTCCCTCCTGCGGACTGGAACCCATCCTCTCTTGTGACCGAATTTACTGGAACGGCCATTGTCTTGGTTTAGGCCGGAGTACTGATTGATCTCTCGAATTAAAAACACTCCCTTCTTACAATCCCGGTGCATGACAGGTGAACCATTCTTGGCAAGGAACCTGAACATTTCGCTCGGTTCAGGAGTCTCCTCCAAATGACTTATTTACCATTACGGTCGTCTCCTCAATTCCATAAAAACCAGCAAATTGTTTTGCCCCATCTACAACCACTTCCAAAGGTTGATGACACCTCTGTAGTGCAACGATGATAGGTTGACGACACCTCATTCTTCAGGTCATAGAGCCTCCTCAGTACTAACTTTTCCATGAGCCTCTTCACACATCCGACCATACACTCCTTAATAAAGGAGAATGTCCGTAATTAGTTGAAGGATATGCCTCAGCCGAGCTTGTGATCTCCAGACGACACACACACACACACACACACAACTATGAAAAGTATGCTAAATCTCTTTACATGACTCTAAGTGTCTTAACAAACATATGCATTCCTCCATCTATAGTTGCGAAAACTCAGAGAATGCTAACACATCATACGACTGTTTGAGGGTGAAAACCGTTTCTGTTGATTTTGGTAATTTTGGGTGTGTGTAGGTGAGAAACGAATCTAAACCCTAAACAATGTACTGCATGGGAGTACTTTTAATTCGAGAGATCAATCTGTACAATCCTGGCCTAAACCAAGAAATGGTCGTTCCAGGCTTGCTTCGGTCATAAAGTGAAGGAGAAGGGTTGGTCTTAAGGAGAGAAGCGAAGAAAGTGTTGAGACCAGAATAGTTGATTTTGGAAGTGTGGGCGTTTTGTGACTTGTATTAGAAAGTTGAACTGGCTAGCTGGATGAAAAAGCCATCGATGATTTTTGGATGTTGTATTGTTCTCCTGAGCAAAACTTCTATTTTGGTGGAAATAGGTGAGACCTATTTATATAAGTCATAGTGAAACGTACCTTGGTCTCGTAGGAAAAAGATTGAGTGGTGGAAGAAAAGAGTAACGTGTAATTGTTAGACGTTATGCTTCCATGACGAGGGAAGTGAGTTCGTGTAACCTCCAGTCATTACGCTTCCATGATGAAGGAAATGAATTGCTTACACCGTTACTTTTCACCACCACTAATTATCCTACTTCATGACACTTTCTTGTAACGGGCGCATTGCACGCCGCACGATGTAAACCGCCAGACCAATACCCTGATGAGCATCCCCCAGTTTGTGACATATTTTGATGTCTCGAGTATTTTCGTGGAAAACATGTAGCACTTTACTACGTGTGGCAATTTAAAATCGAGAGGCTTGCTGCAGGTAAATATCATGTGATGCTAGGCTCGTTTTGGCTAGTCGCCTAAAACTTGTCGCGACCTTAGGTTTGGTAGAGAACTTAGATGGTCGAGATCACATCTTATAAATAAGGGTAGCCTTTGATTGTGGATACCTTGTGTTGGCGCATGACAATGGCGCAGTGGCATTGCGACATGACTTGTGCATGCCAGTGGCACGATGGTGCAAGTGGCGCCTGGCGTAGCCATGGTCGCTAGGTTTAGGCGGTTGGTCGCCTAAGAGTTTCCATAAGTCCATCAGTTCGGTGGAGAACTTGGATGGCTGAGATTGCATTTCATGAAGAAGGATGACCATTGATTATGGCCACATCTTGTTGTATAGCAAAGTGGCGTCATCCACATGCTAATGGCATGCCCAGTGGCGAGCTGTGGCATAGCGGAATGCTAGTAGCCACGTCATAGTGGTATGCAAGTGATGTTGCGGCATGGCCAAAGCTAAAAATTGGCTCCGTGGCCAAAGTTAGGGTTTCACGCCGTGGAAGAATTAGGGCTTGGCGTGGCCAAGGCACCGTGGAGTCGGACCCACATGTGGCGTGGCAACATTGGCCATGTTGCCATGCCAATCCCATTGCTCTGGGAAGGTTATTTGGCTTTGGTAGCAATTTGCTCAAATTAAGGTTTGGCCTGTCGAAACCCTAATTAGTGCACGTGACGTGCGGCTGTGGCATGGCGCTACTTTTGTGCAAATGGCGCCATGGATTTTCCAAAGGAACTATGGCAAGACCATAATGTGGAAATGGCCATGGGAGTAGGAATTTCCGTGGGTGGCTATCTATGGCAGGTTGCCACGAAGTGGCATGTTTGCGAAGTTGTCGCGGTAGAGTGGCACGTTGGCATGCTACTGAGGTAGAGTGGCATGTTGGCATACCGACCAATATGTTATTGTGGTAGGGTGCGTTTGGCTTGCCAGTTAGTATGGTGGCACGGCAAGGTGCGTTTGTCATTTAATGTATGGTGGCAAGTTCAGAGCAACTTGATTGGCCCAAAAAGGGGGACGACCAAACATAAGGCGCGACTATACTTCTGGTGAGAGTGTGGCGAGTTTAGAGAAACCTGATTGGTCGAGGAAATAGGGTCGGGGCATGGCCAATGGCGCTAGTTGGCCTTGGGCATAGCCACGCCTCTTCTTGCTGTTGTGGCTCCCTGTTTTTCTTATTCTGAGCGAGGTTCTGCACCTGCTAATCCATGGAAGATTAATTACTTAGTTTGCTTAGGCTTAATTTTGACAAGCAAGGTCTGGTATATTGTGTGAGGCGCGAAACCCTAACTTCTGCAAGTTAGTCGGGAGGTTGAATGAATTATGTATGTCGACACAGAGCTCTTTTAAGTTCGTTGCTAGAGAGGAGCATGCTTTTCTGATTGAATACCTTATGCAAAAATCTTATTCTTGATACTTGGAGATTTGTGCTACTCTGCTGCGAGTGAACATAAATTTTCATTCCATATCAACATTAAGAGTTCAGCCGGAGAACATAGCATAGAAGGCGTTCAAGGGAACTTATATTAAGTGAATATACGCGAGGCGCCGAAATTTACAAAACATCTGGGATTCGCCAGTTTGGATAAATTTCATGTAAGTATATTGAGCGGCTCAATAAATATGCCAGTGGAGAGGTTAGCACACGTGGATCTGTTTCCTTGCAGAGTGACGTCAAATCAGATGCAAGGTTTTACGATTTTAACCCTAATCTAAAAACCACCATCAATATTAAGTCCCATATTTAACTCGAAACAGTGGCATTGTTGCGGGGTAAGCATGAGATGGTGACAAACGAGGATAAAATCGAAACAACAAGTCATGAAGAGATTGTCAGGAAGATTTGGCTAACCTTTGTCAGGAGGCACGAAGAATCTGCGATCCTTGCATCGGCGGTTTCGCATAAATTTGTTTTGTTTGTCCATGGGGTGCTGGCCTCAGCACTGCGACTTTGGCTACTAATTGGCACGGAACGACGAATGTTTCTAGACGGCTAGGAAAGGTAGATGGCATTGTTGGCTTTGAATGATGGATGAATGATGTACGACGCTGCTTGCTTGGATACATCCATGGAATGGTGCTGCTGGTTAGATCCGTGGAGCATCGCTATTAGCTAGGTCCGTGGATAAGTGTTGTTGTCTAGGTACGTGAAGCGGTGGATGGCACTTGGATGGCTAGATCTCGGAGAAGCAAAGATGGCACGGATGGCTCCTGATTAGTGGAACGATGGATGGCGCTGCTTTGAACGGCCAAGATGGCGCTTCCTTGGCTGGTGGAGATGGCGCTGCTTTGAACGGCTAAGATGGCGCTAGCTAGGTCAGGTAATGGTGGAAACTGGCTTCATTCCATGGAATGGTGAAAATATGGCGCTGGAACTTTGGCTACCAAACGGTGATGATAGCGCTGGAACTTTGTCTTCAAATGGTGATGGTGGCGCTGATGGCTTCAGTCCGTGGAACGGTGGAAATGGCACTTGGAAGGCTTGCTAGCTGGATCACGAAATGCTGGAGTGTTGGCTCTAATTTAACCACGGAGTGATGGATCCATGGAGAGTTGGCTTGACCACGGAGTACTGGAGCCATGGAGAGTTGGCTTAACCACGGAGTTTTGAAGCCATGGAGCGTTTGTAGGTTGAGCGACTGGTGTTCCTTGTGCTGGCGCTCTGCTGGTTCGGTCATGAAGGGAGATATTATCACACTACTTGTTAGGCTATGGAGCATGAGTGTGGTGCGCCTAGTCATCTATTCTCGTTCATGGAGCAATAAGGAATCATTATTATGTTCAAACCCTAGAAACTGCGTTCGTGTGAAAAGGGGTATCGACCCTCTTCTGTTTTTGTTGTTCGTCCGGCTCCGTGCTTTCATCTGCAACATCTGGCTCCTCTTCGTCATTTGTTAGCGGTGGTAGAGCGAGCATTAATGGTAACAAAGCAATCTCCAATAGTTATAATCAACGGCAAGGCAATCCAGGAGAACTCAAGGTAGGTGCTCTCGCATGTATCCACCCAACACTACCATCGATCTTCTCCAGAATATGTAATAAGGCTCTGACTCCAGAAGAATGAGTGTCTAATCTCTCTAGTGGATTTCAAAATTTACCAAACTCCATTGCGATCTTGGGATAGATGGCTGAAATATATGCTCGGCAATGATCATGTCAGGTCTAATCTTAGAGATTGTGGTTGCGTTGTTGGTCCATCCTTGACTTTAGGCTATCTAGTGCCTGGAATTTCTGATTGCGATGATGATATGTTGTGGATGCTTGCATGTCCAAAATCCTCTGGAGCCATTGGGTGAAATAGACGATCTTAGAGTGTTCTGTTGCCGATATGCTGCTATCAAGTCTTCAAGATCTTCGTTCCAAGAGACATCCTTTGAACTATCTTTTGAACTGTTGTATGGAATGGGATGCGGTGAGCAGTCCCTAGTTATACTTTTGTTAGATCCAATGGCGTGGCCGCATATGTGAATATATCTATGTGGCGTGATTTTGGAGTCTTTGATGTACGCGTACGGTTTCATGTTGAGGAATTCTTGCGGCTCGTAAAAACTTCGACAGTGATGATGTTGAAATCAGAAATAACCTGATTGAGGGGAGTGAAAAGCATCCCATATTGGTAGTCCCCATGTGTAATTATCCTGAGCCTATTTTCTCGTGGAAGATGTGCTTCTACTGCATTCACTGGTAAGGTGGTGATTGCGTTCAAACCTCGAAGGAGGATTCGGTCCCGATCGTAGCCTACTTTAATTGCATCGCCTTGAATCCATGCTTATGGGATTTGATACAAGCTTATTTTACTCTTCTGGATGTGATGCTGGGATTCTTGGAATCATCTCATGGACTAAAATTCTGGATAACGAAGGGGTAGCAGTAAGAGAGTTATGTCGTTAATCATGGCTCCCTCTGTCTCTTCAAGAAAAATGTTTCAGCCGCGTCTCTAGAGTTATCTCATTAATTCTTTGATTGTTATCGGGGATGGACCGCGATGAGCATTCCCCAGTCGCACTCCCCTTTGGTTACTGTAGTTGTTTCCTCCGAGTAGGCTTGGGATCCTTCGTGGGCCTCGTAAAGTGTTGCACACGCCTTCTGGGCAGAGAGGTGATGATATTCTTACGCTACACCTTTGAAGAGTAGATGACCTCGTCGTGGCTACGACTTTTGGGTTGACCGCGTCTTCTCGGCTTTGACATGAAGGGATCTCGTGTAAACCCTCAGTCCCCAAGTGTGGTTTACATGTTTCCATCTTGTATGGTCGCTGGGTTGTCCATGATAACGATATCGCCATCTTGCATCCTTACTGGTGATTCTATTACTTCTTCCATGTGAAATTAAAATACGGAGAAGTATGGATTACCCTTGTAGCGGTTGTTGCTATGGTGAAGCTCTCTGGCCGGTAACAAGAGCAAAGAACGGTTCTTGGCTTGATCGTTGTGATCATAAGAGACTACATTGTCGTGGCAACAAAATAAGTCACTGGAATTGCATGGCGTCCATGAGAGCAAAGGAATTGGCTGGATGTGTAAGCGAGTAAAACTTCCCACGACCACAAGCTTTGGCGAGATGAGATGAAGGTGGCCAAAATTATGAACCTTGGCTGGCTGCGATCACGGTCCTTGATATGGAGGAGTGTCGACTTCTGGAGAAAACGTTGAATCGGAGCGGCTCTTGGAGAGAAACGTTTAAGAGGAGCGGCTTTTGGAGGTGAGACGTTGAAGCGGCTCCTTGAGCGAAACGTTGGAGCGGAGCGGCTTCTCGAGAGAACGTTGAAGCGTCTCCTGGAGCACAACGTTGAAGCGGCGCGGTTTCTGGAGAGAAAATTAGAAGCGGCTCCTGGAGAGAACTCCAGTGAGGGCGCCATTAACCTTTGACTTCGAAAAACGGGTTGAGACGATATGACATATGGGAAGACGACATAGAAATAGTGTTGGTCGACAAAATCGTATTTTTCTCCTCATGGGAAAGAATACGCTTTTCTGTTTGATTTCCCATTGCAACTAGAGACTTGTCGGTTACAATGTCGAAGTTGGAGGTCGTCACATCGCCGTCTTTGTCAAACTCGACATACCTCAAGTGAACAGTGGTTAGGAGTCCCTAGTTCCATCCATCAATCGTGCTTCCCAAGAGAGGTTGGTGTTTGGGAACGGCTTCGCCGCCGTGAAACTTTGCTTTCCACGATACTGGTGCGGTTGGGGGCTGCAGATATGTCTTGACACTGCACCTTGGAGAAATACAGAAACTCACATAAATGTTTTATCATAGACTGCACGATTTTGTGGACGGAGTCCCCAAAAATTATGCAGCTTCGGGAAGAGGGCCTCCGTGAACTCAGGAGGGTTGCTGATTTTCTTTGCCTAGATTTTGGAGAAATCGTTCCTGATTTTCACGTGTGATGAAATTGGATTGCTGATTCTTTTCTATTGGGCGTTCAGGAGCAACACGAGCCTCTTCATCTATAAATTCGCGTCTTGCTGAAGTGGTTGCGCAGGATGTTAAAATTATTCCTTTGTCAGCTCTATCTGGGGTTGACGTGACTCTTGTGGTAGCCGCTCCGTTAGTGTCTTAAGGAAGATAGGTATCTCTTTCATTTGAATCCATGTATGTCTGAGCCTTACGTGAACCTTTTGTCTTTCCATCAAATCAAGAGTGGCAATAGGAGGTTGACTTCCTCTGGCTCCTCTAGTCTCTCGTCCCGGTGGTGGAGTAGCAGCGGCTTTGGTGACTCTTGGAGGTGTTACCCTTGAAGAAACGTTGGGGTGGCGCAGCGCTCCGGCTCTGGTGGATCGAAGGTGTAACGCTTTGAAGGAATGTTTTCGCACCGCTGGTGTTGACATGTGGCGTATTAATGCCCCTTTGGAAGAAACGTTAATACCAAGAGCAATCTCGAGCGCTAGCGTTTTCGGGGGTTTGTTGATGATCCGGACTCGAGTTCTACCATCTTGAGATCGGGATTGAAAAAATGAAATGGAAATTGGTATTGCAACCGAGAGATTAATCTCCCATTTGTGGTCGCCAATTGTTTGAGGGTGAAAACCGTTTCTCGCTGATTTTGGTAATTTTGGGTGTGTGTAAGTGAGAAACGAATCTAAACCCCAAATAATGTCCGCACGGAGTACTTTTGATTTGAGAGATCAACTGCACAACTCGGCCTAAACCAAGAAATGGCCGTTCCAGGCTTTCTTCGATCACAAAGTGAAGGATAAGGGTTGGTCTTAGGGAGGGAAGCGAAGAAAGTGTTGAGACCAGAATAGTTGATTCTGGAAGTGTGGGCGTTTTGTGACTTGTATCATAAAGTTGAACTAGTGTTGATGGTGGATTTTAGTTCAGGGCTAAAATTGTGAAACCAAATTTATGCACTGACATCCCGCAAAGGATAGTCACCGATAAAGTGATGAATACTTCTTCACTTTACTAATTCACCTAGAATGGAGCATGTGGCAACAATCCCGATGATTCTCGTGAATTAAATACATGAAATTCATCCAGGTTGGAGCATGTAGCAACAATCCCATATACCCGTGTTAATTTACAACATTATTAATTAATGCATGACTAGCCTTGTATTTCTGTACTCATTACCAGTGCGGCATGGCGAGTGAGTGTTGTTCTCAGCAGAGCAACACGAACCTCAAGCATTAATAATGAAGCATGTACGAAATACCCGTTGCTGCAACTCTCGGTGTGTTATACTAGACCGATTGAGCATACATCTCTCGGTGTGTTATACTAGCCCGATTGAGCATATTTGAATCTGGACTGTCCATATTAGTCTCAGAAGCGATCACGACCATCCAACTTCACCAAAGATGATTGGATGGCTTAGATTGAATCCATGACCCCAAGCAGGTATTGGAATATTCACTACCGACCCAACGTGGGCCCCGCATGGTCGGCCTACCCAAAAGGGTGACATAGCTTGCCAAACTGTCCAAGCCAAAGCAGTATGGACGAAAAACCCTAAATTACGGTTTTGCGGCACATTACATGTGTCGCAAAACAGTCTCAACCATCCATCTTCGCAGGCATAGATGGAGGGTGTAGATGTATATTCAAAGGGCCCAGAGCATGTAAACACAAACACCGTGGGCCCTCCTACATACATGACCAATTGGTTAGGACCGATTATAGTTGGTCGTTCCAGTTCGTGCGACCAAACAAGGCATGACGCACGGCCGGTGAAACCCTAATTAGGGTTTGAACATCACGACGTCCATTTTCTCCTGCACGAATGAAGGGTCCAGATTAGACTAAGCAGGTCCGGTGCATATCAACATGACCACCGTGGGCCCATCTATCTCCACACCCGATCGGCCAAGGAATATCATGCCTGGTTGCCTCGATTCGCACGCCCAAACTAGGTGTGGTCACACCTCCCAAATGCAAACTAATATCGACCACTCAACTTTGCCGGATAAATTGAGTGGCTTAGATCACGTTTCTATGGGATATTAAGGTATGGACGTGTATACCAGCTCGCCGTCTGTATAACAGACTAATCGTCCAAGACTGAACAAGTTTGGTCGTCTTGAAATGCGCACCCGAAGTTGGCATGACGCGCGGCTTTTGCGGCACCATATTTCTGTCGCAAATTGATCTCGACAACTCAACTTCGCTGGACAAATTGAGTGGCCCAGATCACACTTTCACAAGACAATGAGGTATGGGCACCTACACCGTCATGCCGTCTACACACATGCACGATCGGCCCTACCAAAATCGTATCCCAAGCTTGGATTCGACCAAGTCAAGAGTGATGCTTGCGCACCTCTTAAAAAAAAACCTAATTCCACTAACGGTCGCAGATGAGTGTCTCAAATATCATCTCGTCTGTCCAACTTCACCGGCTTGGTCATACATCCCTGGTCAGGAGTTAATTGGTCAGTGAGGCGTCATGGTGATCACCACCCGTCACTTTACCACACCATGTGGTCGGCCAAGGGAGGACTTGCTTGCGCAACCTCCAAACCATCACATGAAGTAGGCTGGACATGAGGCTATTTTAAGATGCTCAAACAAGCGATGCTTCATACATGATGAATATACTCGATGCAAAGACTGCATAGAATACACACGATACTTCACAAGTATCTACTTCCTAAATAATTTAGTTATTTAATCTAGCATTACATGCTACTTTCTATGGGTCCCACGATCCACACACTCGAGACATTAATCATGTCACAAATCGGGGATACATCTTTGGGGTATTGATCGGCGGTTTACAACGTGCAACTCATCATCACAAGAACGTGTCGAAGTCATGGACGGTTAGTGATGATGGGAGAAGTGGGCAAGACTGGTCGTGTGACACTAACACACGACTCCACTACTCCATCACTCCACTTTCTCCACTTTCCACGAGATACGAGGGTTAGGCTTAAAGACTTGTATAAATAGATTCTCCTCCCTATTTTCCAAACGGGAACAAGGCAAGTCAAGATAAAAGAGGCAAGTGTTGATACAATCGTATTCAAACACGGAATCGATAACACATCCGCAAGCCGTTCAGCTTTCCGATACAAGTCATACATAACCAACACCTTCACAATCTCAACACCTTCTTCGCTTCCCTACCTAAGATCAACCCTATCTCTTTCACTTTGTGACCAAAACAAGTCTGAAACGGCCATTTCTTGGTTTTAGCCGGATTTACATGCATTGATTTCTCGAATCTACAAGCACTCCCGTGCAAAGTGCATTTGTTTAGGGTTTAGATTCATTTTCTCATCCACACACCCTAAATTACCAAAACCTATTTGTTTATGGGTGAAAACTATTTCTGCGGTTTTGGTAATTTAGGGTGTGTGGATGAGAAATGAGTCTAAACCTTAAACAAATGCACTTTGTGATGGAGTGCTTGTAGGTCGAGAGATTGCAAGTCCGGCCTAAACCAAGAAATGGCCGTTCTGGACTTGTTTTGGTCACAAAGTGAAGGAGATGGGGTTGATCTTAGGGAGGGAAGCGAAGAATGTGTTGAGAATGTGAAGATGTTGGCTATGATTGACTTGTATCGGAAAAGTCGAATCGGCCAGGGTGTAGGCTATCGATTAGGTGTTTGAATACAATTGTATCAACACTTGCCTCTCGTTGTCCTGGACTTGTCTTGTTTCTCCCGTTTGGAAAATAGGAGGAGAACCTATTTATAAAAGTCATTTGAGCCTTATTCACGTCTCTTGTGGGAAGTGGAGGAAGTGGAGTGATGGAGTAGTGGAGGTGTGTGTTGGTGTTACACGACCGATCTTGCCCACTTCTCCCGTCATCTCTAACCGTCCATGACTTCTCGACACGTTCTTGTGATGGCGCGTTGCACGCCGAACGCCGTAAACCGCCATACCAATACCCAAGTATGTATCCCCGATTTGTGACATGATTGATGTCTCGAGTGTGTGGATCGTGGGACCCACATAAAGTTGCATGTAATGCTAGATTAAATAACTAAGTTTTAGGAAGTTGATACTTGTGAAGTATCATGTGTATTCTATGCAGGATCGCATCATGGTGTGGTAGAGTGATGGGTGGTGATTACCATGACGCCTCATTGACCAATTAACTCCCGACTGTGGTTGTATAACCAAGCCGGTGAAGTTGGACGGACGAGATGATCTTTGAGACACTCATCTGCTAACCGTAGATGGAATTAGGGTTTTGAAGAGGTCCGCAGCATCACTCTTCACTTGGTCGAATCCAAGCTTGGGAGACGATTTTAATGGCCGATCGTACATGCGTGTAGACGACATGACGGTGTAGGCGTCCATACCCCATTATCTCATGAAAGTGTGATCTCGAACCACTCAATTCATCCGGCAAAAGTCGAGTGGTCGAGATCGCGTTTCATGGCGTAAAACGAGTGCAAACTAAGCCGCGCATCGTGCCAACTTCGGGCGCACAGCGTTCCAAGACGACCAATCTTGGCCTCGGTCTTGGCCGATCGGATTCCTGGGCGTGTAGGTGGTAGGCTGGTGTTCATGCCTATACCGATCGTCCCATGAAAACGTGATCTGAGCCACTCAAATCGTCCGCGAAGTTGAGCTGGTCGAGATTATTTTTGCGATTGGGAAGTGTATCCACGCTAGTTTGGGCGGACGATTTGGGATAACAAGGCATGGTATGCCTTGGCCGACTGTGTGAGGAGATTGATGGGTCCACGGTGGTCATGTTGGTATGACCGGACCCGCTTAATCTAATCTTGGGCCCTCCATTCGTGCCGGAGAAGATGGACGCTCGTGATGCTCAAAACCCTAATTTTGGCTTTCACGGCCGTGTAACCATGCTTTATTCGGGCGTTAATTGGGATGACCAACCATGGTTGGTACCTTGACCGATTGGTCGTGTATGTAGGCGGCCCACGGTGATTGTGTTGACATGCTCGGCCTACACCCTCCATCTATACTGCGAAGATGGATGGTTGAGACATTTTGTGACACATGTAATGTGCCGCAAACCCTAATTTAGGGTTCTCCGCCCATACCGCTCTGGTTTGGACGTTTTGGCAAGGTATGCCAACGGGAGGCCGACCATGCGGGGTCCGCGTTGGTTCGGCAGCGAATATTCCATACCGCTTGGGGGTTATGGAATTGATCCGGGCCATCCAATCATCTTTGGTGAAGTTGGATGATCTAGATCATATCCAGATCGATCTGGATAAATCCAGGATGCTCAATCGGGCTAGTATAACACACCGAGAGTTGCGGCACATACGGGTATTTCGTACATGCTTTCATTATTATGCTTGGAGGTTCGTGTTGCTCTGTGGAGAGCAACACTCAGTCGTCATGCCACACTGATAATGAGTACAGAAATACAAGGCTAATCACGCATTAATTAATAATGCTATAAATTCACAGAGGTATATGGGATTGTTGCTACATGCTCCAACCAACTGGATGAATTTCGTGTATTTAATTCACGAGAATGGGATTGTTTCCACATGCTCCATTCTAGGTGAATTAGTAAAGTGAAGAAGTATTCAACACTTATTAATGGCTTTATCTTTTACAAGATGTTAGCGCATAATTTTCTGGTTTTTACAATTTTAACCTTAAATAAAAATCCACCATCAACACCGACATAAATAGTTTTCACCCATAAACAACTGGTTAGCTGGATGAAAAAGCCATCAGATGATTTCTGGATGTTGTATTCTTTTCCTGACCAAAACTTCTGGTTTGGTGGAAATAGGTGAGACCTATTTATACGAGTCATAGTGAAACGTACCCTGGTCTCGTAGGAAAATGATTAAGTGGTGGAAGAAAAGATTAACGTGTAACTGTCAAACGTTATGCTTCCATGATGAGGGAATTGAATTCGTGTAACCGCCAGTGATTACGCTTCCATAATGAAGGAAATGAAATGTTACACCGTTACTTTTTACCACCACTAATTATCCTACTTCATGACACTTTCTTGTAACGGGCGCATTGCACGCCGCACGATGTAAACCATGGAGACCAATACCCCGATGAGCATCCCGGTTTGTGACATATTTTGATGTCTCGAGTGTTTCGTGGAAAACATGTAACACTTTGCTACGTGTGGCAAGTTAAAATCGAGAGGCTTGCCGCAGGTAAATAGCATGTGATGCTAGGCTTGTTTTGGCTAGTCGCCTAAAACTTGTCGCGAGCTTACCGGTTTGGTGGCGAACTTCGATGGCCGAGATCGCATCTTATGAATAAGGGTTATCGTTGATTGTGGATACCTTGTGTTGGCGCCGACAATGGCGCCGTGGCATTGCGGCATGACTTGTGCATAGCGGTGGCACGATGGTGCAAGTGGCGCCCGGCGTAGCCATGGTCGGCTGGTTTTAGGCGGTTGGTCGCCCAAGAGTTTCCATAAGTCCATCAGTTCGGTGGCGAACTTGGATGGCTGAGATTGCATCTCATGAAGAAGGATGGCCATTGATTATGGCCACATCTTATTGTATAGCGAAGTGGCGTCAGCCACATGCTAATGGCATGCCATGGCATAGCAGCATGCTAGTAACCGCGACATAGTGGTATGCCAATGATGTTGCGGCATGGCCAAAGCTAAATATTGGCTCCGTGGCAAAAGTTAGGGTTTTGCCACGTGGAAGAATTCGCCGTGAAAGAATTAGGTATTGGCGTGGCCAAGGCGCCGTGGAAGAATTAGGGCTTGGCGTGGCCAAGGTGCCGTGGAAGAATTTGCCGTGGAAGAATTATGGATTGGCGTGGCCAAGGCGTCGTGGAAGAATTCTCCGTGGAAGAATTAGGGCTTGGCGTGGCCAAGGCTCCGTGGAGTCGGACCCACACGTGGTGTGGCAATATTGGCCCTGTTGCCACGCCAATCCCATTGCTTTGGGAAGGTTAGTTGGCTTTGGTAGCAATTTACTCAAATTAGGGTTTGGCCTGTCGAAACCCTAATTAGTGCACGTGGCATGCGGGTGCGGCATGGCGCTACTTTTGTGCAAATGGCGCCATGGCTTTTCCAAAGGAACTATGGCAAGACCATAATGTGGAAATGGCCATGGGAATAGGAATTGCCGTGGGTGGCTATCTATGGCAGGTTGCCACGAAGTGGCATGTTTGCGAAGTTGCCGCGGTAGAGTGGCATGTTGGCATGCCGACCAATATGTTGTTGTGGTAGAGCGTGTTTGGATTGCCAGTTAGTATGGTGTCGCGGCAGGGTGTGTTTGGCCTTTAATGTATGGTGGCAAGTTCAGAGCAACTTGATTGGCCCAAAAAGGGGGTCGGCCAAACATAAGGCGCGACTATACTTCTGGGGAGAGTGTGGCGAGTTTAGAGCGACCTGATTGGTCTAGGAAATAGGGTCGGGGCGTGGCCAATGGCGCTATCTGGCCTTGGGCATGGCCACACCTCTTCTTGCTGCTGCGGCTCCATGTTTTTCTTATTCTGAGCGAGGTTCTGCACCTGCTAATCCATGACGGATTAATTACTTAGTTTGCTTAGGCTTAATTTTGACAAGCAGGGCCTGGTATATTGCACGAGGCGTGAAACCCTAACTTCTGCAAGTTAGTCGGGACGATTGAATGAATTCTATGTGTCGACACATAGCTCTTTTAAGTTCGTTTCCAGAGAGCAACATGCTTTTCTGATTGAATACCTTATGCAAAAATCTTATTCTTGATACTTGGAGATTCGTGCTACTCTGCTGCGAGTGAACACAAATCGTCATGCCATATCAACATTAAGAGTTCAGCCGGAGAACATAGCATAGAAGGCATTCAGAGGAACTTATATTAAGTAAATATACGCGAGGCGCAGAAATTTACAGAACATCTAGGATTCGCCAGTCTGGATAAATTTCATGTAAGTATATTGAGCGGCTCAATAAATATGCCAGTGGAGAGGTTAGCACACGTGGCTCTGTTTCCTTGCAGAGTGACGTCACATCAGATGCAAGGTTTTACGATTTTAACCATAATCTAAAAACCACCATCAACAACGACATATCACACACAAAGGATGATCGCGTTACAAATGAGGGGATAAATTTAGGGTTTTGGTATGGAGGTCTACGACAAAGTGTGGGTATCACTGTACCTACACAGAAAAAAAGAGAATAGTCGGGTATGAGGAGTCAGCTTAAGGATACACTTGACAGGTTATCTATCCTTAGTTATTTATGGGATCTAGGAGAAGGTGATGATCCTCTCTCCTTATCGTTATCCCATCGATTATAGATTAAGGTTTTGCAAAGCTATAAATAGACATACGATTGGTCATTCTGAACAACAAGAACAGAACACAGAGTATCTAGAACAATAACAAGTTCCCCGCAACTTTCTGTCTCTCTCTTAGAGTCTCTTCGTTTGTAAATCTCTGCAACTGTGAAACTCTAATCTCATATTTTTCGGATTCCTTCCCAAGACCAACCATGTCTCTCCCATATATAACTGAAATCGTCTTTGGATGGCCATCATCTTGGTTTAGGCAAGAATTGTTCGTTATCAGCCTCCCTTTCTCATCGTCGAACCAGTCATATTAATCGACTGATCATCGTATATTTTTCGATATACACATTTGGCGATCATGGTGGGAAGGTTGATCACTCGATCGTAGTTACTGAGTTACAATAGAGGAAGTTCATTATTCAACCACCAATCGTAACAAAAACATATTCATAAACCCATATCTGAACTTACATCTAAAGAAGGATTTTCGCTGACAAACCGAATGTTTGTCCAGGAGGCGTCACCTCAGCTGCAAGGAGGTTCCATATCAATCACATATACAATCAAGGTGGTGATGCCCTATCAGTGTCTCAATCGCATCAGAAAAACTGTCAGCCTTAGTGAATCAGCTAGTTTGATGACCGGGCTCAACCTAATCTCGACCACCATGGTAAAAACGCCTTGGTGGTCCCATTCCTCCAAAATCCTCTATTAGATCTCCGAACATTGGCCAAGAACTAGGACAGGCTTCGAGACATTCAACGGGATCTTCGAGATCTCATATTGACATCCTGACCCATCTAAAGACCATGCTGAGTCTTACCATTATGTCGATCCTCGTTACGATGCCAATCGTCTTTACCATGGTGAAGCTTATGACCTTGGTTTAGCCTTATCACTATGTTGAGCCTCTTGAAAATAACACGAATAGAAATCACACTAAAATCAACCTCGTTAAGGTAGATGATACTCACGACGGACATGAGAAGCAAATGAGTAAGCACCCTGACGACTTAATCGCCGTCGAGGACTAGATAACATTGGAAATTCAAAGTTTTGATAAAAAAAACTCTCGAAAATTCGTCTAGGTCTAATGCCATTCGACCTGATCGTAAGAAACCCAAGAAGTTTGTTGTACTTCACAGTTTCACTTGTAACTGTTTCATTCTTTATCCAATTGACCTCATTCTTTTGGATTTGTCTTTCCACCGCTTACATGATGAAGTTAAAAAACTTTGGTTTATCAGTCTTGTTTGAGGAATACAATAAGGTATATGACGAGACATGATCCTAAGACGAGAATCCGGCTTAATCTCAAGAAGATACTCAGCCGGTCTAAGTAGGGGAGACTTGGCCAGCCGAAGAAGAGGATCATCCAGTCTAAGCAGACAAAGCCAAAACAACCTAACTTGAAGAAAATCAGCCAGCTGACCAAACAGAGTTCATCCAGCTGACTGGATGAAGCTCAATATCCCTGAAAACATGGATAGGCATTGTCTCAAGGAGATACACAAACCCAAAAACACGTGATGAAGATCTTCATGAACGACATATTTGTGTAGCATGTTGTAATCGGTCACAAGCTACTTTGTGAAGCATGGTGTAATCGGTCACAAGCTACATTGGGAAGGTAGTTGTAATCGGTCACAATCTACCTTCTGGAACCAAGGTGTAACCGATCACAAACTAATTTAGGAAGTTAGTTGTAATCGGTCACAAGTTTCTCTGGGAACCAAGGTGTAACCGATCACAAGCTAACTCGGGAAGTAAGGTGTAATCGATCACAAGCTACCTATGGGAAGCAAGGTGTAACCTGTCACAACCTAGTTTGGGAAGCATGGTATAACCGATCACAACTTACATTGTGAGTTTGGTACAACCGATCCCAATGAGCAAAACCTAGTTTCCAATATTCACATATCTCTTTATGTTTTGTGTGAAGCTTGGAATTAGGGTTTGCTGAGAAACTTATAGATGTCGATATCATTTGAACATGTACATAACTCATATCAAGTTGTTCAAAGATATTCCTTGATGCTCAAGGTGATCCCGAACCAGAAAAATTGAAAAACATTTAATTATGATTTTTATAATATATGTTTTAATTACCAGCAATTAAAGCATATCCTCTGGAAATATTATTAGCTAATGTGCTAGACTAATAATAAAAGTTTTCTAAAGAGATTTTTCGGAAATATGGTTTGGTAATTAACTGGAAATAAGAAAACCGAAATTAGGTACTTTAATGTTAATATCTTAAGAATATTTTCGGTTTTGGAATTTTCCAACCTTGGTCTATAAATACTTTAGTTTGCATTTCTAGCAAACTTCATTTTTGTTATTTCTAGTGGAGTCTATCTGGAGAGAAAAGTACCCTAATTAGGCGAAATCTCTTACGACCGCTCGTTTAAAGACTTATGTAGGATCAAGAAGCTTTATGAGTACCATTGGTGGCAAACTAGATGATTGCATTGTTATTGTAGTTTTTGATTATTGATTTGATTGACTAACGATTGTTGAAACTTTGATTGCACCTACTTTGTTTATTCTTGGGAACCTTCTTTTCTTGTATAAGGTTCACTCAAACTAGATCAAAGTATCAACAGGATATTTAGAACCATTTTCATATCTAAATACATCTTTTGAAAATCCATTGTTAACAAACTTCGTTCTATACGTGATTGATCACAAGAGGATTCAAGTGGTGTTTTGCAGGTTATTGAAGGCAATAGAATATTTGAAGACGAAGAAGAATTCTTATTAGTTTTCGTATCCTGTGGATTTAGTGCACAAACCTTGATCGACTGGGATCCAACTAGAATCGTTTTTATCTTTGATAAACTTGATTGACTAGTTGCGTGAGATCGGCATCGTCTTATAGTTTCTCTTTGAGATCTAAATTGATTGTATGTGAATCTAGAATTTGATTATTTCGGTAATCAAAGTTTAGATTAATCTAACCATACAAGGGAGTCTATTAGTTTAAACGGAAGAGCCTTTGTCAACAACTCACATATCTTTATAACAAAGATTGATTAGAGTGGTTACCAAACAGATTCTTCTTTTGTTGTTTGGAATAAGACCCTAAGGACTTGCTATTCACGTGCGTGACTCTACAAGTCAAAGTCACAAGGATACTGAGGAAACTAAGTATCAAGGGGTAGTCTAATTGGTCCCAACTATACGAAGTTGGTATTATATTTTGTATAGCGGCTTAATTCTGAGAGTATTCAAAACTGGACTAGGTCCCAGGGTTTTTATGCATTTGCGGTTTCCTCGTTAACAAAATCTTGTTATGTCATTTACTTTACTATTCTGTAATTATATTTGGTTTATATAATTTAAAGTAAATTTAACTTGTATGTTAATTCCGTAATACTTGATATTGATCCTACAATTTTAACACCTTACAAAACTAGTTTTGTGAGATGAGTGATTCTAATCCTGATTTTGAAGTGGGGGAGTGTTCGAATTTTCCTACTATAGATGAATATTAGGGTTTTGTGATTTTTTTGAGATGTGCCATTCTTGTCAAGAGACTCCATCTCGTCCTGCATTGCACCTTCTTTAACAACTGGTAATTCAACCCAAGCAATACTAGTTTCTTTCATTGGTTGGTTACCCATGCATTTAATTGGTTTTTGTTTTAAAGATGAAACTTCAAATCTATATTAATTGAATCTACCATATTACCAAAATACTCGTTTTGATCATAAAGATGGGATGAATAACTTTGGTATTAAGATGAATCAAAAATTCCTCAAGATATATGTTAAGGATGATGCTACTTACAGAGGGCTTCCTGATGCTACCACTATTCTGTTCATTAAAAAACTCAATCCGAAGAAGGAATTATCAGCAGTAAGAATCTTTGATATGGATTAGTAGTACTGATAAGGGGAAATGGAAGGTGGTTAGTCTTTTGGTTTTCAAGTTTGTGCTGCTGTCTTTTGAACTTTCTTCCCAGTTTTTCATTTTGTTTTAGGGTTTATTTAATTTCAGTCTGTATGGGTTTTGGAAGTTGTTTAGAGGTTGATAATCTGATGATTAGGAGCTCATAATATGGATTTCAATATGTAATCATCAATCATCCAAACAACTAACAATATTTATCTATCTTTAATTTATATTATTATAGTAAAATCCTTCCATTTCCATATTTAAAAAAATAATAAATAAATAAAAATGGCCTCTCTCTCCAGTGTTATAGTGTTTGACATTGTACAATGTAGCATTCATTTATTTTTATTTTTCATGAGCAAATTATATTTAAATTTTTATGACAAGTAAATGTTAATACCTTCCACTGTTACAGGTATTATTATGCTTGTAACTACAAAAACTGTCCGGTGACAAAGAAAGTAGAAATATCACGTGATCAACCCGAGACGTTGATCATTACTTACGAAGGTGGTCGGCATCCTCATCCTATTCCAGGAACTGAGTTGGTTCAAGAATCCCATATAGAATCGGCACGTGCATCGATGTTGGTACCAAACTTAAGTATGGGTTCTGCGAGGTGTTTTTCTTTGTCACTAATCCAATTTTACATATATAAACTAAAATTTAAGCACACCATTTTTTTCAAAACTTTGAAATTGACTAATTCCATAAATATATAAACAAATTTGGGTTTTTCGAATAAAAGTCGGGTTAGCTACAAGGTATAACAAGAGGGGCTTATTCATATGTTAGAACTTTCTCTATATTCTCTAATGTCTCTGCGTTGTTCCAAACATGGATGAAAAAAGGGCGGCCACTAATAAATGAAGGTATCATGTTGATATTAAGTTGTTACATATTATGAATTATAAATTATAACCAACGCTTATAGATATCAATACCAAACAAAAAACACATGTAATAATATAATACATGCTTGGTGATTTATATTGTTGTTAGTTAACGACCAATATATTTTTTATGATTGTTGGAATCTCGACAGCCTTGGTTAGGTTTTGATTATATGTTCTTCTAAATCTACGAATATGATATTTCAACATTACCACTGTGTGCAGTTACATGAAAGATCAAATAACTTAATCCTCTCGAATCCGCTTGTGGGTGCCTTGTTTAGTTGTTATAATAACTTTTGTTTCTACTGCCAATTGTTGTAAGCAAGATGTGAACAAGCGGGGGTCTAACAACCTCGCCCAATATTTCGCTTAGCAATCTTTATGGAAAAATTCCAATATAACTCCAAGAGAATCAACTAGACAGCCAGACTCAATCAATAAGCATATATATCCAAGAGTTGCATCTTTGTTTCACAATGTAATCAGCAAATCAAACAGATAAAAATCGGCGAGCCTGATTATTATGTGAAACAACTTGAACGATACCAAAGACCAATGTTCAAGTGTCAATCAATATAATCAACAACCAAAGGTTGGATTCAAAATTGATTGAACTTACACACAACCTGTGATATTTCAATTATATAAATAAATATAATGCGGAAAAGAAATAACACATAAATCATAAATTTTGTTAACGAGGAAACCGCAAATACAGAAAAACCCCGGGACCTAGTCCAGATTTGAACACCACATTGTATTAAGCCGCTACATACACTAGCCTACTCCAAGTTAACTTCGCACTGGAATGTAGTTGAGCCCTAACCAATCTCACACTGATCAAGGTACATCCGCGTCCCTTAGCTGATCTCACCCACAACTGTTTCTACGACCCAAAGTCGAAGACTTGATAAACCAATCTGTCACACACAGAAAAGTCTATTGAATAGATAAATCTGTCTCCCACATATATGCTGTGAGTTTTGTTCCGTCTTTTGATAAATCAAGGTGAACAAGAACCAACTGATATATCGGACTTATATTCCCAAAGAACATCCTATAAATATCAATCGCCTCACAATAATATTAATCGTATGGTAGCGAAACAAGATATTGTAGAATCACAAACGATGAGACGAAGATGTTTGTGACTACTTTTTATCTTGCCTATCGGAGATTAAATCTCAAGCCAATCTTAGAGAAGATAGTACTCAATCACGATAGAAAACATCAGGATCACAACACGCAACTACAAAGAAAATAGTTGGGCCTGGCTTCACAATCCCAATGAAGGCTTCAAGTCGTTAACCTACAGGGTTTTGGAAAAAAACCTAAGGTTAATGGAGAATCGACTATAGTCGCAACTAGTATCACATAGGAGGTGTGGGGATTAGGTTTCCCAGTTGCTAGAGTTTTCCCTTATATAGTCTTCAAATCAGGGTTTGCAATCAATGTTACGTTGGTAACAAAGCATTCAATATTTACCGTTAGATGAAAACCTGATTCGACTCAAGCTAATATCTTTCAACCGTTAGATCGAACTTAGCTTGTTACACACAAATGAAAAATGACTTCATTTATATATGAGTAACCATACCTAAACGTGTACAACTTGTTGGCTCAACAATATTTAACCGAAGTTAGCCATATGAACACTTTCATATCAACCATATTCATCTTAACCATAACTAGTTCAAATAACTCAAATGAAACTAGTTCTAGAGTTGTTCAATTGTTTATATTCTCATAGAAGTATACAAGATACAATTGAAGCAAAATTGATTTTGATTCACTCGAATCAATTCATGAACATTATAGCCACGGTTTGGAAAAGATTGCATTCCTTATTATACAAATGTATTAGTTCATGAACAAACCAATTTTAGAACATAACCTACTCAAGTATGCATATGTGTACGCATACCTAAGTGGCCGGACTAAGTTTGGGTTCGCCAGTACGCGAATGTGTACGCATACCACCAAACTCAATTAAGTCTCGGAACTTGAAACTTACGCCAGTACGCGTACCGGTTTGCATACAACTAAACCAATCAGTATGCATACCATGGTTCCCGTACTTGGAATAACTTGCAACAGTTAGCATACAAGTACGCATACTGTGTTATATCCAATCATGGTTATTTGTTCAAAACTCCCAATTCAATTGTTTGAAACATTTTCTAAGACGGAATATTGTCTCACACAAACTATTAGCTTCAAAGCAATTTTCAAGTGATCGAATGATAAATACGAAATATTCCGAGTCTACATCAAATGACCGTCTCACACAAATCATGTAAGATGTTACAAGGCGATTTTCACATGATCATCTTATGACTTTCGTCAAGAATCTAATATGAACTTGGTTAGAGCGAAAGCATACCAACACATATTTCGAAAAATATGTAAGCGAGTTAAACTCAGCTCGAAATATCAAATGTGTATATTTGAAGTCTATATAGCTATACAAATTTTGTCTCAAATAGGATATAGAGTAGATAGACTTTTGAGTGATAGATGAGTTCAAGTATCTACATACCTTTTGTTGATAAAGTTCCACAAGCTCCCCTTAGTAGTTCTTCGTCTTAAATCAATGAACGCCATGAAGTATAATGCTCAATTACACTTACTATCCTAATCCGAGACTCAACTATAAGTAGACTAGAAATCAAGTCTTATAGTTTTGGCAACTAAACTTGGAAAACAAGCTTGAGATACCAACGCTTGCGAGTTCGACCGAGCAGTGCTCTAACAAGATGTTCCATTTCTCAGGGACAACATATGCTAATAAACACCTAGCTGTAATGCAGTTCTGGATAGTTAGATATAAAATTTATTTTCTTCTGCTCATTTGTTTTTGCCTCATGGTGTTCATCATTTTTTTTCCTTCCATGGCCACCGCTTCAGCTGCCCTCAACACATTAGTTAAAACACTTTGATCACACTATCTTTACCTATTATTGTACATATTTTTCTTATCATATAACACTAAAAATGACTATATATGAACACTTTAATGCTGTTAAAAATCATGTGTGCTTACTAGAAAAGCCAATGAAACATAATAAATGGCTATCAACGCTTCAACCACCCCTTCAAAGTACCAAAGCCTTTGTTGCTTCCTCTCTTATAAGGGTTGCCTAGTGAAAAAGTTAGGCAATATAATAAGGATATTATAAGACACCTCTTAAAAGTAACATGGCTGAACTTAGAGTTTCTAAGAGAATTTTCGGAAGCTTGGAATTAGGGTTTGCTGAGAAACTTCTAGATGTCGACATATTTGAACATGTACATAACTCTTATCATTAATTGTTCAAAGATATTCCTTGATACTCAAGTTGACCCTATACTGAAAAAATTGAAAAATATTTAATTATGATTTTCATAATATATGTTTTAACTACCAGCAGTGAAAGCATATCCTCGGTGTACTGCTTGGTCGAACTCGCAAGCGTTGCTATCTCAAGCTTGTTTGTCAAGTTTGGTTGCCAAAAGTATAAGTCTTGATTTCTATTCTACTTATAGCTAAGTCTCGACTAGGATATAAAGTGTAGTTGAGCTCTAGACTCCACGACGTTCATCATGCAAAGACGAAGAACTAATCAAGAAACTGGTGGATCTTCATCGACTAAAAGTTATGTGGATACTTGAACTTATTTATCACTCAAAAGTCTATCTACTCTATCTCCTATCTTGAGACGAAAGTCGTATTGCTATATAGACTTCGATTATACACATTTGTTATTTCGAGCCGAGTTTATCTCGCTTATCTATTTCTCAAAATATGTGTTGGTGACCGGTTGTCAGCCGACACAAATATAAATTACACTTTCTTACTACTCAAAATATAAATATAGCAAGGGCAAGAAAGGATCGATCCTGAGAGAGGTCTAGGTTGTCAAATTGTTATGGTTTCCTATATAAACTACCGAGGATTTTCGATTTAAACGGAAATAAATAAAAACAAAACAAATAAAAGTAAACACGCAAATCGAGGATAAGAAGATATTGGTCATGGATTTCGTTTTCATTCACAAACATGGTTTCACCACAATAACTAGAATTGATATTTTAATCTCAACTTTTATCAAAGACCCTAGAATACCTTGATCGCAAGAATATCCATAAATCTCCTCATGTCATCAACAAACACATTAAAAGATGCGAATATGAATTCTACCTAAAGGAACAACCTAACGTGTAAAAGCACTAATCAAGTTTAATTCCCTAGATGCATTAGGTTCTATGAAATCAGGCCAATCAAAGCAATCGAACGTGGAAAGCGCACTAATCCGATTTAACAAAGGTTATGGTTCACATATGATCATAAGAATATATCACTACAAACTATAATCATATTTATGCTACTTGCAATCCGGAATTATCACTTTTTGCGTATAATAACCCTAATCTAGCAATAAAGATGAAAGCAAACTCAATCGATTCGCGACTCGACTAACAAGCAGTCAAATCATGTAACAATATTCATAGTGAATCATAAACGATAATATGAGAGAAAACTAATTTATTGCACAAAAACCCATATTTGGAAATCAAACTTATTCCATAACCAATAGTAACAACTCTAGCTCATATTCATGGAGTTCATAACAAGAAGAAAGAAGTTTCATGTTTCTAAACCTAAAACAAAGTAGAGCAAAAAGAATAATCTATTTTTTTGCCTAGGCTTCCTATATATATAGTTTTGTAACCTCCTCTTTAAGAAAACTAGGAAACCTAGTAAAATTAGGAAAATGCACTCCTTAAAATTGTGTCCGTGCATCAAATCCCGGACGAAGTAACTTGCCAAACTCTCGGCCAAATTCCCAAGTCACGGCCAAGGTATGCTCAAAGTGAGCCACGACAAGTTGGTGTGTACGCAAGTCGCCAAGGCATGAATATGGGCTTGCGTCATTTGGATAGAACACTGACCCATTTAACTCACTTCAACGCATTGTGACTGCCACGTGACCCAAGTTCAACACAAGCTCGTTTAGGCTAGCCACTCCATATCAAACCAACGTTATTCGAGTCCAACAGTTGTACCCGTCATCAGCGTCACAGCTAACAGCAAGCAAGTTCGTCCGTAGATCAAACCCATACAACTACATATCATCTTCTTCTCGGACTCGACCTTCGACTACTCCATTCATTAAGTCCTTCCGTCCGTAGTTCCATCGAGCTTCGATTCGAACCAACAAAACCCGTTCGTTATCAGCACTGCCAAGACTCGACTTTGTAATACCACATTCAATATAAACCCAAAGTTGAGCCATCCTTCCCACTTCTCTTTATCTTCCGTCGATCACCATGACATCTTCTAACTCCATCTCTCACTGCGTCCCTGCCATCATCATCACATTGTAACTTCATTAATCGAACACAAGCTCAAGCGCCGGTCTCTACATGCACTACTCGAATTCACATCAATTCTCGTATCCAACTTGTACCCATCTTTCGAGTGGCGAAAGCTTCGGCTACCATCGATCGACAGCTTTTGAAGCCATCACCATTAACTTCATGGCCGATATATCATCACTACTTACTCCTCCATCTCAGTATTCAATCGACGGCAGCAAACTACACCCTGAAGTCTTCATCATTCATATACATAGCTGCCAACATTCAACAGCATCATCTTCTCTTCTCAGACCCATCGTGATCACTTAGCTGCAACCAAACTCCAACTATCCATCAATCATGGCTCACATCAATTGCGTCAATCCCATCGTCTCTGTCCTCCCTTCCATTCCCGCATGCTCGCGTTCTTCTCATCACAGCAAAGCCCGAGCATCAACATCTCTCCTCATCACATCATTATCATCACTGTTGTGCAAGTTCTGACTAAACTCACTAGTATCAACAATGGTAGCAATCCATAAACATCACTATCAATGGGTATCACGGCTGTAATTATTTCTGAACTTACGACCAAACTAGAGAAACAATCTCAAACACGATCTTCTTCCATTCGTGTCGGCATCTTCCTTACCAAGCTCGTCTTGAGCATTACCCTTCATCTCTGTTCAACATGCCAAACTCAGAATCCCATCACCAAGCTCGAGCTATTTGTTGGAGAATATCAAGGATATGCGGAAGATATCGCTAATCTTAATTAGTATAACCTTGTTTCCATATATTAGTTTCGTTAGTAAATTTCCTTCTGATTTCTAGCTTACCAAACTTATCTTTCTTATTATCGGATGGTTCTTCCCATATGTAAATATATATGTATGTTTGTAATTGAAAGATACACATGAAAATATCTGAAGTGTATTACAATTCTCTTTCTTCTTAGTTTCTTCATGGTATCGCGGCGGGACTAGATCTGTTTTGTGAAAAAAAATTTCTTTTTTCTCCCTTTTTAGTTGAAAGCCTCGATCAAAAATGTCGGGAAGTGAATCTAACACTCTTTGGGAGATTATCATTTGTGTTGCTTAATGGCAATAATTATGTTCTTTGGTCATGCAAATAGTGACTTTGTCTCTTGGTGGATTGAAGAAATTGGGTTTCATCAATGGAAAGACCATCTGCCCTCCATCTAAAGAAGAATCGAAATATGAGGAATGGATTTAGGATGATCAAAATGTTAGATCCTGGATTCTTAAGTCATGGAAGCCTCTTATTGCTGAAATCTTTACATTTTCTAATTCAATGAAAAGAATTGTGGGAAGCTGTAGAGTTTGAGTTCTATGGTAGTCAAAATAATGCGGCTCGTGTATTCGAGTTGAAGTGTGAAATTTCTATGGCAACTCAAGGTGAAAAATCATTTCTTGAACATCTTGGGAATCGAAAAGGATGTGGGATGAACTTGATATGTATCGTCCACATACAGGCGATGCGAAAGTACTTGAAAAAGGCGAGAGGAAGATAAAATTTTCTCATTGCTTAATAGCTTAAAACCCAGTGTATGAAAATCTCAAAAGTAACGTCCTTATGCATTCGATGTTCCCACTTTAGCCAGTGTTTGTCTTTACGATTCGGCGAGAAGAAGAAACTCGTAAGAAATCAATGAGTCTTGATTCGAGAAATATTTACGGTGAGAGCGAAACAAGTGCTTTTGTTGTGGAGAAAAAGACAGAGACGGATCGAGAGTTTTTGGTATACGAGAGGTAAGCAAAATTATAAAACTAAGAACAAAAAGATTTTTATTGTGATCATTGCAGAGAACCTGGGCATCTTGTCGAGCGTTGTTGGATTTTACATCCTCACCTTAAGATCATGCCATTGTATTTGGCCTTCTCTTTCAATAAATGATTTGGCAAAACTTTTCTGCTGCAACAATTGAGTAAGTCTACTCATTCGATTACGGTCCTTCGTCTTCTACCTATACATCGGGTACTCTTCATGCTTACCTTGTTTCTTTAATGTCTAAAATTAATTCTTGGATAATTGATTCGGGAGCCCTTTGATCACATGGCTAATAATTCAAGTGATGTGTATGATTTTGTTCCAAAAGCGGAAACATGGCGTTTCTATAGCTAATGGTTCCTTTTGTACCTGTCCTAAGGAGTGGAAAATTAATTTATTTCTGAGAGTTCCACTTGATGTTCTTGTTGTTAAAGTCTTTTAGGTTCAATTGCTATCGGTCGGAAAAATTACAAGATCTTTAAATTGTGATGTTATTTTCTCACCTACTTGTTGTATTTAGGATCGAAAAACCAAGAAGGCGATGGTGAGGGAATATATTATGTGAGCTTTACTTATTCAATCCTACTAGTAAAGCATGTCATATGAAAATTTGATTCAAAATCATATTATGCATAAGCGTCTTGGGCATCCATCGGATCGTGTTTTAACACACCTTTTTCCTTCTAATTCTATTAAAGTTGGTGTATGTGATGTCGCAATTTTCTAAGCAAACTAGATTGCCATTTAATAATTCTTTTTCATCGTCCAAGTCTTTTGAACTTATTCATTTGATTTGTGGTCTTCACCTAGTGAATCATATGATGGTTATAAGTATTTCGTGATATTTATTGATGACTATTCTCGTAGTACATGGATATATCTGTTAAAATCAAAGGCGATGTTTTTCTACTTTCCGGGTTTTTCATAACATGTTAACTAACCAATTTGGTGCAGTGGTTAAAATTTTAGAATGATAATGGGTGAATATTGCAAGGGTCTCTTACTTGAAATATCTTAGTGACCATGGCATTATACACCAAACAAGTTGTGTAGGAACACCTCAACAAAACGGAGTTTAGAAAGAAAAACCGGCATATCTTAGAAACAACTCGAGCTATAATGCTTCAAATGAATGTTCCAAAGAAATATTGGTCCCATGGTGTTTTAGCTGCTACATATTTAATTAATCGACTCCACTACTCGAGTTCTTGATTTTAAGTCTCCGTTAGAAGTTTTAAAAAATCGCCAGATTGACTTGTCACATTTGCGGGTGTTTGGGTGTATTTGTTATGTTCATTTGCGAGGCAACTCAAAGAGATAAACTAGATGCGCGTTACTGTGAAATGCGTATTTTTTGGATATTCCTCAACCAAGAAGGGATATGTATGCTACAATGTGGCGACTGCAAAATTCTCATCTCCAGAGACGTTCGGTTTGATGAATCTCATCCTTATTTTCAACTTAAAGATAATCAAGGGAATCGATCGGAGGGAGTCTTCATGGGATTTGGTACCGATTATACCAATGATGACTAAAGAATCAATAACTACAAAGACAACTATCTTGACATTAAATTAGAGACAATTTTCCCTGTTGCGGATGGAGGAGCGTACAAATCTTGAACCTGGAGAAACAATGAGTAATGAACATGAAGTACCAACTCCGTCCACATGTATGACGTCCTCTCTGATCGAGACTAAATCACCCAACAAATAATGAGCTCAATCTCCACTACCATCTGATTTAACCCATGTACCATTCCATCCATGTCACTGGTGTCACTACTCAAGCTACGAAACAACGCGTCACAAGTTCTATTGGAACTATAACTCCAACATATGTGGAGAGTACTACATCCACTCAAGTTAGGGAACAAAATCCAAGAAAATCCCAAGAGAAATTAAGGCTCGAGGAAAAATTCAAGGATTTCTATACATATCATGCCTGACTACATATCTATTCAAGATTCCTTAACATATAATAATGTCTCACAATCTTATTTAACTTTTCTCATGACTTTTCCAGGGGAGGATGAGCCAAGGAATTTCAAGGAGGCAAATGCAATTCCGTGTGGAATAAATCGATGAAAGTCGAATTGCGAGCTCATGATGAGAATGGAACTTGGGATATGGTTCGACTACGCTTTAGGAAAAAAAGTTGTTGGTCTTGCATTGGGTATATAAAATAAAGTACAATAGTGCGGGACCATTGAGCGGCATAAGTCAAGGCTTGTTGCTAGAGGATTTACACAACGTACGGAGAAGACTATAAGGAAACATTTGCTCCGGTTGCAAAAATGAACACATTTAGAGTTCGATTTCTTTGGCTGTTAATCAAGGCTGGAAACTTTATCAAATGGATGTAAAAAATGCTTTTTTACATGGGGATCTTGAAGAAGAAGTTTATATGAGTGTTCCACAGGCATCCGGAAGAAGGAAAAGTAGGAGTCGTGTGTAAACTAAAGAAAGCAATTTACGGGTTAAAGCAATCACCAAGAGCTTGGTATGCGAAGCTTAGTTCTGTCCTTAAACTAAATGGCCTTCAACAAAGTTCCGTCAGGCATTATTTGTTAAAGAGGTACGTATGGTCTTACCATTGTTCTAGTTTATGTAGACGACATTGTGATAACCGGTGACGATCATGCTGGTATTGCAAAACTAAAAGCTCATTACACAATAAGTTTGCCATCAAAGATTTAGGAACTTTGAAGTACTTTCTTGGTATAGAAATTGCCTACTCAAGTAAAGGTATTTTTCTAAATCAACGAAAGTATGCATTGGATTTACTAAAAGAAGACTGGAAATTTGGGTGTAAAACCATCAAATACTCCTATTGACGGTCGAGCAAAGCTTGACGAAGAAGGTGAGCTACTACCCGAGCAGAGGACAATTCGAGAGGTTAGTAGGTAAACTTATATATCTTACAATTACGAGAAGAAGATATTTCTTATGCCGTTAGTCTTGTCGGTAGGTTTATGCATGCACCTAGAGTAAATCATATGAATGACGTCAACAAAATTTTGCAATACTTGAAACGCTCCCCGGGGAAGAGGTTTATGGATGCGTAAAAATGGACATAGTTCCATCTGGTGATTGTTCGATATCTATTTCCGCTTACAGGGACGAGATTGGGTGGATGTAGGTTGATCGAAAGTCCACCATTTGGATCTTTTGTACGTTTGTTGGCGGAAATTTGGTAACATGGAGGAGCAAGAAACAAAATGTTGTTGCCCGTTCCGGTCTACGGAAGGCTGAATCTTTAGAGCTATGGCGTTAACGACATGTGAAATTATCGGCTTCGAGCCTTATTAAGAGATTTGGGTTTCGCCGCATCATCCAACAAAAATGTTTTGTGACAACAATTGCTATGCATATCGCCTCAAATCCTGTCTTTCATGAGAGAACAAAGCATATTGAAGTCATTTGCCATTTTGTTCGAGAAAACTTGAATAAAAATGTTATTTGTACCCCCTTTGTTCAAGTGCTCTTCGGTTAGGTGACATATTCACAAAGGGACTTTCTGCTGCCAAGTTTGAGGAGATACTAGGCAAGTTGGGCTCAATGAATATTTACGCACCAACTTGAGGGGAGTGTTGGAGAATATCAAGGATATACGAGAAGATATCGCTAATCTTAATTAGTATAACAACTTGTTTCCATATATTAGTTTCTGTTAGTAGAATTTCCTTCACGATTTCTAGCTTACCAAACTTATCTTTCTTATTATCGGATGGTTCTTCCCATATGTAAATATATATGTATCAGACTGTAATTGAAAGATACTGCGATGAATATACGAAGTGTATTACAATTCTCTTTTTCTTAGTTTCTTCACTAAATGACATCATCACCATCAAATCTGTCATTAGAACCCACACATAATTCCTCGTCCTGCTCCGAACTCTACTGTATTTGGAGAAGACAATAGTGCCCTTAGTGAAACAACGGGTGTTGTTATCACCATTTGAATTCCGACCTCCCCGATAAATGGCTCATTGCCTTCAGCGACTCAGGTGAAAGTGGCAACCCCTTAACGGAATGACTGCCCCTTAACTTGAATTGGGGTGCCAATAGCATTCACCCCTTTGCTTATGAGTTCTTGTTTTGCTCATAACTTCTTCATACGAACTCGAGAATGACTCCGGTTCTTTCGTAGTCGTCTTCATCTTCTCGTCCTCTACACAATGAAAAGTAGAAATCTTGTATTTGAACGAGTTCCAATTGGTCTTTTCGCTCCAAATGACTCCATTGCACCTAATAAACTCAAAAGCACACATAAGATACATAATTCACACGAAAATTCGCAAAGAAAGCATAAATACTAGATATTAAATTAGGTGTTTTAGACACCTATCAGATTCCCCACACTTAGACCTTGCTAGTCCTAAGAGCAAATCAAACAAAACAAAACTAAAACAAATACATACAACTCGTGACGTCGAGGCTACGGTTAATTTTAACATAAATAACAAGCCTTTAAACCCCTAGGTGTCCCTAGTGGGCGAGTTATAGTCGTGAAGGTTTACTAGAGATATACCTACAAAACCTATATTTCAAACTCAGGCTATTTGTGACAAATCAATGAGCGAATCCAAAATGACTACGAGGAGGAGGTACCTTGCAAATTCAATTCAATTATTAGTAAATAAACTCTAATTAGATAGTTGAACAAGCCACAATACTCGAAACTAACAAACCACAATCACAATGAAAAGATTAAGAAGATGGATAAAGATGTAGATGTTGGCGAATGTTCACAAGTGTTCGATGTTTCCATATCATAAAGAAGGTCCTTTGCTAAGATGAACCTAATCTATTGGATTGAGCTCTTGGTCTGAATGCTACATCAAATCAATTGGCATATACAAGGGAACCAAGAGTGACTTTATTCAACACAATAATAATTTTTTTTTTTATATGATTGGATCAAAAGCTGGATCCAATTTTCTTTTTTTTTAGACGGCATGATTAGATCTTTTGGATCAGCGCATGCTTCTTGTCCAGCAAGTACATGATAGTTGCCTTGGATCCTGCATTCCACGCTTGTTTGGCGACGGAGACAGGGACTACGTTTCACACATTTGCTATTCCCAAGTGTCTTTCTTTATTCCGTTTTGGTCTAATTGGTCGGTCTCTTTTTTTTTTTTTTTCTTTTTCATAAATTTTTTTTTCATCATTTTTTTTTTTATTTTCTTTTTCTAGTAACTCAATCACTCTATTTCATCCTAGAAATAATAACACGTCGATGTTTAGTGACCCACCAAAGCACTTAGAGAACAATAGATAAATATGGAAAAATAAAAATAGAATGTGATATGGTGATATTAGAGATATGGTAACAACAATCATGTTAATTTGTGGTTTTCTGAGCTATATTCTTCCATTTTAGTTAATTGGTTCCTCAACTCCTGCATTCAAAATGGTTCCATCCACTAATGGTGTCATCTAAAGGCACAAGTTCTAGATTTCGGAGTTCAAAAAGCACAAATTTTTCTGATTTTTCTATTTTTCTGATTTTTTTTTTTTTTTTTTTTTTAAAGGCATAAAACAAACTAAAACTAAAGGCATAAAAAAAACTAAAACAAACTATACAAACATATAAATGCTCCCCCACACTTAAACTACACATTGTCCTCAATGTGTAAAAACGAAAGTTCTGAATTCTGACGTAACATCAGATAAAACGCAAAAAACTGTGCAAATTGGTAAGGAATTTGGAAAAACTCCATTTCACAAAAGTTGTTCACCTACGTGTTTTCTACACAGTGTCAAAATTTCACAGTGTTTTGATAAACGGTCTGACAGTTATGGTCTCTGGACTGAACTACGCGCAGTCTGAAATTTTCTGACGAAAAGGTATTCGTCATAATTCTCTTCTAAGATAGATTATGGACTCAATGAAATTAAACATAGGGATGCAAATATGATATGAAAACAGTAAAAAATAAATAAACGAAACAAAAATAAAATGCAAAAGGATAAGAGATACAAAACCGGTGGGTTGCCTCCCACTTAGCGCTTGTTTTAAAGTCGGCCCGACTTAGCTTCTTGTAAAATTCATTCCCCATACACCAATAATGCGAAAAGTTGGGGATCCGTCCATAGAACCTGTTTTGCAAACAATAGCTTCACACAAATATTAGTAACATAAAGCAAAAGTGAAGCTATGAACCGATAAAATCTTCCCCCACACTCATTCTTGTCCACACTTGGAGGTGTATAAAGAATATAGAAGTCGGGTACTTCCACGGTTTCTTGTTCCATAACCTGCATAGTATGAGAATCAAGTATCTCTAATGGCGGAAAACGAGAAACAAAATCATTCAACAATACTCCCGAAGCACATACATTCAAACCAAATAGAGGTAAAGGAGAAGAAATAATAGGCAAAGGGTTAGATAAACCTTTCACAATCTCTTGTATCACGGAATCCTCTTCATCCTTGAAAAACTCAAGTGAATTATTCACCTCTTGTGTATCATGGTCCTCTATCAAACCTTGCAACCATTCTTCGTCCGTTTCTGCCAGTAACCAAAGTCTCGACATAAACATCATCATTACATTCATATGCAAGCTCAATTGGGTCTTCCTGATATTGGTCATAACGGTCACATTCTCAACATATTCCTCCTTGTTGTAAGGCACATACTCTTTTGCGGATCCAAATTTTATCATAAGAAACTTTTTTAGAACACTCGAAAATGCATCATCCTCCAAGCTCCACCCTTTGAATAGGCTCTTGATCATTATTAAGATCAATGCTTGAGTAATCTACACAAGTGTCGACATATTCCTCTTCGTCTTCATCTTGATCCCAAAAAGACTCCTCGGAGATGTCACCATGAGTTGTTTCAAGCAATGTATCATAATCACCGTCACTATCATAGTCAACATAAGATTGGTTCTCGCTGAATTTAGTGTTGCTAATCTCTAACTCATCCTTTTGAATAGGTGAATGATCATTATTAAGATCAAGAGTTGAGTTAACTACACAATTATCAACAAAAGTGCCCAAGGATTGGCCTTTTTCAACATTAGCATCAATCAAATATTCATCACAAACCATATGCACATTAGAATTATCCATATCTTCCTTGTATTGATCAATGCCTCTTCGCAAGATAGTCATACCTTCACGAAGTTCTTGGAGTTGCTCGTTTGTAGTCTCTTTAGCTTTTGAAATTCCTCTTGTAAAAAGGTGGAAACTTTATCTATAAAATTAGAGACTTTTTGTTCACGAGCATAAGAATCCTCCCATCCTTGTGGTTGTTCCCCGCCATAAGGTTGTTGAGGAAAACCATAAGGTTCCATGGAATATTGGTCATAACCAATGAATTGGTTTTGACTATATCCATGGAATTGGTAGTTTTCGTATTGTTGAGGTTGAAACCCGTATTGATTGCTCCAATATGCTCCTTCCATAGAAATAAGCACCGAAATAATTCTCAAACCAAGGTTAAAACCCGAGAAAATAAGAAAAAAAAAAAATAAAACAAAAACTAAATACAAAAATAAGAAACCAAAAACAATTAACAACTGGTCGCTGCCTCCGACATCTGGCGCCAAAATTGATTGGGTTGTCGCCGACACAAATATAAATTACACTTTCTTACTACTCAAAATATAAATATAGCAAGGGCAAGAAAGGATCGATCCCACAGAGAGGTCTAGGTTGTCAAATTGTTATGGTTTCCTATATAAACTACCGAGGATTTTCTGATTTAAACGGAAATAAATAAAAACAAAACAAATAAAAGTAAACACGCAAATCGAGGATAAGAAGATATTGGTCATGGATTTCGTTTTCATTCACAAACATGGTTTCACCACAATAACTAGAATTGATATTTTAATCTCAACTTTTATCAAAGACCCTAGAATACCTTGATCGCAAGAATATCCCGCAAATCTCCTCATGTCATCAACAAACACATTAAAAGATGCGAATATGAATTCTACCTAAAGGAACAACCTAACGTGTAAAAAGCACTAATCAAGTTTAATTCCCTAGATGCATTAGGTTCTATGAAATCAGGCCAATCAAAGCAATCGAACGTGGAAAGCGCACTAATCCGATTTAACAAAGGTTATGGTTCACATATGATCATAAGAATATATCACTACAAACTATAATCATATTTATGCTACTTGCAATCCGGAATTATCACTTTTGCGTATAATAACCCTAATCTAGCAATAAAGATGAAAGCAAACTCAATCGATTCGCGACTCGACTAACAAGCATTCAAATCATGTAACAATATTCATAGTGAATCATAAACGATAATATGAGAGAAAACTAATTTATTGCACAAAAACCCATATTTGGAAATCAAACTTATTCCATAACCAATAGTAAAAACTCTAGCTCATATTCATGGAGTTCATAACAAGAAGAAAGATAAGTTTCATGTTTCTAAACCCTAAAACAAAGTAGAGGCAAAAAGAATAATCTATTTTTTTGCCTAGGCTTCCCTATATATAGAGTTTTGTAACCTCCTCTTTAAGAAAACTAGGAAACCTAGTAAAATTAGGAAAGTGCACTCCTTAAAATTGTGTCCCGCGCATCAAACCCCGGACGAAGTAACTTGCCAAACTCTGGCCAAATTCCCAAGTCACGGCCAAGGTATGCCTCAAAAGTGAGCCACACAAGTTGGTGTGTACGCAAGTCGCCAAGGCATGAATATGGGCTTGCGTCAACTGGATAGAACACAGCCCATTTAACTCACTTCAACGCATTGTGACTGCCATCAGCCCAAGTTCAACACAAGCTCATTTAGGCTAGCCACTCCATATCAAACCAACGTTATTCGAGTCCAACAGTTGTACCCGTCATCAGCGTCACAGCTAACAGCAATCAAGTTCGTCCGTAGATCAAACCCATACAACTACATATCATCTTCTTCTCGGACTCGACCTTCGACTACTCCATTCGTTAAGTCCTTCCGTCCGTAGTTCCATCGAGCTTCAGTTCGAACCAACAAAACCCGTTCGTTAACTGCCTGCCAAGACTCGACCTGTAATACCACATTCAATCTAAACCCAAAGTCGAGCCATCCTTCCCACTTCTCTTTATCTTCTGTCGATCACCATGACATCTTCTAACTCCATCTCTCACTCGTCCCGCCATCATCATCACCGATTGCAGCCCTTCATTAATCGAACACAAGCTCAATCGCCAGTCTCTCATCTACTACTCGAATTCACATCAATTCTCGTAGCCAACTTGTACCAGCATCTTTCAGAATTGGCAGAAACTCAGCTACCATCGATCGACAGCACCAGCAGCCATCACCATTAACTTCATGGACGATATATCATCACTACCTACTCCTCCATCTCAGTCTTCAATCGACGGCAGCAAACTACACCCTGAAGTCTTCATCATTCATATACATAGCTGCCAACATTCAACAGCATCATCTTCTCTTCTCAGACCCATCGTGATCACTTAGCTGCAACCAAACTCCAACTATCCATCAATCATGGCTCACATCAATTGCGTCAATCCCATCGTCTCTGTCCTCCTTCCATTCCCGCATGCTCGCGTTCTTCTCATCACAGCAAAGCCCGAGCATCAACATGTCTCCTCATCACATCATTATCATCACATTGCAGCAAGTTACGACTAAACTCCACGCAGTATCAACAATGGTAGCAAGCCATAAAAATCACTATCAATGGGTCGCTGACACTATTTCCCGAACAATCGCACGACCAAACTAGAGAAACAATCTCAAACACGATCTTCTTCCATTCGTGTCGAGATCTTCCTTACCAAGCTCGTCACCGAGCATTACCACATCCCCGTTTGTTCTTTGCCAAACTCCGAATCCCATCACCAAGCTCGAGCTAACACAGCATCATCACCATCAAATCTGTCATTAGAACCAAGACATAATTCCTCGTCCTGCTCGAACTCTACCCGACGTATTGGAGAAGACAATAGTGCCCTTAGTGAAACAACGGGTGTTGTTATCACCATTTGAATTCCGACCTCCCCTTAGTAAATGGCTCGACTGCCTTTAGCAGCTCCGTTGAAAGTGGCAACCCCTTAACGGAATGACTGCCCCTTAACTTGAATTGGGGTGCCAATAGCATTCACCCTTTGCTTATGAGTTCTTGTTTTGCTCATAACTTCTTCATACGAACTCAGAATGACTCCGTTCTTTCGCCGTCGTCTTCATCTTCTCGTCCTCTACAAAATGAAAAGTAGAAATCTTGTATTTGAACGAGTTCCAATTGGTCTTTTCGCTCCAAATGACTCCATTGCACCTAATAAACTCAAAAGCACACATAAGATACATAATTCACGAAAATTCGCAAAGAAAGCATAAATACTAGATATTAAATTAGGTGTTTTAGACACCTATCAGTTGGTAAGCTTTCGCTTTGGCCAAGTTCATCTTTACAAGTGACGAAAGTCATATTGATTATTTCAATATCTTGAAAATTGCTTTGATGAAAAATAGTGTGTGAATAACCTTTATTTAACATCCTCTAAAAATGTTTCAATGATTGAAATGAGAGTTTAGAATATATAACCTTGAATGGATATAGACATTGTATGTGAACTCATACTTGTGTAAGTCCAAAATCCTTGAACTAAAGTATGCGTATTTTATCGGGTTCAGATGTCTAGGAAGCTGAAGTCCGCGTCCGCGAAGTTCACATCCCTTGAATTTCATTGAGTTTGTGAACTGAAACCAAACTCAATCCGGGTACTTAAGTATGCGTACATGTTTGCATATTTGAGTGGGTTATTTTCTAAAAACGGTTTATTCGTGAACTAAGACATATATAAACTAAGGAATGCATATTTACAAACCGTGGCTATAATGTTCATGAATCAATTCGAGTGAATCAAAATTGTTTTTGCTTCTATTGTGTCTTGTATACTTCTATGAGATCTAAGCAATTGAACAACTCTCTAACTAGTTCTTTTGAGTCATTTGAACTAGTTATGGTGAAGATGAATAAGGTTGATACGAAAGTGCTCTTATGGCTAACCATTGGTTAACTACTATTCAACCAACGACTTGTGCACATTTAGGTACGGTTACACAAACCTAAATGAACGTGCATTTCATTTGTGTATAACAAGTTAAGTTTGATCTGACGGTTGAAATATATTAGCTTGAATCTAATCAGGTTTTCATCTAACGGTGAATATTTAATGAGAGTTTAGAATATATTAGCTTCTATGACGGTTATAACCAAGGTAACTTTCATTGCAAACCCTGATTTGGAGACTATATAAAGGAGAACTCTAGCAAATGGGAAACATAATCCCCACACCTCTTGTGTGATACTAGTTGTATAAGCTAGAGTCGATTCTCCTTTAACCTTAGGTTTCTACCGAGACCCTGTAGGTTAACGACTTGAAGACTTCATTGGGATTGTGAAGCCAGACCCAACCATTTTCTTTGTAGTTGCGTCATCTGGTCTTGTTGTTCCTATCGTGATTGAGTGCAATCGTAAGATTGGCTTGAGATTAATTTCTACGATATGCAAGATAGAAAAGTAGTCACAAACATCTTCGTCTCATCGTTTGTGATTCCACAATATCTTGTTTCGCTACTCGATTAAGATTATTGTGAGGTGATTGATATTTCTAGGCTGTTCTTCGGGAATATAAGTCCGCTATATCAATTGGTTCCTGTTCACCTTGATTTATTAAAAGACGGTAATTCTGTGGGAGACAGATTTATCTATTCTTGTAGACTTTTCTGTGTGATACAGATTTGTTTATTAAAGTCTTCGACTTTGGGTCATAGAAACTCTTTGTTGTGGGTGAGATCAACTAAGGGAATCAAGTGCGTAGTATCCTGCTAGGATCAGAGACATAAGGAGCGCAATTGTACCTTGGATCAGTGTGAGATTGATTAGGGTTCAACTACAGTCTATACCGGTAGAATCCATGGAACAATCAGTAGTTAGGCGAAGATGAATCTATTGGAAAATTGTGGTCGGATGACCGCTAAAATTACACACGACCTTAGGGGAGAGTTTTTTCTTCGTTTTTTTCGATTGGTAAATTTAGAATTTGGTACTCCCGAGTTTCGAACACAGGTCACTTGTATTATTAGCAGATATTTACGTTGAAATCCTATAGAAGGAACCTAAGATGAGCATTTTTGTTGACCTTCTAGAAAGAAAAAACAAATTTAACTCAATATATTATGTGCATATACAAGACATTTATATGGTGTTTGTTTTCTTGCTGACCCGACGTCTGGATCTGACTCGATATTTGATTCGGCCCCAGTTTGAATCAGAAAATAAAATACCTCGGATTAATAGGACCAAGTCACTGACTCACATATTTTTGAGTTAGATGAGTCGGATCCAACTCAGAAAACAAACACATTGAATCTGGTGATTTTAGTCGGGTCCATCCATATTAGATTCTGAAGAGTCGTGTCCAAAATAAATAAACAAAAATGATGATAGGCTTTGACTGAATATCATGTTCATACACAGTCAATCTACAGTAAATTACACACCGCCAGTATTATTAAAGTCCCGGAGTCGGATCTTTACAACTTTCCCCTTTCTTTTATTTTTCTTCCGCGTGGATGTAATCTTATTTTAACACTCTCGTTACACTACTTGTTAATATCGACAACTTCTCTATAGATTTTTAATTTTTGTTTATGTGATGCTATGGTCGAATCTAGATGGATTTTAAACCTATTCAACTAACTGACGGCTTGCACGGTTGCCGGCCGATGAAGAAATAGAGCTATAACATCACTCTTGGTCCCAGCTCATTTTGTATACAAAATATGGAGCAAGGAACCATATGAAGCACCCTCAATAATCCCGCCGATGGATTCGTTGCCAAACTAACTCCCACGTTACAAGATTTAGCCTCAGCCAAAAATGGAGATGTTGCACCAAAACTGACCGTCTGACAACCTCAATTTTTTTACATATTGATGAGGTTGGGGGTTGGGGCTCCCATTCTTGTTGCATGAGACTTGGAATTGCAGTTATATCTCCATCTACAGAATACTTGAAAGTCATTGTAGGCCTTCTTCAAAATTGATCAGCAGAAAATTACTCCACTAGAGGTACCATTTCAATCCCAGACCTAATAAATGGTTTTGATGGATGAAAGAGTTAAAGTAAGAAATATCTGACAGGCCTATGCCTAGTTTCAAAAAAAAAAAAAAATCTGAGTTCAGCACTGGTAACCCTCCTATTGTATCCCAACTTCGAGAAATTGCGGAAAAAATAAAAATCCAATGGCACTCGCTATTCATATCTTGACGCATATTAGCACAGGTTAATTCTCTGTAGGCACAAAAAGGCAATTCCAAGAAAGTCACTAATTATTCTCAGCCATAGTGCTCTCCATTCACTTGTCAAGATTGGGGATAATGCCATAATGGTACAAAAGGACAAAGCAGGATAACTGATTATGGAACAAAAGGCCGGAGAGCAGGATCAGAGCATGAAATGACATGATACTTCAATCATTATGTTTTCTTGGCATTTTTTCTGTATTAAGCTATTGATTAAAAATGATTATAATCAACAAAGCATTAAAAAAAAATCCGTCAAGACCTTCCATTGACCTCTATGTCATTGTCACTGCAGTCCATATCGACAAACCACCTCATATATGAGGTTGGCACGAAATAATAGGATCAGATGACAACAGAACAGAGAACGCTACAGCTCTGCCTCTTCATTAACATTTCTCATGTACAAGAGAACAACATTAACAGTGTACACCAATCATATAAAGGATATAGTGTGGATTGGTGGCGACTAGATTACATGATTGCATAAAATCTGCATGTTTGTTCACAACCAATAGTACAGACATGGTGACTAATCTATCTCTTACCTTCTGGAAGGATCAGATCGGCTCTGCAGAATTAGAATCTAGCGTTGCTTGGCACTCTCATCATTCCAACTCCTGGCATTGTAACAACTTGTTTCCGCCTAAAATATATAAATGAACCAGCACAAAGCACCATAAACAACATAATGGCCTGCAACCAAGTAAAAGAAAATCAAATTTAAGCCACTAATAATGTGTGAATTGTTACTGAAACCAGAGCGCAAAACCCAAAAGCAAAAGATTGGTCAACGGAGTTTTTCTACGCAATCAACCCATTCACTAGTTATGTAGTGTTGAGCTAAGCAGAGACAAGGTCATTAATGAACTGTAAGAACATTCGTTGATGCATTACACATGATTAAAAGGGTTAGGAAAACATACCTCGAAACCTAGCACCGACAACTTCTCTTGATTTACCGCTGGTACACAGCTCCTATAAGTAATATAACCTTGTCTTCCATCCGATGTAGACGAATCATCCAGCACTCTTCTACTTTTAATTGAACTAGCAGTTTCTTCCGTATCCAGCATTATTGAATGCTTGTCTGTGTTGCCAATTGACTTTTCCAAAGTTGATCTGGTTTTCTTGGACTTCTTGCCAGTTTTCTTCTTTGAACTATCTCCAGCCCCTAAACATTTCAAAGGGATTCGATATCCAGTTTCACTGCATCGATATTTTTCATCTCTCTACAAACACAACATCTCATGTCTCAAGTGCAAGAAACTGAAAATTCACATGAACAAGAAAAAACAAATAGCTTCTTCAAGTAAAAAGAGCGACCAGTCTGTAATTCCCATGTTTTCATCTATAGGACTATTAGCTTCCAGCAAGCAATATGCATTCATATTTTCATAGCAAAATTAAGGGACATGTACAGCTGACACAACCTTGAGTACGGCTATCTGGTTTCATTAAATTTACATGTGTATTCTACATCTGCTGCATCAACTTTAACAATGACATACCCCCCTAATTCTAATGGTTTTACAACCCATAATTCTACTTCAAAACACATAGAATTGGCCAATTGGGTACCCAACTGGTAGATAATAGTTTAACTATTTTATCTTTTGCGGCGAAATCCATCTACACGGATATTTGATATTACACAGATGTGGATTCTAAAAAACTAGAACATGGTGTACTAAAACATGGTCAAAGAGGCGATAGAGACCCTTCGATTTCTATGAAAAGTGATGTCAATGCAATGGGGCTTTTTTGTTTTTATGAATCCCGCATAACATCTGAAACTAGAGGTTCTTCCCTTTCCTAAAACTGGTAATTTCTAGGTAACATAAACTAATTATAAATCAAATACTCCCTTTGAACCCAGTTAAAGAAATTACAAGATCTGTGTGTTTTGAAACAATTCAAGAGGCTCATGAATGATAATTTTACCAGATTAAGATTGAAAAGAAGCAATTTTGATTCCAAAGGAATTACCTTTTCAGAGTAGAGACAAGGGAGACAAGGTCCAGAAGGAGAACATTCAAAGGTAGCATTACTGCCTGCTGGGGTTTCTTTGAAACTCGATAATGAACGTCTTCCTCCTGTTTCAATACTGCAAACAAATAGATAACAAATTCAGATCAAACCAGAACCAGGGAACCAATTTTTAATCAATCAGAAATCTGGAATTGTAACGGTTACCTCTGAGGGGTTATTGCCTGTGTATTGAATGAAGATATAGAGATGATTAAGAAAAGGACTTGGAAAGAAAGGATTAATGGTGAGTTTGGTGATGGAACCATGATCCTTCTTTCCAGACCTCTCTTCCTTCCCTGCCTGGTTTTTTCTTTCTTTTCCTTTTTCTTCTTCCTTTCGAATGTCGATGCAAAAATATGCAACTTGGGACTAGTAAAAAACTCGAGAAAGATGTGGAAGAATGGAAATCTACAACCAGCCCGTCTAGCTCAGTTGGTAGAGCGCAAGGCTCTTAACCTTGTGGTCGTGGGTTCGAGCCCCACGGTGGGCGATCTTTTTTGTTTGTTTGTTTATTTTCATTTGTGTAAGTTTCAACTAGGGGTGCACATATCCTACCCGCCAGAATTTTTACCCGTATCCTATCCTACCCGCCATTGACGGGTAAAAATTATTTTATCCGCCATTAAATGGGTAGGGTGACGGATAAAATCCGAAATTATCCTACCCTACCCGCTTACCCGCCTCATATATGTAAAAGACCAAATAATCCATGTCCTTTCTTTTGTCTCGTGCCCATTGATCCGCTTACCCGCCTCATATATGTGAATTTCAGAGGGCATTCTTAGCGGAAGAGGACCTGGTGGCCGAGGGAAGGGGGGAAGAGTTCAAGGTACTATATTTTAGACAGAAAAAAAGAATAAGCACCGTGTTTGACATGTTTTTGGTTAATAAAGTCGTTTGGGGTGGATCTGCAGGGCGTGCGTGCGAGAACTATAATTGGGCAGATTCATCATCCTCGGATCCTTCTCCCGATTCCCGATCTTCCGGCTTCGTTTGGGCTATCAAACGTGAAGTTGGAGTTGTTGGTGTACGCAAACAGCCTACTGCAAATACGCCTAAAAATCCAACAATTACACCTTCAAATTCATCTCTGGGAAAAGATGTTACCATGTCATCTGGCTCAATTGAAACCTCTGGCCGCACTAAACAAAACTCGACCAAGTTAGTCACCAACCTGTTTCTAGTGAAATACCGTTAGCGCGAGATCATTCTCCGGTAGTGGTAAAGCACATCGCCCGGTTGCACGTTCGCAAATACGCTAGAAATCATGGAGTCATTGGCGAGATCGATCCGCAAGTACTTGAAGGTCGATGTATGATGTATATATAGCAAAAAAAAAAAAAAAAAAAAAAAACGGTTATACCTCGCCACCCTATCCTACCCGACCCGCCAATTAATGGGTGGGTAGGATCTACCCGTTTAATGGCGGGTAGGGTGGCGGTAAAAATTTTCTTACCGTGAAATAAGCGGGTAGGGTGGCGAAATGGGCCATATCCTACCCACCCTACCCGTTGTGCAGCCTAAGTTTCAACCATGTCAATTATCAGGGTCTGACATTTGTTTTTTTTTTTTTTGCAACTGTATTGGTATAAGTATTGGCAACATTTTATTTTCTAGTGATGAAAATTAACAATCCATGGATCTTATTTCACTGTGAGGACGGATATTTATTCCAAGTACAATTAGAAAACAGAAAAGTCAAAGTAGGAATAAGGATTTTTATATTCTCATTATGTATGTGAACACGGAAATCAGGTATAGTCCGCGTGATCACAAACAATCTTAACATGAATTGAATACATGTATTAAAGTGCGAGTAAAGCATAGTATGCCTAGGTAGATGATGATTCATGGATTCCAAACCCCGCGAGTTTGTCATGATCTCGTCATCATCCCCAAGGTGATAGATCTGAGATATAAACACGTAAATGAAACTATACGAGTACTAAAGGTAAAGGAGACGATGGTTTACGTGGTTCGGCACTAAGGCCTACGTCCACGGATCCGGAGATATTCACTATAAAGTAAACGGTTACAAAAGTAAGGGAGACGAAGATTAACGTGGTTTATGGAGAGATTCTCCATAAACGCATACTTACTTCTCTCTATTCTCTCTCCTATTCCTTAGTTCTACTCTCGACCCCCTTTTCTGTGGAAGGGGTACTCATATATATAACTAAACCAAGTGGGTCCACTGACAAGGAGCTATGAGGACCTTATCTTCTTGTGCTCTGTGCATGGTCCGCGGACTTCATTGTCACTCCGCGGCTTCTATAATACCCACGCTTGTTACGCTGACCTATCCTCGCTTCCTTCGTGGGTCGTCCGACACGTGCCTCCGGCGAGATTAAATACGAGTGGTTGGGGCTATCCGGTCCAGGTGCAGACGGTGTCGATCCCTCCCCGTCACGCCTCGTGTGGGGTTGGACTATCCCCAACCGTTGATTACATCTTACCTCGTGATGGGGTAGAGTAACTCATTGGTGTTGTGTGGGATCATCTATTTTGGATGCTCCTTCATCTTCGATCGTTGGTCTTGAGAGATGGCACGTTGTCTAAACGCCATGGATGCCCCATGTGTCATCCCTCTTTGAGACATGGCCTCCACGTGGGCACCGCTAGTACACGTGGCGATGGAGATAAATAAGTGTACTTACAATTTGCCCCTCTTCTTGCGACTGGGCGTTTAGCTTTTGTTGGAAGAAGAATCGTGTGGTACGTTTTTATCTCCCTCCTCATAACTTGTCCTAAAAAGGTGCTACCTGCATTTATTGTGCACGTTTCCCATGTCCCGCCATAACCGCCCTTTGGGTAGTGGACGGTTTCTCTTGGTCTTATAAAAGAGAAGAATGAGAGAATGTGAATTTAATTCACATTCTCTCGTTTTATTCTCTCGTTCTTTTTGTCTTCTTCATCTTCTTAACTTCCTCTCGACACCATTGTTCTTCGTCGTTACATTTCTTGCTCGCTACTCGCTATGATCGCCGGGCCGTTGCCGCCACCTTAAATTCTTCGCTTGTTGCTACTCTTTGAGGTTGTGTATGATTTTTATTCCGTTTAATCACCATGCCTAAGCCTGTTGAGTTCTTGATCTTCTGGTGATGCGTTGATGATGAGTTTAAATTTATGTATATCCTGGGATTTGAGAGTTGACGCCACTGAGTCGTATGCTCTAATTTTATCTTTCTTCTTTTGAGTTGGAATAATAGCTTGAGAGTTTAAGTAGTTGTAGACGAATTCTAGGTTTTTTTTTTTTTTTTTTTTACGTTTCTTTGTTGTTCTTGAGATTTTCTCGCTTTTCGATCTTCCTTGCCTCGACTTGCATTTTTATTCGTGTTTGTGCCCATGAGACATGTCCGACCATCCGGGTCCCTTACCAAACTCCTCCGTCGAGTCCTCACAGTCTCCTGAGTGATTCTACTACTAAGGGTGGAGCCCCGCCTTCGCTTACCCAGGATAATGCTCGGGATGGACGAACATCCTCGTCCCTTGGTCAGAGATCTTCGCTTAAAAGGGGTGATCCACCGCAGGGATCTAAATATGTCGTGAATCGCCCTAGAGGTGAGTCTCCTGAGCAGCAGAATCCGCGCACTGAGCCTTTAAATGTGCAGCCTCTCCACTCCAAGCCTCCACCGCGGACTAATCCACCTATGCCTAGTTCGAGCAAGTCAACTAAGACTCGTCTTCGAAGAGAAAGGTCTGGAAATAGAGTCTTCTGGGAGATATAGTTCTTCCTAAGAAGAAGGTTGCGGGTTCCGCGGAAGATACTACGGGAGATGCTTTGAGGAAGACTCTCGTCATTGTTACTTTCCGTCCTTTACCTTTGGGTAATAAGAAGTTTACCTTCCGACATATTGATCTTGAGGCCTTCAGGTCGAAGCGTGGTCTTCAAGACTTCCAAGTTCGTTTTTATGCCTCCGATAAAGACATAACTTATGAGATGGTTACCAATTACAAGTATGATGTCTTTCATTTGCCGACGACCGTGGGTGCTTTCGAATGGGTTTGATGTTACCCTTGTATAAAGCCGGTGATGATTTCTACTAGGGTCTTGTCTAGCCGCGATCTTGCCAAGAAAAGTCATAATCGCGGGTGCAAATGGTTGACAGGAAACTATCTTCGCCATCTTCGTGAATGCTATCTTCGTAGTAAGGGGCTAACGATGATGACTTGCTATGCCCCTAAATTAGAAAAGGAGAAAGGGTGGTATACTCCCGAGAATTTCAACAAATCCTTTGGAGATTGTTAACGGGAATACTCGTAAACCGTGGTCTCGTGAGTCTGCGGAACATTGCTTCCGCTAAGGGGGAAGTTCGACTTTTGAGTGAGGTAAGTGATTCCAAGATGGCGAGGGTTCCCAGGGTGCCGAAGGTCTTCCTATTCCCGCCGATGAGAGGATTAAGCGTGATCATGACTATGAATGGTCCGCACCTGTTCTTGAAGTCGTTGGTCCGTGGGCCTATGGTTGGGTCCCTGGACCCCATGGTTGGTGACCCTCTGGCCGACAGTCCTCATCGCTAAGCTTCTCCCGCTCGTTATGCCCATTCACGCCCTTCTTGGAGATGAGTTTTGTAGGCATGGATTTTGCTTATAATCGCGATGTTGACGACGCGGAAGATGAAGATATTCCCGATGCTAACCTTCTTTCGCTTGAGAATCACCGATGTTGCTAAGGTGTGTTGTTTGTTTTCTATGTATATATGCCCCTTCGTTTTCTTGAATAATATTGATTATGCTAAGGAAAGGAGATGCCGATGGCTCTTTTATCATTATGTGTGGTAGGTGCGTAGAGACAAGAGGATCAATCCGAAGGGATCGTCGGAATTCTCCCACCGAGGGTTCTACACATTTCGAGGATGTGAACAGGTCCGTGGATGGTGATGAGGATGTTTCCGACGGGAAGAGCGGTGAGACTTCTCCGCCCATTCAAGAAGTAGATAGTATCACGGTGGGAGCGTTGGTGGAGGTGGTGGTGGTGTTAATGATCAGGCTGAGGGGGCTACCAAGGATGGGGATGGTGGTGACAAGGATGTTGTGGACAAGGGTACTGGGGATGTTGGAGACAAGGGTACTGGGGATGTTGGGGACAAGGGTAAGAAAATTGCTCTTGATAGTGGTGACAAGGATGGGGATGCTTCTTGCGAGTTTTCCTTTGGTAGGGTTTTATCAGGGAGCAATCATTTGACATGGCCACGATTATGGGGCTTGTCTCGGACTTCGATCTGCTTCCCGATGGTGACGACTGGAATGTCCTTAAGGATAGCTGCGGGGGTGACCCCACACGTGGACCTGATGCTGGGGTTTTGGCGGTGCATCCCGAGGTTTGTGTCGGCACCTCCTCCACTGCTAGTGGGGTTTTGGCGCTAAGTACTACTGGTGCCTCACTTGGTGGGACGTCCTTAGAATCTCCTCGATGACTTCACGCGGTCCTTGGTCACGGACGGTGATGATCTTTGTTTGGCGTGGCCGCAAAAGAAAAACTTGCTTGTCGTGCCTCGTCCCCGCCCTCGTGATTGAGGGGGAAAAGAGTTCGACTCTTTACTCGTCGGCATATGGAGCTAACCCTGAGGAGGTGGTAGATCGAGTGTGGGGCGAGAATCTTGTGACCAATAGGGATTGATCTCGTGGTGGATCCTCCACCTACGGTTCTTTGGCATGATGGCCATTGCCGATGGGTACCAAGACAATTATCCCCACCGCGGTTATTAGAGGTTTGTCCTACTCTTTCTTCCCCCGATTTTGCTTAAATGTGTTGTGAACTAATTTCCCTTTTTGATTGATAGATGATGAGGAGTGAGTATTGTAACCATCATCTTTACCGGCTTTTCAAGGCTAAGTCTCTCAAGCTAGAAGGGAAGCTCCGGCATTGTGAAGAAACGCTTTCCGGCGTTGAAGCTTCGGTCTCCGCTAAAGATGAGGAAATAGCAGAGCCGAAGGGTCTACTTAAGCGTAAGGAGCAGCAGGACGCGGAAGAGGCAAAGCTGCGCTCTGAGCTGGCCTCGGTTAAGGCCAAGTTAGCGGTTCCGAGAAGAACTCTCGTCTATTTCCAGTCCCTGCGTCTCCTCTTCTTTGGTAGTTTCCTCGCTCCTTATATGTTCCCGAGTTTTCTCATTCTTCCCTCCTCCCGCCGTCTCGTCTTCGATGGGTGGAGTCCCCGAGTTGTTGTGGCTTCGGAATGAGAGAACTCACAAAAAGGTCGCATTGGTGAGTTAGTTGAAAAACTTAAGAGTGAATCGGCGGAATGGAATGCCCGCGCGGATGTTCATAACGCTATGGCCGAAGAATGGCGTAAAGAAAAGCTTTGCTTGGTAGATCTCGCAAAATCGAAACAATCATGACCGCCACTTGTTCAACGGGGCTCTTTTATGGACGCGGGATAATCTTGAGAAAGCCCGCGGTCAGATTTCCTCTTTAGAAATTAAGCTTAATGTTATAGAAGACGAGCTGCGGCGAGCGCGGTCTTCTCATCCCTCGGATGTGCGGGCTTATATGCAGCGTCTTGCTAAGGAAAGAGACGATGCAATGCTCTCGAGTAGTGCTTTATCCGCGTCTCGAGCTGATGTGGCTCGTCGGGTTGAGCGTGAGAGAAACTTAGAGGTGACTATGTATCGCCTTAACAAAGGGTTGGAATCGAAGAATGATGAGGTTAATCAATATCGTCATTCGGACTCGATGCTTCGAGATGATCTAAGCGCGAGTCGGTATGCTCATAATCTTCGCGGGTAGATTATGATAGGTTATCAAATGAATATGATTATGCCGCGAAGCGAGGGATTCCGCGGTTGATCATTGTGAAGGTATACGTTTTTGTCATCGAGTATGCTTTGTATTGTATTTGTTATAACCGTTCTTTTTCTATTATCCATGAGCTCCGGGGGACGCCTTCGAGTCGCGGATGACAAATTTGCCGAAGCTCGTGCTAAGGTAGTTCAATTGGAGGGCCAAGTCAATTATCATCGTGGCCGGGCCTTGTCTCGGAGGAAACGTCGAAGCATGCCAATCAAAAGGTGGACCTTCTTTCCACTTCCCTAAGTCAGCCGAGATGAAGAGTGTAGCCATAGGCTTCGTGGCTCGTAAGCGGTTGCGTAAGAGATTAATAGAACTCTTGGTGAGATTGAGTTGGATCTCAGGAAGAACCATGGGTTAAACAAGAATTATGCTCGTCGTCCTGTTCCCGCGCTCCCGTCAGGCTCTTCTGGGCCCTCCTCTGGTGGTAGTGTTCCTTCCTCGTTGAAGGACAAACCCGCGGATAACGCTCCTTCCCAGTAGATCATATCTAGTATGCTAGGGATTGATCTCAGTTGCTTATCCTTTTTGGCGTTTTTGCTACTCTTCTTGCTAGGCTTGTAATCAACTGCCATGTACTAGATCAAACTTTGGTGTTTAAATCTGGATTTGTATTTTGTTGGATTTGTATTTTGTTGGATTTTGTTGGTATCTTCCGTAGTATTTTCTATCCAAGGAGGTTGATCTTTGAATTTGAGAAAGTGTATTGTTTGCGCCATTCCGTAGGTTGATATCCCCGGAATTGCCTTGTGACCTTGCACCCGTCCGGCGGAATTCCTTGGCTGTGGGATTCCTGAACGATGGGGGTCTAGCCGACGTTCAAGGATATATTCCATTGAGTTCGCGGCTTGTAATATTGCTCGGGTATCTCGTTCTGTGGGAAGTCACCCCCTGGTCGTACACTTATAGACGCTTACGGGGGAGTTCCCCGAGATTGCATGTGTATGCTCCGATATATTGCATGCGTGTGCTTTGTATGGGATATTGCCCGGTATATTGCAGTGGGTAAGATCCACGCTTTGTGCGGGATGTCCCTCTCACTAAGTATAATGTGAATTCTTAATTATAGTAATTGCACAACGATTTACGTGGTTCGGCCTTAAGGCCTACATCCACGGGGTAACAATAGTATCGTTATTTTATTAAGATGTGACATGGTTTGCAATGTACATTGTGTAAGTAGTATATACATGTGGTTCATATGGTATGTGGTATGTGGTTCATATGGTTTATATACATTGTGTAAATATGTGTTTCATATGGTATAGGTTGTGGGTTTCGAATAAATTGAAATGCGCGTGGGTAATGGATGGGATATGATACTTGAAAATGAAAGCTTTGATTGATTGAAAAGTTAAGGTGCGTTACTCCTTTGTCAGAGATAGAAACATGTGGACTGGCAATTCCATTTTCTTCTTCTGAAATACACACGCAGGTGGTTGGTCATGGGTAGTATGGCTTGAGGTCTTTGGCATTCCACGGATGCATGAGGATTTCCCCTTTCAGATTGCGCAGATAGTAAGAGTCATTTCTCGCGATGTCGTGTATTACGTAGGGTCCTCCCCAAGTTGGTGCTAATTTTCCCCACTTCTTTCTCGCCGGTATTGGGGAATGGTCCTCAACACATACGCCCTTCTACAAAATTCCTAAATTTCACTTTTTTGTTATATTCTCTCCGCCACTGCGTTGGTAGTTTTCCATTCTTTGCGGTGCTTCTCTCCTTTCTTCGAGGTCGTCGAGCTTTTCCAACATCATGTCCGTGGTGAGATTCTTTTCCCATGCTTCGTCTTTGTGGTTGGAAGTAGAATTTCCGCGGGGATTACGTTTCTGCTCCGTAGGTGAGTAAAAATGGGGATTCTCCGGTGGCTGATCTTCGAGTCGTCCTATATGCCCATAGAACGTTATGCTGTTGTTCACACCACCGCCCCTTGTACTCGTCTAGCTGTTTTTTAAGAATAAGTGCCAAAGTTTTGTTTGTGGCTTATGCTTGTCCATTGCTTTGTGGGTATATGGGGGTGGATTTGTTTTTTCGAATCTTGAAGGTGTCGAATGACAAGTCAATATTCTTTCCTTGTAGTCATTTCAGTTGTCGGAAACTATCTCTCATGGGGATGCCAAACCCGCAGATGATATTTTGAAAAATAAAAGTGAAGACGTCCCCGAATCCCGAATTCTTGCGGTGCCTTTGCTTCTACCCACTTCTTTCAAGTAATCCGTTGCCACTATTAGGAATCTTCTTTTCCCCGTCCCACGATACGAGTGGGCCTACTATGTCGATCCCCCATTTCCCAAAGGGCCACGGACTGTCCACGTAATTCGGTTTTGTGGTCGGGGCGTGGATTCGTTTGCCAAATCTTTGACATTCTTCGCACCTTTGCGCCATTCTAGCCGTCTCGGATCATGGTTGGCCGCAGTAGCCCCTGCGTCTTTGCCTTATCCGCAAGGGATCTCATTCCACTTGTGATTCCCGCGTCTCCTCTATGGATGTCTTTCAAGATGATATGTCCTCGATCGAGACAGATGCCGACGAAGTGGCCCGAGGAATGATTTTACGTATAAGGTTCCGTCTCTTAGCTCGTACATCCCCGCTCTGGATTGTACTTTCCTAGCTTCGTTTGGTATCCTGGGGAGTTTCCCTCTTTTAGGAAAGAGTGGATTTCGGTTCTCCAATCCGCTTCTTGATCGTAATCGTCGTCCTCATCGCCTTGTCGCGTGATGTCATCGTTCGGAAGTCGTCGAAGATGTGCTCTCCGACATCATCATCGAGATATATTCCTCCTTAGACTTGCGTTGGTTAGCCGCACATGTTTCTTGGGGCTTGATGGATGGTTCGTACACTCTTGTTATCTTGATTGCTTCGACCTCCTCATTTTTGAGCATGGCTGATATATATGCCAGGGCATCTGCGTGTCTGAGCTCCTTCCTACGCAGATGTCGAAATTTGATTTTTGGTATTTGGGAAACCAACGTTTGTACCAGAGCCATGTATGCCATCAGTGTCTCGTCATACACATTGTATTCGTAGCCTATCTGCCGTATGATTAGTTGTGAGTCACTTGTCAACCGTACTTCTTGTATCCCTAATTCAATTATCAAGCGGAGGGCATGGACCACTCCTTCGTACTCTACGATGTTATTTGCATGTCCTTCAAATTCCAATCTGAATGCATGCACGATCCTATCCCCCGTGGGCGTGGTGATGACGATGCCTATCCCCGCACCCTCTCTATTTTTGGAGCCGTCGACAAAGACCTCCCATTGTCGTGGGTTCATTGGTTCAAGAATGTTATTTGGCTCCTTTTGTTTTTCCATTTCAGGGGCACCCGTGGCCCTCCATCCTTGTATGCGCACCTCTTCTTTGTTGTCTAAAGGTAGGTCTGCTAGAAAGTCCGCTAACACTTGCGATTTCTGAGAGTGTTGAAGCTCGTAGTGGATATTGAATTGGTCGAGGTATGTGCTCCATTTCGCTATGCGTCCTACCTTTCCTGCCCCTTTGAGGATGGCTTCTAAGGGCGCTCGGCATGGGATGCGTATGTCGTGCGTTAAGAAGTACGTCCTCAGTTTTAATGTAGACCATACGATGGCTAAGATGAGTTGTTCGATTCTTGTGTAGTTTCTTTCTGCGGAATTCATAGTCTTGCTGACATAATAGATCGGGCTGCTCCTCCTTTGTGTGGGTCCCGACAAACCGCGCTTACCGCATCGTCTCGTTGCTGCAATGTATAGTGCCAAAACTTCGTCGTGGTTAAGTTTCGAAGGATAGGGATCTCTGCTAGGTACTGTTTGACGCCTAGGAAAGCTTCTTCGCATTCTGCCGTCCACTCAAATTTCGTCCCCTTTTTTAGTATGTTAAAAAAGAGTTTGCACCTATCCGAGGATCTTGAGATGAATCTTCCTATGGCTGCTAGGGATCCATTGAGCTTTTGTACTTCTTTTAGGTTCTTTGGGGATGGCATGTGTACTATGGCTCGGATTTTGCGGGATCTACTTCAATGCCCCTTTTGTCACCGGGTACCCAAGGAATTTTTCCGATGTTACTCCGAACGTGCATTTTTCCGGGTTGACCTTCATATTGTGTTCTCTCATAGATTCGAAGATGTCCCTCAGGTCCTGGTGGTGGTTCTTCCTCAACCTGCTCTTGACGAGCATATCGTCAACATAGACTTCAAGGGTCCTGCCAATCCACGGCTTGAAAATAGCATCGACCATCCTTTGGTACGTTGCTCCCGCATTCCGAGTCCGAAAGGCATCCTTACATAGCAATAGAGACCGTGGGGTGTGTAAAATCTTTGTGTGTTCCGATCTTCTTCGCTTAAAAATAGTTGGTTATACCCAGTATCCGTCCATGAATGATAACTCTTCGTATCCTTCTCTCTGCGTCGACTAGGCGATCAATCTTTGGGTAACGGATAACTATCCTTGGGGCATGCTTTGTTCAAGTTGGTGAAGTCGATCTGCATTCTCGACCCCTCCATTCTTCTTTGGTACTATTACCATGTTAGAGATCCAAGTAGGATATTTGACTTCTTTTATAAAACCGGCCTCCGCCAGCTTTCGCAGATTCGTTTCTCGCTTTGCTTTGTGATACTCTGTAGCCACCTTTCGTATCTTTTATCGTACGGGGGGTGTGCCAGGTTTAATGCGTAGCTCATGTTGCTTGTTCGTCTTCGGGTCTATTCCAGGCATATCAGATAGTTTCCATGCGAAGATGTCCGCGTATTCCTTTAATAGTTTTATTAGTGAGGCTTCGCGTTCTTCGCTCATTAGAGTTCCTATCTTGATCTTTCTTGGGTTCTGCTCCGTCCCTATGTTAACTTCCTTCACCGCCTCCAAGGATGTAAACGTGGGCTTCGGTTCCCAAGGTGGGGGACTTTCTTTAATTGATATTTGGTAGGCTCGGATTCTTTGTTTGCGAGAGCGCCCGGTTAGCATTTGATGTTGATGCCTCCGTGTTCCCTACGGAGTTCCCTTAGACAAGTTTTTTCCTGAGATCTCTTCCAAGTATTCGTCGATGGCCTTGTCCTTGGATATTGCTTTGTTAGGCCCTGCAAGGTTCTTCTTTCTCGTCTTCTTCATTGTTGAGACGTATTTGCATTGCTTGGCATTCCTTTGCGGAAACTTGATCACCCTTGATTTCCATCACCCCTAAAGGAGTAGGAAACCTAAGGTATTGATGGTAGGTGGATGCGACTCCCTTAAGTTTGTGGACCCATTTTCGTCCAATAATGGCATTGTAGGGTGAAGGCGTGTTCACCACACTTTGAAGCGGGCGTTAACTTTCATGGGACCTGCGTCTACTTGCAAAATAATATCCCGATAGGCTTCGTAGCCGTGCCATTGAATCCGTAGATGGTGTAGTGCGAGGTCAAGAGTTGTTCGTCATTAAGCTCCATGCGCTTGAAGGTATCATGAAACAGGGACGTTTACGGAGCTCCCTCCATCAATGAGTATTTACTTTATGTTGCATCCTGCGATTGGCGAGTGAGGATCAAAGGGTCGTTGTGATCTTCCATGTCGTCCCTCTATGTCCTCGGCCTCGAAGGTTAGGGGGTGCGTTCATCCATTCTTCGTGCTCTTCCACTTCTTTTCCGTCTAAGTTGTAGAGCTCATAATAATCTTCAAATTGCTTCCTCAGTCTTTTCCCTATCTCGTGCGGTTAGGGTTGGTTCTTTGTTTTCCGAGCGAGGATATAGTGTTCGAGTGTACCGGTTACCCTCGGCAATTGGACCCGTTTGTTGCGTTTGGTTCTCCGTCCTCCGTTCCAGTCTTTTCTATATACTTTTTGAGATCCGCATCAATCGGCTTTTGTATCGCTATCTTGAGATTTTTGCACTTCTCGGTTGGGTGCCCGTAGAAGCAAAGTGGAAATCGCAATACTCTTTGGATTTCCCCGAGGCCGGTGGTTGTTTCCCCTTAGACCAAGGCCAGTCTAGGTCTTCACGATCCTTGATCTCCTTTAAAATGCGTGAGTAGCTGGCATTGAGCTTTGTGTAGACTCGGTCTTCAAATTTTCTTCCACCTCTTTTGTGGTCATCTTTCCGATCCTTTTGGCGTTCGCTTGATCATTTCGCTAGTTCCGCGGAATTGGTCCGTGGGGGTCGTTGAGCTTTGTGCTCTCGGGTTCTCTCTTTGAATTTCTTCCAACCTTGCATGTTTTTCGATGATTATCCTCAAGTCTCCCTCTCGTGGTTGGAGAGGTACAGTGGATTTCAACAAACAAAGGGCTCATCCTGTCAAGCCCCCATTTGTAACAATTAATACTCACTACGGGATCCACATGTCCTATGGCTTGACATATCTTGTGCCACCTATCCGTGTATTCTCGAATGGACTCCTTGTATTTGATTGCAAGTGAGAAGAGCTTGTCCATCCCCGTGTTTACAACCTTGTTGTACATGTAGGTAGCCAAGAATTTTTCCGTGAGTTGATCATACGAATTGATGCATCCGTGCTTGAGGTTATCAAACCAAGATAGGGCGGATCCTTTCGGGCTTGAAGGGAAGTATCTCGCAAAGTATAGCTTCGTCGTGGTCCCATCGGCCATTACCCTGTTGTAATATCGTAGGTGAGCAGCGGGATCGGTGGATCCGTCGTAACACTCAAAGGATGGGACCGGGCACTTATGCGGTATGATAGCGGTGGCCAATTGTTGTGCGAGTGGGGTGGTGTTGGCTTCCTTCATAACCTGTTCTAGTCTTCCACCTCCCTGTCTGGTCTTGATTTGATTGATCTCTGCTAACATCTCTGCGCGGAGACTCTCCATTGCCAAACAAGTGTTCTTCTTGAATGGAAGGCGTGCCTTACTTGTAGGTTTTGACGTCGTGGCCTCCTCCTCATCATAGTAGTCTGACGTGTCCGGGTGATAGTCCGGGTCGGGCCTTCTATTATTCCGTGCACCTCTTCGGTTGACTATTGCAGGTGCGTTCTCGAGGATCATCCTCTGGTCTCTATTCTGTACCGCTGAGTTAGCCTCGTCCTGCTGATTCTCTAGCTCCGTGCTTTGGAGGATCTTTCTCTTAATTGCTTTGGTTCTCTTGGGCTAGTAAGGCCACTGCGTCCGCTTATGTCCGCTGATTCCGTTTTAGTTCTTCTAATTGCGCCAAAAGCTGCCTTGATTTGGTTTGATGCTTGATTTGTTCCTATCTGAACCTGAGCTTGTTCCTCGGGGGCCGCGGTGTTGATTTCCACTGCTATCTGTCTACCCGGCTCTATCATTTCGTAGGATCCTGCGTGCAGTTGTTCGTTTTGTTCGTTAGTCTGCGGCATCCCATAGGGGGTTCTGGATTACTGATTCTCGTTTTGTTTCTCGAGGTTCCGTAGGTCTGGTTGTAGTTTGTCACTTTGGAGGCGACCATTTGAGAAGTTCCTTCGGTAGGTGTAGCGGCCTTTGCCGCCGCGGCCTTCCTTGCTTCCATTGCGATGATGCCCGATCCCGAAAGGAATGTGCTTTCCGCTCCATTCTGCGTCTTGTCCCCAGTTGTGAGTCCCGCGCCCTTTTGTTTGCTCCTTGTTACTACCGGCGTAGTCCTATGTGCCTCTTTTGAAGGTACCTTTGTCTTTCCGGCATCTTTGTTCCTTTCCATTGCAATATTCTGCACAAAGAACATGGAGGTAAACCGAGACAACAAGTCCACGGGTTAGCTGTTAGTTCAACTTTGATTTCATAAGCTCGATTTCCAGTGGCAATGAGTGTACTCAGGTTGTTAGTTTGGCGAACAATACGAAAAACATAGACGGATGCGGATTTAACCGGGATAAGGTCCATGGGTTGTTGTTTGCAAAAAGTTCAAATCTGTTGGTGGAAATTATGTTTGAAATATCAGTTAAAATACAGATCTGTTGGCTTAAAGGTCACTCAATGCCCAGATCCGTTGGTAGAAAATATAATAGACACAAGTATGTGCGAAAAATAGCCCCCAGACCTAGATCTTCTAGTTAAAAATCGTAAAAGACCCAGATCTGTTTGTTAGGACGGCACAAAGAATACAAATACGTGCGAAAAATAAATTTAAACAGAGATCTGTCTATGTTCTAAGTAAAACTTTTGAGGTAGAGGCTATAAAATCACAGGGAAAGATAAATCTTTTTTCCGGGACAAAGTCCCTGTTTCTAGCGCCAAATTGTGAACACGGAAATCAGGTATAGTCCGCGTGATCACAAACAATCTTAACATGAATTGAATACATGCATTAAAGTGCGAGTAAAGCATAGTATGCCTAGGTAGATGATGATTCATGGATTCCAAACCCCGCGAGTTTGTCATGATCTCGTCATCATCCCCAAGGTGATAGATCTGAGATATAAACACGTAAATGAAACTATCAGTACTAAAGGTAAAGGAGACGATGGTTTACGTGGTTCGGCACTAAGGCCTACGTCCACGGATCCGGAGATATTCACTATAAAGTAAACGGTTACAAAAGTAAGGGAGACGAAGATTAACGTGGTTTATGGAGAGATTCTCCATAAACGCATACTTACTTCTCTCTATTCTCTCTCCTATTCCTTAGTTCTACTCTCGACCCCCTTTTCTGTGGAAGGGGTACTCATATATATAACTAAACCAAGTGGGTCCCTTTGACAAGGAGCTATGAGGACCTTATCTTCTTGTGCTATGTGCATGGTCCGCGGACTTCATTGTCACTCCGCGGCTTCTATAATACCCACGCTTGTTACGCTGACCTATCCTCGCTTCCTTCGTGGGTCGTCTGACACGTGCCCTCTGAGCAGCATTAAATACGAGTGGTTGGGGCTATCCAGGTCCAGGTGCCGAGACGGTGTCAGTCCTCCCCGTCACGTACGTGTCGGGGTTGGACTATCCACAACCGTTGATTACATCTTACCTCGTGATGGGGTAGAGTAACTCATTGGTGTTGTGTGGGATCATCTATTTTGGATGCTCCTTCATCTTCGACTGTTGGTCTTGACAGATGGCACGTTGTCTAAACGCCATGGATGCCCCTATGTGTCATCCCTCTTTGAGACATGGCCTCCATGTGGGCACTTTGCTAGTACACGTGGCGATGGAGATAAATAAGTGTACTTACAATGTAACTTGATTCCTGGACTCGTCGCATAAGACGTAGAATCAACACTGAATCCAGAGACTCTTCCATCCAAATGGTCTGCAGTCGATAGTCGTAGAGTGGAGTTGAGTGTGAACCAGACCTTCGCAAGCCTCTTCATTGAAGAAGTAAATGTCTTGTCCTTGGTATACGAATTCATAAGCACCATGTTCTTGAATGGTCGAGCATCCACATGTACTGTATTTGTCGAACTTACCCTTCTTACATCCAGGTCCTCTCCAGACCTTCATCACGCTTGCATCTACTGTCACTAAGGCTACAAACACGGTAAACGTTATCAAAATGAGAACCAAGTTCAAGTTCGTATTTTTTGCCATGGCGGAACGATTGGACAAAGAAGAAAGATTTTAGCTTGCTAATTTTTAACCTTGAGTTTGTTATATCTATGAAGGTTATGTAGATAATCATTGCCCCCTCGAACTATTTATATGCATAGGCAAACAGATTTATTATATGGTTTTTCCATAGGTCATCACGATGAAAAATGAATTTGCTTTGTAATTGCAGTTACATATGTTTTGGAAATAGAAGGGTCCAAATGAAAACTCTAAAAAAAATTCTATAGTCTCCTCTCCACCACTTGATGTCCAATATATGTTCTAGGAGCATATTAGTAGAATATTCGAATTAGGCCGATGGCACCCAAAATGGTTAGATGGTGCAGTTTCTAATATTTTTATGGGAGCCTGCTGCACTTGACAAAATGGAGTTATCTTTCACGTCCAAGTACATGTGGTTGCTGGTGGTGTAAAATAGTGAAGCTTTAGCTAAATGAAAATTCCTAGGCTGGCAACAGACACAGGTCAGTAGCAATGTAGAGTCACTATGCCGAGCCATACCCGTACGGGTAGACACATTTGATGAAATTTAGGAGTAAGAGGGAATTGAGAATTTTGAAAAAGATACTGAAGCTCAAAAAGGAAGACCAGATCAGAAACATAAAAATCAAATTAGGCTGAAATGGTAATTTCTTGTGTTTGCCAGTTGCTAATTGATAAACCAGAAGAGCACTGAGCTATCCCATATATTTGTCTGTGGGTGCGGAGCATCTAATGTTGAATATCAGAATTGTTGAATGAATTTTGATGAACATCTGAAGAAAAAAAAAAATAGTTGTTTGTTTTTGTGATCCCAGAAGTGAAGCAAAATCTCAGAAAGTTGCTTCTAGAAATCATCATGAAATTGTGTCACCGAATTAACTTCTAATTTTTCCACTTAAGTAACACCCTGTAAACGAAAAATGATGGGGTGCATTATTCAACATAGCCGCTTGTATTTACTACTATACCACACTAGGATTCTGAAGTTTAAGATTTTATCTTTGGGATCCTGGAAAAAAGCAATTGGTGATAATAAAGAAATCATTATTTAATTTAACAGTCTGTCGCCACTTTATTTTACACAAGCAATGCTACATAAGCAAATACAAAATCTACCAAAAATTTCAGATCCATATAAATTCAGTGTGTTGCTATCTTCCTTTCTACTAGGAGGATACAGCAGGTACAAAATTCAACTCCAGAGGCCTCAAAACTCCCTGTACAATCTCGGCGGGAAACATCCAAAATCTCCTCAACAGGAATTGTTAAAGACGAAATATCAGCCCCAGATGCTGCTTCTGATAAAGCTTGAAGAAATCTTGAACACTCCACTTCTGTTACAGCTGGAATCAGTAAAATGCTTTCTTTGACCCACTCAGGTGCCATAGGTTCATCCATAGGCCCTCCTCAAGGCTAGTACAGCGTATGTAACCTGAAATATATTGATAACCTTTGATGTCAACCATTCGAACAGATTAATGGTTTCTAATTTCATAAGAGATGGTTCATTGACTCATGGAATGTGATGTATTACCACTAAACCAACAGGGATTTCTGTTGTAGTTACTTTTGGTTGAATTCCTAGAATCCTCTTAGTAAGCAACTAATTCTAGAATCCTCTTAGTAAGCAACTACATTAGCAGAGAAATGTTTTAAGATTCTCTATCGATGTCTCAAATCCAACAAAGAAATGTACGATCAATGTTACCCAAAGTTGTGAGCAGCAATGTAGCAAGTAATATGGTAAAATATGCACACCACTTCTAGTCGATAACTAGCGAGTGCTCCAGTAATGAGGCTATCAAAATTCTAGAGACACTTGGACCTCGAGGAACTACAATAATATCCCGGATAGATTCCCAACTAGACTTTGCAAGGTCCAAGATATCTGATAAAGATGTCATTATCGAATTGCAGGCTTCTTTAAGAAACATCTTATTTGCAAGGTGAGTACATATTGTTAAATTTGAACATTCAAAAAGAAGAGAAAACGATACCTGTGTCGTATCGTACCCAATCATCGCACCATCAGCTAAAGGTGGGAATACAGCTGATGCAACAAAAAGATGAGCGCAATAGAGGATGCATCGAGACGCCAACAAAAAATAATAATCAGCTAGTCCTACAACAGAGATTTGCAACATAGTCTCAACCAGTGAATATCACAACAGTAAAAGATGCTGTAGAGATCCACAAAGCTTTTCGGCAATCTATTCATGAGAAGAAAACTAATTATTTTGAGTCCACAACTTGGAAGTGATCCCTTATTAAAAAATAAACTGATTTATACATCTTTGGCATATTATACAACAGCCAGCATAGAACAGCTTTAGATGATTCCTAGCTCAAGTAGAAAAAAAAAAAAACTTGATCCTGAACAGAGAAGAGCTAAAAAAAATTAGTAAATCAACGAGCACAGAAAGGTTGAAGTAAGAGCATTGGATAAATTTGCCGTCTTTCTAGTTCCTAATGTTCTCATTCTCTGCCGAGAAATGTTATGGGACACAAAGCAACCACACCACTGAATAGCTGAAATCTCCAACAAGAGTATGCACTTCCAAACAACTAGATTTGAAAGAGAGAAGAACATTCACCATCACAGATGTGCCTAAAGGCCAAAGCTGCAGCTGCTGCAGAATCTTCAGAGGCACTCATGCCACTCATAAGAATCTCTATTACCGAAAGCAAAACCAGGAGCCCATTTAGTGAGGCATCAAGCAGCTTTGAATATACCCGGATTGCCAAGCACACAATAAGGGTGCCAAACAGAAAACAAATCAACTACCAGACAACAGGCATCAGAATAAGAACTAATATTTTTCAATTTAAACTTGCAGTAGATAATCAATCACCTGTCTGATGTAATTGAGGTTGAAGAGGGAGTTTTGGAACCAATGCATAAGAAAAGGTTTTCACCAGATAAGGATATTGTAAATATACTTGTCTTTCAGTTATGAAACTGAATAAAGAGTCAAAGACAATGTAAATATAAATGATAAAGAGAAAGTTGAAGCACGTGGATTCATACCACATGGCTCAACCTCCCATGCTTTATATTCATGATAATGTAGTGTATGCAAATGACAACGTAACAGTCATGTAAACCTATCCAAAATTACATAAAGTTCTGCGAATTTTATGATATCTTAGAAAGGAGAGTGCAAAGCCCAACATCTGGGCACTCTGTGGGTCAAGATTTACACGGCATAAGGATTTTGGAATTATAATTAAGCAACAAGAAGATAGTAGTTTAGGCTTCGTTAGATAAAAGTGCCTTGGTTTTATTAAACTGCTTGTAATAAATTAGTTGTGTCTATCGTATCCCTAGTGCAAAAATTACCAGAGACTTCTGGAGTTCGTAACCATACCTGAGGCATACTTCAGCTTCAACAACTGAGACACTTGATATAGCTTGGATACAATATAGAGAAGCTTCTGAAGGGCGCCAATCCCAAGTTTCATCAATCTACAGCTGTGAGTGGCCTGATAAAATTAAAAGTGAAAGAGTATTCAAACAAAAGTGGATGCAAGTTTAATCGAAATAATTAATATGAATACCGTGGGTGTAGTGTGCTCAGAATAAATAATGATGTTATAGTCACCGGAATTGTAGCAGGAATACAGCAAAAATAAGTTTAATCATACCAATGAGAACCTCTTTAGCCTAGATCAATATATATTCTCCAACCCGTACATAAGCTAAGTGTTAAATTTAGGCAGGCTTGGTAATGCAGTTAAAAATAGATAACAAAACAACCTTTGTACAATTATTAAAGTTTCATTGTAGGAAAATTTTAACATCAAACATGCTGTTCTTCTGAATCATAGAGCATGAAGATCCCATTACTACTACGTATAAACAGATAGATAAATGGAAAACAACATTCATAGTGTGAGTGTGACCAATTATTTCCATATTTAGTTTGGTTAAATTCCCTGCAGTCCTCTCTTGAAATGTTAATAGAGTTATGGGGATACTGAACCCTGAAGCTAACCTGTAAAAGAGATACTTCAACTCTCAGAGGTAACCTTTAAGAATAACAAAATACCAAGCAATTTGATAACACACACAATGAAAATGGCGTTCAACTTGTAAGTCAGCTGATACATGTTAAAGTATAAAACAGAGTGGAAATGCGGAAAATACTTGAAATCGTAAACATCAGAACATTCGAAAGAAAAGTTGAAGCGCAGCAGATACAAATATAGCCTGCAATCTCTGGATTGCACCACAACACGCGATCTATACATTCTTTTTTTTTTGCTAAGTCCACGCGATCTATACATATAGACACCTTAGTACATAATGTTCAGATCACATAGGGGTGCCATTCTACTGACCCCAAATAAACTAGGTGATCTAAATAGGAACTGTGCATCAACTGAACCGTGGTAGTATGATTTTGTGCCTCTCGATTATCTTGCTTTTCCAGTAACACAGGAAACTCAAGAAGTACAAGTGAAACAAGCAAACTTAAACATATTATATACCTTTGAGGAATCCTTAAGCTGCTCCCTGATCAAGGGCATGCGAGCAGCTACAACAACAGAGCTTCGAGCCAATGTCAATGTATAGTGTATCAATTCAGAGATGACAGCAGTAACAACAATGTCAAAATAAAAAATTACAGAAATATGTTACCCGGCCAGAAAGCACATAACAAACGATTTTTCAACACCCAAACCAAACTATGTGAAACGTTTGCTTACAGGCAATAAAATTGACTAAGTTCCTTCTTACAGCAGTAGATCATGCTTTTTAGATAAATAACCATTGCTAAAATAATAATTATTTTTAATCCAACCATTTTGCCTGTGAAAGAGAAAATGATCATCTCATTATCTCATACATTAGTTTTCAGAAAAAGAAGAGCGAAAACACTACACCTTTCAAAAAGAGAAACATAGACAAAATACATGTTCCCTAGACACGTAAATAAATTGAATACAGGTGGTAAATCAACTTCCAATGGACCAACTCAGAAATTTGAAGCTGCCAGTTACCACGTCTTGCCTGCCCCAGATACAAATACATGATGACATGGAAAAAGGAGGTAAGAGTAACTGACGAAGATAACTAACATGTGTAGTAGACATTAAACAACAGCTGCATCAAGGTAGTAGACATTAAACAACAGCTGCATCAAGGATGAGTTCTTACAATTCAGTTAAAAATAACCTACATAGATATATATCAATACATATATAAAAAACATGAAACTGAGAATACGATCACTCCTTTTATTTGAGTTTCTTATACGGGCAAATATTTCTTCAGACCTACTCTTACGTTCTCCCACACTGTAAGTACCAGAGTTCAAAGAAACTAAACTTTCACAATAAGTCTCGGCGTTCCTGAATGGAACATTATCGATTTTTAGTTCTCTAGCACTTCCATGTTTTGGGTCATACAAAACTAGAATATTGCCTTTCAAGAGTAGAATCTCATCGTTCTTAAAAGACCGCACAAGCTTAAAATATCTGTGTTCATTAATAATACTCTCGTGGGAAATGACATAACGCTTTGTCCAAGATTCTTGAACTCCATAATCCAGCATCTCCCATACTTCAAAATAATTCTCAACACCATTCACACCTGAGCTGACAAGTAAGCAAAGGCACCCTTGCAACACACCCAGAGACATATCCTTATTCATCTCAGGGATTTCTCTTGGTAGTTGCATTTCTTTGAAATTCTCATCACTGATATCTAAAGAGAGTAATAATAAGTTGTATTGACCTAGCGCTAACCAATGAAGGTTTCCATTAACAAGCACTCCGGATTTTTGCATATCAGAAAAACGATAAGGTATGGTTTTTTCCCTTTTCCACAAATTTGATGCTAACGTATAGACTTGGACTAGAGTAGTATTCTTGCTTCCAGGAGGTTTTATACCAATTGCCAACTTGTAATCATCAGTCTTGTGATCATAACCAAAACCATGAATGCAAACACTGTGTCCATTAAATTCAATTGGTGATTCAGGTAATTCTTTATATTCTGTTGTAGCTGGGTTCCAAAGACAGAATAAATTCCTATTACCACCACCATAATAAGACAACCATATGCAAATAAGACCATTACACGAACCCAAGAATCCATCACAATAATGTAGAAGAGATGATTTGAATGGGTGATCCACTTTCATAACACGATCTTTAATTTCACATACAGATGATGATGGTAATGAATCATAACCTATGGAGTAAATTCGATCACCGGAATAATCTTTAAGCATGAGAATAGGGTTATTTTTCTGAACAGTAATATGGGATTTAATGAAACCAGAGGTTGAGATTAGGGCATACCAATTCTTGCAAACACATTTACAGGCTAATAGTGATTTCACCGGTAATCTTAACAGGATTTCATTTTGTATCTCTTCTGGAATTGACATTACTGTTCTTCTTCTTCCGCCACCAAATTTCCATACAAAACGTCTATAAGCCATTTGTGTTTTTTTTGTTGTTCCCCTGATTATTGAGCTCATCTTGAGCTTCATTCTCAGCAAATCTAGAGAACTCAGAACACTCAACACATAAAATGTTCAGAAATCGATGGCCCTTTGTGACGAATTCAGATCGACGAAGAAGAAAACTTATGGTTTTGAAGGAACCTAGGGTTTTTTTGGTTGTAGTCTCACTGATTTTTTTTTGGAGGAGAGATTTCAAGTGAAAACCTCCAACAATTATTACTCATAACAAGATGTGACCCCGATTTTAAAAGGCGTTGCGGTTCCGCGGGCTTGGAAACAATTTTCTCTAGTTAAGGGCCCGCATATGGTTAAGGGCCTTTTAAGGCTTATGTGGGAGCTCTAAGACTTGTAAATCCTCGGGGGAGGTATTACAGGTCATGCAAGTGACGCATAATGATTGCGCGTTACAGTATTGCAGGCCAAGTCAGTGTCCGATAATGATTGCGCGACACTGCATAGACTGTCAAGTGCTAAGAATGGCAAAACCCTGCAGGGCCAGTGATCGCAAACGTGGCGTTACACTGTAAAGACATTTGGATTGAGTGTCTGAATTTATTGTCCAGGAAGGATTTGGATCACAAGAGAAAAATATTGGCGTGTTTTGTACAAGCAGTATATCTACTTGAACTTGACAGACAAGGGAATAGAACACCACAAACTGCTCTCGCTCCGAAATGGTTGGAACCCTCTAATTACAAGCTATCACAAACCCTCACTGATGAAAGAGACGGGTCCATTTTTGTTGCAGTACTAGAATGGGCTGGTTATGGAGTATTAAGACCTAGTGGTGCACCAAAAGCTATTTTAGCACTTAGAGGGACATTAATGTACAAAGACAACGGTGAGAAGAGATTTCACGAGATGATCTTCGGCTTTTGTAAGTGAAAACTTGGAAGGATCTGTAAGATTTAATGCGGCTTTGAAAGCTTTGAAATTGTCCGTGGATAGATTTGGTTATTGGAATGTTTGCATGGCAGGGCATTCTTTGGGAGCTGGTTTTGTGATTCAAGTGGGTAAAGCATTAGCAAAAGAAAAAGTTTTTATAGAGACGCATTTGTTTAATCTACCATCAGTTTCGCTTGGGGGTGTTTGGAATCGTCTCAAATCAATATTTGGTGATGATCAGACAGATGGGAAATTTTGTACAGCAATCATGAATTGGGGTCTTCATTTTTATGTCAATAAGAGTGACTTCCTTTTGTACGCAAGCCCGTCATCAAGTGATCCAAAACGGCCCAAGTGGTAATTCACTAGCAACAAAGCTTTTGTGAATTCAAAGCTGCATTCCCGATGCTCATGGGATAGGGCAGTGGTGGGAAGATGATTTGAGGCTCATGGCTCTCCCGAACAGTAAGCTCATAGATACCCATCTCAAGAGCCTCGTGTCTTAATATACGCTTGAGGCACCATGCCACCTCAGTGGAAGGCTCCATAATCAGTTGTTAAAGGAGCAGAATCAGTTGGATGATAGGGGGTTTATATTCAGGGGCAAATGGAGATTGTTAGAGTGTCATTAGAATTAAAATTAGAATTTGAATGGGGGATTCATATTTGGGATTAGGGTATTTGAATGGTGATGATGAGGGAAATGATGATGTTGATATTCAGGGCAAATGTGAGAGTTCCGGTGGGAATGAACAATGTTGAGGGCAGTGAATAAGAAATGGGTGCAGAATGTTATTGTCAAGATACAAATGGTAAGTAGCCTGCAACTTGAAGTCCCTAGATTCGATGTGCTTGGTTGATTGGGAAAGTTGAAGAAATGGGTGCAGAATTTTATGAATACTGGCAAGGAAGAGGGGATATTCAAGAATGAGTCACAATCTTTCGTCATATATTGTTCGGTCAGAGCTTTCTTTGCTTAAGAATTCCAATTGTTGCTTCATAGTTGGGTGCAAGGGATGGATACCTTGGAATATTTGTGATGCAAACTTATTCTTGCATGCATATGGCCCAAGTTCTCATCACTGATGTAGGTGCAAATAATCCACAGGGACAGTTGGAACCATCCTGGGCGAGGGCGCACCAAGAGAAACAAGCACTAGAAGCACTGAATCATCTCATCAGATCTGGGCGCGAGAAAAGAGGAATGAAGGCAGCTCGTGAGGTCGATATAAAGGAGGGGAAAAGTTCTGACGTGATGCTCATCGGGTTCGAGGATAATCAATGCACTGACAGAGTTGGTGAAGAGATAAGAAAAGCTCGGTCAAAATGGGACTCGGCTAGGAATCTAAAGGGCGACGTCGGTCATCTCCACCAAACGAACGACATCGGGTGAGGACACCACTCGGCTAGATGTCTCGACTCGAGCAAAAGGGAAGATCAGATGAAGCATCAGCTGGTCGTCCGAGAAGAACATCAAGGAAGCTACACCAGGTCTAACACCGTAGTATCGATGTATCACCATCTGTGACTATAAATAGAGACCATGTAGAGAGGTAAAAGGCAAGTAAGTAAGAGAGAAAGGAGAGCACACCTAGAGTATTGAGAGAAGCATACATCTTGTAATCGTGAACTAAGTAATAAGATCATCCTTTTACCCCGTGGACGTAGGTAATCATACCGAACCACGTATATCTTGTGTTCTTCTATGTCTCTTGCTTATTTACTTCTTTGTGTACGTTTGAAACCCTTTGGATGTATTAGTAGGATTTTCTACATCTACATTCTGGCGCCGACTAAGGGGACCGTGTAACATCTTCGGATACCTTGAAATCGGTTACCAAAATAGAGAAATCCAAGCTCCTAAGTCACCTTGCGTGTTAGTTGAAGCTAAGGGAGAAACTCTTTTAGTTAAGAGTGTTGATAGACAAAGTTTGCGAGATGTTCTTGTTTTTGTTTTCTTAATAAAACCTTGTTAAGTTTTGGTGTAGGACTGTTTTATTAGCATCAATCGCTTCTGCTTTCGGTTGAGTCGAGTTGCCAAGATTAAATCATCAAACTAGGCTGTTTGCTTAAGTTGTCTAAGCGAGTTATTAGAAGATCAATAAGCTCCCGAAATAACATCTTTTGATGTTGGTAGAAGCTGGAATGAAATTCTACCTCTGTTTGACCTTTTTCTTTTCATCTCTAATGGTTGAAATACGTGGGTTGCTAGATTTGTCGTTTCAAGTTTACCTTTATGGTTAAAAGCTCGATTTTGTTACATTTGCTTTTACTTACTTAAATCCTTGAAAAGCTCACGGAATTTTAGTTTAAAAGGAAAAACTTGTTTAGTTATTTTCATCGTCTTAACTTCATCGAATAAGAACCGTAAGATCTCTTACCTTATGAGTGAGGGATTCCGGTCGGGCAAGTTTGATTAATCTCCTTACGTAGAGTTAAATGTTTTCTGTTGAGTAAAGCCTTTTTGGGTCAAAGATCGCCTTGTCTTCGATCTAAGATAAATGTAATAACACCTCAAAGCTCCCGAATGGATCATCTTTGATGACCGGTAGAAGCTAAGTATAAATGTTATTTCGTCGCTTGGACCTTCTTAGTGAGTTAAATAAAGTGCAACAGTGGTGGAGGCGAGGCTAACTCGAAGTCATCGAGTTCAGTTTTCCGGAAACTACGGCTGGAAGGAACCTGGTGAGCGCTTCATTATTTAGTCTCATCTTGATCCTACACTAAAAGCCTCACAACATCAGTAGACGGTCGGCATAACAGTTGGTGAAGGTTATCGTATCATCAACCATAGTCAAGAAAGAAATCTTCCGATCTAACATACGGATGATTAATGATTTCTGGCATTAGGAATGTTAGGACAAATAATGATTAATGCATAGAAAAAGTACCGAAAGCGATGTGTTGAGACAGATTTTCAAAAAAAATTCCTTTGCGGTCAAAACCACTTGATTGCTGAGATCAACACGCTAGCATAAAGGGAATTGTACTACAAAAAAAAATTTTCCACCTTACGTGAAGCTCGTTGTACTTCATCCTTAACCTTTTCGAAAACAGTTCAAAGTAAGTGCTGTGTACTTTGCTGACGTAGGTAGGGACGAACGGGCGAGCCGAGGCACAAGGGAAACATTGAAGGTGATGGCGAGTACCTCCAGGACGAGTAGAATTCTCAGGAACCGAGCCATAACGGGATCTAGTGTACGAGAAGGACTGACGGATTCCCGACACGAAGATCATCGGCAAAATAACCAAGGCGAGACTCAGGCACTAGGCAAAGGCATGGCTACTTTTGACGAGGAAGTCGATCTAGGCCGAGACGACGATCTCCCACCTAGGATACTGAGGATCAACCCGAGCCAGATGATGCAGGGGGACATGGTGGACGGAAGAACTGCATCGGATACTGAGGAAGAGGAGGAAGTGTAGACGATGCAGGAGGAACGGAGGCGAGAAAGACAACCGACAGAGTACCAGCGTGAACTAGAACGATAAGGGGAAAGGCTTAGGCGAGTGCGCTTAGGAAGGGGCGACCTCGACCGAGACATTCCACCAGCGGCAGCCGATCATCCCGTAGATCTAACCGTTCCCTCCGTTATCCCCTCGGCAAGACCTCCAACTGCACCCCCCAATGTAGTAGGAAACCAAGTGAACGTCCACTCTAGCCATGAGCACCGACCCAATGTTACTTGCTATCTTGGAAAGCCAAAGAAGGCAAGAAAACCTTATGAGAGAGCTGCAGAGAAGGAACCTAGCCTTAGAACATGAAAACTACCGACTCCGCAACAGGAGAACGCGGTCAAGAGGGTCGTCGAGTCGAGGCGCTTCTAGTAATCACACCCAGTCGAGAAACACTCCAACCCCATCCCCGAGCCGAGAACGCATGCCCGACCCTAATCGATCAAGGGGAGGGTATGGCCCACCCGAGGATTCTTCGACCGAGGAAGAGGCGACCAATGAGGGTACGGATGCGACAACCAAACAAAAGATCGAGCAACTTGAGCAAATGGTCAAGAAACTGACAGGAAACGGTGAGGACGATAAGTTAGCAGAAGTAATCAGCGAAGCACATAAGATACCATTTACCAAGGAATTGGATCGGACTCCTTTCCCGCCCAAATATACGTTTCCGATCTTCCCATCTAGGTTTGACGGCACGGGCGACGCTGGAGAGCATATCAAAATGTACAGCATGTCCTTGTTACAATGGAAGAATTACGATGTGGTCATGTGCAAATTCTTCCCAGCAAGTTTGGAGGGTGAGGCAAAGAGATGGCTTTACACCCTGCCCGATGAATCCGTTGGCAATTATGCAGTCTTGGTGGAAACCTTCCTTGAAACTTACATGCTTAACAGTATAGCTCGGCCCAGAGTTAATAAGCTCTTTACGCTTACACGAAGATTCAGGGAACCGTTGCGGTCTCTAACAGACAGATGGAGGAAGTTATGTACTGACATCGGAAAGGTACCGGTCGATCAACAGATATTCGGGTTCGAAAATTCATTGGGGAAGTCAGATCCTATTTGGGTAGCAATGTACACCGAGAAACCTAAAACGTTAAGAGAAATCAGGAAGATGCAAGAACACTACATCGCCCTAGAAGAAATATAGGAAGGAGCACATGATAGAGGAATACAAGAAGCAAGCACTACAGTAGAGGCAACCCCACGAGAAGCTCCGAAGCGACCAGAGAAAAGGCCGAGCACACAACATCATGGGGAGAATAAGAAAATTTGGGTCGAGAAATGAAAGAATCCTCGCCACGAACCCAGATCTTACACTCCATTAAATGCACCATTGGAAGAGATATTCAAGGAAGTCAAAAAGAGGAACGATATCCGATACCCGAAGACTAGGGGAATCCAGTTCGACGAAACAAGGAACCATCCCGAGTTTTGCCATTACCACCAGTTCCGTGGCCATTCGACCAATGATTGTCGAGAGGTAAAAGATATCGTCCAAAGACTCGATCCGAGATGGATACTTGTGAAATTTCGTCAAGACATCGTCGACACCAGCTCAGCCCGACGCACCAGTGCATCAAATAAGGATCAATCGTGGTACCCAGTTCGCTTGTAACACCTTCTCATACTCGGCAACTCAAGGGTTTGATTTAGAAATATTCTGTGTGGCCAAAACTCTGCCCATGGATCCTTGGATGGTGCTGATCACTTTCTCAGCAAAATACGTCCCGTCAAATGGTCAAGCACATGGGGATCCCCTAGTGATAACCCCACTTATTGAAGAATGGGGTGTCCGAAGGATACTGATGGACAGTGGCAGTTCAGTTGAGGTCCTATTTTACGACACCTTCAAAAGAATGGAGTTATCTGATGACATCCTAATCCCGTTGACCTCTCGAATCTACGGCTTCAACGGTACAGTGACAGTACCAAAAGTAGAGGACACCCTCAGAGTCTCGGATGGGGAAGGGTTCCTAGACACACTCACCACCTTCTGTGTGGTCGACGTTGTGTCGCCTTATGAAGCCATCCTTGGTATACCCTGGCTAGCGGGAATCAAAGGGGTCGCCTCGGCATACCACCAAAGATTGCGGTTTCCATCCTATCGAGGGGTAGTGGAGGTATTGGGCGACCCCCAGGCGGCGCGACAATGTGTACAAATAGATATCCAGCAGAATGAAGAAAGGCGATCGAGGAAACGCCAAGAAAAGAACAAAGCCAAGGAAATAAGGGCGGGAGAAGAGATAGAAAAGGTAATATCACAAGCCATCACCACCTATGAAGCTGACGAGAAGGAGATCTTTTAGCAATCAAAGGAGCCGACAATAGTCGATGAACCAAAGCCTAATTTCTCGGCCTTAGAATCCACTCGACAAGTTAACTTAGGCACTGAGGAAGAGCCTAAAATGGTGAGAATAAGGACTCTATTGACGGATGAACAAACACGGCAGTTGATAACTCTTCTGAAAGAACACATGGACGTATTCGCCTGGAAAATGCACGATATGGAAGGAATTGACCCAGAAGTATGCTCACACCACTTGAGAATAGACCCCAAGGTCAAGCCGATCCGACAAAAGATGAGGAGAATTGCACCCGAGCTACAAGCAGCGGTGGAGGCCGAACTAAAGAAGTTGCAAGTAGCAGGAATCATACGAAAAGCTCTATACCCACAATGGATATCTAACATGGTGATAGTCCCCAAAAGGAATGGAGGTGTTCGCGTCTGCATCGACTTCAGCGACTTGAATAAAGCATGCCCGAAAGATGACTTCCCCCTTCCCAAAGATCTATCAGCTAGTAGAATCCATAGTTGGATACAAGGCAATAACACTCATAGACGGGTACTCGGGGTACAACCAGATCCCCCTGGCCCCTGAGAACCAAGAGCATACATCGTTCTTCACACCCAGAGGGTTATATTGTTACACCAAAATGCCGTTTGGACTGAGAAACGCAGGCGCCACATACCAAAGATTAGTAGAATATATGTTCGAAGATAAAATACACAACACCATCGAGGTATATGTGGACGACATGTTGGTCAAAAGCAAGGTGGCCACCAACCACATCGACGATCTCCGAGACATATTTCAAACCATGAGAAGATATAAGATGAGGGTGAATCCTGCTAAGTGCACTTTCTGGGTCACCTCGAGCAAATTTCTAGGGTACATAATTACCGACAAAGGTATCGAAGCAGACCCAGATAAGATCCGAGCAGTAGTAGAAATGCCATCACCCGTGACGATTAAGGACGTACAACGGTTAAATGAGAACTTGTCAGCCTTGGGGCGATTCATCTCTCAATCATCTGACAAGTGCAAAGACTTCTTCGGAACATTAAGGAAAGGAGAAAAATTCAAATGGACCGAGGAATGCGAAGAGGCATTTCAGAAAATTAAACAGCATCTCGCGAGCCTTCCGGTGTTACAAAGTCCCGAGCCCGAGGAGGTACTAACCCTATATCTAGGGGCGACCAGTTATGCCATTAGTGCCGTATTAGTCAAGAACGTAGGAGGGGAAGAAAAGCCGGTGTATTTTATAAGTAAAACCATGAACCCAGCGAAGAGGAACTACACCAGAATCGAGCAACTGATATTAGCATTGGTATTTGCAACTCAAAAACTTTGGACGTATTTCCAAACTCACAAAATCCGGGTCCTCACAAAATCCTCCATAAAATCAGTACTCGACAATGCAGCCAGGTCGGGGCGGATCTCCAAGTGGAGCGCACAGATCAAGCAATTCGATATTTTCTATGAGATGAGAACGGCAGTAAAAGCACAGGCAGTGGCAGACTTTCTGGCAGACTTCCCCCTGAGCGACGAAGATGAAGTAAAAGTGATAGACACATTTATGTGTCTAATTTGTCCTCAATGTTTCGTATTGTTAGTACTCGTTTTTGTCCTTATTATGGTGTTTTGTGTGTTTGTAGGTATTTTTTGGAAATAAAGATTGTTGGAAAATTCGGCTCGAAAAGTTGCTCGGAACACCTCCGGAGGACATCTACTATTCGGACTCCCACTTTGGATAAGGGGTAACCCAATTTCTAAGGGGAACCCCAGGGAGCCAACTAATCGCACCCCATCACTGGTTAAGGGGCACCTCCTTCTTCTTCGTTTGAAAATGAAAATTGGCGGAAAAATAAGTTCTCACCGCGTAACCGAGTTGCGATTTTGGGCGTGCTAGAAGGAGATTTAAAGGTCAAAATCATTGGGTATCTTCCTTTGGGCCTAAACAGATTGGTATGGGTCGATTCGTCGTCAAATTTGGCTAGATAACTCGTGTTGGAAGAAAATAGGGAACTGTGCACGGAAGAGAAACACGGGATTACGGCGTGCCGCTTGTCGTGTTTGGATTGAATGGGTCTCTCGCGAGCGTGTACGAGTTAAATAAGGAAGAATCAGATTCGTATACGCGTCGTCGCTACAAAAAAATGGAAAGAATATATATCCCGAGAATAATATTATTGCTGCCGAATAATGGGAAGATTTCTTGGATTAATGAGGAGTTATTCTTGCTCCAAAGGTGTTTAAATAGGTTGCTGGGGTCGATACGGAGTGGGACGGAGAGATTGGGAGAGTTGCAGAGCTTCAGAAAGTCGAGAAAATCGAGTGGTAGGAAACCACCATTTCTTCAGGCTGTTTCAAGAACACTAAGAAGAACATCAACGCACAAGGGACCGTCGTTTTTCTACGGTGACAACGACACATCTTAGGGTCGTAGTTTAGAGAGAGGTCTTAAAACTAAAGCAACAACAACACTTTACATGTATCGTTTCTATGTAATAAATCAGTTTGTAACAATTAAAAGCTGTTAAAAATCGGGCTTTTCATCTTTTCTCCCTTGTTCATCATTTCTAAACCATTTTTGAGCATTAATAATGATTTTTGAGCAAGTTTACACCATGATGAGCTAGAACCCATCACCGGGACGATGGAGGAAGTCGCTTTTTGCACCCATGTGGTAATTCTATTTAATTCCTTTATGACTATTTGCACTATTATAAGTGATTCATGATTTTTATTGATTATTTGTGAATTAGTTAGATGTCGCATGCTTGTGTTAGGTACTTTAGATGCGCCATGCTTGTGAATTACACATAATTCTTTATAAAATCTACCTTGGCAAAGAATTAGAGTCGATGTTTGTTACTTTATGAGCCTTAATTGTCCGGAATTAATAGATGAACCGCATGAATGTGAGAATTGCCAGGCGAGAACTTATTTTTCCCGCCAATTTTCATTTTCAAACGAAGAAGAAGGAGGTGCCACTTAACCAGTGATGGGGTGCGATTAGCAGTTGGCTCCCTGGGGTGCCCCTTAGCAATTGGGTTACCCCTTATCCAAAGTGGGAGTCCGAATAGTAGATGTCCTCCGGAGGTGTTCCGAGCAACTTTTCGAGCCGAATTTTCCAACAATATTTATTTCCAAAAAATACCTACAAACGCACAAAACACCATAATAAGGACAAAAACGAGTACTAATAATACGAAACATCGAGGACAAATTAGACACATAAATGCGTCTATCAAATACCCCCAAACTTATTATTTGCTAGTCCTCGAGCAAATTTATTCTAGAAAATAAAAATCATTTGAACACCTAGGTGGCCCTAGTGGCGGAGTGTTGTCTCCAGGAGGGTTTACCAGAGGTGTACCCACAAAACCTTTACTCCAGACCCTAGCTATCTACGCAGAACCTTGCAAGGCACTAAAGAATCTCCTTGGTTGGCATACTTATTGACTACAGGAGGAAGTACCCTGATGCGAAATTCCAATTGTTGTACACGAGTTTGCACTCAAGCATACTAAAATTCATATAAAGTGACAGAGCACTCTACTCGAGATAGTTTCCGGACATCATAAACCGTGAGTCAACCAATCACATGGATAGATTAAGAAGATGGATGTAGAAAACGTGGATGATGTTGACTAAGGTGAACCTATCCTAATGGATCGAGATACTGGTCTGGACTAATATCAACACACTGGCATACAAAAGGGGACCAGTGGTCGATAATCCTAAGTCTAGGTCAACTCAGCTGGCATATACAAGGGTACCAGATGATCGACTTTATTGTATTTATTCCGGTTGGTCTAGGGGTCTGGTATCAAATTTTTTTTTTTTTTTTCAATATATATTTTTTTTTTTCGATTTTTTTTTTTTTTGGTATCTCAGTCACTCTATTTCACCCTAGCAATGATAAAAAGAAAAAGAAAAAAGAAGTGATCAGGATTCTTTCGATGTTTCCATCACGAGAATATGGCGAAACTACCGTGTTTTCTTTTTCTAACACCGAGCTCGTGCTTTTATGAATAGACTCTTTAGATGTTTCCATCTAACTCGATTGGTTCTCAACTCATACAACCAAAATGTTTCCATCCACTTAGATTAGTTAGTGCCAACCTTAATAAGCATAAATTTCTAGTCTCGGAGTTTATTTATTAATACTGCAACTAAAAGGTTTCTCCCATACCCCAAACTTAAATCTAACATTGTCCTCAATGTTCTAAAGATGAAATTAAAAACATGAACAAGGAGAAAGCTGTTACCATTTGAAGCAAAAGAGATAAGGAAAGATATTATCGTGTCGCATGAATATTGGGTTACCTCCCAAGAAGTGCTAAGTTTAAAGTCTTGACCAGGACATTGGAAGAGATTAGTCACCTCGAAGAATCATAAAGCGAGGCCGGAATAATCATGGGTCATCGGATCAAAAAGTGCTAACCACAAGAAGAGGAAACTTTTAGACCAGGAAGATATCCAACACACCCTTATATATTGTTTTGTTTAAGACAACTACATCTAGTTGTGGTTCGGGTTTAGGTTCTATAAAAGGATCTAGATAAAAAGTTTTCATCGGCTGGATTTCCTCAAAGGCAAAGTATCTGAAGATCGGGTTCTAGAGTCCTGAAATACTCAATTAAGAACTTAGAAGCACATAACAATAACCCGAATAATCGGGGATCTCTAAGTCAATCGACTTGACTCACACGGTTGACCACAAGAGAGTGGTCATTCTTTAGCAAATGTGTCGACCCTAATCTCCTAAAGTAATTAGGTTTAGCCTCAAAACTTAATAATTGACACATCAAAACTTATACGTTCCCACAATTAGTTGAAAAATATTTGGTGGGAAAACAAAATCAATCGTGGTATCATAGCACGGGTTAACCACATCAACAGGAGGATGGGTTCTTAACAACTGAACTTCTTTATGGACGCAACTAGGTTCAGGAAAAGTGTATGAAGATAATCTTTAAAATGGTTAAGGCACATATGTCAAGTCCCAAGTTAGGGAACTTTCTAAGAGTTAAGGCACATGGAGAATGACAATCACCCCCAAACTTAGAGTTTCGTGGTCTCTAAAGACTAGTCACAACTTCCCTAATTTAGTCATCGTGATTCTGAAAATGGTTAATTGATTCTTCTAAGTTAGGTTCATCCTCACTCATCTCTACGAGTTCATTTTCTTTTTCTAAGTCTAATGTTTCTAAATCGCTAGACTCTAAAACAATATTCTCATAATAAACTCGTTCCTCGAAACTATCGTCGCTTACCGTGAAAAGGAAATACCACGTCGTCTAAACGGGGTATTTCTAGTCAAATCCTTATCCTTTTGAATAGGTGAATAATTATTAAAATTATTTGGATTTAAACCAGAAATATCATTATAAAGCTCAACTGGAGTAACAAATTCCTGATCACTACACCTAAAAACTTCAGATTCTTCATCAACACTATCATCATCATCATAGTAATATGAAGATGGTCGAACCTTATCTAAAGTATTGCTTTCAATTCTAACCTCGTCATCTTGATTATGTAAATAGAAATTTTCCTCATTTTCAAGGGTGATTTTTGAAGCAATGTATTGGCAATTCAAAGTAATTCGAGCAATTCTTTCTTCCGTCTCTAACTCTAACATATGTGTTGACTCAGCAAACTCACGTGTTGACTCTGTTAACTTACGCGTTGACTCAAGTATCTTACGCGCCTTATCTATAGAGGAGGAATTATATGAATTTTGCTCGTATGACCAATGTATTCATGTGAATAGTAATTGGGCTCACCATGGTATGAGCCATAATCTTCAAAAGGTTGGCGTTCCCAACCACTATTCACACTACGGGTCATAAAAAGAGTGATGCCCATATTGTTCAGTTGGATATTCATATTCATTGTGATGGCTATTATAATACCAGGCTGACTCGACCACAACAAACCTACTGATTTCTAGCAAACAAAAAGCATGATGGCTCCACTTAAATTGTTTCTAGACCAGCTTCTAATCCTTCGAAAGGGAATTCGTTACAATCTGAGCAAACCCCTATGGAATCAATCCGAGTTTAAGTAAGTTGAATAGAGGCGAGGGAAGCTGCGTGGATCTTTGATACCCAAGGCCTCACCGCATTACAAGGCGGCGCATACAACGCATTCAACTCACAGAAACCATCATGAACTTCGAAGTATGCTTAAAAGAGTAACCAATATTTTTCGAATGACTTTCCTATTAAGCTCGTTACCTTATCGGTCTCGTTCTAGTCCAAATTTTAAGGCTTAGGTTCGCGTAGGTTACGTGTTCCTAAAAGGCGGCAAGAAGAGAACGGTGATGAAATCCGAACCCTTATCTTATATGGCCAGGCCTTTCCCTTTACTAGAAAATTGAATCCGATTTCAGGTCCTCAACATATATGCATACAAAATCATCCAGTAAACCCGCTGACAGGGGATTCGCGGGTGTTTAGAATTCTTACCTCCCGTTCCGGATGGGGATGAACAGGTTGAGGTCGACTCCGGCCACGACTCTATGTCGTGTACGAACAGAGGGGCGAGACAAGTCATACGTAATGTCCTTCCCTGTGCAGTTTATATTCAAAATAAACCCTTCCTTAGGGTTTTAAAAAAAATAATAATGTCCAATGTTCCAAAAATAAAGTTCAAAAGGTCCAAAAATAAAAAATTACAAAAATTAATTCCCTATTTACAGTTTCTAAAGATAAAATATCTATATACAAAAATCTTCTTCTTCACTCCTTTTGGATTCCTCTTTTCTTTCCTTCTTTGGCTTCGCTTTTCTTTTCAGCACTTTCTCTTTTTCATAAGCCCCGCACCAAGTCTGAAAGCAAACAGAAAATGCCAAAATGCGTAAAAAGGAACAAAAATAATAAAAATAAAAACCTAAAAACAAATCTATACATAAGTCCGCGTCGGCGACGCCAAAAATTGATCGGATTTAGGATAGTGGTAAGTAGAGTTGTCGGACTTGTTGAAATCGATTCTAGGATTTAATAAAGAAAAATAATAAAAATAGAGAAAATATACAATTTATGTCACAAGACGAAGAGAGTTACTGCGACTCGGGATTCCACCAATTCTCACATTCATGCGGTTCATCTATTAATTCCAAACAATTAATTAAGGCTCATAAAGTAACAAACATCGACTCTAATTCTTTGCCAAGATAGATTTTATAAAGAATTATGTGTAATTCACAAGCATGACGCATCTAAAGTACCTAAGACTAAGCATGCGACATCTAACGAATTCACAAATAATCAATAAAAATTATGAATCACTTATAATAGTGCAAATAGTCATAAAGGAATTAAATAGAATTACCACATGGGTGCAAACGACTTCCTCCGTCGTCTCGGTGATGGGTTCTAGCTCATCATGGTGTAAACTTGCTCAAAAATCATTATTAATGCTCAAAAATGGTTTACAAATGATGAACAAGGGAGAAAATATGAAAAGCCTGATTTGTAACAAAAAGATATCCCAGGAATGGAGGAAGACCAAGAGGACCCATCCGACCTACTCGAGACCTATAACCCGACACGGTGGGAAGTTTTTGTGGACGGATCATCCAATAAAGACGGGTCAAGCCTTAGATTGGTATTCACGATGCCGAAGGGAAAAAAGATGGTCCACTCGTTTAGACTCGAATTTAAGGCGGCCAATAACGTCACGGAATACGAAGCAGTGATACATGCTCTGCGCCTGATAGTGGAAATGAGAATTCAAGACGTAAGATTAACAAGTGACTCTCAGCTAGTCGTCCGACAAATCAGCGGACAGTACGCTATACATGATCCCTTGTTACAAAAATATTTGGAACTCGCCCAATTCTACATCGGCCAGATACCAAACATTAAGTTCCGGCATATATGTAGGAAAGATAATCGCCACTCGGACGCCCTAGCATACATCGCTTCCATGCTCACGGATGCAAGTGTTGAGGGCATCAGAATTATGAGAATCTTAATGCCATCAGTACCTGAGATAGCAGACATCGGCGCACACGTAGCAACAACCACTACCGATCAGTATAGGGCCGATGATTGGCGAAAGCCAATCCACGAATATCTTGAAACAGGAAAACTGCCCAAGGGGCGACCCGAGATCAACAAAATCAAAAGCAAAACTGCTGTATACGAGCTCCGAGATGGCACTTTGTATATAAAATCATACCTAGGGCCATTATTAAGGTGCCCGAGTAAAGAAGAGGACACGATTCGAACAATTACATTATAAAGTCGCGGAAACCACAACTCAGGGCGAGTTTGCAAAGACGAGCAAGACCATGGGATATTTACGGCCTTACATGAATGAGGATGCAAAGCATATGGCCTCATTTGTGACGAATGTCAAAAATTTGAAAGAAAATACACGCACTTTGCGTGACGTTAAACTCGGTAATCGCCCGTGGCCTTTCGCCAACGGGGATCGACATTGTATGATCATTGCATGTCGGATCGGGGCAGAGAAAATACTTAATTGTGGCAACCGACTACTTTACTAAATGGGTAGAAGCAGCCCCATTGAAGTATATCCGGGATAGAGATGTTTTTCGATTCATTTGGGAGCACATCATATGTCGCTTTGGAGTACCAGCGGCAATCGTCTCGGACAATGGAAAACAGCTACAGGGTAAGAATATCGACTTGTTATTCAATACATACAACATCTGAAAGAGCAAGTCTACTGATAGGGTGTAGAATACACCCTATTTATTATCTATTGGTTATGCTTTCTTTGCTATTTTTCTAGTAAATTATGTATTTTACGCGTGTTTTTGAGTTATTAAGTACTCTGGAGTCGCACGGACGAAAAGATGGAGAAATCACCCAAATGGAGTAAAAAGGGCAAAATTATCATTTCATGGGCGAATGCTATTTGGATCATCCACGAGTTAAGGGGCTACTCTTGGGTGGCCGTATCACCTCTTGGGGGTTGTTCATTAATCGTCCCTTGGTATTAGAACTTCATATGGGTCGAGTTGAGATTCGGGATAACAATTCGGTTCTTCTCTTACAACACAGACGAAGAGCGGTGCAAACAAGGTTTCACGCCGACGATGTTAAAATTTACGATAGCTCGAGATTTCAATTCGAAGATTAAAATACGAGACAAACAGTTTATTTGTTTATTCATGTAAAAAATTAGGGATTCATTGAAGATCTGAGACGAGAAATTGAAGAAAAATTGTTGTTGTTGGATAAATGTAGTCTGTTGTGAAAGAAATTGATGGTTGAAATAAAGAGGAGGTTGAAGGTGGCCCTGATAACGAATGGGTATTACTCAGATTCAAGTTATAATGCTCAGAAATGATGTCGACTGAAGAGCTAGGGTTTGAAGTGAATGTGAAGAAGGAATTGATGAATCCTTGCTATTGAATGATGGGTTATCTCGTATTTGAGCTTCAATCGAAGTTATAGTGCTGTGGGTCTTGTGAATTGCAGGGAAAAAGAAGATCTCAGTGGTGTGCCATGAAGGAATTTCTGTTGAGGGTTTGTAAAGATTACAAGTCTGAATTGGTTTAGATGGCAGAAGGATGTTGGTCTGAACTGCAGGTGGTGATTGGTACTGTTGTTGAAGGTGGTTTTGATGTCACATGGCTTTTGCAGTGGTTGTATCTCAGATTACAGGTAGAGAAGTTCAGGCAGGTATTGAACGAAGAAGCAGAAGATGGTGATTGCAATGGGTACAGGTTTTGATGAGTTCCATTGAGAAGAACGAGGATATGATGCTGCGAGGATGGGTCTGTGAAGAGAAGCTCAGCTCTGAGGCAGGAAGTAGATGAATGCTAGGTTGTAATTACAATGCAAGAGAAGGAAGGTGCTTGAGCTGCAATTGGAATTGGAAGGTGATGAATGTGGTGCAACTGTTGGTGCCATATGAAGCTAAGAAGAGGTTGATGTGTTTGGTTGTGACAGAATGGCTAAAAATGAGCTGGAACTGGTGCTGAGCAGCTGAGATGGTAATTGCAATGAAGTAAAGGGAATGATGGAGCTAAGTAGATGGTGGTCTGTGAACTGCGGTGGATTTGGGGCAATATGAGATGAAGCTGGAGTTGCAGCTGCAGTGTTAATGGTGCTGGGAATGGCTTGCTACCATGCGAAGATGCTCTAGTGATGCTACTTTGCTGCCGAAATTGGCTGTGAGATGGAGATATTGCAACTCAAGTTATGGGGAGCTTGAACTAAGCTGTAAAGCAGTGGAGTTGTGTGAAGGCATGAAACTGTGGTGCTAAATTGCAGCTGCAGTCGGACGCAATACTGCATTTGGGTGATAATGTTGATGCTTCTGCCATGTTGAGCTGGTGATGCAGGTGCAAGTGATGGTAAGATGCTGAAGGTTGCAATCAAGTCAGGTTCTGGGTGTTGCGCAGCTTGATGCGCAATTGCAGGTAAAGCATATGAATGTCTGAATTGCAAGTAGATGTATGTTAGGATGGCATTACAGGGAGGTGGTGAAGAAATGTGTAGTTGCGGTCAAGTCACGGTGTTGGCTGGTGCTGGTGGATTGCATTGCAGTTAAGAATGATGCTGATGCCATTTAGTAGATGGTCTCAAGTGAAAGTGCAGGTTGTGGATGCAATTCAGGGAACGCATTGGTGGTTAGCAGAGATGCTAAATTGAAGCAGGAATGTTTGTGTGAAGGATTGAATCGAGGTTTGCTTGCGAGTTGTGGCATGAATGATATAGCATGCAGCTGGTGTTGGTTAATGAGCTGATGCAGGTGCAATGGCTGTGCTGCAGAAAATGGGATGATGTTGAACTAGAATTGCAGTCAAGAGCAGAAGGAAGGCTAGAGTAAAAGAAGTCTGAGAAGTGAGGTGCAATTGGTGGTGAGCAGAATTGGTGTTGTGTATGTGAAGTTATAGGGGCTGGCAAGGATTGCAGAGTATGGCTTTGAACAGGTGCATTGGTGGATTGCAGGTGGCCTGAGCTGAGATAATAAAGCTGGGGTGAGCAAAGAAATGCAATGGTTGTGACAGAATTGGTATTGAGCTGGAATTTATGCAATGTCTAGGCAGATTGGAATGGCTGGAGCTGTAGTTTGATTGCAGTTGTGGTTTACTCTAGAGCTGAGGGGTGTTGCAAGAGCTGAAGTTACAGTCAAGCTGCAGAATGCATTATTTTTACCAGTGGGAGTTGTGGTTGTGCAGGGCCATCATGACTGGCATTGAAGCAGTGAAGCACAATGATGGTGCATCACAACTTAAGGCCTGTGCAACATGGCATTGGCCTAGCTGAGTTAGCCTCTGACTCAGGCATTAGTTATCATCTGACTGGCCGCTGACTCCTATGACTGAGTTGACCAGATGACTCAGCGCTGACTCATCGGTTCGCCTTGACTCGGTTGACCGAAAGGAGTCGACTCGTTTGATAGGTGGCCAGGATTGACATCACGGTCCACCCGAGATGTTTGGCGACTTTTAGGCCAAATTCCGACCACAATACTAGTTTTTCGTCGACCTCTTTTGGGACATATTTTCACATGGGTTTTCCTCACACGTGGGTTTGGTGGACTTCTATCTATTGGACCCTTGGGGCTTGACCTAGTTTTGGAAGAGAGGAAAAGCTATAAAAAGGAAAAGTCTTCTACACTTGGGAGATAGATATTATTCTTGGAACTTGGAGATCTCTTTTATCTTTTTGCCTCTACTTTGTTTTCTAGGGTTTAGAAACATGGAAACTTTTCTCTTTCTTCTTGTTATGAACTCCATGAATATGAGCTAGAGTTTTCTTTTGGTTATGGATTAGTTGGATTTCCAAACATGAGTTTTTGTTCAATAAATTAGTTTTCTCTCATACTATCGTTTATGATTCACCATTAATTTGTCATATGATTGAATGTTTGTTTTGTCAAGTTGCAAATTGGTAGAACTCACATGCATGTCTTTTGCTAGATTAGGGTTATTATACGCAAAAGTGATAATTCCTGATTGCAAGTAGCATAAATAAGATTATAGTTTGTAGTGATATATTCTTATGATCTTATGTGAACCATAACCTTTGTTAAATCGGATTAGTGCTTTTACACGTTCGATTGCTTTGATTGGCCTGATTTCATAGAACCTAATGCATCTAGGGAATTAAACTTGATTAGTGCTTTTACACGTCAGGTTGTTCTTTTAGATAGAATTCATATTCGCATCTTTTAATGTGTTTGTTGATGACAAGAGGAGATTAGCGAGATATTCTTGCGATCAAGATATTCTAGGGCCTTTGATAAAAGTTGAGATTAAAATATCAATTCTAGTTATTGAGTTGAAAACATGTTTGTGATTGAAGACGAAATCCATGACCAATACTTTCTCATCCTTGATTTGCGTGTTTACTTTTTATTGTTTTGCTTTTATTTTATTTTCGTTAATAAAAATCAGAAAACCCTGTGTTACTTATAAGATACCGAAACATATTGACAACCAAGACCTCTCTGTGGGAACGATCCTTTCTTGCCCTTGCTTCATTATATATTTTGAGTAGTAAGAAAGTGTAAATTATTTTTGACGCCTACGACAAATGATCAAATTTTGTGTGAATTCTTGCAAGGGAGGCAGGGTTGTCACTAGTTTTGGTTTCTTATTTTTGTTTTTAGTTTTGTTTTACTTTTTCTTATTCTTTGGTTCTTAACCGTGTTTTGAGAATCTCGTTTCAGGTACCAATTTCTATGGACGGAGCATATTGGAGCAATCAATACGGCTTTCAACCTCAACAATATGACAACTATCACCCTTACGGGGAGTACAATCAAAACCAATCCTTTGGTTATGGTCCATACTCTACGTACCCTTTTAGTTGTTCTCATACATTCCAACCTTCTTACGGTGGGTATGTAAGTGAGCAATCACAAAGAGGGGATGATACTTGTGCTCCTATTAATATTTCCTCTAGTTTGATAGATGAAATGCAACAATTTATGGTCAGCATGGAGTCAGTTTGTGGACAACCAAGCATGGAACCAATTTCATCGATCGAATGTGCTCATATTATGTTTGGTCCAATTTCTGATCGTAGTTATGATCATCCACTCATTCAAAGGGAATATAATTGGCCTAGAATATCGAAGTAAGTAATTCTACTTTTCTTTGTGGACGAGCTTTACCAACAAATGGAACACTATTTTCAAAATTTGGAAGGATCACTCCAAGAGCTTCAAAAGGTGTTTCCACTTTAAGACAAGGCATTGAAGAATACAAAGAGGACATGCAAAATTTTGCGAAAGACCAATCTTTGGGAAGTGGTAGCCAATCTTATGTTGACTATGATAGTGATGATTATTATGAAAATACATCGTTTGAACCAATTTATGGTGGCATCCCGAGAGTGTACAATGGAGTCTTTTTGCGGTAAAGTTGATTGTGTCGAAAAAGACCAACATTTGGAAATATTTGGTGACATTAGTGTAGTTGACTCAACTCTTGATCTTTATAATGATCAAACACCTATTCAAAAGGTACTTGAGTATGATGAAACTAGTGTGTTACCAAACTTCCTTGCAACAAGGTTTGAGTCTAATGAAGAGGAGTATGTTGAGAATGTGACCGGTATGACCAATATTGTGGAAGACCCAATTGAGCTTGCATATGATTGTAATGATAATGTTAATGTCGAAACTTTGGTTAAGGCAGAAACGGACGAAGAATGGTTGTAAGGTTTGATAGAGGACCATGATATACAAGAGGTGAATAATTCACTTGAGTTTTTCAAGGATGAAGAGGATTCCGTGATAAAAGAGATTGTGCAAGGTTTGTCTAACCATTTGCCTATTGTTTTTTCTCCTTTACCTCTTATTGGTTTGAATGTATGTGCTTCGAGAATATTGTTGAATGACTTTGTTTCTCGATATCCTCCATTGGAGATACTTGATTCTCATACTATGCAGGTTTTGAAACAAGAAACCGTGGTAGTCCCTGACTTCTATATTCTTTATACACTTCCAAGTGTGGACAAGAATAAGTGTGGGGGAAACTTTTATCGGTTCATAGCTTCATTTCTGTTTTATATTACTAATATTTGTGTGAAGCTAGTGTTTGCAAAACAGGTTCTATGGAAGGATCCCCAACTTTTCCGATTGTTAGTATATGGGGAATGAATCTTGCAAGGATATAGTCGGGCTGACGACTTTAAACCAAGCGCTACATGGAAGGCAACCCATAGGTTTTGTATCTCTTATCTTTTATTTTCTTTTCTTGTCATGTTTTTACTTTTTCTGATTTCTTATCGCATATTGTTATAAAATTTCCCACCTTGACTTTCTTTGGACGATTCAATTTACATTGAGGACAATGTAAAGTTTAAGTGTGGGGGAGTGGTTAAGCATTTGCGTTGTAAATTTTTCAAATTTTTCAACTTTTGTGTAAAATAGTGAATAAAAAAACTCCAACTTGTAGTTAGTTTAGAGTCACATAGTATACATGTCGCTAAGATTACATCGAGAATCTCATAAGAGTGACTGAACTTAGAGATGATAGAGAACATGATCGGGTTTCTTAATTGTATGAGAGTTAAAGTTGGATTTAACCATGCCAGTGGCAAATAAGGTGCAGACTGAATTCGGTATTAGAGTAGTGGTCCCCTATAGTGGAGACTACCCATGTTACATAATGTGAGGCAGACCTTCAATTCTTTGTACCTGTCTAAATTTGTGCTTTTAGAGTGTGTGTCATCGCACGTTAATTAGGGAAGAATGGTGAGCTGCCCAACCTCCCGCCATAGAAGCACTATTTTGATCTCTTGAGTGCTATTTTTTATCAATCATGATGGTGACATCGAATTGCTAACTTACATACCACTTGTAATCTTGTTCGCAGTTAGCACCATCCACCTTATGTCTCTCTACACCAACAGGTCCATAGAAACACCATCATCATCAACAAGAGGAGCATCACAAATTTGAAGGAAAGTTGAACACGTTCATGGTTTACAAGCAACAGTACAGAAATGAGCAGATTTCAGATTCAAGTAAAGCAACAAAACAAGGAGTAGAATTTTTATAAGATTGAAGACTTTTGTACAAAAGTGTAAATTATTTTTGATGCCTACGACAGCGATCATCTACACCCCTTTACCCTCAGAGTAATGGACAAGCTGAGATCACAAACAAAACCATCGCCGACAACTTGAAAAAGAAGCTTGACGGAGAATACGGAGAATGGTGCGAAGAGCTTTACAACGTTTTGTGGGCATATCGGAAAACTCGCAGAGAGGCAACCGGGTTATCACCTTTCATGTTAACATATGGGACCGAAGCTATCCTTCCGACAGAGGCAATGATACCTACAACAAGGACCGAGGCATGGAGGCGAAACATCTCGGCAGATCTTATCCTGGCCAAGCTCGACGATCTAGAAGAAACAAGAGAGATGGCCATGCAAAAGATGGAAAATTACCAGCGAAGACTACAACGAGAATATAATAAGCGGGTCTGACCAAGAGAGTTCCAACCAGGGCAGTTGGTACTAAAGGATCTACCCAGTTATGAACGTGATAAAGGCGGAAAGCTAGCAGCACGATGGGGAGGACCCTATACCATTGTCGAGAAGGTCGGTGAAGGAGCATACAAGATATTAAAACCGGACGGAACACCCGAGCCACGACCGAGGAATGCTAAGCGACTAAAGCTATATCACCCCTAAGAACAGGTATGATATATTGTAAGCTATTTCCTTGAAAGGCCACGTGGGGTTGGAAATGTGACAATGGCGTCTAAATGGACGTTTCGAACCCGAGGCGATGGCATTATGCAAGTGTTAGGCGGCTTACACTCGAATGGTCGTTTCGAACCCGGGGCGATGGCATTGTGCAAGTGTCGGGGCGACTTACACTAAGACGGGCTATTCGAACTCGGGGCGACGGCAGTGTGCAAGTGCCGAGGTAGCCCTAGGGCCCTGGTGGTTGGAAACCAGTGGCCGATTGTCGAGGCATGAGTACTCGACGGTCGAAGCGAGCAACATTGCTCCCCTCGCAAGTGGCCGAAATCACTTGCCCAAGAAAGTTAATTGATAACTTCTTGGGATATCGATCCCATAGAAATTAGGGAGGACCAACTACCACCTTACTAGATCTTGAAAGAAGGTGATGAGATACCTCAATCGGGACATGGCATTGGGCCCGATGACCCTCCTGTTGAGTGTGTTCGATGAAAACGGCATTTACGATTAACCGATCTACTCATGTTTATGCAGGTACACACAAATTAGTCGTAAAAATAAACCACATATCATCGACACAACACAATTATGAACGTTAACATAAACAGCGATGTCAGAGAGCAAGAAAAACAACCAAATTGGCAACGCAACACCCCATTAATAGAAAATGTATGAGAAAATAAAGGTGTTCGAATGGATTACAACCCAATACAAAGGGAGAAATAGCGATGCAGCGCTACAAAAGATGAGCCTACTCTTTGGGAGGAGATGGCACCAGAACCGCCCTCTTGGCAGCAACATCGGCTCGCTTCTTATCAAGTACCGCATTTACACCGGCTTTGACCTTCGCAACGAGCTCATCATTAAACTTTGCCTTTTTCAGCAACAAGGTCATGTGTCGACTGATCGACGTCGCCTCAAAGCGGTGGCCACTGCCCGAGTAATTGAGCTTCCCTTGCAAAGCAGCTGCACCTCCTTTCCCTTCAATCGGGCATTCTCCTCTTCCAGCGATGCCACCTTCCTTTGCTCGGCTGCCAAGACACGGGAGAGTCAGTAACATAATAACAACATTAGGACAACGACAAGGAAAACACAATACAAGGTACACCACCTTCAAGTAAAGGGGGTGACTACTCTAACGGTCTCTTCGGACTCAGTCAAGCTACACTCAAGGGAAGATATTTTATAGGAAAGTTCTAGATAGCGTTGCTCGTTAAACTCATTGGAGGGGCGGTATTTCTTATGATCACTCCATTCGTCTCTCTGCCGAGAGTGTGCTATCTGCAAACCTGATAATTGAGCTCGAACCCACTCCAACTCCTCGGATACTTTCTTAGACTCTCTAAGCTTCTCAAGAGACTCTTTGGCTACACTTTTCGGCAGCACTCTTCTCCCCCAAAATCTGAAGGCGATCTGCGTGCAAATCTCGGACTTGAAGCCTTAGTCGTCCACACTGACTTTCTAAGTTATCAACCAACAGCGTCTTGTCGGCAGCGATACCCTGGAACCGAGACAAGCTCGCCCTAAGATTATCGATCTCCTCGAGGACATACTCAAAAGTCACATAACGATGCATCCGGGTTTGCAGACCTTCGATCTCGGTTTCCAGACGATCGATTTTGTCGTCCTTATTGACAATCCTTTGTTGTAAATTCGAAACATGATCCCGTTCTATGTTAATTTCTCTCTTCAATAAGCGATACCTCGTGGCAGCATCGGCCTCCGCACTAGAAGTTTCGGCAAGGAAGGTAGTACTAAACTCAGGATATTGGCACTACAGAATCAATCATAAATACTTGAAAGCTAAGTAAATACCTTGGGTCTCGGCTAGTTGCTTCTCCAGCCCCCGGGATCGCTCGCGCTCTTGCTATAATAAGAGACGAAGACCCTCTCTCTCGGAGACCTCCCTGCGCTGAATGGTAGCGTTTAACAACGAGCGATTGATATCCTACAAACACCAACAGCATTAGCATTTACCCCATGACATGAATGCATAGCCTGATCAACGCAACTCACCAGCAGATCGAAAGTACTCTTCAGACCAGCGTCATACAACGAGATGGCCTTGATCTTATCTTCATCCGAAAGAGAGGCAAATTCAGGAGAAATAAGAGCTCCAAGGGAGTTGCACATAGGGCCCGAGACAGTAAAAGAGGTTCTACTGCCTGAGTTAGGAACCACATGAGAAAGAGGCTCCAGCAACTCGCTCCCAGAAGTGATGTTCTCTTCATCACGAGTAACCACATTATTTCCACCAGACTTATCTGTTTGCTTCGGCTCCTCTTCATCACCATCGGCTTCATCCTCTCCATCAAAAAGATCATCATCATCGTCACCATCAGACTCAAGATACACAACACCATCGGCAAGAACAATCCCTCTACCAGCTAGCTGCTGGGGCACAGTTTTTTCCGGGACGGATAAGTTGCCCCTGGGCTCCTTGCCCTTTCCACTGGGCTTCCCACCTACAATGGTAGACGAAACATCAGAAGTTTTCTGAGGCGACTTCCTCATAAAATGCGATAAAGGTAGCCGATCCTCGAAATCCTCACCATCCCTCGCTGAAGCGTCTCCAACTTTATCGACCCTCAGCTTCTGCGCATGAGCTGATGTCAAAACCATTCAAGGCAACAAATAGGGGCAAGTACATGTACTGCAAAGAAGAAGCAGTATATTTGTTACCTTCCCTGTCTCCTCCTTGGCTCTTGCGCTAGAACCCCTATCCCTTTTCCGAAGACGAGAGACTCATAAGGAACGTTCTGGGACTTGGGCTGTAAAAACACAAAAATTAAAACATCGCCCTACCAGTCGCCCGAGCCGATCAACTAAATTAAAAACCGGGAAACACACTTACTCGATCAACATTGACCACCCAGAAGGGATAAGACTCGTCCGGAGAAGGAAACTTTCCACTCAGAAGGGGACCAGAAATAGCCAAAGGAACTCGATCCCAAGCCGCGTCGCTAGTATGGCGGGCATGCCTGTTGGAACCTCTTCCCTCGGGATCCTCGTCCAATAAAAGATTCTTGACACCATCAGGAAGAGTCTTATGGCGATGAGGGCTAGCAGCAAAACCAGCAAGGTCACCATTGGTAGCAGTCCCGCTTCGATAATTATCAACAAAAATGGCAGGAGTATAGTCACCCGCATGGGAAGTATCGTAAGTAGACCAAGTAGTAGGAGTACATTCGCCTCGACTGCGTCTCTCCCACTCGGACAAGATACGAAAGGTGTTTCCATTCCCCGAGCCAAAGGCGCGGGACGGGCGGATCTTAGAAAGAGCCTCATACCAAAACGAACGGCTAGGATCGTACAAAGGAAAACGCAACCCGAGCTCTAACTGGCCCCTGGTGACAATGGTCGCCTCGGCCGAGTGTGGAAACTTTAGAACATCATCCTTCTTCAAAACGTCTTTTTGACCCGACAAGAGCCTGACGTCATAGCCATGGAGGTCGAACTCATCTTTCAACTGTTAGATGAATTACTCATCCGACAAGTCTTTAGCAGTTCTCTTGTCATCCCTACATGAAAACGAAGAAGGATTATCAGAAAAGATGGAATCCAGAGAACGATAATCATGCTTAGAAGGGCTCTCAATAACAAACAGGGAATCAAGCGGTACACCATCTTCGTCAGAAAAGACATAGCTCACGCACCTTTTTTCCGCAATGGAAGGAGTTGAAGATGCCATGAAAGTTAGTGGAGGAAACGGTAGGAGAAGTAAAGATATGACCGGAATCGGAAGTTACAGCGGCAACGGAAACAAAGAAAACTCAGAATAGTGAAGAAAGAAGGAAGGAAACCTGTGGAAAGGATAACCAATGGCGATGAAGAAAACACGGAGGAAAACAGAGAAGGAGAGAAGAAAAAACTACTAAGGAAAGAATAAAAGGAAAACAAGGTTTAAAGGTCGGACTTATAAACCTCATCTGTGGTAACCGGCGAGGAAGGTAAACCGGTGCAATAAGCGAAGAAAGTGGGGAACAACATGGCGCGAAACCCGGCATGGCCGAGGGAGCGTGGGAAGACGAGGCGGTTTCTTCCCCTCGTGCCGATCACACGAGCGGAAGAAGGGGCATAAATGTAGGTGCAAATAATCCATAGGGACAGGTGGAACCATCCTGGGCGAGGGCGCATGATAGATGCATTTATGTGTCTATATTAGTCTCAATTCTCTGTAATGTTAGCACTCGATTTTGCACTTATTTTGCTATTTTATGTATGTGTAGGTATTTTTGGCTAATAAATATTTTTGGAAAAATCGACTCGAAAAGTTGGTAAAAGCGCCCGGAGGACACATGCTATTCGGACTCTCACTATGAATAAGGGGTAACCAAATTACTAAGGGGCACCCTCAGGATACCCCCAAGGAAGCTACTATTCGCACCCCCACTCTGGATAGGGGGGCGACCATCATCTTCTACAATTTGAATTTCTGATTTGGCGGGAAAATGGATTTTCACGGGAGAATTAGGGTTTGATTTTTAGAGAGGTTTTTGGAGAGATTCAATTAGGGCTGCACAAGACCCGGCTCGGAACCGGTGTCCCGGCTCGGAACCGGAATTCCCGGATCGGAACTGTACCGAAACCGGTGTATAAGGTATAGGGAATGGGAATGGAAATTAGAACCGGTATAGGAGTGGGTATAGGGAACGGTTCTGAGCCTATTCCCGTCAGTACCTGTACCCAAAAACCCGGTTAATCTAAGCCATTGATGTTTTGATTAGATGTTAATCTAAGGCATTTATCCCAGGTATTGATATCCTTTTATCTATCGAGTATTTCATCATTCTTCTTATTTTTTTCTTCGCTTCTTCACTGTTCTTACTTTGTGTTTGGTTTGAGAACCAAAGCGAGAATTAATTGAGGGAAACCAACAGTAGTTGATATATGATGGAGAAGATGCGTGGTCGTCAATTGTGAAGCAGAACAACTAGGGTTTGAATCACAAAGAATCAGATTTAGGGTTTGTAGATTTGACTATTGTTCTGAAGATTTAGAAGATGAAATTGCAGGTCTAGAAGGATGATTAAAGGTGGGTTTGGCATGAATTTGGATATAAGATAGAAGATTAGTTTAGAATCGATGAATTGAAGTTGTTAACAAAACTAGAATTTGATTCTTAATTTAAGAAGAAGATTGGGGTTTACTTCGGTGAATCGATTAGGGTAATTGTTGATGTTTGAATTGGGATTAGATTCATGTTTGAGTTAATCGTTCATTCCTTCATCAAAGTCTGTTTTGTTTAGTATAATTTTGAGGTTGTTGATATCTCTGTGAGACTCTGATGTTGTTATGGTATCTTTGACTTGAGTTTTTTATGAATCAAGAGAAGTAAAGATTAGGGTTTGAAAATAATAAATTCTGAGATGAACCTTTTGAGTTGTGTTTACCAGGGAATGAGTTGAAGGATTTGTAGTTAGCGAGAATGGTGGTTATACAAATTGTATGAACAATTATTTTTTTTGAAATCCAGTTTTGAGATTGATGAATGGGTTTGTTCTAAATGTGAAATGAAATACAGGAAGGAGATTGAAGCAGTGGTGACGATATTGCGGGTAAAACCCGATCGGCTTATACAGGGACCGGTATCACGGACAGTACTGATCAGGAACAAGTACAAGTCTGGTAGTCGAATGGAACTGCCATTACAGTGCAGTCTGATCTGGGTTCATAAAAAACCCGTACCGCACCGGCCCATGTGCAGTCCTAGATTCAATCGCTGGAACTTGTTGGGATGGACTTGCATTTAGTAAACAGGCCTGGTATGGTTGATGGGATCGATTGAAATGGGCTGGATAATCAGTTCTCAATGAAACAGAGTCGGAGAACTAATATCGGGTCTGGCAGCGATTTGGAAGGAATTGATGCGAGTTTTTCTATGGGTTTGGATTGGTCTTGGCTTGTTGCGGTGAAACAGGGACGTGAGGAGTTTGGTTTTGAAGAAAAAACATGATCTCGGTACATTCCCGATTAAACAGAGGTGTAGTTTATTCTCGGAATATTTTCCGAGTTATATATGGTGTAGCGTGAAGGAAGAGGAATATATTCCCTGGAGATTTGTTCCTATCATTACAAAGAGAGTTTAGAGGAGTTTGTACTAAAACAGAGACGCATAAAAAGGAAACAAGGAGAATAAATCTCCGGTGACTTGCAGAGAAAATAAAGGGACGATTAGCACGTGAATTTTGGGTCTGCCGTGTATAAAGAGGAGTTGTGAGAGTTCCAACGGGGGTGTCGAGACTTTGGGAGAGTTTTTGGGGTTGTTAGGAGAAGTACGGGAAGTTGCAGTCAAGAACAAAAGCTGCAGGCGAGTACCGGAGAAGAAGAAGAACAACAACACTCAGGGACAGTCGCAGAAACCGTTACCTTTTCTTTTGAATTCCAAAACTTTTGTAACAATTTCTCCTACAAATAGTTCAATTTCGCAACAGTTCTGCAACAGTTTCTCTGTAACAGTGAGTTCTGTAACAATTATATTTGTTACAAACTCACTGCTTTATTAGTTTTCTCTTATTTTTCACACTTTTGAGCTATGAACACCTATTTTGAGCACGTGAATAATATGAGGAGTTAAACCCCAACACTGGGACGACGGAGGAAGCCTTATTTCACAATTATTTGGTAACTATATTTGATTCTTTATGACTTTTGCATTTGTTTTAATTGTTTTATGATTTTTATTAATTAGTTGTGATTTTGTCTGATGACGTATGCTTAGACTTAGAGCTTTTGATGCGTTATGCTTATGATTTACAATTAATCTTCTACAAAATCTACTTTTGTCAAAGAAATAGAGTCTACAAAAGAGCTAAAATTGTTATGAATCATTATATGAACCAATTGATTATGAAGTTTGGTGGAATCCTAAGTCTCAGTACCTCTCTTATTCGTGACAAACTTGTGAATATATTTTCTTTGTTTTTAGTATTTCTTAAATCAAACCTTTACAAGCCCGAGTTGAACGAACTTTTACTACCACTTTCTACAACAACATAAAAATCACATCAATTTTTGGCGCCGCCAAGACTTGGACTTGTATTTAGGTTTTAGGTTTTAGAGTTATTTCAATTTTTATTTTTTATACTTTTTCTTATCTTTACGCCTTTGGTATTTTTCGATTCTTTTGATTTGAGCGAAGCTACAAGGAAAAAAAAAAGTGCTATAAAAGGAAAGCATCGCCTAAGAAGGAAAGAAAAGAGGAATGCAGAAAGAAAGGAGTGAAGAAGAAGATTTTGTATATAGTTATTTTGTTTTATTTTTTTAGAAAGCGTAAATAGGGTTTTATTTTTGTAAATTTTCTTTTCCTTTTTGGACATTTTTATTTTTGGACACTTTTTGGACTTGGACATTATTTTTAAAACCCTAAGGAAGGGTTGAGATTAAATATAAATTGTTTTCGAGGAAGGGCAGCGATTCACGAATCTTGTCTCGGCCCCTCGGGTTCATTAATCGACATCGGAGTCGGTGGCCTGAGTCGACTTCAACGGTTCATCGCCCGTCTGGTACGGGTGGTAAGACTCTGTCCACCCACGAATCCCCTGTCAGTGGGTTTTAATTTTGTGTGACAACTCACACCCCTACAATAGAATGTCGAACTGGTATTACAATAGCCAATACAACGAATATCCAACTGAGTTTCAAAATGGACGTTACTACTTTGACCATAGTGTGAATAGTAGTTGGGAACATCAGCCTTTTCAAGGTTATGGCTCATAACATGATGAGCCCAATTACTATCCACACACGCACGGGTCATACGAGCAAAATTCTTATATAGTCTCTCAGGAAATTAGAGGAGTTGACACATAAGTTAGCTAAGATGAATAACTTAGTTTATGAAGAAAGAAAACTTTCTATAGAGGAATCCCTCAAGATGATAGCGGAGACAACGAAAGAATTACTCGAAATAATCTAGATTTCCAATACAGTGTTTCCAAAAATACCCTTGAAAATGAGGATAGTTATTTGCATAATCAAGATGACGAGGATAAAATTGGTAACACTACTTGTTTAGATGAGGTTCAACCATTTTCATCTTATTATAATGATGATTATGATGATAATAGTGTTGATGAAGAATTTGAAATAAGTAGGCATAGTGATCAGGAATTTTCCACTCCAATTGAGCTTTATAATGATGATATTTTTAGTTCAAATCCAAATAATTTTAATAATTATTCACCTATTCAAAAGGACGAGGATTTGACTGGAGATACCCCCGTTTTAGAAGATGTAGTATTCCCTTATGATTACGGAAGTGATGATACTTTTGAGGAACGAGTTTATTACGAGAATATTGTTTTAGAGTCTAGCGATTTAGAAACATTAGTCTTAGACAAAGAAAATGAACTCGTAGAGATGAGTGAGGATGAACGACTTAGAAGAATCAATTGACCATTTTCGGGAATCGATGACCTTGAAATTAGGGAAGTTGTGACTAGTCTTTCTAGAGACACTTTGAAAACTCTAAGTTTGGGGGTGATTATCATTCTCCATGTGCCTTAACTCTTAAAAAGGTCCCTCACTTGGGACTTGACATATGTGACTCAACCATTTTAAAAGATTATCTTCATACACGTTTTCTGAACCTAGTGATGTCCATAGGAAGTTCAGTTGTTAGAAACCCATCCTGGTTGATGTGGTTAGCCAGAGCTATGATACCAGATTGACTTTGTTTTCCCACCAAATATTTTTCAACCGGTGGGAACGTATAAGTTTCGGATGTGTCAATTATTTAGTTTTGAGACCAAACCTAATTATTTTAGGAAATTAGTATCGACACATTTGCTTAAGATTGACCATTACTCTCATCGTGGTCAATTGTGTGAGTCAAAACTGATTGACTTTAAGGATCCGCAATTATTCAGGTTATTATTATGTGCTTCTAAGTTCTTATTTGAGTTTTTACAGACTTTACAACTGAACCGGATCTTAGCTTTGAGAATTCCATCCCCATGAAAATATTTGATTTGGACCCAATTATAGAACTGAACTCGAACCACACTAGATGTAGTTGTCTTAAACAGGAAAGGTGTGCTTTATTTGTCAATTTTCTTGGCAGGTTGGAGATTCCTTTTATTTGTGATAGCTCTATTTGGTTTTGATGACCCACAGATATTTCGGCTATTACTTTATGATTTTATGAGGTGACTAATCCTTTCTTAGTCTGGCTGAAGACATTAAACTTAGCACTTCTTGGGAGGTAACCCGATATTCATGCGACACAGTAATATCTTTCCTTAACTCTTTTACTTCAAATGGTAACAGTTTCTCCTTGTTCATGCTTTTAATTTTATCTTTCGAACATTGAGGACAATGTTAGATTTAAGTTTGGGGGTATGGGAGAAACTTTTAGTTGCATTGATAAACTCCAGAGCCTAGAAATTTATGCTTATTAAGGATGGCACTAACCAATCTAAGTGGATGGAAGCATTTTGGTTGTAGGAGTTGAGGAACAAATCTGATTAGATGGAAACATCTAAAGAGTCTATTCATAAAAGCACGGAGCTCAGGTGTTAGAATTAAAGGAAAAACATGGTAGTTTCGCCATATCTCGTTGAATCCTTTTCACTTCTATTTTTATTTTGTTTTCTTTAAAATATGTTTCTCTAAGTGATTAGGTGGGGCTCACGATTCAAGTTGTTACCACTGCTAGGGTGAAATAGAGTGATTGAAATACCAAAAAAAAAAGAAAAAAAAGTGAAAGTTAAAGTTAAAGTGACAAAAAAAAAAAAAAAAAAAAAAAAATGAGATAGGACAATCAGACCAATAGGAATAAATTCAATAAAGTCGACCACTGGAACCCTTGTATATGCCAGTTGTGTTGACCTAGAGTTAGGATTATCGACCACTGGTACCCTTGTATATGCTAGTGTGTTGATATTAGTCTAGACTAGGGCTGTCAATGGGTACCCATTACCCGGACCCGGAACCGGATCCGGGAGAATAGGGTCCGGTTCCGGGTCCTAAAATTGGACCCGTTAACCAATTTGGACCCGATGGGTAATTACCCGATTGGACCCGTTAATAAACGGTTCCAAACGGGTCCTACCCGGTGGGTACCCGCGGGTAACCGGGTATTTGTGTAAAGGGGTTATTTAGTAAATTTAAATGGAAAATTAGGTCATATATAAACACTTTAGAGAAAGCAAATCTAGTTCTGGTCTTCTACTCTTCTTCCGATAGCCGCAACTCTTTCTTGTTCGACTCTTTATTTGTTCTTGATCAACGAATTGAAGGTATGAAACTATGAATCAACTTAATTATTCTTGTTTCAACTGGTTGAACTCTTTATACTGATTCGTTGATTGAATCTACTATTACCGATTCTATATATCTTGACCCTCTCAATCCCTGGACTAGAAATCTATGGATTCATTCGAAATTGATTTCAATCTTTCTTAGTTACTGAAACATGGTAGGATCAGAACTCGAAATATAGAGGAGATTCGTGAAGTCTATGAATTTGTTGATCACCCAGAATCTTAGGGTTTTCTTTTGAAAGCATTTTTGTTTTTGTTGTTGTTGTTTTTTTTTTTTTTCTTTTTTCTCAATCTCTGACTGATCTTGGTTCATGTCATGAGGAGTAGAACTTGCTAGGGTATGAAATTAGATATATTGTGATGTTCATGATACCATAAATTTTAGATTTGCTATGAAGACTTGTTGAATTGATATACACAGTAGCAACTCAGAATTCTTGTTGAATTGATACACAACAGCACCTCAAAATTCTTGTGTGCAATCAGTTGACATTTCGGCAACTTTGGAATTTGGGGCTTTTCCCAAAATTTGTGAGGACTTCTGTACCCATTACACACGGGCTTTTCCCAAAATTTGTTCATACTGTACTTCTTAACTACTCTAAGCATTTCTTTGTCGACTTCCATGTTGGGTTTTCTTTTCCGCTTGATCCTAATTCCTATGTGATATGTGTAATACATTAATGCTTTATTTATTCAAAGATTATGAGTTGTATATGAATTACAAAGCAGGAGTATTGGCCTATTAGTATTGGGTACTTTGAGTTTAAAAATGCTATTGCTAAAAATGTTATTTGTTTTTGCATTATTGATGAATAATGCTCTCTTTACTGGATTTTTTTGATAGTGATCTTCTTTGTACATTCTATAACTTTAATGGTGTTGTATACTTAGGGTCTTACCATCAGTTGGCATACTCATTTTAGTTTACTGAGTATATACTTTGATAATTAATTTGTGCTTTGTCTGTTTTACATGAAGCTATTATTTAGTTAATTTGAACATCATTAATTTGTGTTTTGTCTGTTCTTTCTCCATTTTAACTTTCTTGGTTTGATTTGTATGTACTATGTATAACGGCAACAATTGGTTGGACTTGGTTTTTTTCTTGCAGAGGCAACATGAAAAAACAGACAGGAAGTAGAGTTGGCGATCATTGTGTTCCTATAAGATTGAAACCTCCGGCTATGCCGCCTCCTAAAGTTACCGTTTCAAAGCCTACAAAGAAGACTAGAGTTGTAAAATCAGTAGTGCGGAAAGAAGTAGAAACCGTAGTCGATGATTCAAGTGAATCTGATGATTCTGATCATATGGAAGCGGCAACGACAGATGGGGTTCCGCCAGTTATGCTTAAACGCAAAAGAACCTCAGAGGCTTGGAATGAATTTGAAGAGGTATACACTAATGGGAAAGTAACACACGGAAAATGCAAGCATTGCAAGACGAAAATTTCTGCGACGAGCAGAAATGGGACAAGTAGTTTGAGGAAACATCTGAAAAGTTGTCTGGTATTCAAAGGAACACAACAACAAATTAACCAGATGTTCTTCAAAGCTAGTGAAACGGAAGATGGGCCAGTAGCTGCTTTTAACTTCAAGTTTAACCAAGAAGTTACTCGTGATTGTATTGCAAGAATGATTATCTTGCATGAACTCCCTTTCTCATTTGTAGAGTACGTTGGTTTTAGAAGGGTGCTTACTTCTTTACAACCCAATATTAAACTAGTGAAGCGAAACACTACGAAGACAGATTGCATGAAGATTTTTAAAATGGAAAAGAAGCATTTGTATGAGACTTTTGATAAGGTACAGAGTCGCATAAGCCTTACTACTGACATGTGGACTTGTACTACTCAGAATATTGGTTACATGGCTCTAACAGCTCATTATGTTGACGAACAATGGAAAATTCAGAAGAGGATTCTATCTTTTTAGTATCATAGATGGCCAACATACTGGAGTGAACATTGCCAAGGTTCTGATGGAACAGTTGTATGAGTGGAACATAGATAGGAAAATATCTTCAATTACGTTGGATAATGCTTCAACCAACGGGGTAGTGGTAAGTGAACTTAGTGATCAACTAAAACCGGGTAATGGATTACTTTTGGATGGAGAGTTATTCCATGTTCGATGTGCTGCTCATGTAATTGCTATTATTGTTGATCATGGGATGTTGCAAATAAAAGCAGAAATACAGAAAATAAGAAATTCAGTTAAATTTATTAGAGGTTCACCACAAAGACAACAAAAATTTCTAGAGGTTTGCTTGCAAGTAAATGCTCCCAAGAAAAAGCTGATTCAAGATGTTGATACAAGGTGGAATTCTACATATCTGATGATTGAAACAGCACTTCAGTTTCGGGATGCATTTATCCGGTTTGCGAAGATTGAACCTGATTTTTTTAATGTTGCTCCAACGGCTGAAGACTGGAAGAACGCAAGTAGTCTTTCAATTTGCTTGAAGGTGTTTTATGACGTTACCGTTCTGTTTTCAGGTACATCATACGTAACGGTTAATCGTTTTTTCGATATTGCTTGTTTTTTATACTTAGAAATTCGTGATTGGTGTGATTCGGAGGATGCATTAATCTCAAAAATGGCTGTGAGTATGATGGAAAGATTTGAAAAGTATTGGGAACTCTCTAGTAAAACATTTGCGATAGCTTCTATTTTAGATCCTCGATTTAAAATGAAATTAGTGGATTACTATTTCCCATTAATATATCCTGGTAACAGCGAGGAAAAGAAGTTAGAAGTTATAGAAGACTTGAAAAGATTGTATAATGAATATGAAACCTGTTATGCTTCTTCAGCTCATGTATACTCGGCAAACATTCCCAGAAGTGACGTCAACAACATGGAAGATTCAGTTTCAGTTGGTAGTAGTGGTAGTACTTCAACTTCTCAAAGTTCTTTTACTTCTAGAAGGAAGGGTTTGACGGCATTTCTGGCAGAAAGTTCACAAAATGATGCTGTTCGCACGGATCTAGAGCAATACCTATCAGCTGATATTCTCCCTATTAAAAATGGAAGTGGTACCCTTAATCTGAATGATTCCAGTTTTGATGTTTTGGGATGGTGGAAATTTCATGGTCCGATATATCCAATTGTAGCATTGATAGCTCGTGATATATTAGCAATTCCTGCATCATCGGTGGCTTCTGAATCTGTTTTCAGCACTAGTGGTAGAGTTGTCGATAAATTCCGTTCTTCAATGCTTCCAGAAACAATTGAAGCTTTGATATGCACACAAGATTGGATAAGAAGTGCGCTAAAGAGTAAGTAACATTTCCAATTCACGTTTGCTATTATATTAATTTTGGTTTAATGATTCATTTACTATGGTTCTTGTACGTCGACTAACTATTTTATTGTGCTAGGTGAGGGACTTGGGTTAGGTGATACTTCACTTCAGACTCTTTTGGAGGCAATGGAGGAGGCAGTGGATGAGCTTCAGTCAGATGATGCTAATGAAGCATCGTACATTGTCTAACTGATGAACAAGAAGAAGAGTATATATTTTGTTTTTGGTGAAGTTCCTATTATGGTTTACTCAAGAGATGCATTATGGCGTGTTTCAGCCTTTCAGGTACACAATTAGATTACGAAACTCTCAATCTATGTAGGATAAAATAACCATATAATTTGGAATGCATAAATTTGATTGCGTTTTGATAGATTTTTGGCTAGAGCCTAGAGTTACTCGGTTCATTTCGGTTGCGTTTAAATCCATATAATTATGTTAGCTAGAGCCCAGAGTTACTTGGTGTAGTTTTCATTGCACATTGGCTAACCGATATAGAAGACAGGTGTGTTGATGTTTGGGTTGTTCTGTAATAGGCTTGTCTTTACGTAATGTATTTCCTTAAACTTGGTAGAGAATGTGATTTAGTGATTATAATTTTGAGGTGGTTTCTGAATTGGGAAAAATTGGGAATATGATTAAATGTTTTTGTTTCTCTTACAGGAACAATTGGGAATATGATGGTGAAATCTTTATTGAACTGGTGGGAATTTTTTTTTTGGTATAGGCATAGCCAAAGAACATGCGAAGTGCGAACTACATCCTTCTTTTTTGTATATGTACTTGTGAAGGAAACGCATTTATCTTTTGGGGATTCTACACTTTATAGAATGATATGTCTGTCAACTTTTGTGGTTATAATACGACAGGCTATATTAGGGCTGGCGTTACTTGTAGTTATCGGCTAAAAAAATATCTGCCAACTTTTGTATTTATTATATATAATGGTAGATTCTTACTTGTAGCTAGGAAAATAACTTTAATTTTCCTAATCTAAGGATTCTAAGCTCAAGTTTACTCTATTTATGTATGTATGTTTAAAGATGATCACTTTTCAGGTGTTGAATAATCCTTTTTCAGGACTCAGGAGTCATAAAATTGGGAAGTTATAAGTCTGTTTTTTACCCGATGGGTACCCGGACCCGGTGATTACCCGTGTCCTTTACTGGGTCCGGTTCTGGGCCAACACATTATGGAACCGGCCCCGGAACCGTTAGGACCCGGAACCGACGTTGATATGTCGGGTCCGGTTCTGGGCCATGTACTACCCGGGAGGACCCGGACCCGTTGACAGCCCTAGTCTAGACCAATATCTCAGTCCATTAGGATAGATTTATTTTGGCAGTGGCCTTCAGACAGATATGAGAAACACCGTTCACCTTAGTCAACATCAAAACCATCTACGTTTTTCTCATCCATCTTCTTAATCTTTCCATGTGATTGGTTGACTCCGGTTATGATGTCCAGAAACTATCTGAGTAGAGCTCTGTCACTTATATATGAATCTTAGTATGCTTGAGTGCAAACTCGTGTACATCAATTGGAATTTCGCATCAGGGTACTTCCTCCTATAGTCAATAAGTATGCCAACCAAGGAGATTCTTTAATGCCTTCCAAAGTTCTGCGTAGATAGCTAAGGTCTTGAGTGTAAAGGTTTTGTGAGCATACCTCTTGTAAACCCTCCCGAGACTATAACTCGGCCACTAGGGCCACCTAGGGGTTTAAAGGCTTATTGCATACGCTAAATGCAATCGACGATGCTACTGACATGTGAGTTAGGATTTTCTTTTCAGTTTTTGATTTGCTCGAGGACTAGCAAATAATAAGTTTGGGGGTATTTGATAGACGCATTTATATGTCTATATTAGTCTCAATTCTCTGTAATGTTAGCACTCGATTTTGCGCTTATTTTGCTATTTTATGTATGTGTAGGTATTTTTGGCCAATAAACATTTTTGGAAAAATCGACTCGAAAAGTTGGTAAAAGCGCCCGGGGGACACATGCTATTCGGACTCTCACTATGGATAAGGGGTAACCAAATTACTAAGGGACACCCTAAGGACACCCCTAGGAAGCTGCTATTCGCACCCCCACTCTGGATAGGGGGCGACCATCATCTTCTACAATTTGAATTTCTGATTTGGCGGGAAAATGGATTTTCACGGGAGAATTAGGGTTTGATTTTTGGAGAGGTTTTTGGAGAGATTCAATCGCCGGAACTTGTTGGGATGGACTTGCATTTAGTAAACAGGCCTGGTATGGTTGATGGGATCGATTGAAATGGGCTGGATAATCAGTTCTCAATGAAACAGAGTCGGAGAACTAATATTGGGTCTGGCAGCGATTTGGAAGGAATTGATGCGAGTTTTTCTATGGGTTTGGATTGGTCTTGGCTTGTTGCGGTGAAACAGGGACGCGAGGAGTTTGGGTTTGAAGAAAAAAAAACATGATCTCGGTACATTCCCGATTAAACAGAGGTGTAGTTTATTCTCGGAATACTTTCCGAGTTATATATGGCACTGGCGTGAAGGAAGAGGAATATATTCCCTGGAGATTTGTTCCTATCATTACAAAGAGAGTTTAGAGGAGTTTGTACTAAAACAGAGACGCATAAAAAGGAAACAAGGAGAATAAATCTCAGGTGACTTGCAGAGAAAATAAAGGGACGATTAACACGTGAATTTTGGGTCTGCCGTGTATAAAGAGGAGTTGTGAGAGTTCCAGCGGGGGTGTCGAGACTTTGGGAGAGTTTTTGGGGTTGTTAGGAGAAGTACGGGAAGTTGCAGTCAAGAACAAAAGTGCAAAAGAGCAGGAGAAGAAGAAGAAGAACAATACAGGGGGACAATCGCGAGAAACCGTTACCTTTTCTTTTGAATTCCAAAACTTTTGTAACAATTTCTCCAACAAATAGTTCAATTTCGCAACAGTTCTGCAACAGTTTCTTTGTAACAGTGAGTTCTGTAACAATTATATTTGTTACAAACTCGCTGCTTTATTAGTTTTCTCTTATTTTTCACACTTTTGAGCTATGAACACCTATTTTGAGCACGTGAATAATATGAGGAGCTAAACCCCAACACCGGGACGACGGAGGAAGCCTTATTTCACAATTGTTTGGTAACTATATTTGATTCTTTATGACTTTTGCACTTGTTTTAATTGTTTTATGATTTTTATTAATTAGTTGTGATTTTGTCTGATGACGTATACTTAGACTTAGAGCTTTTCACTACACCAAATTCCCGGATTCGTAACAGGAATTCGTAACGGCTTTGTGGCCGTTACAAAATATTCGTAACAGGCTGGAGCCGTTACTAATTTTTTTAAAATATGTAACATGGGAAAGCCGCTACGAAATTTTTTTTTAAGCGTGCCATACACACGCTTGGTCACACTAGGGTAGTAATGTGTATTGCGCGTGTACTATTCACATGTGTGGCATTTTTTTCCACCCGCGATTGGTTATACTTGTGGATATTTCCTCCTGTACTTAAGATTTTTTTTCCCCTTTATCTCGACATTTCCTCTCATCCTTTTTTTTCATTTCTCTTTCCTCCTCTTTTCTTCTCCCGCTTCTCGTCTCTTCTTCTCAAGATTATTCATCTTATCTTTGATGAACTAATCTTCAATCAGATGTTAATCGATTTCAGGTTTTCGATTTCACAGATCTGTGTAAGTATTTCATCATCTGTAGTATTTCAATTTGTTAATCAGATATTACAGTTTCAGTATTTCAATCAATTTTAGGGTTTGTGGTTACTCGTTTTGATTTTTAATCTCTAACTTTCTCCTCTATCTGCTTTCTTTCTCAACCAAAAACCCTAGCTTTCTTGAACTGCTGCTCCGTTGATGATATTATTATTTGATTTGGAGGATTTGAATGGATTTTTTTAGGGTTTCACTAAATTGAGTTTATAGAAATTTTCATCGATTTTACTTTTGATTTGGTATTGAAATTTTTTGGGTTGGGTTTGATTCTCTGCAGACGAAGTCATTTAATTAGGGTTTGATTTTCTTCAAACTATATCAGGTAATCTTACGCTTTGCAATTTAATTTTTCTCTAATCACTAATTAAGTTATGTTTGGGTTTTTGGATAAGGATTTTGATTTTTGGTTAATGGTGGATTTGTTTTTGATTTGCAGAGGGAACACTATTGGTTTTTGGCTAATGATGGTATTGAGTTTTTGAGGACTTGTTTGAATCTACCATCTGAGATTGTTCCTAATACTTTGAAAAATTCTGCTCAAACTGGTAGCTATGTAAGATTTGTTAATGTTGATTTTTGGATTCGATGTGTTTGTAGCATTTGGTTTCTGATTTGTGTATGGTTTTTGAATCTTGATGTTGATTTTGTTGTTGTTGTTGTTGTTGTGTAATTAGGTGAAATTATGAAGGTGGTGACAGACCTAGATTTGGTGGTGACCGAGATGCCGTGGTGGTCCAAGAGGGGGAGCACCAGGGGAGTTTGGAGGAGATAAGGGTGGTGCTCCAACAGAGTATTAGCCATAATTTAAGGTATAAATCTAGTCCCTTTAGTTATAATTGAACTGTTTATGGCTTTATTGAATTTTGTTCCTGCATATTGTCTTGTTGGTCATTGATATGTAATGCCTGAATTGCTCATGCATATTGTCTTGTTTCTCACTGATGTGTTATCTCTGATAGGATTTAGGTAAGTGTTAAGAGTTTGTATGTGTTACAAGGTTTGTATTTTGCAAAGATTGTTTGTGTTGCATTTGGCAGTGTTAATGGACAAACATTGTATTGAATTGAATATCCGAGATCTAGTGGTGTTTTTATATTCGGATGGTAAAAGCGGTGATTTGTATTTTTGGTTATTGGATTTTGATGTGTCTTTGCTTTTAACATAAACCCTAGATTTTTTTTTCCGGATTGGGTTGAATGGGTTTTCATCTGTCTTTGTAATGATGTTCGGATTCTATGATTATTTATGTGGCTAAGTATTATGTACTGATTTCCTAGATGAGAAAGGGTTGTATAGCATAAATATCTCTTTGGGTTTGCTAATTTCTATTTCCGATTATTGCTTGGTTTTGGTTTGGCTGTAGTAGGATTGTTGTGTTATATTTTCAATTCATTATTATGGTTGAAATGCATATTGTAAGAGATATTTCTAAAAAGCATGTGCCTAGTTAGCTTCGCTGTTTTTGATTTGTGTTTATATGAAGGTAGATGCGATTCATCAAGATGATTTTGAAATTCTTGTACTCACATGTGTAATTGTTAGATGTTTGAGGTAAATATCACTTTCTTGTTGATCAAGTTTTCCGGCATGCTAATTTTACATACCTGTCTTAAAAGCCATTTTTTCCTTTCAATGTGCAGGTTTGTATACATATTTCTGGATAGCTTTCGTTCCCCTCTTTGTAAACTTGCTAATCCCTTGAGATCTTTATATATTTTTGTTACTCAATATGCATTTTAGTCAAAGATCAGAAACTCCGACTGATAGGGTACATTTAATTTGATGTTCATCTCCTAGTTGCAGTTGGAGCAAAGCTGCAACATGTTATTTATCAAATGGCTCATGAAGTTGCTGAGAAACATGTAGTAGTACCAGGAGACTTGGTGGTTCATCCCTCGGAGAAACACTTCTGGTTTAGTCGTCCCTGCATCGTCATATTCCTGATTCACTTTACGCTCTTTAAAAATGCTTTTAAAATTGCATTTTAATTCTGGATATGGGTACATGGTCATTGTATTTATTTGCACTTTGTGACCCTCTGTTGTTTGTTTCCATCTACAAATTTTCAAAAATTTGGTTAAACCTCAATGCAGATTTATGATTTCCTTACATTGATAATTGCAGCTGTTAGCAGTAGTTATTGTTTGTTTTGGGGTGTGGATGAGCACTCACCATGACGGTTGTTGAAAGTCTCTTACTCTTCCTGTTCTAGGCCTTGGTGTGTTTATTCTTCTCGTGTAAGATTTTCCACCTCTTTGTTTATTCAGTAAGTTCTTTTACATTCTCTCTATGTGTACTGTAAACTTGTAGTTGCTGAATTCTCTGAAACAGGGCAAAGATTAGAACCGATAATTTTACACCTTTTGACCACAATATAACGCTAGTCACTAGTTATGATATCAAATGCTGCAGCAATGGAATAGGGTCACTTGCATCGAGCAAGTAATCTTTTGACTGCTCTTACTTTTTTAGAAGCTTTGAATTCAGTTCATGTTTACCACTTATCGAATGTAGACCCGTAACAAAGATTCCCTTACAAGCAATTGATTGAGAATATGAAGCACTAGATAACGTTGGTTTTGCAAGTGTTATGCAATATGCTTGCTTTCCATTAAACAAAGTTATATGTTAAAGTATCAGCATGTAAAGAACTGAAACTTGGCAAAGTTCGCAGGTACCAAAATTAAGAAAATCTTGTGAGATAACTTTCATCCAGCCTAGTTAGAATAAGCATGTTGTATTAACAGATCGAGTGGTATTTCCTGAAAAAATTAAACTAGAAAAACATAGATGCATTAAGCTGTTTGTGCCTTGTTTAGTCATGATCCTAGGTAATCGAGTAAAGCGTGTTTTGGAATCCGGCAAACTTAAGAGATGCTCTGCGTTTTCAGTACGTCTCAAACGGGAAAAAACCATTGTATAACTCAAGGAGATCAAAACTTGTATCGTTTTCCTTTTTCTTATCGTTTTTTTTCTTGGTAAATCCATATGAATAAGTTATTCTCCTTTTGTCAATCTTGTGCACTTGTTTAATGTTATTAACCCAAAGATACGCTGTTGAACATTACAAGTCACTCGATTTATTTTTTGTTTGTTCTGGGCAGTTGTTTTCGGAGATTAAAGATATGCAAAAGTTATATTGACCAAGAGGGCCCTCCGAACAATCTCTGTCAATAGCTACTGCAAAATTTATATTGACCATGGGAGATGCATGGAAGGCATTGCTTGATTCAGCTGGAGTGATCAAAGATTAACCAACTGATGAAAACTTAAGGGATTGAATGGTTGGCTCGTTGGTGTTTCTCAAAGAACTTGAGTTGGTGGAAGGACAAGACGGCTTATACGGTTATACCCTTGAAATCACACTCAAGCAAGAGGTTCTACCATTAAATGGCAGTCGTTATGTCCCTTAGCAGCTGCAAGTTTTGAGTAAGTTTCTATGTAGTTTCTGCTTATAGTGATTTAAGTGAGAATGAACTGAACTTAGGAACTTAGTAGGTTTCTATGACTTCCCTCATAATTTGATACTTAACAGATTTATTTTGGTACTTGAAAAGAATTTGTATTCTTTTTTACATTGATTGATTGAATGTTGATATGAATTGATTGATTGAAGGAAGTATTGAATGTGAATTATGGATGGAATGAATGATGTATGCAGGATATTTGGAATGCCGGTCTATTTCCCATAGAATCAATCAGGTCATATTGACCTGGTCAAATTGGTGAGTATTGACCTTTTTTGACCGGTGTCAATGTTGACCAGCGATAATTTTTGGGTGTTACGAAAAATTGTAACGGCCGTAAGTCATTTCAAAGCGCCACGTAGTAACGGCTCGGCATGTTACTAATGTGCCACGTAGTAACGACTGGGATGTTACTGACGACGTTGTTACAAAAATATTTGTAACGGCCTTGGGCTGTTACCACGTGTCCAATTTGTAACGCCATCAGTCACATTACTAGAGCCGTTACAACCAAAATTCGTGAACGGTCCCATTGCCGTTACAAAAAAATGTAACACCCACTTTTGCAACAGGCAAGAGCCGTTACAACCCGTTTTAGTAACGGCTCGGGTCTGTTACGGATACGAGAATTTGGTGTAGTGTTTGATGCGTTATGCTTATGATTTACAATTAATCTTCTACAAAATCTACTTTTGGCAAAGAAATAGAGTCTACAAAAGAGCTAAAATTGTTATGAATCATTATATGAACCAATTTATTATGAAGTTTGGTGGAATCCTAAGTCTCAGTACCTCTAGTATTCGTGACAAACTTGTGAATATATTTTCTTTGTTTTTAGTATTTTCTTAAATCAAACCTTTACAAGCCCGAGTTGAACGAACTTTTACTACCACTTTCTACAACAACATAAAAATCACATCAGCGCACCAAGAGAAACAAGCACTAGAAGCACTGAATCATCTCATCAGATCTGTGTGCGAGAAAAGAGGAATGAAGGAAGCTCGTGAGGTCGACATAAAGGAGGGGAAAAGTTCTGACGTGATGCTCATCGGGTTCGAGGATAATTAATGCACTGACAGAGTTGGTGAAGAGATAAGAAAAGCTTGGTCAAAATGGGACTCGGCCAGGAATCTAAAGGGCGACGTCGGTCATCTCCACCAAACGAACGACATCGGGTGAAGACACCACTCGGCTAGATGTCTCGACTCGAGCAAAAGGGAAGATCGGCTGAAGCATCAGCTGGTCGTCCGAGAAGAACATCAAGGAAGCTACGCCAGGTCTAACACCGTAGTATCGATGTATCACCATCTGTGACTATAAATAGAGACCATGTAGAGAGGTAAAAGGCAAGTAAGTAAGAGAGAAAGGGGAGCACACCTAGAGTATTGAGAGAAGCATACATCTTGTAATCGTGAACTAAGTAATAAGATCATCCTTTTACCCCGTGGACGTAGGTAATCATATTGAACCACGTATATCTTGTGTTTTTCTATGTCTCTTGCTTATTTACTTCTTTGTGTACGTTTGAAACCCTTTGGATGTAGTAGTAGTAGGATTTTCTACATCTACAACTGATATCTAAAGAGAGTAATAATAAGTCATATTGACCTAGCGCTAACCAATGAAGGTTTCCATTAACAAGCACCCCAGATATTTGCATATCACAAAACCGATAAGGTATGGTTTTTTCCCTTTTCCACAAATTTGTTGCTAACGTATAGACCTGGACTAGAGTAGTATCCTTGCTTCCAAGAGGTTTTACACCTATTGCTAACTTGTAATCATCAGTCTTGTGATCATAACCAAAACCATGTATGCAAACACTGTCTCCATTAAATTCAATTGGTGATTCAGGTAATTCTTTATATTCTCTTGTGGCTGGATTCCAAAGACAAAATAAATTCCTATTACCACCACCATAATAAAATAACCATAGGCAAACTAGACCATTACATGAACCCAAGAATCCATCACAATAATGTAGAATAGATGATTTGAATGGGTGATCCATTTTTATAACATGATCTTTAATTTCACATACAGATGATGATGGTAATGACTCATAACCTATGGAGTAAATTCGATCAGTCCGGGAATAATCTTTAAGCATGAGAATAGGATTATTTTTCCGAAATGAATATGGGATTTAATGAAACCGAGAGGTTGAGATTAGGGCATACCAATTCTTGCAAACACACTAAAGCCCGATAGACTGGACTAGAAGTATCCTTGCTTCCAAGAGGTTTTACACATTACATATTGCTAACTTGTAATCACATGTCAACATGATCACCGTGGGTCTTGTGATCATAACAAACAAAACCATGTATGTGCCAAACACTGTCTCCATTAAATTCAATTGGCCCGGATTCATGGTAATTCTTTATATTCTCTTGTGGCTGGATTCCAAAGACAAAATAAATTCCTATACTACCACCATAATAAAATAACATGGGACATAGGCAAACTAGACCATTAACAATAATAGAATAGATGATTTGAATGGGTGATCCATTTTATAACATGATCTTTAATTTCACATACGTGAATAAGGCCTGAATGACTTGTATAAATAGGTTCTCCGCCCCATTTCAAACAACAACACAAGTCCAAATGAGATAGAAATGGTAATGACTCATAACCATAAGTCATGCAAGAGTAAATTCGAAACAAGTCCAATTTCTTGGTTTAGCCTGGGACGGAATAATCTTTAAGCATGAGAATAGGATTATTTTTTCCTGATCACAAACAAAACCATGTATGTAAATATGGGATTTATTCTCTTGTGGCCGGATTGAAACATTACATGAACCCAAGAGGTTGAAGATTAGTAATGTACATAGAATAATCCAACTTGCGTAGGTTGAGATTAAACATTCTTGCAAACACACTTACAGGCTAATAGTGATTTCACCGGTAATCTTGAGAGGATTTCATTTTGTATCTCTTCTGGAATTGACATTACTGTTCTTCTTCTTCCACCACCAAATTTCCATACAAAACGTCTACAAGCCATTTGTGTCTTCATCTTGAGCTTAATTCTCAGAAAATCTAGAGAAGTCAGAACACTCAACACATAAAATGTTCAGAAATCGATGGCCCTTTGTGACGAATTCAGATCGACAAAGAAGAAAACTTATGGTTTTGAAGGAACCTAGGGTTTTTTTGGTTGTAGTCTCACTGATTTTTTTTTGAGGAGAGATTTCAAGTGAAAACCTCCAACAATTATTACTCTTTTATCATTTGGAATTTGGAACTTTAAGTTACACTTCATTTACATGAGATTTCTACTTAAAAGATGGGTACCCTAAAAAGATCGATGCATTTTTAGGGGCGACCCCAAAAGAATTAGGGGCGACACAAAAAGATAAAAAAGGTCACCCAAAGCTAAAACAAAGCCACCCGTTATCTCAAAATTTTCGAAATGGCAAATATGCCCTCCATAATCGGTAGTTAAGTCTACAATCGGAGAAATTTGTTATACAGAGGAGATTTCATTTTCACATGATTGAGAACAACCAGAATCGGTAGTTTCATGATGTTTATTGCCTACAATCGGAAGAAATTTGTTATATAGAGGAGATTATGGTAGTAGCCTCAAATTCGAAATTTTCAAAAACCAATAGGAATTTTAGATTTCTCTATTTTCACAATCGGTAGTTTCATGATGTTTATTGCCTACAGATTGTACAATCGTTAATTAGTTTCATGATGTTTATTGCCTCCCGATTATGGTAGTAGCCCCAAATTCGAAATTTTCAAAAACCAATAGGAATTTAAGATTTCTCTATTTTTACAATCGGTAGTTTCATGATGTTTATTGCCTCCCGATTATGGTAGCAGCCCCAAATTCGAATTTTTCAAAAACCAATGGAATTTTGAATTTCTTTGTTTTCACAATCGGTAGTTTCCTGATGTTTATTGCCTACCGATTGTACAATCGGTAGTTTGATGATGTTTATTGCCTACCGATTATGGTAGTAGCCCCAAATTTAATTATTTCAAAACAAAGCTAGGAAGAGAAGAACATAGTCACAATCGGTAGATACTTTTTTTTTTCTAAACTACCGATTATGAAGGGACATATAAGTATTTTCAACCTATTTTGTCATTTTGTGTCGCCCTAATTCTTTTGGGGTCGCCCCTAAAAATGCCAGGTAAAAGATCAAGATGTGATCCCGATTTTAAAAGGCATTGTGGTTACGCGGGCTTGGAAACAATTTTCTCTAGTTAAAGGCCCGCATATAGTTGAGGGCCTTAAGGCTTACGCAGGAGCTCTAAGACTTGTAAATCATCTGGGGACACATAATGATTGCGCGTTACAGTATTGCAGGCCAAGTCAGTGTCTGACAATGATTGTGCGATACTGCATAAACTGTCAAATGCTAAGAATGACAAAACCCTGCAGGGCCAGTGAAGCGCAAAGGTGGCGCTACACTGTAAAGATATTTGGTTAAGTAATGAAGCTTATTGCCCGACACAATGAGACTTCATTGAGGGATTGGCAAGATGAGGCCAAAGTTGACAGATGCAACATACGATGTTGGCGTTGAGGCATATCCGTGGAATTGAGTTGGCCCAAACGCAAGGATGATGCTAGAGTGAAGAATAGGCCAGGAGTTGATTTATGGCATTAGTTCAATGCTGGCCAAATCTTGGACAGTGCAAACAAGCTAGTAATGCAAGAGTGGCATTATTGTTGTCAAGAAAATTGGCTAAGTGAAGCATATGACGCATGAGCAACCAGAATGAGCTTAAGGAGTTGGCCTCGATGATTGAAGCACTAGGATTTTCCGTGCATTATCTTAGAGTGATAAGCACGCAGGGCCAAGATGGCAGAGCAATGGATCAAGGCAGAATTCAGTAAAGCACAACAGTTGTGCAATATGGATCAGGTGGCGGTTACAAGTTGGTTATTGGCTTTACAAGCAATCCAAATGTGTGAGATAAGGGAGAACGGTTATAGATGAGTTTATAAACATTTGTGAGTGTTCATAACCACCAAGAACAGGTGTGGCACTAGTTTGCGTGACAACACAAAAGGTGGCAGTTGAAGTTGGCGGTTATGGAAACTAGTTAGACACTTGGCTGTCCAAGGCTTGTGCAAGTGGTTGCACAAAAGTTTTGGCCTGATCCTAGTTAGTATAAATAACTTAGGAATCAATAATGTTGGTGTTGTTCAATTGAGAGAAGAACCACTAATGTAGAGAGTGTTTTAGGCATTCACCAAGAGGGTGAATGGCCTGTTTTGGTCCATGCGATGGACGAGTTTTGTAATCTTCCTTTAGTGCAATAAAATGGGTTTGTTGCAGTATTATTTGTGTTCATTGTGTTGCTGATTTGTGTGAGAATTGTTCAAGTACATGGAAGAACCTCTTATGATTATGGGGGCATGAAGAGTTAGAGAGAAAGAAGATGAAGACTTCCGTTGTGCCAAGCCTTTAGAGTGAAGGTAGATGCGTACTTCGATGCGAGTATGCAAGGCTGAGTGATTTTGGGTGAATTGATTCACTGGACCACAATCATTGTCGGTCATGTCCCATGAAAATTTTAGGCGATTAAATGGGCATGTGACAACTGTGGTATCGTGAGCCGTGTTAGGGGACACGATTCTTGATTTTCTCTCTTTTACTCAAGTTCTTTGTCATTTGTTTGTCAAATTTAATGGTGAATTGTTTTGATTTCACTAGTATGGAGACTAGAAGAAGTTGGTCTTGTGTGGAAAGATCAATGGGAATGAACTTTGAAGCTTGAAGTATCAACATGCCATGAAAGTTTATGACAAAGGTGTCAAAATTCCTACCCAAAGTATTAGACGAACATGCGAGAATCATTGAAAACCGGGTTTTCAAGTGATTGCATGACAAAACTAAGGAGTATGCTGACTTATATGGTGCAAGGCAGGTGTTAAAGTCCATGTTTCTCACAAGTATGCGAAGATTATGCATTAGGAATGCATAATTTCGTAGTGTTATCAGTAACAAGAATATTACCACATGTAATGCCGGTTGTAATGGGAATTTTGTGAAAATTCCTGAATTCAAAGAAGTTGTTGGCCTTTGTAGTGGCAAAGTAGATGAAGAAAATGTCTATGCGATAGATTTGAAGGTGTTTTCATCATAGCCAGTTGGATGGAAGATTATAGTTATCTCTCTCGAATGCATGTACCTTGGTGGTAATGCAAAGTCCAGTTGCGAACTGAACATGTTTGTGGCAATATGATGCCATGAAGGAAGAATTGGATGGCCAATTCTTATCTAGCATAAAGCTTATGGAAAGGCTGAAGACAAAAGCGTAAGTTAGGGGAAAACCGATACACCACGGTCTTGCGTTTGCAAAGAGTTCTTCGTTGATGCTAGATGCGGACAAGGAGTGTGCTTGCACCTGGTTTATGAGTGGGATCAATGTGCTTGTACAAGGGTTTCCAAAGACCTGTATTTGATCACAACCACAAGCGAATGTTCTTGTTAATTGCAAATCAACAATTGTTGCTACCAAAGTTGATTTTGGCGAAGGAGAAAGATAAGAGAAACCAGTTGTGCATGGGCAGTAAAAATGAGTTCCAAGTTTGAAGAAGAATGCGACATTCTTGCTTCATGGAACGTAGGCAGTGGCGCCTGATTTACAAGGATTGAAGCCTTGTTAAGATTTTCCAAAGTATTTATCCGCGGAAATCACTGAGTGATATGACTTTGCTGATCTCTATGGTGATGCTCAGAATCACCAAGTTAAATCTGTTCCAGTTGTGCAAAGGTGTACAAGTTTGTGTCAAGATTTGGGTGCTAATTGGCATAGCATGTATGCAACAGTAGCATGCGCCAAATAGGATTTGGGCATGGCCAAGATGCATGATGCGTGAAGAAATGCAAGTGAGGCGAATTGTAGATGCATGGATAAAGAAGGACAAAGTAATGGTGATGCAGAAAGATGACATGTGGCCATTATTGAAGAAATCTTCATGAAAGCTAAAACAACATGATGGCATCAGTTTGAAGGAATAGTCAACTAATTGTCAATTATATTGTGCTTCGTTATGGGAGTTGCATAAGAACGTTGATAGTTGGAAGAATGCATGTGGCGAAGTGAATTGCTACATTGGGGACAGTAGGTGCTGTCTCGCTTCCTTTGTTGCTTAGAAGCGAAGATGAAGTCAGTATTGCAAGGCTTGTTAGGTCTTACAAGTTGCAATCAGTTGACGCGAGTATTTGCTCAAGTTTGAGCATACTTTCAGTTTGGGTCGAGTGGACCTTGGTGATGGAATGAAGTCTCTCTATGTAAGGTAGTAGTGAATGAGGGTATTTGAAGCGAAAGTTCTTGCCTCTTTCGTTCAAAGTAAAGCTAGTTCGCGTGGAAGATGCTACATATCATATTAAGCCAAAATATGCAATAGAAGACGCTGAAAGTGAAAGAAGCAAATAGAGTTTGTGGAATATTCGAGTTTGTTGTTGAGAGTTATGTGGAAGTGCGAAGGCATTTGGCAGCGATAGCATGGAATAACGCAGAAATAATGAAGATGTAAGTCCATCAAGTATATGAGTTAAGAGTAACTCATAGCTAGGAAGAACATGATGTTGTTTTTCTGTTACATTAAAGTGTAGCAGTTTGAAAGAGCAAGTGATGCTTAAGTTTGTTGTTTTCGAAGGCGTGTGAAGAGGAGCCATGTCCAGTGAGGCGGTGTGATGTCACGGGTACCCTAAGTCATGACTATATCAGAGTCATGCATTTCAATCAAGGTGTTTCCACGATGCAAGAACAGCGAGGTGCTGGTTCTTTGGCATACAAATGATGCAAGTCCAAGAAGGTGAAGTTTTCAATATGATTTGGAGGCCAAATCTAGTGAAAGTGTTGATGTTTGCAAGGCACAACAAAGGCTATAGGTTTTGGCACATACCAAGAGTGGTATGGAATCATAGAGTGCATACCTCAAGGCATGTCATGATTTGGAGTAGGCGCATATGATTGAAGAATGAGGCCGAGTCTTGTATAAGTCTTGTTATGTTGCGAGGTGCAACTAATGTCGGAAAATGAAGGCAAAAGACTATGACAGTGATCATTGTGATCAGTCGGGAATAATCATTGCTTGCATATACTTAGGCGCAAATGATTCAAGTGAAATTCAATCCTAATTCAGGGAGTTGGCAAGACGAATTTCCAAGTTGCATTTGGGTATTTGTTAGAACACTGCTCGGTCGAACTCGCATGCGTCGCTATCTCAAGCATGTTTGTCAATATTAGTGATCAAAACTATAAGTCTTGATTTCTAGCCTATTTATAAATGTCTCGGACTAGGACATAGATTGTGTAGTTGAGCTTAGATTTCACGGCGTTCATCATTTGAAGTCGAAGAAATACTAAAGGGAGCTTGTGGAACTTCATCGACAAAAGGTATGTGGAGACTTAAACTCATCTATCACTTGGAAAGTCTATTTCTACTCTATCTCCTATATTGAGACATAAGTCGTATTACGATATAGTTTTCTATATACACATTTGATATTTCGAGCTGAGTTTATCTCGCGTACATATTTCTCGAAATATGTGTTGGCAAGTTTTCGCTTCGACCAAGTTCATCTTATATCATGTGAAAATTGCCGAGTAACATCTTACATGGTTTGTGTGATACAATCATTTGATGTTGTCTTGGAATGTTTCGTTATGATTATTTCAATAACTTGAAAATTGCTTTGATGCTAATAGTGTGTGAAAACGCCTATTGTCATCCTCTAAGAAAGTTTCAATGATTGAAATAAGAGTTTAGAACACTTAACCATTATTGGATATGTCATGTTGTGCACTTTTGTACATATGTAATCCATGTACAGGAACCATAATATGCGCACCCGTTTGCGTACCTGTTGGTTTGAGAAATCCGGGAACCTAAGTATGCGTACACGTTTGCGTACTGGCATACAAGTTCATGTCCGAGAATTTCTGCTGGGATTTACAGTTCGCGTACCCGTTTGCGTACTTGCGTAACCCAATCTCAGTCCGGGTATTTCAAGTATGCGTACACGTTTGCATACTTGAAGGTTAAAGTTCTAAAATCGGTTATGAACATGAACATAAACATTTATATAATAAGGAATGCAATATTTGCAAACCGTGGTTATAATGTTCATGATTGATTCGAGTGAATCAAACCGATTTTGCTTCAATTGTGTTCTTGTATAATTCTATGAGAATATAGCAATTGAACAACTCATTAACTAGTTTCATTTGAGTCATTTGAACTTGTTATGATTAAGATGAATAAGATTGATATGAGAGTAATCATATATATGGCTAACCTCGGTTAACTATTTGTGAACCAACATGGTGTACACGTTTGGGTACGGTTACATAAACTCAAATGAGGGTACATTTCATTTGTGTGTGACAAGCTAAGTTCGATCTAACGGTTGAAAGATATTAGTTTGGTTGAATCAGGTTTTTCATCTGACGGTGAATATTGAATGCTTTGTTACCAAGGTAACTTAGATTGCAAACCCTGATTTGAAAACTATATAAAGGAGAACTCTAGCAACTGGAAAAACTAATCCCCGCACCTACTGTGTTTTACTAGTTGCATAACTAGAGTCGATTCTCCTTTAACCTTAGGTTTCTATCGAGACCTTGTAGGTTAACGACTTCAAAGACTTCATTGGGATTGTGAAGCCAGGCCCAACTATTTTCTTTGTAGTTGCGTGTTATGATCTTGCCCGATTCTATCGTATTGAGTACAATTGAAATAATTGACTCGAGATTAATTTCTCCGATAGGCAAGATAAAAGTAATCACAAACATCTTCGTCTCATCGTTTGTGATTCCACAATATCTTGTTTCGCTAGTCGATTAAGATTATTGTGAGGTGATTGATAATACTGGGCTGTTCTTCGGGAATATAAGTCCGATTTATCAATTTGTTCTTGTTCACCTTGATTTATCAAAAGACGGAACAAAAACTCTTGGGTATTTCTGTGGGAGACAGATTTATTCAATCTATAGACTTTTTTATGTGAGACATATTTGTTTATCAAGTCTTCGACTTTGGATCGTAGCAACTCTTGGTTGTGGGTGAGATCAACTAAGGGAATCAAGTGGTATCCTGCTGGGATCAGAGACGTAAGGAACATAAATGTACCTTGAATCAGTATGAGATTGATTAGGGTTCAACTATAGTCCGGTCCGAAGTTAATTGGTAGTAGGCTAGAGTCTGTAGCGGCTTAATACAATGTGGTGTTCAATCTGGACTAGGTCCCAGGGTTTTTCTGCATTTGCGATTTCCTCGTTAACAAAATTCTGGTGTTTGTGTTATTTTTTTTCCGCATTATATTTTGTTATATAAATTAAAATATCACAGGTTGTGCGTTAAGATCAATCAATTAGAATATCCAACCTTTAGTTGTTGATTTACATTAATTGACACTTGAACATTGGTCTTTGGTACTGTTCAAGTTATTCCTCTTATATTCAATCGGGCTCGCAGATTTCTATTTGCTGATTGCGGATTATATTAAGAGTTAGAGATATTAAAACTCTTTGATATACTTTACTCTAGATTGTGTCTGAACGTCTAGTTGATTCTCTAGAAAGTGTATTGGAGTAAGTCCTCTCAAATTGCCAAACGAATTGTTGGGTGTGGTTGTTAGACCCCCACATTTTCAGTATTGATGCATGATTTGAGTAGCCTTGTAAGCATAATGCATGACGTCGAGAAGTGGCTCAAGTATATGAGATCAATGGCAAAGCAGTAAAGCTAAGTGGTGTTGATGCTAAGGCATGAAAAGTTGGCATAGTGCAAAAGCCAGCAATGATTGCTGAATTTCAGAAATGGTTCTGAAAGTGCATGCAGCGAAGATTGAGACCACTATAGAGTTATTATGCTTGGTTGCGTCCAACGAGGCCGTTGAAGGGATTAGGTGGGGGAGGTCTATTACAGGTCATGCAAGTGACGCATAATGATTGCGCGTTACAATATTGCAGGCCAAGTCAGTGTCCGACAATGATTGCGCGACACTGCATAGACTGTCAAGTGCTAAGAATGGCAAAAACCTGCAGGGCCAGTGAAGCAAAAAGATGGCGCTACACTGGAAAAACATTTGGCTAAGTAATGAAGCTTATTGGCCGACGCAATGAGGCTTCATAGAGGGATTGGCAAGACGAGGCCAAAGTTGACAGATGCAACATGCGATGTTGGCATTGAGGCATATCCGTGGAATTGAGTTGGCCCAAACTCAAGGATGATTCAAGAGTGAAGAATAGGCCAGGAGTTGGTCTATGGAATTAGTTCAAGGCTTTCCAAAGCTTGGACAGTACAAACAAGCTAGTAATGAAAGAGTGGCATTATTATTGTCAAGAAAATTGGCTAAGTGAAGCATATGACGCATGAGCAACCAGAATGAGCTTAAGGAGTTGGCCTAGATGATTGAAGCACTAGGATTGTTCGTGCATTAGCTTAGAGTGATAAGCATGCAGGGCCAAGATGGATGAGCAATGGATCAAGGAAGAATTCAGTAAAGCACAACAGTTGTGCAATATGGATCAGGTGGCGGTTACAAGTTGGTTATTGTCTTTACAAGCATGCCAAATGTGTGAGACAAGGGAGAACGGTTATAGAAGGAGTTTATAACCATTTGTGAGTGTTCATAACCACCAAGAACATGTGTGGCACCAGTTTGCGTGACAACACAAAAGGTGGAAGTTGAAGTTGGCGTTTATGGAAACTACTTGGACACTTGGCTGTCCAAGGCTTGTGCAAGCGGTTGCACAGAAGTTTTGGCCTGATCCTAGTTAGTATAAATAGCATAGGAATCAATAATGTTGGTGTTGTTCAATTGAGAGAAGAACCACTAATGTAGAGAGTGTTTTAGGCATTCACCAAGAGGGTGAATGGCCTGTTTTGGTCCATGTGATGGACGAGTTTTGTAATCTTCCTTTAGTGCGATAAAATGGGTTTGTTGCAGTATTCTTTGTGTTCATTGTGTTGCTGATTTGTGTGAGAATTGTTCAAGTACATGCCAGAACCTCTTATGCTTATGGGGGCATGAAGAGTTAGAGAGAAAGAATATGAAGACTTCCGTTGTGCCAAGCCTTTAGAGTGAAGGCAGGTGCGTACTTTGTTGTGAGTATGCAAGGCTGAGTGATTTTGGATGAAGTTGATTCACTGAACCACAATCATTGCCGTTCATGTCCCATGAAAATTTTAGGCGATTAAATGGGCATGTGATTGGAGGCAACATGTATTGATGTTAAGCATGAATGAACCAGATGAAATTAACATGAAGTTGACGAGGATGGTATCATATCACCGTTGACATTTTTTCCTAAAATTCAGACTCTAAGGATATGTGTTGCCTTCGGTTAAAATTAATTTTTCAGTATTTTATTATCACATAACAAAATATATATATATATATATATATATATATATATATATATATATATATATATATATATATTAAGTATCACCTCCTAAAATATCTAAAAAGTATCCCCCAAAATATCTTTTACCCTTTTTGTAAAAATAGAAAAAAGGAGAATAGAGTATGCGGTGATATAGGTGCATCACGGGTCACCAATTTTGAAGGTTCCATGCTTCATAGTAAAATATTGAAGCTTTAGCAAAATGAAAAATCCTTGGCTGGCAACAGAAGTCACTAGCAATATAGAGTCAGTACGTCGAGCCATACACGTATTGGCAGACGCATTTTGAAAACTTTTGAAATTTAGGAATGGGCAAGGAGGGAGGTTCACATTCGCCTTTCCCGGTTTAAATGTGTCCATTTAATAGGATCTACACATTTTAGTATTCAACCAGTGAAATTATTTTAGATTTATGAATTGAAAACTTTTTGCATTGTGAGTGAAAGAAGAAAAATCAAGGAAAGAAGCCGAACCGAATAAAAACTGATGGAGGCTTGCATGCTTCATTAACTAGTACACGAGTAACTTTTCATCACCATCTACACAAAATCCTAAAAGTCTTACAATATTTTTGTGTTGTAGTTGTGTTAGAGCATAGCTCGGTTGAACCCACCAAGCGTTGGTATGTCAAGTTTGGTTGTCATATTTTAGTGAACCAAAACTCATTTAAAGAGTCGCTTGCTTATGTACTAGAGTCAACTTCGTATAGGTTAGCTTGAAAGTATTAGGATATGATACATTACAAGTATTACGTGAAGACTTGAAGAATGAGAAGAAGTAAGGAGCTACAACGATGACATCATCCTTCCACTTGAGGTTAGTAATATTGGACTTGAACTGTTTCATTCCCTAACGTATCTTTCAAGTCGTGCATATTGAAAACATAACTGCGAAGCTATGAATTATTATACTCTAGTTAGACGTAGTATTAAGGAATACAATACGAAGTATAACACTTATCTTTTGAACTTCGTATATAAGACATCGACATAATCGTTTGAATGCTATTGTGATTATGTATGGGTATGAGGTGAAGATTTCATCCTAGGAAACAATGTTTAAAGGAAGTACATTCATGAACTTGTTTTATGAATCGAAAGGGAAATCGCTAGGCTTATTGGTATTTGTTATTCATTGAAAATCTTTTGAATTACCAATATGTGTGATTAGTATAACCGCTCATGACTTGCTTATGTTCTTGGTAAAACTATTCACAAGGCCTGACTTTTGTATTGGTATGACTTTTATTCTAAAACCGATCTTAAATAATCACCGAGATGGTATGATCGATTTGTTGTAATTGGTATGACCAACTCTAGTCATTGGGGAACCGATCCTAGTAAGAGGTGCAACCGATCACAAAAGGGGAATCGATCCTTGTAAGAGGTGCAACAAGTTTTTAGTTATTGGGAACCGATCCTATGAACATGTGCAACACGTTTTTAGTTATTGGGAAACGATCCTATGGACATGTGCAACAAATACAAGTTAGATATCATATATATGTGGGAACCGATCCTAGTACCTAGTCAACCAAGTTTTGGTAACTAGCGTGACTAATTCTAGTACCTACATGGAGGTAGAACCGTGAAACCCATGTTTGGTGATTTGATAGGATAATCAATCACATAGTTCTTGGAAGTCAGATGAACCAATTCTAAACTTGTTTGGAAGTGTGGCAAATCGGTTCCAAGATTGTAAGTATGAAAGAGGACTTACAAAGTAAAGATGTCGACATACTTTGAACATGTGCAGTAACGCTTATCTTTTATTGTTCAAAGATATTCCTTAATATCTAAAGGAGAATTCCGGATCGAAATAAATTGAGAATCTTTTAATTAAGGTTTTTAGTTTTATATTAGAAAATAAAAATTGGTAATGTGCATTTACTAATTGGAGATTTTCTACTGAGATTTCGGTCATTATTTGGACAAAGCATTTCCAAGAATTATGGAAACCGAATCTGGAATATATTGCATATCTTGAGAACATTTTCGGTTTTGGAAATTCCTTGGTGTCCAGACTTCCTTGGTCTATAAATATTGAAGTTTGCATTTCGAGAAAACTAATCCTCGAGCCAGCAAAACTACCTAGTTGTGTTGTTACTGGTGGAGCCGCCTATTCGGAGAGGAAGGTAACCTAATTAGGCGAAATCTCTTACGACCGCTTGGTTTAAAGACTTCTTTGGGATTGAGAAGCTCTATTAGTACCGTTGGTGGGAAACTAGATAATTGCGGTTTATTATTAGTTTTCGATTGATTTGATTGACTAACGGTTGTTGAACTTTGATTGCACTTAGTTTGTTTATGCTTGAGAATCTTCTCTTCTAATATTAGATTCACTCAAACTAGATCGAAGTTTCGACGGGGATCTTTAGACTGTTTCTAGATCTAAAGACATCTTCTTATAATCCATTGTTAACAGACTCCGTTCTGTGTGTGATTGATCACAAGAGATTCAAGTTGATTGTGTGCAGGTGTTTATTGAAGATCTAAGAAGATTTGAAGACGAAGAAGATATTTCTGATTTGGGTTCATAATCTTTGGTTTGCACAATACTTGTTTCGGCTGGAAAAGGATCCAACTATAATCGGTTTATCTTTGTGATAGATTTGATTGATTAGTTGAGTAGATTTGCATCAATACAATTCTTTGTGATTCAAAGTATTGATTTCAAAATCTTTACACTTACTTTGGTAATTGTTGATAAGATAGATCTAAGGACCTGACAAAGGAGTTTATTGGGATAAACGGAAGAGCATTTTGTCGAACTCATATCACTTGATTGAAAAGAGTTGTTGCCGAACAAATTTGTTGTTCCTTTACTGTTTGGAATACGAACCAAAGGAATTGTTCCAAGTACATGACTTATTAACAAGTTGGAGGCGCAGGGATACAGACGGAACTAAGTGAACTATAGGTTTAGTTGCTTGGTCTCAACTACACGAAGTTGGTTTAGATTTTATATAGCGGCTTAATCCTGAGAGTATTCAATTTTGGACAAGGTCCGGGGGTTTTTCTGCATTTGCGGTTTCCTCGTTAACAAAATCTTCTTTGTGTCTTTTACTTTTCTATTTACATAATTATAATTGTTTTTATTATAATTAGAAGTAAAATACACAAACGTTAATTCCTATTTACTTGATAGTAATCATATTGTGTTTGGTTAAGTCCGAACCTTTTATCAAGTAAACATACTTCGTAGTTGTATTGTCTCGATCTTGTATCCATAGTCAATCACACAAGTTATCTTGTTGTCGTATTGTCTCGATCTCGTATCCATAGACGCTCACACGAAGTGTGAACCGATTAGTTGTATTGTCTCGACTCAGTCCATAGACAATCACTTTTGGAGAAAGGACTTATAGGTGGAAAAGTTTTATATTGAGGTATATTTGGGTACCCTCATCTTTTCAGTTTGAACAATACTACAACTTTATTCTTAAATTCTTCTTCACCTTGACCGGAATTTTCAGACAATCTCTTCACAGCAATCTCTTGTTCATCTGGGAGCGTGCCCTGACAAATGCAGGCACAAATGGGATAAAATGAAAGTGTTGTAATTGTATTTAAAGTCACCACAATATACAATCATGTTGTCAGTACCTTGTATACAATACCAAATATTCCTCGCCCAAGCTTATTCACATCTGAGAAATTGCATGTAGTTATGCTTATCGTAGTAAATTTGATATGCAATGAATCAACACTTTAAATCTTTATATATATAGATAAGAAAGAAATTACTGACAGAAAGTAGTAAGTTCATTTGCCTCCCATGTTTGAGGACTTTGTTTTCTACCCCCAATCTTTGCTAAAAGCTGGGAATCTAAATAGTCACTGGACTTCGCCATGGGATCTCTTGTGGTACCTGTTATGGAAACACCCACCCCTGTTAATCTTATGCAGTTATCAAAGTAAGACTTTGAATCTCATCAATTTCTTCACATGTTACAAAAAAAAAAAAAAAAAACTAAAATCAAATGACTGGCTAATAAAATGTAATTTCGCGCGGAAAGGTTCAAGCTATGATTCCTATACAATAAGAAAGTTGACCTTCAATTTTCCTTCGAAGTACTTTCTTTCTTCTCTTAGGGGCTGTTTGGTAACCATTATTTTAATGGATTATCAGCCCATAATCCATTATGCATATATTATAATGGATTATATATGTGTTTGGTCATAATTGAAAAAATCCATTTTTTCCATAAAGAGAAAAAGAATCAATTATTTTTTCTAACAAATTCAAATTGAATTTTTTCTTCTTATATTTTCTCTAAACAATCAAGAGAGAGACGAAAAAACAACATATGACTAAAAAAAAATCCTAGATCATTGTTCTTTCCTCTCCTTTTTGAGATCATCGTTCTAAGATAATCAATTATTTAAAAAAGTGTTTGGAAAAATTTATTTTAAAAATGATTATATCAAAATCATTTAACAATTTATGATTATCTATAATCATAAATAGATAATCATAAATTTTACCAAACTATAATGCAGAAATACAAAATGATTATGATGGATAATACTATAATCTCCGATACTATAACAAGCAACACTTTAAGCGAAATCTTTCGCTTTGCTGCAAGAACATGAATAAATTCCAAAACTAATACTAGTAATTATCATCTCCGAACTAAACCATCTAAAACAACGGATTTTCACATACATGTAGTTGATTGAGAAGAATGACCGAGCAGAGTATTTTAAAACAATTAATTCTTTATACGTAATAATTGCTTCTTCAAAGTTTGGGCAGTAGCGTAGTATTTCTTTAGCGGCTAAATCAACATTGTCTCGACATTGTTCTAATGTAATATCACCTCTGCACTGGTAAGATCCATAAACGGCATAAGGCTTCGACCGATTGTGTTATTGTAATATCCATTACGAACAACGGTTTTGTTGAATTAATTTGTTAAAGATGACATAACAAGATTAAGGTTGGACAAATACGTACTAGAGTTAATATTACCTCCTGAACACAAGTGAAAAACATTATTCGTATCAATTTGTGCATTAGATTTCAACACTACGTAGCAATGTACGTTGAATATCAAAATTGTTGAAAGAATTTTGATGAACATCTGAAAAAGACTACCCATATTTCTCCCTTCTTTGTTTTTGTGATAATGAGAGCATTCTTATATATATTTTGCTAGGTTTAATCTGTAACTCATGTCTGTTCTTAAGATGGTTTAATTTAGACTTTTATAAAGTTTCAATATCAAAGATGGAAGGAAGCCAATGAGTGGATATAGTGCATTCAACCATCCATTTTTTACACCAGTATTTGGTTCTTCGCTAAAAAGAAGATTCTTCACTAAGACAGTTGAAAAATCAATATGTAATTGTGTCGTTCACAGTTCACGCTCACCAGGGCTCCACCGCTGAAATAATGGGGTCAAATCCTGCTTATTCTAAGGTACAGAGTTCTTGTGATGTTGCATCATCACAAAAGGAAACAAGTAAACGTTAAATTTGGAATTCCATGTGGAATCAGGCATACACCCTTGTAGCAGCCTTGGAAAAGAAAGGCTAGTTATCAGATTTTTCATCAAAAGAGTCAAGCCGGAGATCTTTTAGAATCTCCATCCTTGGTTTGTGAATCTCGAAAGATGGTTACCAGTAATCTTATTTTTCATGGGATAAGATTCGTTCATTTCCTTTACAAGGGTACTAAATGAAGTCAAAAAGTTACATCAAAAAAAAAAGTCAAAAAGTTATACCCAAACAACTCAATTTAAATGGAAAAAGTTGTGAGAATTTAATAATGATTTCTAGAATCAACTTTCTGAGAATTCGTTTTCTTCTGACTTTATTTTTAAATTATTCTAAACAACTCATATTAAGATTTTTGTGTTGTAGTTTGAACAAATACTACAACTTCATTTTTAAATGCTTATTCTCCTTGACCCGAATTTTCAGACAATCTAATATATAAATTAATAATCAGTGTAGTATCACTACATATGGTGCTTTATTAAAATACGTATCCAAAATTATTTATTTCTTGTTCACATTTGTATAATATTGGATTCCATTTCTAATTTTTTGTAATATGTTGAGAAGTTCCGCAATGATTTTCTTGTATTGTTTTTCTTATTTTTTAAATTTTAACTTCAAAGTTTTTATATTTACACACATAATATGCAATATATTATCTGATATTATGTCATAAAATAATTAGTAAATAATTTGATTTGAGAATAAAATCTTTAAATACTTGCTATTATAGGAAAATTGTTCTAATCACTTATTTTAGAAATCTTATTATGTAAAATGTTTTAAAAACTTATTTTTGAAATCTGAATTTGGTATGCTTCGATATATTAATAACTTATTAATTTATCGATAAATTAATACTTCGCGAAATTGGTAGAATTTGACAGTCCCAAGTATATTAATTTATCGAAGTTTTACTGTAATAACTTCCTAAGATACCCTTACCTAAAAATTAATTAGCAAAAAATCAGTTAATTAAAAATGACACATGATAGTTTTGTATTGGTCCCCCATAACCCCATCTTGAATCGCCCCATCAAAAAATTTCTCAAGGAAATGAATGAATCTTATCCCATGCAAAATGAGACTACTGGTAACATCACTCGAGTTTCACATGCCAAGGCTGGAGCTGGTCATCGGTCAGCCAGGCTTAAAGAGGAAAACCTTACAGCTCTGAATTCTTCCACCCTAGCTATACTAAAAGATCTCTGGCTTAACTCTTTTGATGAAAAATCTGAGATCTAGACTTTCTTAGTCAAGGCTGCTACAAGAGTGTTGTCGGGTTCCACAGGGAACTCCAAATTTAACGTTATCTAGTTTTCCTTTGTAATGGTTCAACATCACTAAAATTGTACCTTAGAAAGCAGTATTTGACCACATTATTCCAGAGATGGAGCTCTGGCGAGCGTGGACTGTGAACAACTCAATTACATGTTGAGTTTTCAACTGTCTTAGTGAAGAATCAAATACCAGTGTGAAAAATGGATTGTTCAGTTCTCTATATCCACTCATTTGTCAAAGTCTAAATTGAACCCACTCATGAACAGCATGAGTGACAGATTAAAACTAACAAACCATATATAAGAATGCTCCCATTATCACAAAAACAAAGAAGGAAGAAATATGACTAGTCTTTTTCAGATGTTCATCAAAATTCTTTCAAAAATTCTGATATTCAATGTACATTGCTACGTAGTGTTGAACTCTAATGAACAAATTGATACGAATAATTTTTTTCACTTGTGTTCAGGAGGTAATATTAACTCTAGTACGTATTTGTCCAACCTTAATCTTGTTATGTCATCTTTAACAAATTCATTCAACAAAACCATTGTTCGTAATGGATATTACAACGACACAATCGGTCGAAAGCCCTATGCCGCTTATGGATCTTACCAGTGCAGAGGTGATATTACATTAGAACAATGTCGAGACAATGTTGATTTAGCCGCTAAAGAAATACTATGCTACTGCCCAAACTTTGAAGAAGCAATTATTACGTACAAAGAATTAATTGTTTTAAAATACTCTGCTCGGTCATTCTTCTCAATCATGCGTGATAAACCATCATTTACTCTCCCTAATGCTGACTCTGTTACAAACCCAGAGGAGTTTAATCCAGCATTCCAGAATTTGACGGAAAATCATTTAACAGAAGTTGCTTCTCATGGTGTCTCTTCTTTGTCTTCTCCAACTAATAAAAATTTGTATGCTAGTGGGAGCATAGAGGTTATGCCCTTACAGAAAATATATGGGAGGGCTCAGTGCACTTATGATTTATCAGTTAAAGATTGCACTCAATGTCTTCATGGGGAAATCCATGATATTCGAAAACGGTTCAGCGGGCGTGTAGGTGGCAGAGTTATTTGTTGGAGCTGCTATTTTAGATATGATACTTTTTCTTTTTATCAACTCAACTCAACTACATGTATGTGAAAATCCGTTGTTTTAGATGGTTTAGTTCAGAGATGATAATTACTAGTATTAATTTTGGAATTTATTCATGTTCTTGCAGCAAATCAAAAGATTTCGCTTAAAGTATTGCTTGTTATAGTTATTCCTTCGGTGACTATAGTATTATCCATATAATCATTTTGTATTTCTACATTAAGAGAAGAAATAAAGTACTTGAAAGGAAAATTGAATGTCAGCTTTCTTATTGTAGGAATCATAGCTTGAACCTTTCCGCGCGAAATTACATTTTATTAGCCAGTCATTTGATTTTAGTTTTTTTAGTTTTGTAACATGTGAAGAGATTGATGAGATTCAAAGTCTTACTTTGATAACTTCACAAGATTAACAGGGGTGGTTGTTTCTGTAACAGGTACCACAAGAGAAATAATTGGAAGAAGAGATCCCATAGCAAATAAAAAGGAGATTGCATAGGTGCTCAAGATGCTTTGGAGTGGGCTTCTCAACCGAACTGCAGGGTCTTCAACTTAATAGGAACAAACAAATTACTAAACAATACAATGTGGAGCCAGAAGAACCAGTTGGAAGACTCAACTTATTTTCTACTTAAACTCTTTTGAAAAAGTAATTTGTAAGGACATAAAGTCTAGTGACTATTTAGATTTCCAGCTTTTAGCAAAGATTGGGGATAGACAACAAAGTCCTCAAACATGGGAGGCAAATGAACTTACTACTTTCTGTCAGTAATTTCTTTCTTATCTATATATATATATATATAAAGATTCAAAATGTTGATTCTTTGCATATCAAATTTACTACGATAAGCACGGATACATGCAATTTCTTAGATACGAAGAAGCTTGGGCGAGGCAGATTTGGTATTGTATACAAGGTACTGCCAACATGATTGTATATTGTGGTTACTTTAAATACATTACAACACTTTCGGTTTATTTCATTTGTGTTGCATTTATCAGGGCACACTCTCTAATGAAGCTTAAATTTTTTATTATCTTATAAATTTAGCGGGGTTATTCTTCCTCGTTTGGTTGATATTTCTGGAAAAGTGTTATATTTACACACTTTTAATTCTGGAAAAGTGTTATCAGAAAAATATATATTCTTCAATAGTGATATTTTTGTTGATCATAAAAGGTTAAAGATTTACCAATTTGATTAATGATATTCATACACCTTGATCAATTAGAGAAAATTAAAATACCACTGGCGTTGTTATTGTTCTTGTCATTGACAATTGCCTTGAGATAATAATCACCATTGACGAAGATGTAAACGGAACAAATATTTCAATCTTTTTCTGCGGAACAAATCTCACGTGTGTACTCTCTCTGATAACACGAAGAGACTGACAACGACGATCTGATTTATTTTTTATTTTTCTTTTTTGATCGGCGATCAGAATTAATGTTTGGGTTTTGTTGGTATTAAAAAATTAGTTATGATCAAGATCAAGAATCATGAAAATAAAAATCTGATCTTTTAATCTTACGTTAGTTTTTCTTATTACAAACAAGATCAAGATCCAAAAACATGAAAATAAAAATCTAATCTTCGCCTGTTTACGTTATAATTTCATGGAGAGGAAGAGAGTTTTTCTTCCTTCATACTTCGTTCGCGAGTAAAAATAGGAAACCAAAGACAGCCTATATTACCCTAAACACCCTTGTTATAAAAATCAGAAGATTAATTAGTTGGAAAAATTAATAACAAATGGTAACTTTTTATTGGTCCCCATAACCCCATCCAAAATCGCCCCCATTAAAAAAAAAATCCATTTCCTTGGGGTGTTTACTAGATGAAGTCAAAAAAAAGTTATACCCGAATAAGTAATTTCTTTTGACTCGATTTAAGGGAAAAAGTCACAAGTTCTAGAAGCAACATTCTGAGAATTCTTTTGCTTCTGATTTGTGGGATGGCAGAAGCACTTATAAAGAGCTCCCTCCTCGTAGTATTATACACACTAGGATTCTGAAATTTATAATTTATCTTTCGGATCCTAGAAAATTACAATTGGCGATGCGATAATAATAAAATCATTATTATTTTAACAGTCGGCACTTTATTTTACACAATCAATGATGCATAAGCAAAACTCATAATTTTAACAGTCGGCACTTTATTGTTTTTGTCTATCCTTTCAAATTGAACGCGAAATTGGGGGATATAAAAAGGAATTGGGGGATATTGATTACTTCTCCCAACCCATGGTGTGTGTTAAGGGGTGTTTGTTGGGTATGAAAATACTAAAATACCCTTTGGTTAATTAAAAAATATTATGAAAAGACCATTATGCCCTTTCTCCCAAAACATTAAAATAAAATAATCAAAACATATCCCCCATTATTTCAATTCACTACCGCCACTCTTAGGGTTAGGTTTTGAAGAAAAAAAAAATTCATCGTTCTTCATCGATTAATCGTCGATCAAAAATTTCTTCGTCGATTAACCTACCCGAACCATAAACAATGCCTCCACGAAAGAAAGCAAATGCCCAATCGAACTCAAAATCGATTGCTTAACAAAAATAGGAACAAAGAATTGCTAAGATTGCTCAAGAGCAAGAAGACGAAGAAGCAATGTTCTCTGACGATCAACCCCTCGCAAGCATGGCTTCTGTGAGAAGGTAGGTGATTTTGAACTAGTTTATGAGTGTTTAAATCGATTTATAGCAATGGGTTTAGGTTAGAATCGCGAACCCTGACTCAAACAATTGAGTTTCAGAGAGTACCGGCACTGAAATTTGTATGAACACAATGCCGATTTTGTGTTCCGGCATTCAATCTAGGATGAATACAGTACCGGTTTCCAACCCCAGATTCACCAGAAACTGAATTTTCCCTACCGGCATTCAATCTAGGATGACTACAGTGCCGGTTTTTAGTACCGGAAGTCTTTGATAATAATTCGTGTATGCCGGTAGTGGACTTAAAACATACATGAGAGTTTATGAATTTGTCACCAGTACCGGCATAGATTTTGGGTTGCATTGTATGCCGGTTTTGGGTACCGGCATTCTTTTGTAATAATTCGAGCATGCCGGTAGTGGACTTCAAACATACAGGAAAATTGTCACAAATACCGGCATAGATTTTAGGTTGCATTGTATGTCGGTACTTGGTACCGGCACTGTCAATAGTCAATGTTTACTGCCGGAACATTGTACCGGCGTGGTTTATTTTAAGGTAGTCAATGCCGGTACTAAAACTGAAGGTAAGTTGTCTTATATTCATTGCTTTTCGTGTGCTTACGATATATGTCAAAAGCCAAGGAAGCTAACAAAAGAAAATCTAAAGATGCTGTCACTAAGAGAAGAATGAAGAACAGTCTTGATACTCCTCAGTCTCTGCCTCCTCGAGGGAAAGATCAAGGTCGTAAGATGCGTTTGGGGACTGATACAAGAGGGATACTTTGGGAGAGTGGTGGTGACCGTAGTCGACTTGCAATCCATGAGCAAGATGAAGAGGAAAGTCAATTAGCAAGCCAAAGCGAAGTTGGTGGGCCAAGTCAACAACCAACACAAGGAAATGGAAAGAAGGGCAACGTCAAAGTGAAAGTTAAAGGTTCCCACCTTCCTCATATTAATGACATGATACCTGACCTTGAACGTGGTAGAATTTGGGGTGAAGCTCCGGAACCAAAAACACTATTTGGATACAAGCACTCGTGGGCTCGTACTATCTATCAAACCTATGTAAGCATTTTTTATCTTGTACATATGTATTGTTGTGTATTTATGTAAAATCTCTTAATTGTATTGTCTTTAATTGTAGGATCATAAGAAGGCTGTGCGTGTTTGCCGAAAGGATTGTTGGAAATTGGGCGACGAATGTGAAGAGGTCCAACAAATAGTAAAGGATACTGGTCTATATGCTTTGGTTGAAAATTATGTGAAGCCTGATTCTGTTACTGTCAATTGCTTCGTCGAAAGGTATCATGGTGAAACCGATACCATGCACTTCCCTTTTGTGGAGATGACCTTCATCCCTGAAGATGCTCAGAACATTCTAGGCTTGAATGTTAGCGGCAAATGAATTGCAGAAGGAGTTGAGTCTCTGGACCTAGAATGGTCGAAGTTGCATGGTATGACTAACAAGCTATTTGGTTGGGACTACAAAACTTATGTGGAGAGCTTTTATGAATCCACGTCTGGTAAGACAAAGAAAATCAAGTTGACGCTCCTTAAGAAGAATTTTGAAAACAAAAAGAAAAAAAGTTTGGAGGATGGATGGGACCCTAAAAAATTCGTATATCACTTGCATTGATACCGTTATACATCTTGGGCACTAGGGTATCCGTATTCCACGACACCAATGGCAACAGTGGTTAGTGCGAACTACCTTGAGACTTGGATCCGTTGGAAGATGTCTATAATTATTCTTGGGGCACATGTAATGGCACATTTGATGACGGAGATGAGAAGGGCCTCTAAGGCTAAAACCAACCAATTTGTCGGGAATTTCACTCTACTTGAGTAATTTTGTTTTTAAACTTATGTTATTATGTATATTGTTCACATGTACCCTTATCGTGAACTTAGAAACAAAACTTATTGCTTCACATTGGAATAGGTGTGGGCTTATGAACACTTCCCAACCTTGTTCAAGGCCTACCCATCCTTGAAGATCATATACCTTCCCGAACCCGATACGCCTATAGCTAAGAGATACGAGTTCAACAATACTCCGAAGCCCGGTAACATAGGTCGACTGATCGATATGAGATTGGCTTTGGACGCAATGAGTACCAAAGATGTTGTGTTCGACCCTTACAAGGAGGCTAGAGGAAACCGCCATGTTTTGAGGTTTGGTAACGTTGCATTTTACCATGGGCCGTTGTTCCACCCAAAAGGATACGTTATGGCTAATCCTACACGTGTGATGCGCCAACTTGGATATAAGCAATTAGCACATTTCCAGAAGGCTGTTGTATCCCGGATATGAGAGAAGGTTCCCTTATCACGCTATCTGTCAGTCTGTAGTAGTAGTTACGGTTAGTAGTATTTAACTTAGGAGAGAGTGCCTTTATCTTTATAAGGGAGAGTTAGATGAGAACCATTTGGCTCAGTCATGGCCGTTGGATTAGTTTGGAAACTTAGCCTTATAAGGTCTGAGTCAGTCTGTATTGCAAGGGAATCGAATATCAATTATCAAATAGAACTTGTTGTTCATGGTTGTGTTCCTTGTGAACTCAGATTTGGCCTGAATCGTTTGCTTTAGGAGGTGTTTATCACCAATTCTATCTTTCTGCTTGTTTAATTGTTGTAGGGATACAACAATTGGCATCAGAGCCGTTCTATCCATTCAAAATCAGTCAAAAGAATTTCTATCATGGATCAAAAACTAAAAGCAACTTTAGAAGCGTTATCAATGAGATGTAAATCGCTAAGCTTGTTTCCTCTGCAACCACTTTCGACATCTTTCAAGAATATAATCGCAACTTCAGTAACATCTTGGATGAAATTTTTCCCACCCTTTCTCCATCTATTGCTGATGAAAAAGCCTCTACCAAGTCAGACGTGGTCGATTCAATTCCTTCTACTGTCATTGAAGTAGGTGATTCTCCCGATTTCGAGTTGCTTTCTTCTGATGTCGATGAAGAAAAAGATGAATCCGCATATACATCTCTTGATTGCAAGTTGCTTCCGCCGTTTTTCTTTGAAGAAGATGTAGATTCACTTAATGATGTGAGTTCACAACTTGCAGATATTTCAAAATCGGTGATAAATGATTTTAACAGAGAGAATTGCGTCAATTTTTTTTCACAAACCCTTGCAAATGTTGAATGTTAGCACGATTTGTTCTTTCTACACAACAAAATTCAAGGTATGCCTTGTTTTCACATCCAACTTGATGATTCTCGCTTGTTATTCGATCGAGGTAAATGGGCTGATAGATTGATTCTTCGATTAATTCTTAGCTTTGGGTATAAATCAAATTTTTCTTCTATACAATTGATTGTTCCTTCAAGTGTTGTTAATGATGCTGAAATTGTAGATAAGAGGCAGTTGTTTGTTAAAATGCCAGATAAAAATAAAGTTTTCACACTTGTTTTGGCATGGAAGGTTAAAAATGGGAAGGCACGGGAATTGTTTGTTAATATGCCTGAGAATGTAGCTTGTAAGTTGGGCAGTGACAGAGATTTTGCTTGTCGGTTATATGATCGTGGCAAAATGTTCGGTATTCTTGAAGGATATTTTTCTTTTGTTGACACTTGCAAATTTGGTGTTGTTACAAATACTTCTTGTGAGCTGGTTCTTGTTGGGTCAATTATGATAGATAATTACACAGATGAAATGGTTTCTAAGCTTGTTTCAAAACATGGGTACCAATTACTTGTACATAATGAATTGTTGTTACAATTTAAGAGTGGCTTATATGTGAAGAAGGGAGCAATGAAAGAAAATTTTCTGTGTTATTGTTGTTTTGCAGTTTGTAATCTCAAGATTCAACGTGTACAACCATACCCATTCAGTACTTCAACGGCCTTCTCACATGGTTTTCATCAAATGCACCTTTTTCGATTTTTGTGCTTACAGTGTGTCGTAGAGAGTGATGTAGCTCACACCCCAGCACATAAGTTACCTTCTCAACTGCTTCAGGTCTTGAATTCAGCTGCTGATCTTGATTATTCTTGTTGTCTTCCATTATGGAGTTTGAATGGGGAAGAAGACAATATTCCCTTGTCTATTTTTGCAAATGTTTTTCATGAGGAAATACTCATAGTTATTGTTGATAGACAAGGTGATCAACTCCAAATTTTTGTGAAGTTTAACATTCTTGCAGTACTTATATTCCCAGTTCATGCCATTGCTACAGCTTCAATTTATCTTTCAAGACTCAGGTTCTTTTTGCTCTTTCCCCTACTTCTAAATGCAGTCTCTGGAAATTTTTTCATTCTTGAGAAAGTTGTGCAGAAGAATTTACATTCCACTTTGATTTTTTTGCACACATTTTACTGGGAAATACATCTTACTTCATGCTGCCATCAATTGCTGGAGGTATACACATGCAATTTCACCCAATATCCTCATTGGTGTTATAAATATCTGGGGGAACTTGATTGTCCTGATCTAATTAATGTTGCACAAGTTCTCTGTGGTGAATGGTTAAAGGTTGGCGCTGGTATACATGAACATGAAGAGGTCTTACTCCTTGTGCTTCAAATTCTAAATGTGTTATTGAGAGTTGCGTTCTTACGGTGGAAATACAAGTTATTCTCCACTGGTTGGTAGAGTAATATGTTCTGTGGAGCAAGGATTCATACTCAGATTGTTGCAAATTGTATTACCAGGCTTATTTGTGTATTAGTGGAAAGGCTTGAGCAGTTTGAAATTTTCTTCCTTGATAAATTAGTTGGGAGTGTAGGGTGGAGACGAACTTGTCTTGATGCTGATATTCTCTTGCAGCTTCAATTGGGTTCACTTAATACCTCACAAGAGTCCTACACCATTGTTCAAGCACTTATTAGACAACCAGTTGGGTTGTTGATTAATTCGAAGGAGTTTACATATCTTCTGGTGCTTAATATCTCAGTTCCCACAATTGTTCAAACTCAGTGGTATTCTTGGAAAATTAGTCATTTTTACCGTCCTCAATTACTTACCTCGGCAGTATTTTGGAAGTTTTTGCTATACAAAAGAGTTAGGTTGGCAGTTGGGCACTTAGGTATTCAAAATACAGTTGGAATTCAGTCCTTGGTCGTGGTAATTACGATTCTACACAAATGGGTACGGGTAGAATACTTGAGCTGGAAATTCAGATTTCATTACCAATCTCTTACGATGCTTCCTTCGTTCCTAAGAAGTTGTTCCAAGTTCTTAAGCAAGGGTCTATTTTTGCACTATCTTTCACATGCATCCGTTATCTATGGAGCTCTCACTGTTCTTAAGCATGTGTTTTTTCATTGCTCTCAATTGTGGTATATGGGGTATCAACCAATGTACAAATACACCTGGATTTTCTTGAGGGGGGACTTGACAGTAAATGATGATGCTCAACTTGCTCGTGTACTGGCGTGCATATCTGTGTGGCTCCCTACTTCAAATTTTGTACATCTACATGACTTTTTCCCTGATTTTGATGAGCACAGTGAGTGGATATGTGAAAGGCATCGCAACTCTGTTTTCATAGTCATCCCTGACCACACTAGATGCATGGCTTATAGGCCTGCTTCACGGAGTTCTCTTATGACTGAGTACCAGGATCCCTATATGCTGATGTGGGTGTCCTTTTTGAGATGGAAATACAAATTGTGTTGTACACATCTCAGAAATGCTTCTAGTGTAAGTTGGACCGTTTCAGTTCTCTGGTGGATTCAGCAAACTCCACTCTTGTTCTAGGTAATTCTAATTCTCTGTGTGTGGATGTGGGTGGATTACTTGAGGTGGAAGTTCAGATTGCTTCCAAATGGCTTATGGAATGAGGGACATGTCGAGAGAGGTGGAATCCCTTTGAGTCGACTAAGGGGTATCGGCTGTTTCCATACCATGATTGCTATCTGGACAGAACCATGGATCAAAATTTACGATCCTAGGGTTCTCTGCACAGATGAAGACATAGAGATTCATGTTCCTGCTTCGGCAACTAAGGCTGATTCTTTACGTGGTGTATGTGTTGGTGTTAACCCAGACGCAAGTTGTGAAGATAAGGAAAATGGACAGTTGTTTGTCAGGCTTCATGTTAAATTTTTAATGGGCTTCACAGTGGTCATTGTTGGAGTTCGAGGAAACTACAACACTACTAGTCCTTTTGTTACTGGGCCACCCTTGCGTTGATCCTATCATGCTCCTGAAGATGTATCAAGCGACATCTCTCCTTATGTGGGTTCTTTTTGCTCTCATCCTTGAGGATAAGGATGTTTTCAAGGAGGGTGGAATGTTGTATCCCGGATATGAGAGAAGGTGCCCTTATCACTCTATCTGTCAGTCTGTAGTAGTAGTTATAATTAGTAGTATTTAACTTAGGAGCGAGTGCCTTTATCTTTGTAAGGGAGAGTTAGATGAGAACCATTTGGCTCAGTCATGGCCGTTGGATTAGTTTGGCAACTTAGTATTATAAGGTCTGAGTCAGTCTGTATTGCAAGGGAATCAAATATCAATTATCAAATAGAACTTGTTGTTCATGGTTGTGTTCCTTGTGAACTCAGATTTGGCCTGAATCGTTTGATTTAGGAGGTGTTTATCACCAATTCTATCTTTCTGCTTGTTTAATTGTTGTAGGGATACAACAAATGCCTCTTTTCAATGTTTTGATCTTGACCTTTCTCGGTGCTTTTCAACTCCAAATCGGTTGCATGTAGAGTATGTTCCAAAACCGGACCCAACAGATTGGAGTGATAGGGAACCACGTCGTTTGGTAGATATTAGTCAGTGGGAGAAGTTGGAGATTGCTTGAAAATGGTGATGAAGTTGATGCCGACTACATGGAAGATTACCCGCAATGGTCACATCCTTATGTCGTCCGCCTAGGATGACGTCCAAGTTCCTCCCGAAAAACCCTCCCGTTCCAACTCCCGCAGGCACCACCTACGATGACTCAACTTAATAAGACCGTTGGATTGCTAGTAAGTATTGTTAATTGCTTAGTCGTTTAATGTACACATAATCTTATATGTATACTAATTATGTGTTTGATGTATTAAACTAGCGGTGTCGGCTTGGCAAGTTAAAGAAGATGTTGGGTTGTAAGTACCAAGAAGGAGAGGTGATATCCCTTGAAGAAATGAAGGAAGTCGAGGAAAAGCTTGATAGAATTGAAGAAATCGACCCTAGTGCAAAAGCTTTGTTCGGGGAAACTAAGAAGAAACCGGCCCAAAAGAAGCAAAAGACCAAGTGATTAACTCTTTAGTTGTGTTTCTTTTTTTTCGATGGTGGTTGTTACGTCTTGAATAATTCCAAACTTGTTTTCGTTTGTACCTCGGGGTTAACTCTTTAGTTGTTTGGTTTGCTTTTAGTTTATGATACCTGGATTAAGAACATTTAAGCAGAATCCAGTTGTTTCGTTTATGTTGAACATGTTTAGATTTCTAGTGATTGCTTTATGTTGAACATGTTTAGATTTCTAGTGAAAGGTTATTTTTGCAAGATTTATTTGATTGCTATTTATGCACGATAATTACAATTCAATGCCGGTTTCCAAGTCTGCAGCGGTGAAATATTTTATAAAACCATACCGGAACAAGAAGATTAAAAATTTCATGTTCCTGTATACTTTTGGAAGGTACCTTAGGCATAGTCGTATTTTCTAAACTCTATGCCTGCAGTAGTATGATTTTTTCAAATTTTTATAGTTGATGAAAAACCAAGCTTTGTAAGTTTGATTGCTTCTATGTCGGCACTCTGCCAGTTTTGAGTATAAATCCATTTCAAATGCTCTTTTATTTCATTCCTAAGTAATCTATTACATCGGATTTAAAACTTTAAATTAAAACATGCTAAAAAACATGGAATGGATTATCTATTTCTATCCCTTTTCAACAATTGCGGAACCTTTGAGCCTTTCCGAGAACATTCGAAGACATCGTCCAGGGATGGGGTGTCAAGGATCATCTTCACTGGTTATTCTTCTCTTTCAACATATTCCTTTCCCTTCATATAACACCCATCACACCCATCGATAGGCTTGCATTGGCCCTTGTGGTACCCTTCTAGTTCAAAAGCTTTGTCCAGCCATTGAAACTCATCGCACTTTGGGTGATTCAAACACCTTAGAAATATTCTTCCATTTTCAGTATCATCAATTTTTGCAATCCAAAACCGGCGTGTCCCATCACAGCTTCTACACTTTGAATAAATAAAAGGACAATCCATGGCTAGATGAGAAGGTGACTTGCAAATTTGACACTTGCAATGATGACTCTGTAAGAGAAAATTATATTAGTTATGCGTCATGGTAGTGAAGATCATATTGTTAGTAAATCTACTTACTTTGCAAATAGAGGTATATGATGAATCCCCCATCCCCTGAGAATCTTTAACCGTGCTTGCTTTCTTGAGAGAATGATTTTTGTTATTTGGTGGGTGGTTTGTGTAGATTTTTCCAAAGGAATGGGGGGGTATTATATAGAAATAAATCTCTAACGGTCTTATTTTTCAAAAAACTAGTCGTTTTTTTTTTTTGAATTTAACAAATGCGGCATAGTCGTTATGATAGATTGAATGTCGGTTCCCTGTACCGTAGTTTCATACTGTTTTAAAACCATGCCGGTATTGGTTGCATATTTGGCCCAATCTCTGTAAAGAAATTCCCTTGTACCGGCATTGTCATCTTATGATAAACCGTACCGGAACCATATCCGGCATCCTATTTCACGATTACTTCAATGCCGGTTTGGTGATTTTCAAAAATACTAGTCGTTGACGTTTTTCTCTATATAAAGAGAGCTAATTCTTGGACCCAAAAGCCCAAAACTCGTGTTCTTATATATCTCCTTGAGCCTCTTAACTTAGAAACCCTAAACCCTAGAATAATCATCAATAAATAGCTTAGTATAGTACCTAATCCCACATACAACAAATGGCATCGTTTGACTCGGAGGAAGATTTAGCAATCACCCAAGCATGGTACGCCGAAACTCGTCCTTCAACTATAGATGACAGCACGCGGGATTCCATGTGGTTGAATATTTTTAACAAATTTATTCACGATTACGGTAACCCGAAAGGAAGAACTGGTCAACAAATCGAGCAACGACACGACATCATCCTAAATGCGGTGGTTGAGTATCTAAAAATGAAACACCGGATCGACCACGCTACCCACAATATATTATCCCTTCAACAACTCGTAAGTATCTTTATGATTAATTCGACACAATCTACTCTTTTTCAATTTTTATGTAACAAACAAAGTTTTTGTGTTGTTTTTGTAGCATGAAGCCGTGAAAACGCGTTACTTACAAGAAAAGGGAGAAGCATTCATGTTTGAAGCCAACGTGAACCATATTGTAACCAAAGTCATGGAGTACCACCAGCTGGGTGAATCGGAAACGGATTCTTCTTAAGAAGATTGATAGTTTAGTGTTATTTGCTTAGGTTTTTAGGGTATTTGGTTAGGTATTTCGTAAGGTTTTGTGGGTACATCTTTGTGTAAGCCCTCACGAGACTATAACTCGTCCACTTGGGTCACCAAGTGGTTTAAAGGGTTGATGCACGTGTTAAGTGCATTCGTTGTTCGTCGACAAGGATTACGTTGAAATAAATTATAGTTAGGATTAGTATGTAAACATATTTCAATTGCCTACCGGTCTTTGGCGTGGATTGTAGTATATTACTCTATGCTTAGGGGTAGAGTGTCTAATTTACTTTGTTTACGTGTACAAATACCCTTATGCCGGTATTTGATTGAAAGATGATGAGAATGCGGTAGTCGATGCTGGCATGTCGGTTATCCTTATCCCAATGCCGGCTCGTTCAAAATTCAATGCCCAACGACTATTTTTTTAAACCATAAACCAGCAAAGACAAGTGCCGGCGTTGATACTAGGTCACTGACTATGCCGGCACTATAAAGCCGTTGTGCATTCATCTATTTAATGCAATGGATTCACCCATTGCACTTGATACCTCCAATGGCAAATCCATCAGCAACTACCGATTTCATCATTGCCATGGAAAAAGACAAACTTAGGAAAAACAAACTATCCACTCCGATGGGAAATCAATTATCATCCACCACCAACTCAAATCCATCAACAACAACCGATTTCATCATTTCCATGGAAAAAGAAAAACTCAAGAAGAACAAACTATCCACTCCGTTGGGAAATCAATTATCATCCACCAACTCAGTTGCCCTTATACTAGAAAAACTAAAAAGGAAGGAAGAAACCACCAAGTCAATTGCCGCAATGGAAGAAGAGATACGTAAGAAGAAAAGAGAAGAAGAAGAGGAAGCAAAGCTTGAACATTATCGCAAAGAATCTAAAGAGATCCTTAAAAGTCAAAAACAATCTAAGATAGAAGCGGATGTCGAGGAAGAAACCGAGTGGATTAAAAATTACTACATAATATCGGATTTCCAGGAAGATCACCGCCCTTCGAATCTTTTTTGGGATCTTGTTAGGACCGGTCCTTACATGAATAACTTCTTGGAAGGTAAGAAGTGCAGAATTGATTACGGTGATCTCTATGTACAAAATCGAACAATTGCACTCATAAAAATACAACAAGTTTCTTGCAAGATACAGAGGGAATAGGTATCAAGCTCAAGACGCATATACCAAGTGGAGAAAACAGCCTTTTAGGAATTTCAAAGCTGCTTTGCTTATTGAATCTCGTTCCAAGAAATGATGTTAGTTGCAATTGGCTTGAGATCTTTCATTTTATGTGTAACGGTGTTTATGTTTATTTCCTTAAGAAATGATGTTAGTTGCAATCAGTTTGGGTTAATGTTTTTAAGTTTATTTCCTTAAGATTATGTGGTTAATGTTGTTTATTTCATCAAGTTTCTTTCCCCTGCCGGCATTGACAAATACACCAAATACTATACCGTTACCTTTGTCGGCGTTGAATTGTGATCAACAAACAATGCCGGTCTCATGGTTACAATTTAAACTTATTATCAGAATACCGTCATTGAATTGTTCCATCTGTCCATGCCGGCATTCTGACGGTTACAAACACAAGTTATGTGGCAGTTACAAACTCATTCATTCCGCTTATTTGTGATTTACAAACTATTTTATCCCACTTATTTGACGGTTACAAAATCCTTAATACCAGTTTATGCGTCAGTTACAAACTCCTTCATTCTATTTAAGTGACGGTTATAGAAAGGAAAATCTTTCAGTCTCTCTTTGTATTCAATCTCCATTTTTGTTTCATCTTTCATACCAAAGACAATGGGTCGTCGCAAACCCCGTGAAAACCCCATACCCAATCCTGATGAATTTGTTGAAGATGGTGGAAAATCAAAATCAAAAGCGCAACAAGTGCCTGACGAGTCTGTTGGTGAGGTGAAAATAACAAATTTTATGCGGTAAGTGATGTCTATGTTGAATTGAAGTTTTTTTACTTTTAGGGTTTATCCCATAGTAGAAAACACAAAGTGAAACTTGGTTGTTTAGTCTTTCTACTACACTAAAAGTAATTTTTGAAATTCCAATTTGAAGTTTAGTTGCATGTTTGATTCACGGAAGAATACAATTTGAAAATCATGCCATATTATATGTCTTGAATCCCGATTTTATTGCATGTGCCTGCCGGCATACATATTTAATTGAATACCATGTTGGTTCCCTGTGCCGGCTTTGTATATTTGATCAATACTATGCCGTTTTCATTTGCCTATTTTGTTAAAAACTCTGTACTAAAATCCCACAGTACCGGCATTCCTAATATCTATTTGACAATCCCGGTTCCCAATGCCGGCAGTGTCGATATGTTAACTTACTATGCCGGTTTTTGTTGCAAAAAAATGTTAATTCTATGTCAAAAATTCAAAGACAACCGGCATGGTATTTTAATTAATTAGAATGCTGGCACTTATGTTATGTTCGATTTCTATGTCGTCTTTCATTATATAACTTAGTTTACATATTGGAACATAGGTATAAAGTAGCACAAAAGAACAAAGGAGAAGGCAAAGTTGTTTTAGAAGCAAAACGTAAGTCTTCTCGGCGTAGCCGTCCTGATCTGGCTACTGCTAAGGTCACAATTCGGGATCAACCTATAAGCTACTCAACCAGCAGTGATGATAATGATGAGTGGGAAACATATCATGTACCCGAACGAGCGGGTGGCTCATCCTCACAAGCTGTGGCTTAGGACAACCGATGTCGGAGTGAAGCCCCTAAGGATAATGAAAAGGCACCCCAGCCCACCTTCCCTGATAAATATGACATGATTCCAGACCGCGATGATGAAAAACATTGGGGTGAACCGATAAACCCGCAACTCTTATTTGCCTACAAACACTCTTGGGCTCGTTGGATCTATCAAACTTATGTAAGACATTTGCATCTTGTTATTATATTATTTATCCGTGATCAAGTGAATTTAATTAACTTTGGTGTGTTTTTATAGGACCACAAGAACACCTTCCGTGTTAGCCGCCATCAACAATCGGATGTATGGCCTTTGAAATATGAGTGTGACATTGTTAAAGCGTGAGTCAAAGCATCCGGGTTGTATCCATGAATAAAAATTATGTGGCCACCGATACCGTCACGGCGAACTGCTTTTGGAGAGTTTTTTGGTGAAATCGATACCATGCATTTTCCTTTTGGCGAGATGACCATTATCCCTGAAGATGTCCAAAGGATAATAGGTCTAGAGGTTCTTGGGAAAGCCGTTAAGGTAGGAGATGACTCTAAGGACCTAGGATGGGACAAGATCTATGAGCTGACTAAAAAGTTGTTTGGATGGAACAAGGAAACCACTTTGGCAAATATGTACAAGACAAGGCGTTCCCAGAAAAAGACTATCACATTCATCAAACTCATTGAATTGTTTGGGAACACGAAGAACAATGAATTGAATCCCGAACAAGTCCACCAAATCACATGGCTTATATGTTGTTCATCTTGGGCTTCGCTATATTCCCTGACGCTAATGGTAACAGGGTGCATATGAACAACCTACAATACTTGGATCCGTTGGAAAAGGTTCATGAGTATTCATGGGGCACTACTTTATTGGCACAGTTTTTGGCAAAAATGCGTCGAGCTTCTAAGGCGAACGCCCGTCAATTTAATGGGAATTTCACTGTACTTCAGGTATAGTCAACTACTTATTTTTTTGATTGTTGTCATTAAATTTGTTAGTTTCCAATTATTTATTTTCTTATACATTTCATTGGAACGATCTTTCATTGGCGTAGGTGTGGGCTTATGAACACTTCACAAAATTGTTCATACGGTATAAAGGATTGAAGATTTTCACTGAATATCAAGAGAATAGGCCTCTATGTCAGAAATACTACTTCGAAAATACGCCAAGGCCCAATAAAAAAAAAACATTTATTAGCTATGAGATTGGCTTTGGACTCGGTGGATGTCCAAGATGTTGTGTTTGACCCATATAGGAATGCCAGAGGAGTTTACTTGCAAAGGCGTGACAATGTTTCAATTTACAACGGACCATTATTTCATCCAAAAGTATTTGTTATGCACAACCATCACCGTGTAATGCGCCAACTTGGGTACAAGCAGAAAGATCTCACGGATACATCTTATCAGAAATTCTCTCATGACTTTCCTCAATGCCAATCAAATGAGAACCATACTCTCGTAGTTTACGACCCAAAACCTATTCTTGCACATTGGAGTTAAAGGGAAGAAGAAGGACTTGTGTTGGATAGGGCTGACTGGGAATTGGCTGAGAACGGTTATGAGAGTGAACCAACCTTCCTAAGAGGCCATCGGAAGTTCTCGCATCCTTATGTTGTACGCCCGGATATCGTAGTTGTTCCTCCACCACCAGCAGTCCCTCCACAACTCCCGAGGAAACTGTGCCCGCACTTCTACGACTCGTTACGTTGTTGGTACGTACGTCTTGTTCATTACCATTCTTTTAATCTATATCTATGAACTTATACAATTGTACATACTAAGTACATGTTTAAAATTTCCTTAACAGCGTCAGCGGATTGGAAATTTGTCAAAGTTCTTTAAGAAAAAGAACAAGAAAGGAGAGGTGCTGACCCAGAAAGAAATGGAGAACGTCGAGCAAAAGATAGACAAAATTGAAGACCCGTAGGCAAAAGACTTGTGGGGCGAAAGGAAGAAGAGGGTACACAAGAAGCCAAGAACCGAGTGATCGTGTGTTTCTTCTATAGTATTAGTTTGGTTTGAACAATCTAGTGTTGGTTTATGTTTGTTTGTGAGAGTCTTGAACAATGTGTTTGTTTGTGTGTCTTGCTAAACTCTTTGCTTGACTTGGTTTATGTTTGATTTGTTTTTGGGTTTGGAACCACATAACTTTGGAGTTTGTTCTTGTATACAATCTAGTATTTTTATTGTATTTATTATGTTGATAAACTTGTGTCAAATTACCTCTTTTACGAGTTTGAATGTGCCTGGATCACTTAAATTTCTAAGTTTTTCTTGATCTTGGCATGCTCGAAACAAGAAAAGTAATGCCGGTTCTCTAAATGATGAGTTAGCATTTAATCGTGTTTAGATACTATGCCGGCTGTCCAGTAATCTCCATGAAAAATATGATTTTAACAAAGTACCAAAGACGGTTATGATGTTAATTTCAATGCCGAAAAGGTTAATGATTTCTCCGGAAGTTTTTTCGTATTTAGGCATGGGTTCAAAACAAAGGTCTACGTCGACAAAGAGTTCCTGGCCGTAATTATAAAACACAACTATGCCGGCATAGGCATCAAAATATGATTTAATGTTTACAATTCAGACTTCCAAAAAAACAAAACGTTGCGTACTAGTGAACCACATAAATCCAAATTACTCATCGTCGCCTCCACACGTAATCGGTTGCATCTTCTCCTCTTGGAGAGGTTTCTTTGATAAGGCAAACGCATCCCAAAATTGGTGATTCTCCTCATACGATGCCATCCATCCCTTCCAGATATTGGGATCTAGACCCTTTTTTTTAATCATCCCACAGATAGGTGGCAATGGATAATTTTCTTTGAGTTTTAGAATAACGAAATACCGTTCACGAACGCCAAAACAACTCTTCTCTTCTTAAGGGATCCTTCGCATTTTTTCCACTTTGGGGTAAATGTTACTTCTACGGTGGGGTAAAATAATGAACAACACATCTAAATGTATCCGCCACTAGATGCCCACAAAGCGGCATTCTCATCCAATATTCAGAAGGAAGAAAGTTCATCTGTTGCTCGGGCCCCAATACTTGAGCATGCATATCATCAAACCCCTCGACTACACCAACCAATTGCTCATAAAAGCTCCTCTTGTTCACAAGTTGTTCGGCCATCCTCATTCTAGCATATTGGCATGGTGTCATACCTCTACTAACCGCCGTGTCAAAGATTCCTAATTGTTCTGTCACATCATGATAGCCACAATTTCCATCTCCGTCGACATCATCCGTATATAAAATATACTCGCGAATAACCTCAGGAAGTTGGTCTATGTAAGACTCGTATCTTGGTATGATAACTTCTAATTGTCCTACTTGTTCGGGATCCTTATACATCTTCATATTACCCTTTTGTAACAATAATATATCCAAACCATCCTCTGCAATCTCTACACTTGCAATATCTTCGATATGTGATGGGAGTCCGTACTTCCTTGGCCTACCCCTTTTCCTTGGAACTAAAACTACATCAACTTTGCTATCACTTTGGTTTGTCACCACCTTTGCCTCGTCACCTTGTTGTTCTTTGTCACTTGATGATGATACCTTTGGCGTCCTACCCCTTTTCCTTGGAACCTCCGCTAGATCGACTATGGGTATGGCTTTGGAATGCTCACCTTGTTGTTCTTTGTCACTTGATGATGATACCTTTGGCGGCCTACCCTTTTCCTTGGAACCTCCGCTAGATCGACTATGGGTATGGATTCGGATGCTCACCTTGTTGTTCTTTGTCACTTGATGATGATACCTTTGGCGGCCTACCCCTTTTCCTTGGAACCTCCGCTAGATCGACTATGGGTATGGATTCGGAATGCTCACCTTGTTGTTCTTTGTCACTTGATGATGATACCTTTGGCGGCCTACCCCTTTTCCTTGGAACCTCCGCTAGAACGACTATGGGTATGGCTTCGGAATTCTCACCTTGTTGTTCTTTGACTTGATGTTGATACCTTTGGCAGCCTACCCCTCTTCTTTGGAACCCTTGATGAGTTGGCTTTTGGTGTGGATACGGAGTCCTTCGTTTGTTGTTGACTTAGCGGTTCCTTCCTCGGCCTACCTATTTTGTTTGGAACCTGCGCTTCCACGAACCTTTGTTCCGAAATCTCACATGCGGTTAGATCTCGTTTCTTACTTGCCGCGAGTTCTTCTTCACGTTGAGTCATTTCTTTCAGTTCTACCCTTTGTTTTTTCCTTTTTGTTTTAGTTTGTGGTCTACCTATTGGATCTCCCTTTCTTGGATCTTCGCTTTGTGCGATCCATGGACGAGTAATTAGCCTTATTTGGCTCAACAAGACTTGCCGGCTTACCGAGGTGCCACGTGAGTAAGCTTCGAAGAATTCCTTTGCTTCGATTGTATCCCATGGAGATTGTCCGGGATCTCCCGAAGGGGGAGGGTCGAAAGATAGTTGCTTCCAAAATGGATCAATAACCTAAATAGGTATCACTTCTTCATACTTCACAAGCATATGATGACACGGAATCCCCAATGAAGACATGTCGGGACAAATACACACATCACCCGATTTTCCGTAATTTTTCTCATGTTCCATTTGTGTCATCATATGTTTTATTTCCCAATGAGAGACGTTGAATTCTATTCCTTGGAGCAACTTACCATAACGAAGAAATTGAGTCATCCTTTCCATTCAGCTTTTCTCAAAAGCCTCCTTGATCCTATTCATATCTTGCTTAAAGTATTGCTCCATTGCCTCGATGACCGTAACCACATTGCCTTGAACGGACTGGATGAGATCTTTAAATCTCCCATGAGCGGACTCAGCTGCACTAGTTGCTTCATTCGTGTCTATACCGGTTTGTCCATGCATGCACAAATTTTTCCTTGAACTTATCCAACCATTGAGTTCGACAATACCAGACGGCAGTCGGATAAACTTCGTTCCAATCGGCAATAAACTTCTCCAATCTCTTTTCGTACATAACCTCGGTAAGAGACCAATAAACTTTCTCCCAATGTCTTAGAAATTCCAACCACTTTTTATGATTTTCCGCATGTTCTTTGTCCACTCGCTCCTTTATCTTTCCTCTCTCATCTTCTTCTTCTTCGGGGGATAGTTTGTTCTTTCGAACATCTTCCTCTAGTTGTACCATCATTCTCTTATTAATATCCGCCTTTGCGGGTTCAAACAAGGCATGGCAAGTTTTTATCACATTATTACGTATATGATATGTACATAGGAAATTTTGTGCGTCCGGGAAGACGTCGGATATTGCTTTCATTAATGCGTCATCGTTATCGGTTACGATGACCCTCGGAAGTTGATTTTCCCGGAAGAACAATTTCAATTGTCGTAATGCCCAATGATAATTATAATCCCTCTCGTTTTACTTTAAACACCAAGCCAATGTGAATGTTACCTTGTCCGAGGTTTGCCCCACGATGTTGAACAACGACATATGGTATTTGTTTGTCTTGTAGGTGCAATCCATCAAAAGAACACCACAACATGTATTTGCCAATTGTGAAAGCAAAGGATGCGAAATGAATATTTGAAGGGGCTTCTCGTCCGGCCCTCTTTTAATGATACGCGTGTAGTTGTGATCCCAAACTATCTTCTCAAATTCTTGCATAACGCTCCTCCCTTGCCATTCGACCGTTCTAATAGTTGCTTGTGCGGCATAAATTGTACGTAGAGAAGACACGTTAGTCTCATCCTTTTCCTTGAAGCCTCTGAGAATTTGTCTCGGTTTGATAAGTGCTTTGGTCAATCTCTTTACATCCTCGAACTCGTCAAGTTTTAGCTTCGCAACTAAGGAGTGACCAAAAAAATCTTTCGGATCCTGGTGGTTATGACAGCCACACAAAACCTCACAATCCTAATTGTTCATGTCATTTAAATGGAATACAAGCTTAAACGGGCAATTATTCTTCCTCGTACGAGTCTTGTATACCCTATTAGTCTTCTTTGGATATACATAATCCTTTCTCTTGTGGCTATTCTTCTCCTTGTATTTCCCACTTCTCTCGCAAGCCATCTCAAAACGCCTCTTCGAACCTTCGGTATTCCTCACCAACACACACATGTTCTTAAGAGACGTCTCTTTAGCCCAAGCGATTGCTTCCTTTCGATCTGTTATTCCCTACATAAGAACAATTTCGCGTTCATTATAAGGTTCATTACTAGCAATCCATTAGTAAAGTTCAAGATACTAGGTGAAAAGTATTCTTTGGTCACATACCGGAGGGATTTTATAGTATTCCGACGTATCCCGATAAAGCGGCTTTGCATTTGTTGGATCAATATATGTCACCACCTAAAGATCGAATGAAAATTAGTTCTAAACAAAATTAAAACACTATGCCGGAAACCCATACCTAAGATGCTCGACCATTGTTAAAGATAATCTAAGTTAACCAAAACGGAAGACCAAATTTGAAACCTATTAAGGCATAAATGTTTCATTAGAAAACATCGCCGGAATCACGGTGCCGGCATTCTCGTAATCTATTGTCCCAAGCCGGGACAAAATTCCGTCATTGAAAATAATTGATATTGAACGCCGGTTTTGGTGCCGGCATTATCGATATTGATGGTACCACGCCGGTACCCAGTTCCGGCGTTGATGTTTATTAAGTTTCAATGCAGGTTTTTGGTTTGGGATGGTACTGCTTTCTGTATGTTTTTCATGCAGTACCGGCATGGTAACCTATCAATGAAACCATGTCGGTTGAATATTCCGTAGTATATTCCTTGGTAGGTAAAAAGGTTAACTGCGTACCGGCATAGTTTTTTAGAAGAATGATATGCCAAATCAATATTCAAAATGGGGGATATCGGTCTACCGACATGGTCGTAGTATGAATACCATGCCGGTACCCTGACTACCGGCATGGGATTCATACAACTACCATGTCGGCACCTAGGTATTTCAGTTGAAAAAATGGCGGGTTTAAAGAAAAAATTCGATTTTTCAACATCTTAGCAGCTTTACCTGTGTGTTGGGGATGCTACTATATTGTACAAGTTTACTTTCTTGTGTTGGTTCTTCAAGAAACTCTCCATACTCGTCAAAATCATCATTCAAGGGTGTTGGCTCAACAAAGAGTTGCAATTGAGAGTTGTTGTCGTTAGTTGAAGATTCAAGATATGCTCCTTGTTGTAGTTGAGCTAAAGATTCAACAACAACAATTCTCTCTTCACAATCATCTTCCATTTTTCCCAAAAAAATTTCTCTCTCAAAATAGTTTTCCATCCTTCTACTCTCACCTCACTAACCCAAATTCAAATAAAACACACACTAATCATTTATAAAAAAATCTTATGATTTTACTAACTATTATTAATCACTAATCCTGATTAGTGAGGGGTAGATTAGGTATTACGTAAAATACTTAGATAAGGGGTGACCCCGAATTGATATCTGGATCCAGTTTTTGTCCTTTTCTTATATCCCCCAATTCCTTTTTATATGTATCTTGTTATATGGGCGGCAAGTTTTAGTAGAGGGGCGGCAAGCTAATAAGACAAAAAAGGTCATTACAAGGAAATTGAAGTGCCCCTTATCAAAAAATCTGGAAATGACTAATTAACCCTTATTGTTGATAATCAAGGTTAGTAATGATAATCAAGATTAGTGTTGATAATTAATTTTCACTTATAAAACTCTAAAATCAGATTTTTAGAGTTAAAAAAAAAAGGTTAGAGGAGAAGAAAAAAAAAAACTTTTGTGATATTTGTGAAACCCTAGATTTTTGATTCACTCAACCAAAATAAGTGATTCCAGTGGCAAATTTGAGATGGGTGAATCTCTATATGATAGACAAAACAAATACTACATACCTCTTGATGGAGATCCTGATATGGTGTATTTTTTAGATGGTAGAGATGTTTTAACCCAAATTGAAGGTCAATCTCAACCAATTGAAGAAATTAGCCAACAAAGTGAAGAATCCAGCACTGAAAATGACCAGGTATACTTCTAAATTAGTTCCCATTAGCTTGTTGTTGATCAAAATTATCTAAAGTACGTAAAAAGATCAAATTTTTAAAAATTTCGAAGAACATACGGTTGGCTTTTAGCTAGTTACCACCAGTAGGTCACGCGATTCTGATTCGAAAATTATCAAATACCAACCGTGAATCGGTTCAATTTGGGAAAAACCCAATCGTAATACCAGTTACGGTTGGTAGAAATTTTTCGATACGAACCGTAAGTTAATTACGGTTGGCCATGTTCTTCAGTAGTTACCGACCGTAACTTTTCATGTGCATGGCAGTATTTACTGCACTTATTACGATTGGTAATATGTGAATCGTGAACAACCGTAACTTCTGTTACAGTTTGTTATGTAATTTTTGTATCAACCGTAAATTGCTCTGTATGTTTTCATTTTCTTTTCACCTTAGTTACGGTTTGTTATTAGAGGACCCTTATCAACCGTAGGTTAGTTACGGTTCCAAGTTTATCGTACTTACCAACCGTAACAATGTTACGGTTCGTGTTTTCTTTGTCATAACCAACCGTATCTTTATATATGTTTTCATTTTGTTGCCTTGTTTAGACTAATGTGGGTATATTGTTGTCCAGATCGTGGATGTACCTTCCCTAATGGATGAACAACCTTTAGCAAATGAACTTCTCACCCAAGATTCTAGCTTTCACTATTTAACCAAGGAGACATGGGAGGATAAAGATGATGCAAAGAAGTGGGCTAGAGAACGAGGCAAGTTGATTATGTGTATCATAGTTTGTAATGGTACCACTAGTGATAGTGCCTTTCAAATGGTTTGCGAGTGTAGTGGACAACATAGAAGTCACGCAAAAAAGGGACCGTTCACGCAGCAAAGACAAAGAGGAAGAATACTACTTTCACTAAGAAGACCCGATGCCCCTTCAAGCTTCAATTTAAAAAGAACGCGGCAAATAGGTTGTTTTTGGAGAAAGTTGTATGCGGTAGTCATAACCACCCAATACCGGAGAGTTTGCTATCACATTCTTATGTTGGACGCCTTACCGAAGAAGAAGAGAAAATCGTAGAGGCAATGACACAAATTCGTATGAAGCCCATTGATATCCTCGCTCACTTAAAGGGAAAAAAACCCACAAAATGCTTCTAATTTGGCTAACATCTACAATGCAAGAAGAAAATTGAAGGCTAAGAAATGGGAACAAAGGAAGGAAATGCAACAATTAAGGCATTTTGGGGAGTCGCATAATTACTCGGTTTTCCACGATGATGATGAGAAAGGACGAATAAGACATCTTTTATTGGCTCATCCTGAGTTTGTGAAGTTGGCACGGTGCTCTCATCAAGTGCTTCTAATGGATTGCACATACAAAACCAACAAGTTTGAGATGCCGTTGTTGAACATTGTCGGGCAAACTTCTACCAATGCTCCTTTTAGTGTTGGTTTTGCTTCTTGAAATATGAGCTCGAAGAGAGCTATGTGTGGGCACTAAAACAAGTGAAGTTATTCTACGTAGAGGGTTATACTCCAAAGTTGATTATTACCGACAAGGAACAAGCTTTGTTGAATGCAATAAGGAGGGTTTTCCCAGAAGCTCATAACCTTCTTTGCACGTTCCACTTGTGGAAAAGTATTGAAAATAAGTGCATGCGCCTTGTCCGTCCAACCAAAAAAAGCGAAATGGATAGAATAAATAAACTACCGTTACATAAACAAGATGAAGCAAAATAGAAATTTAAGAAGGATGACAAGTTGGCGGAACTAAAATGGGAAAGTTTCAAAACGGAGTGGAGAGCCTTGACCTATTCTATCACCGTGGATGAATATGAGGAGAGAGCTCGTATGTTAGTGGCTCATTGTAAAAGAGGTTATCCAAGTGTTGTGAAGTATTTGTTGGATAATTGGTTGGATCCGCACAAAGAGAAGTTTGTATCGGCGTTCACTAACCAATATAGGCATTATGACAACCAAGCTACAAGTACGGTGGAGTCATCTCACAACCGGTTGAATAAGAAACTTCATAGTTGTAATGGTGGGTTAGTTACGTTATTTGAAGCCATGGATTCGTATTTCCGCCGTGACCACGATAGAGTTCTGAGAGTCTTTTGAAAAAAGCCGAGGTAAAAAAACACACCAAATGGTTAGACAATGAGTGGCTAAGGGGAATTACATATCAAGTTTCGCACCGCGCAATTGATAAGATAATGTATGAAGTACAACATTATGAATTGGGGGATTATGAAGAAGAGTGTGTTTGTCCAAACATGACAAGTTTGGGACTCCCATGTCGGCATGTTAAAGCCACATATCAAGACAAAGTGATCCCGATTCAAGATGTTGATCCCTTTTGGCAACAATTAACATTCCGTGAAACAATTTTTGATCCACAATTTGGAGGAACGTTTGCCGATACCGAGATTGGAAAAGCTCTAGCCGAGAAATATGCTACACTAAGCCAAGGCCAAAGGCAAATATGGTTGAGTAACTTGAGAGATTTCGTATATCCATAATTTAGGTATGATATCAAGGAACCACCAAAGGGGAAGGGTAAGGGGAGGCCTCTTACCAAAAAAAAGAGGTACGTAGAAAATAAAAAAAGCAAGGAATTGGCGGAAGAATCAAAGAAAATAGATCCTTCGGGTTGTGAATGGTTGAGAAGGGAATATGAAGCGGAAGATGAGATGGAAGAGGATGTTCAAGGTAGAAACAAACGGAAAAGAGGTCAAGCGGATAAAGGAGAACCAAGCCGTCGAAATGTACGTAAAAATTGTATCGAGCTTCCTACTCAAGAAAGTACAACAAGCAAAATTGATGTTAAAGTAAAAGGTCCGGTATTTCGCTACAAAGAACAAGAAAGAAGAAAAGTTGTTGTTAAAGGAAATGGTTACAAAGAAAGTGGAAAAAAAGATGATGGAGTTAAAGGTAAAGGTTCCTATGTCGGTCCCGAGGTTTCCTCCCAAGATAGTTCAATAAAAAGACTTGTTGGTAAAGTTGGTGTTAAACAATTAGCAAGGAACAATGGAAAGAGTCCGATGGTTGAAAAAATTCTGTAAATTGGTGAGAAGGAGAAGGAGACGATTCATCTAAAAGGAGTGCCTAAACCACCACCTAGAGACGTGAATGGTCGATATAGCCGGAACCATTACATTCTCTATGAATATTACCTTCGTTTTTTCCCCGAATATATTCGTGGTTATATCAAGGCCACAAAGGATGTTCATGGTGATCGGAATTGTGGTTACCACGTCTTCGTGGATCAACTTGGACCCTTTGAAGACGCAAAAGGGTGGGGTTGTGACCAAGTTACTTACGTAAGGAAAAAATGCTTAATGGAACTACATGGTCACCGCGACTTCTATAAGCCAATGATGAGAGTTGAAAGAGACGAAACCGATGAGGTGTTAAATGAGAGCTTTGTGGAAATGGAAAGGCAGTTAACCAGAAATATATGTTTGACAAGCCAATATTGGATGTGCATGCCTATATGTGGCCAACTACTCGTCAACGCATTCAATTGCGTCATTCATTTAATCTACGGATGCATGAAGTCATGCTATTTGCCAAAGCTTGTTCTCGCTCTTTATATACACATATCAAAAAGAGTATTAAGAAATTATTTATAACATACATTAATCTTAAAATCCAAAGTCATGAGGACAACAAAATTACGTACCGACATGAAATATAGCTTCTTCCAAGTTAAACCAAATAGACCTTTTTTCTCTTTAGTCTCGTCGACCGCCTTCCTTTGAGCTATAGCCTTTTGAATATATGGCTGGGCCTCCGGATCATTATTGATCACATATGGATTACCAAAATGAGAATACCAAACCATGTAATCAGCATCGGCTTCTTTCGTGTTGTTACAAGGAATTGCCTCTCCCGTTCCGAGTTGGTATCTTTCTTGATGGCGATTTTGTTCCAAGCATCAACCGTTGGAGTTGGGCTGTAGTGGAGTACAATGGTGGGTCCTTTTGTCTCCGCTCCTTGCTTGGATAATTTGAAGTTTTCCTTGATAACCTTTTCTTGAATATGACCAATTTGGCGTAAAGTTCGACGAGGATTGGTCATAACGTAACCTGTGGGATGATACAATGGTCCGTTATAGCCTGCGGTCTCTGTGAACCTACGAACATCAACTCCATTTTCAATCATCAAATAAGGGTCAAAGATAACATCTTCAACAGTGAAAGCATGTATTTTCTCCCTCATTTGAATGAGCTTCTCCTCTTTGTTCCTTAGTTGTCTGCCAATGAACTTGAACTTCTTTCCCGTAGGGCCATAATCATGTTCTTCCCATTCAGTAGGAGGTCTCAGGCTCGGAAAGTGGTCATAAACCCATCCCTAAAAAATAAATTAAGTATAAACAATTGGCACATGACTAAAAATATAACAAACTAAGAAAAATGTAACTAAACTTACCATTAGAAGCGCAACATTCCTGGCAATTTCTGAAGCGCAACATTCCTGGCAATTTCTGTAGCTCCAACCCTAGAGGCCTTTCTTAGGCTGTCAAGTAAATATGCAAGGGTTACAGTGGCCCATGAATAGTTTTTGATGTTGTCCAAATTCCTCAACAGTTGTAGGTAATGAACATTCACCCTATTTCCCGAGTTATCGGGAAAGAATACGGTCCCAAGAGAATATAACAAATACGCAAAGGCTGTACGCCTAACTCTTGTTTCATAAATCACTTCACCTGCCCTTTCCTTTGCTGCTGTTCCTCCAAACTTGGTCTTCAGATTCTTCAACAATAGATTTTTGATGATTTTTGGTTTATGTGGTTCAAAGAGGTCATAACCACTGACCAATCGAAACTCCATCTCGGTTTCATCTTTCTCCCACCCAAGTGTTTCTTGAACAAGGATGTAAAGGTCAGTCCAAGACATGTTGTTGTCGAAACCTTCTGCCACATATTTTCCTTCAACTTCAAGGTCAAGAATTTGCTTCACATCGTCCGGTGTTATTGTCATCTCTCCAAATGGAAGATGAAACATATCGGTTTCAAGCCAATATCGTTCCCAGAAGGCAGAGGCCACAACACTATCATACTCCGATTGGCAATGAAGAATTCCAGGCCCTAGTCCTGTACTAACCACTAGATCGCAAACCGAAGCACATTCGTCACTTAATGACCAATGTGCAGCCCTTTGACGCTTGAGCAATTTTATGCATCTTGCATGGTCCTAAGAAAACAAATATACAAAAATATAAGCATATTATGGTGAACTGAAATAAACAAACAAAATGTTTCAAAATAATGAATGTTTTAAGAAAAGTAACAAAAAGTATACCCTTGTCTGACAGACTTTTGCGGACCAGGTGATAGGTTTTGTAAAACACCTTGATTTTATATCTATTGTTATGCTTTCTTTGTTATTTCTTTTGTAAAATATGTACCTTATGTTTAGTTTTGAGTATTTAGGTACTTTGGAGTCATTTGGATCAAAAGAAGGAGAAATTGTCAATTTGGAACATAAAAGGCAGACTCATCATTTCATAGGCGAGTGATGGAAGCGGAGCCAAGCCAGTTGAGCTTTACTTAGTGGCTTGTCACTGTTGGTGGCATGCATCATTTGTTGGGCGTATATATCAATTCACTCATTACCTGGCCCTAAATTCAAGGGAATGTGTTTCTCCTCTTCATTACACTCGACCTAAATTTCAGAGATTTGAGAGATGACTGCAGACATGAGAACCAGAGACGAAGAGAGAACCGGGTTGGAATCAGGGTTAGTGGTGGATCTGAAATTGAGAGGAGTGATTGAAGAAGATGGTGGTTTTTCCATTAATGGAGGTTGATGTAGCTGTAGAGTTTGATAGACACATTTTTGTGTCTGATTTGTCCTCACTGTCTCTATTGTTAATCACGATTTTTGTACTAATTTTGGTGTTTTTATGTTTGTTTAGGTGTTATTGGAGAATTACACTTATGCGGAAAAAGTTGCTTGAAAAGTGCTTTTTGGACCCCCTGGAGGAGAATTGCTATACGGACCCTCACTTTTGCTAAGGGGCACCCACGGCTATTTATAGCCCATTTATCCATCGCACCCATCTTCATCATTTCAAATTTACGGTTTTGGCGGGAAAAACAAGTTCTCGCCGGCAGATTTAGGGTTGACAATTTAAGCATGTTTCGGTGAGACTAAAGGGCTGGAATTGATTGGGTACTTTTCTATGGGCTAGACAGGGATGGTAGAGGTGTTGGTTTCGATCCAGTTTGGCTGGAATTTCCGCGAGAGGAAAATAGGGCAGCACATACACCAGAAGAGATATTCACGAGATTGCGCGAGCAACGGAGGAATCTGCACGTATCTGGAAGACCCTAACAACTATCTGGAGTGTGAAGGAGTTAAATATGGCAATCTGGCAGCTTTAGAACGCGTGGAGAAATCAAAAATCTAGATTATTTCCTAAAACAGGCCGTGAAGAATAATGCCGAGTAATGAAGAATTATATGAAGTTATGGCGAGATATTTCGGGGCTGTTGGGTTATAAATAGTTGCTGAGATAGCATAGAGGAGTTACGGAGAGATTAGGGAGAGTTAAGAACATTACAGAGCGAGAAAATCAAGTTGTAGAGAACTTCCATTTCTGCTGCTGCTGAAGAACACGAAGAACAAAAGACCACCAGAGGCAGTCGTTCATTGCTGCTGTGAAGAACATAAGACGTACATGCGACAATCGTTTTTTCTACAGTGTCAACGACATTTACTATTTATCGTTATCTGTAACAGTTCGTTTTGTAACAAAAATAATTGTTACAAACCAGGTTTTATTGTTTTTTCTTCCATTTTCATCATTTGTCAACACTTTGAGCAATAAAAATGATTTTTGAGCGTGTTTCCAACATGATGAGCGGCTAATTCTCTCACAACCAAGGCAATGAGGAATCTATTTACGCATGAATAATTGGTAATTATTTATTTTCTCTAATTTATAATTCACTCAATCACTGCTTTTGCAGAGTTTTTAATTGTTTGCAAAATTTTCTTCATTAGTTGTGATTCAATTAGATAGGTTATGCTTTGTTTAGATAATCTATGCTTAGGGGATACAATTAATTTTTGAGAATTTGCCTGATTATTTGTGAATTAAGAAATAAGGGACTTAAAAGATAATTAGAGTTTTGGATTATTTACCATCATTCATTCATGTGTAATAGTGGAATCAGTGTCTTGGTTATTTTAATATCTTGCAATCAAATTTTGAGTTAAGTTTTGTTTGTTTTTAAGTTTTATAAGTCTAAAATCTATTGCTTTCACAAAATCTCAACGAACCTATTTACTACAACTCGCTGCCGACGCGGACTTGTCTTTAAGCTAGAGTTTTTTTCTTTTTTTTCTTTTTTAGGTTTTTATTTGTTTTTGTTCTTCTTTACGTTTTTGGGTTTTTGTCTTTTCCTTACAGAATTTGGAATTTGGAGAGAAAGAAAATTTTGCCAAAGCTTTTGGTGAATACTTAAAGACTTGGAGTAAAAGGCAAAGCGAAAGGAGCGAAAGAAGAAGATTTTATTTATTTTTTTTTAAAAAAAAAGAGAGAAGCAAAAAAAAAGAGAGACATTTTTATTTTTTTTAGATATTTTTTTTTTTTAGACTTTCCTTTTCTTTTGCACTTTATTTTTAGACTTTGGACTTTAAACTTTGGGACATTATTTTTAAACCCTACGGAAGGGTAGTTTAAATATAAAGCGTGTGCGAGAGAAGGACGGCGATTACGATATCGCCTCGGCCCCTTGGGTTCGTACATGACATAGGAGTCGTGGCCCGAGTCGACTACAACGGTTCATCCCCCGTCTGGAACGCGAGGTAAGTTTGTCGAAACACTCGCGAATCCAGTGTCAGCGGGTTACTGTATTCCTTCGTTTGCATATATGTCGAGGAACTAAATACGGCTGCTTTAATTTCCTAGTAAAGGGCAAGGCCTGGCCATATGATAGGCTCGGAAACCTATAATAATATATACTGCAAGTGCACAACGTCTAACTAGTAGACAATGGCAAGTACAAGTCGTTCCCACGAGGAGTGTGAAATACTCTACCAACTAATACCAATAATCACTAATCGAAAAGATAATGTTTTTTAGAGTTTTTAGAAATTCGGACAAAATGAAATAATAAATAATCGCAACAAAATAGGCAACGGGTTATTAGGGTTTTCGATTTCCACCAATTCAATCATATAAAACTCTACTAATCTCTATTTATTACTCAAGACAAATTTTGAAATCAATCTCATGTCTCGGAAGATGAAATGTTAAATTCTAAAATATTGTTTCTCCGCTGTAACTTCCTTCGCTTCGTATGTAGCGATCCTAAAGCATTACCTATCTATCCTTGCATACGACGTCTAGGGATTTAACCGAAGCACGAAAATTCAAAAGCATAAATAATCAAGAAAATCACATAAACAATTGAGTACCAAGCTATATGAAGAGAAGTTACTAGTCAATGAATTATTATTAGAAATATCATCGTAGAGTTTATAAATTAAATTGGCTTCTATCTAAACCCTAACATGAATTAGCTAGACATGGGTTTCTCAAAAACCATAAACAAATATAAAATCAATAGCTAATCAAAATGGAATCGAAAGATGAAACTCCAAACCCTCGTCTTCTTTTCACCGTTCACGGCTCTGTAGCCGCTTTCTCCCCTTCCTCGGAGATTTTCAGTTCTCTTTTTATTTCTTTCTTCACGTCACAGATGTATTACGAACGAATGAGAGCTTGCCACGTCATCCTTCCAACACCATCTTTTACTAAAAACAGATGTGATATTAGAATGTCGCCACCACAATTATAAGTGCATTTCCCATCGAGGTAAGAAATTACTCCCTGCGCGTGTATGCAAGAAAATATACTCTTTCCTTATTTGTGGGATAAGGCAGGTGCAAAAGATTCTTTCCAAATATGATTCCTCTCTATATTGCGGCCATCCAATCTCTTTCCAAAACCTGACCAGCATCTAACTCAATCTGCGGCCTATCCAGCCCTGACCTTGCAATCAACTCCATCGATAACCATCTCACACTGCAATAGAACCAAATCAACCATCTCCTAGCTTTGCTGCTCCATTTCGGATTCACCACTGAACATGCCGTTTGCTCTGTTCTTTCGTTCCTTCCAAATGTTGGTAAAGATCTTGCATGCAAGAACGTGATTGCAAATACTCCAATAAAAATGGAAACATCACTACTATCACGGTCCCTCTCTTCACAGCTACTCCTTGACCGGCTCAACCAAAATCCACCTTCATTCGGCCCAAACTCTCCACATCACGTGACCACAGCTCCCAAATCGAGCTCCTTCCAAATCCAGGCCAAGTCGAAACTCAGGCAATCACCAAGTCCGGTCACAGCATCAGCTCTCACTTCTCGTCACTATGCCCAGCTAAACTTTGTAAAATCTCTCCTTGTACAGCTCAATCACCGTTGCAATCCCATACAAAACTCAAACTGAATACGAGAACAAATATCCCAAAATTCAGTCGATGACAAACCTCAGTCTGTTGTCGCTGTTGCTGTTAAGCCATTACAGTCGATTTCACGGCGCCATACAAAACCAGCCATTGTTCTCGAACCAACAACCCATCCATCTTTCAGCATCAAGACCACCCACGGCAAAGTGAATCCAATCGCAGATCACATCCAACCCTTTACCTTCTCAGCTTTGATTCTTCTCACAAATTCCAACCACCACTGCCAGCAGCTGATTCTCGATCATGAATAACCACAGCTCTACTTGACTGCAACCAATTTCAGCCATCACAATCTCCAAATCTGTTCCGTTCTCCCTGAATTCGACCACTGCCTTGGGCCGATTGCCAATAGCTCAGCCAATCCAACTTCTCATGTCTTCTAATACCTTTGCAGAGAGATGCTGCCATTCAAATATGACACGAATCTCATAATCCTCTCTCGACAACTCCATGATGTTCACTCAAACTCGAAACTGGCATCCACCGGCTGAGAAGCAAGATAATAAAGATTTCTGCTGCTCAAACCCGTGTACAATCCAACTGACTTCTGTCCACTCTCCATGTAAACAACTCCAGCGAGCTTGCGACAAAACTGAACCCCCAACTCCTAAATTCAGACCCAATTGCATCTTATATTCTCTTTCTAAGAACTTGCCACCACTGGATCACACAGCAACTCCAATCTTCTGTCCATACAAGTCCAACCACATCGAACCACCATTGCAACTGAATACGTCACATAACACCCATCATTCAATCAAAGATCACTTCAGCCAGCGTAAACCACTTTTGCAGCCTTGACAGTTCGAACCAAAGATCGTCTTCATTGCTCATTCTAGTCTCCATCGGCAAAGTATTAGAGAAGAAACTGGCAGCCATAAATGTATCTCTTTCTAACTCCCTGTACTCACAGCTGTGACCAATAAAACCAGCAAGACAAACCCATTTGCGTACCATAAACATCACCACTGTCTTCTATTCTCTTCTTTCTCACAAACAGCTACAGCACCATCGAGTTCTTCTCAAAATCCGTCGTATACGGCCATGAATCAATGGCAGCAACACTCATATCAAAACTGAACCCATGAAATCCATGGATGTCGCTGTCACCACTACCACCAACAGTTCACTCTTCTCTTCTTTTGCACTTCTTATTTTCCCCATCAGACTCGAGCCAATCTCAGTTGGCTTCTGTATCCTTTCCATTGCCTTTGATCACACGTAGTACACACAGTCCATCTCAACTTGTTTAAACACCAGATTCTTCATCACCGATTACCAACTCCAGTACCTACATCCGGCCACAACAACAACTTCGATTCGCTGAACACACTGCCTCAATGTGGATCCATCTCAGTCAACACAAGAAATCTTTTCTTTTCTTCTTTCAGGCCTTTTCACGAACAGTTTTTAGGCAGTCTCAGGTGCCAGAGCATCCCCTTCCTTGCTGGTTTTTGGCTCTCTTCCACAGCTTCATTTCACCTGCGAACACGAGATTCATCCACACCACACATTCATAACCATTTCCAACCTCTAATAATGCCTTAATTTCAGTCGTACATCACTGCGAAACCACCGGAAAAGTGAGTACTCGATGCCATTTTCTCGGCACAAAATTCACTTCACAAACAACCCATCTCTTGTACTTCAGTTCACATCTTAAATCCTCCTATACAGTAATCACTTAATCACAACCAAAATTGGGTAAGAACCCATCTCTGCCATTAACCCATGTAGTCGATGACGAAGGCATCCATAAAAGTCTACTCGGTTCTCGTCTTCATCAACTTGAATAAGAAATTGAATTTTCATTCTTCTGTTCAATAAAGAAACAAGGTATGGTGCAAGAGGAGTTTCACGTGCCAGCTTGAATGAACAAACACAATTCAGTTTGTGTGTTGTCCCTGGCATCGAGTAAGTGGCCACGTGTCATCATTAGCAAAGCCCAAGTGGAGTTGACGTGCTTCTCGCTGTGAAATGATGTAGTTACGGAGCAGGTGGCAAATTTTGTCGCAAATGCTATTTAATCTCCAACTTTAGCAGTTTAGTTTCCGGATGATCATATTTCCATTGTACTTTCTACGAAAGCACTAAAATAATATCATTAGCCAAATATCAAGTACTAGCTAATATAAATATGGGTGTAAAATGTAGAATTTACGTGCTTATCACCATACAAGATAAGGGTTCGGATTTCATCACATACGATTCTCTTCTTGAATCAAACGAGAAGAGGAACCCGAAAACATTACAAACTACCCCATAACTACTAATACAAACTTAGGAAAACAATATTTAACGCGAACCTAAGCGGAGGGTTTTTTAAAATTTGGAGGAAAGAACGAGACCAAATTTAGTTTCCGGATGATCATAGGGTATCATTAGCCAAATATCAAGCTTAATAGGAAAGTAGAATTTCGCTTATCAAAAATATTGGTTACTCTTTTGCGCCTTAGAAAACAATACTTTGAACCTAAGTTCATGATGGTTTAGGAAAGTCGTTGAGTTGAATGCGTGACTGCGCCGCCTTGTAATGCGGTGAGGCCTTGGGTATCAAAGCTCCACGCATATTTCCTCGCCTCTATTCAACTTACTTCAACTAGGATTGATTCCATAGAGGTTTGCTCAGATTGTAACGAGTTCCTTTTCAAAAGATTAAAAGTTGGTCTAGAAACAATCTAAGTGGAGCCATCATGCTTTTTGTTTGCTAGAAATCATTAGGTTTGTTGTGGTGGAGTCAGCCTTGTTTGTGTTTGCATAGAAATTCCCTTCCTTTTAGGATTTTTCTTTTTTCTTTTGTTTTTCTAGTGTATGCCCGAGGTCATTAGAGAACGGGCTTGGAAAAGAAACACTCTAGGTCGTTTGATTAGTGACAAACCTAGTAGTTCTTCTTGTGAAGGCAGGGAAATCGAAGACTCTTCTTTTGAGAGCCCCGTTTTTGGAAACTTCAGTTTTGAGAATCTGTCTCTTCGCGAGGAAATTACCCCTAGTACTTGATTGTGCGGCGATGGCAACTTTGAAAGATTACATGTTCCCAACTAGGACCAACCGAGCTTCGTGCATTAAATTGCCAGCCAATACGGATAATTTCGAGATAAAACCTAGTATTCTTCATATGATCCCTATATTCTTAGGAAAAGATGACGAGAACCCTTATTTTCATATTAGGGACTTTGAGGAAATTTGTGGGACAGTTTAGAATAAAAGACCTTACTGATGAAGTTTTGAAACTTAAGATGTTCCCATTTTCCTTGAAAGATAAAGCCAAGACATGGCTTAACAACCTACCAGCTGAATCCATTGAAACATGGCAGGAGCTTATTGCTGCTTTCTATATGAAATTCTACCCTAAGCATAAAATTGCAGCGGTTAGGCAAAAAATTAGTGCTAGTGTGCAACAAGAGGGAGAGTCTCTTTATAGGTTTTTTAGAGAGATTCAATGATCTCCTATCCTAGTGTCCTCACCATGGATTTGATAAGATGAAACTCGTAGAGATTATTTATGATGGTTTAGACTATTCGACCAAAGCCATGGTCGAGTCTATGTGCACTGGTGAGTTCACTAATAAAAGTGCTGAGGATGCCTTTACCTTCTTAGGAGTTGTTGCTGAGAAATCCCAACAGTGGGAGTCTTGTGTTCAACCCCCTAAAAGACTCTTGGTTAATAGAAGTTGCACCAATATGGTAGATACGAGTTTTGCGTCAGATGCGAAGTTTGCTGCTTTGTCTAGAAGGTTAGAAGCTTTGGAAATAGGTCAGTCTAAAAATAGGTCCCTTGTTGAACCTAATAGAACCTATCATGTCTCTATTTGTGGAATAGAGCCCGATAACTCATTTTGGGAAGGTCAGGTTAGTGAAGAGCAAGCTCATGCTGTCTATAACAATGCTAGGTTTGAGAACCGTCAGAATTTTGACCCATACTCAGAGACCTATAATCCTGGTTGGAGAAACCATCCTAATTTTTCTTGGTCTAAGGGCTAGAATCAAGGTCAGTCTAGTAATTCTCAGCCTCCCCCAGGTTTTGGTTATGCTAAGAAATCTTCAGGTCAACCCCAGTTCCAGAACCATTCGGATAAAAAGATCACAAGTTTAGAGGATACTCTCGCCTCGTTTATTAAAAGCTCTGAAAAGTTCAACCAAATGGTTGCGCAAGGGATAGAAGAAAGTAAGAGTATAGGTTATGCTAACTCTCGGGCTATTTCCGAGTTGAAAACCCAAAGTTAGTCGGATAAACGAGTCTTTGAGGGAAAAAGGTAAGTTTCCTAGTCAAACTCAACCCAATCTAGAGGAGTTCATGAAGTAGGTGGAAGACCATCAGAACATGTGAATGCTATTAAAACCCTTAGGAGTGGTATAGTGGTAGACAACAAGGTAACCACGCCTAATAGTGAACATGTTGTAGTTCACCCTTCCGAACCAGAAACCGAGGAGACTGATAGAGTCTCTAAAGAGACCAATGAGGGTCATATTGAGCCAGGCTTTGTTCCCAGAGCCCTGTTCCCCCAGCTGATAGTTCCAACTAAGAGGGAGTCCAACTTTAATGATATACTGGAGGTTTTTAAGCAGGTAACTATCAACCTACCATTGTTGGATGCGATTAAGCAGATTCCCGCTTATGCCAAGTTTCTTAAGGACTTGTGTACACGAAAGCGTAAGCTTAGTGTTCAAAAGAAAGCCTTCCTAGCTAGTCACGTGAGTTCCATTATTCAGAATACCACTACTCCTAAGTATAAAGACCCAGGGTCCCCTAATATTTCTTGCACAATAGGTAAATACCGTGTTGAGAAAGCTTTGCTTGATTTAGGAGCCAGTGTGAACCTACTCACATACCATGTGTACCTTAAGCTAGGACTTGGTGAGATGAAACCTACCCAGATGACACTTCAGTTAGCTGATAGGTCCGTTAAAATTCCTCGTGGTGTGATCGAGGATGTTCTTATTGAGGTCGACAAGTTTATTTATCCAATGGATTTTATTATCCTAGATACCCAACCTGTCCCTGACCCAGGGAACCAGATACCAATGATTTTAGGTCGCCCATTTTTAGCAACATCCAATGTGATCATTAATTGTCGAATTGGTATTATGAATTTGTCTTTTGGTAATATGACTATTGAGCTGAACGTCTTTCATATTAGTAAGCTACCCTCTGAACTAGATGACTCGAGCATAAAAGAGGTAAACATGATAGGAACATTAGTCGATGAGTCATTACCAAAAACTTTGTTAGAAGATCCATTAGAGAAATGCCTAGCTCACTTTGGGATTGATTTCGATGATGATAATGTGATTAATGAGGTGAATGCTTTGTTAGATTCAACCCCTTTGTTAGACACTAGTAATGGATGGAAACCTAAGTTCGAACCACTACCAGTTTCTAAGTCTACCCTAGTTCCTTCGTTAGAAGAGCCTCCTAAGTTGGACCTAAATCCATTGCCAGATACCCTAAAGTATGTGTTTTTAGGCCCGTCTGAGACTTTACCTGTGATTGTTGCTTCCGACTTGGATAGTGATCAGGAAAGTAGGCTAGTGACCGTCCTTCAAAACAACAAGGAAGCTTTAGGGTGGACCATAGCGAGACATTAAGGGTATAAGTCCTACTGTTTGTATGCATCGAGATCTATTTAGAGGAAGATACCAAACCTTCTAGGGTGATGCAACGAAGACTAAACCCTAATATGAAAGAAGTAGTTGAACCGAGATTCTTAAGTTGTTAGATGCAGGCATTATCTACCCCATTTCGCATGACGATAAGTGGGTCAGCCCCGTTCAGGTTGTTCCCAAGAAATCCGGTATTACTGTAGTCCAGAATGATAACAATGAGTTAATCCCAACCCGAGTGACCACGGGTTGGCGTGTTTGTATTGACTATAGGAAATTGAACAAGGTCACTAGGAAGGACCACTTTCCCCTTCCCTTCATCGACCAGATGCTAGAGAGATTAGATGGACATAGTCATTACTTGCTTTTTAGATGGCTACTACGGCTATAATCGGATCGTTATTTCCCAGAAGACTAGGAGAAAACCACTTTTACCTGTCCCTTTGGTACCTTTGCGTATAGACGCATGCCTTTCGGGCTATGTAACGCCCTGCGACTTTTTCGGCGTTGCATGATGAACATATTTTCAGATATGGTAGAACGGTTCTTAGAGGTCTTTATGGATGATTTTTCAGTGTTTGGATCATCTTTCGATTAGTGTTTGCATCATTTGTCATTAGTGTTGAGAGGTGTAAGGAAAAGAATCTAGTGCTTAATTGGGAGAAATGTCATTTCATGGTTCGATCAGGAATTGTTTTAGGGCATATCGTATCTTCTAAGGGTATAGAGGTAGATAAAGCCAAAGTTGACCTTATCAAGACTTTACAGGTCCCAAAAACCATAAGAGATATTAGGTCATTCTTAGGGCATGCAGGTTTTTATCGTCGATTCATTAAGGATTTTAGCTTGATTTCTAGACCTATTTGCAATTTGCTTGCAAAATATGTTAAGTTTGTCTTTGATGATGCTTGTTTAGAGGCTTTTGAGAAGCTTAAGACTTTACTCACTACCGCCCCCATAGTCCAGGCACCCAATTGGAACCTACCATTTGAGATCATGTGCGATGCTTCAGATTATGTTATTGGTGTTGTGCTAGGTCAGTGAGTGATGATATTTTCAATGTTGTTGTAGTAGTAAAAGGGTTGTCGTTCACTCGGACTTGATGAGATTGATTTTTAAGAATTAATAAAAGAAAATAAAAGAAAAATATATACAAATATTGTCACAGGATGAAGAGACACTGAGACGCAGGATTTCACTACTTTTCATATTGTTGTGGTTCAGTCATTAACTCTAGACAATATAGCTCAACAAAAGAAGTTGTGACTCTAATTCCTTGCCAAAAATAGATTTCATAAAACATTATATGTAAGTCGTAAGCATGACGCATCAAAAGTAATTTAAACTAAGCATGCGACATCAGACAAAATAACAAATAATTAAAAGAAATCATAAACAATTAAATCTATGCAAAAAGTCATATAAAGAATTAATTCACCACAATCATGAAAAGTTGCTTCCTCCGTCGTCCCCAATGATGGGTTCTAGCTCATCATGTTGGAAACACGCTCAAAATTCATTTTTATTGCTCAAAGGAGGTGTACAAATGATGAAATGGAGAAAAATAATGAAAATCGGGTTTGTATGATTATATTTGTTACAAACCGATCCACATAGTAAAAACGATAAAATCAAAGTGTCGTTGTCACTGTTGTTTTAAGACTGCCTATAAACTACGACCCCAAAATACGACGGTCCGGCGTGCGTTGATGTTCTTCGTGTTCTTCAATGGCGGCAGCAGCAGCAGAATACTCCAATTCGATTTTTATTGCTCTGTGGTTCTCCAAAACTCTCCCAAACTCTCCGTAATTCATCGTGTGATCCCAGAAGCGTATATATACCCATTTGGACCGAGAATAAATCCCTATAACTCCAAATAATCTCGGTAATCAATAAAAATATTTTCCACGGGAAATATTTCCTTCTTTACGTCTGTAGTGATTATCCCGTGTCTTCTGATGATACTATAAACTTCTGCAGGCTGGAACATGTTCTAGATGAAGCTAAGCACACGCCATCCCGAGGAGATCCAATGAAATCCCGTGAACTTCTCAACCAACCATATGTTCCCTGTTTTCTTCCTCGCGAATTAACTAGCCAATTTTAGTCGAGCCAAAGACCCAAACCAAGCCTGTTAGGCCCAATCAAGTCGTCACAGAGAGTTGCAGCGATTGAATCTCTCTCGAAACACCAAAAATCCAAATTTACATTCTGCCAGAGAAGACCCAAAAAATTCCCGCCAAAACTGATTTTTTGAATGAAGATGATGGTGTCCCCTTATCTTGTTCTGGGGTGCGAATAGCAGGTGCCCAACTGAGGTGCCCCTTAGTAATTGGGTTACCCCTTATCCAAAGTGGGAGTCCGAATATCAAATGTCCTCCGGGGGTGTTCCGAGCAACTTTTCGAGCCGAATTTTCCAACAATATTTATTTCCAAAAAATACCTACAAACACACAAAACACCATAATAAGGACGAAAAAGAGTACTAACAATACGAAACATTGAGGACAAATTAGACACATAAATGCGTCTATCAAATACCCCCAAACTTATTATTTGCTAGTCCTCGAGCAAATTTATTCTAGAAAATAAAAATCAATTGAACCCCTAGGTGGCCTTAGTGGCGGAGTGTTGTCTCCGGAGGGTTTACCAGAGGTGTACCCACAAAACCTTTACTCCAGACCCTAACTATCTACGCAGAACTTTGGAAGGCACTAAAGAATCTCCTTGGTTTGCATACTTATTGACTACAGGAGGAAGTACCCCGATGCGAAATTCCAATTGCTGTACACGAGTTTGCACTCAAGCATACTAAAATTCATATATAAGTGACAAAGCTCTACTCAGATAGTCGCACTATGGACATCAATACCCGAAGTCAAAACTAATCACATGGATAGATCAAGAAGATGGATATAGACAAAAACATAGATGGTTTTGATGTTTACTAAGTGAACGGTGTTTCCCATATCTGTCTGAAGGCCTCCGCCAAAATGAACCTATCCTAATGGATCGAGATACTAGTTCGACTAATATCAACACACTTTGGCATATACAAGGGAACCAAAGTGGTCGATAATCTAACTCTAGGTCAACACAATGGCATATACAAGGGTTCCGGTGGTCGACTTTATTGAATTTTTTCAGGTTGGTCCGATGGTCTGGTCTCATTTTTTTTTTTTTTTTTCACTTTTTTTTTTTTTTTGGTATCTCAATCACTCGAATTCACCCTAGCATTGGTAACAACTTGATTCTTGGGCCCCACCTAATCACTTAGAGAAACATAGTTTACAAAGAATAAAACAAAATAAAAACAAAAGTGAAAAGGACTCAACGAGATATGGTGAAACTATCATGTTATTTCTAACACCTGAGCTCTGTGCTTTTATGAATAGACTCTTTAGATGTTGCCATCTAATCAGATTGGTTCCTCAACTCCTACAACCAAAATTCTTCCATCCACTTAGATTGGTTAGTGCCATCCTTAATAAGCATAAATTTCTAGTCTCAGAAGTTTATTTATTGCAACTAAAAAGTTTCTCCCATACCCCCAAACTTAAATCTAACATTGTCCTCAATGTTCTAAAGATGAAATTAAAAGCATGAACAATGAGAAATTGTTACCATTTGAAGCAAAAGAGTTAAGGAAAGATATTACCGTGTTGCATGAGCATGGGTTACCTCCCAAGAAGTGCTAAGTTTAAAGTCTTTGACCCAGGACATCGAAGGAATTAGTCACCTCATAGAATCATAAAGTAATAGCTAGGAATAATCAAGCGGATCACCAAAACCGAATAGGGCTATCACAAGTAAAATGAATCTACAACATCCCAAGAAAATTAGCAAATAAAGCACACCCTTGTCTAGTTTCCTGTTTAAGACAACTACAAATAGCTGTGGTTTAGGTTCGTGTTCTATAACTTTGGGTCTAGATAACATATTTTCATGGGTTGCATTTCCTCAAAAGTTAGATCCGAATGCTCAGGTCCTAGAGTCTGGAAAAACTCGAATAAGAACTTAGAAGCACATAACATTAACCTGAATAACTGGGGATCCTCTAAGTCAATCAGATTTGATTCACACAGTTGACCACGGTGGTGGTCATTCATAGAAATATGTGTCGACCCTAATCTCCTAAAGTAATTAGGTTTAGTCTCAAAACTTAATAACTGACACATTTGTAACTCATATGTTCCCACAATTGAAAGAAAAGTTTTTGGTGGGAAAACAAAGTCAATTTTAGTATCATAGCCTGGGTTAACCACATCAACCAGAGGATGGGTTTCTAACAACTGAACTTCTTCCTGGACATTATTAGGTTCGGGAGAGCTAGCATGAAGGTGATCTGGCACAATGGTTGAGGCACGTATATCAAGTCCCAAGTGAGGGATCTCTGTAAGAGCTAAAGGTAAGGCACAATGAGAATGATAATCACCCCCAAACTTAGAATTTTGGGTGTCTCTAGATAGACTAGCTACAATTTCCTAATTTCTAGATCATCGGAATCCCGAAAATGGTCAATTGCTTCTTCTAAGTTATACTCAGGTGATGCATCCTCACTCATATTTAAAAGCTCTACGAGTTCATCTTCTTCGTCTAAGACTATTGTTTTTAAATCGTTAGACTCTAAAATAATATTCTCAGGATAAACTCGTTCCTCTAAACCATTAGCGACTTCGTAAACGGGAAATACTACATCGTCTAAAACAATATCTCTAGTCAAATCCTCGTCCTTTTGAATAGGTGAATAATTGTTAAAATTATTAGGATCGAACCAAATAACTCTATTATTATAAAGCTCAATTGGAGTAGCAAATTCTGATCACTATGCCTATTTATTTCAAATTCTTCATCAACATCATCCTCATCATAATCATTATTATAATAACATGAAAATGGTTGAAACTCATCTAAACAAGTAGTGTTACCAATTCTAACCTCATCATTTTGATTATGTGAATAACTATCTTCATTCTCAAAGGTATTATTGGATACACTATATTGGAAATTCAAGTTATTTCGAGCAATACTTTCATTCGTCTCTAACTCAAGTCTACGTGTCGACTCAGCTATCCTCTCAAGGGTCTCCTCCAAAGAAAGTTCCCTTAGTGTTGGATCTAAGTTTTGAGTTAATCTATTGAGGATAGCTTCTAAAGATTTAGTCGTTGTTGCAGTCCTTTCGTCCATAACTACGTTATTTACCTCAGCTAACTTACATGTTGATTCAGCTAACTTTTGTGTCGACTCAGCTAAACCCCTGAGGGACTCTTCTAGAGAAGGGAGATGAACAAAAGGATCATAATAAGGACTACTTTTCAAAAGTTTGATTGTATCCTCTAGAGACGAAGAACTATTACTATAATCTTCTTGCTCGAATGACCGATGCACATGTGGATAGTAATTGGGCTCACCATGGTATGACCCATAACCTTCCAAAGGTTGGCGTTCCCAACCACTATTCACACTATGGTCATAAAAAGAGTGATGTCCATAATGTTCAGTTGGATATTCATATTCATTGTGATGGCTATTATAATACCAGTTTGACATCCTAACTGCAAGGGAATTCTACACAAACACAAACAAGGCTGACTCGACCAAAACAAACCTACTGATTTCTAGCAAACAAAAAGCATGATGGCTCCACTTAGATTGTTTCTAGACCATCTTCTAATCCTTCGAAAGGGAATTCGTTACAATTTAAGCAAACCCTCGGAATCAATCCGAGTTTAAGTAAGCTGAATAGAGGCGAGGGAAGGCTGCGTGGAGCTTTGATACCCAAGGCCTCACCACATTACAAGGCGGCGCAGATCACGCATTCAACTCACGTAAAACCATCATGAACTTCGAAATATGCTTAAAAGAGTAACCAATATTTCTCGAATGACTTTCCTATTAAGCTCGTTACCCTATCGGTCTCGTTCTAGTCAAAATTTTAGGCTTAGGTTCGTGTTTGGTTTCGTTTTCCTAAGGCGGGCAAGAAGAGAACGGTGATGAAATCCGAACCCTTATCTTGTATGGCCAGTCCTTGCCCTTTACTAGGAATTTAAAGCAGCCGTTTTCAATAACTCAACATATATTCACACGAAATCATCCAGTAAACCCGCTGACAGGGGATTCGCGGGTGTTTAGAATTCTTACCTCCCGTTCCATACGGGGGATGAACCGTTGAAGTCGACTCGGGCCACGACTCCTATGTCGTGTACGAACCCGACGGGGCCGAGGTGATATCGTAATCACCGTCCTTCCCTGTGCAGTTTATATTTAAATTACCCTTCCTTAGGGTTTAAAATTAATAATGTCTGATAGTCCAAAAATAAAGTCCAAAAATTAAAAAGTCCAAAAATAAAAAAAATTACAAAAAAAATTACCTAATTAGAGTTTCTAAAAAAAATAAAAATAATAATTACACTATATACAAAATATATATTTTTTTTTTACTCCGTTCGGATCTCTCTTTTCTTTCCTATTTTGGCTTTGCTTTTCTTTTCAGCAATTTCTCTTTTTCTTTCGCTCCACTCCAAATCTGAAAGCAAACAGAAATACCAAAACGCGTAAAAAAGAACAAAAATAATAAAAAGAAAAATAAAACCTAAAAACAAATCTATACACAAGTCCGCGTCGGCGGCACCAAAATTGATGGTTATTTTCAATGTTGTTGTAGTAGTAAAAGGGTTGTCGTTCACTCGGACTTGATGAGATTGATTTTTAAGAATTAATAAAAGAAAATAAAAGAAAAATATATACAAATATTGTCACAGGATGAAGAGACACTGAGACGCAGGATTTCACTACTTTTCATATTGTTGTGGTTCAGTCATTAACTCTAGACAATATAGCTCAACAAAAGAAGTTGTGACTCTAATTCCTTGCCAAAAATAGATTTCAAAAAACATTATATGTAAGTCGTAAGCATGACGCATCAAAAGTAATTTAAACTAAGCATGCGACATCACACAAAATAACAAATAATTAATAGAAATCATAAAACAATTAAATCTATGCAAAAAGTCATATAAAGAATTAATTCATTTACCACAATCATGAAAAGTTGCTTCCTCCGTCGTCCCAGTGATGGGTTCTTGCTCATCATGTTGGAAACACGCTCAAAATTCATTTTTATTGCTCAAAGGAGGTGTACAAATGATGAAATGGAGAAAAATAATGAAAATCGGGTTTGTAACAGTTATATTTGTTACAAACCGATCTGTTACAGAAAACGATAAAATCAAAGTGTCGTTGTCACTGTTGTTTTAAGACTACCTATAAACTACGACCCCAAAATACGACGGTCCGGCGTGTGTTGATGTTCTTCGTGTTCTTGATGGCGGCAAGAAGCAGAGAATACTCCAATTCGATTTTTATTGCTCTGTGGTTCTCCAAAACTCTCCCAAACTCTCCGCAATTCATCGTGTGATCCCAGAAGCGTATATATACCCATTTGGACCGAGAATAAATCCCTATAACTCCAAATAATCTCGGTAATCAATAAAAATATTTTCCACGGGAAATTTCCTTCTTTACGTCTGTAGTGATTATCCCGTGTCTTCTGATGATACTATAAACTTCTGCAGGCTGGAACATGTTCTAGATGAAGCTAAGCACACGCCATCCCGAGGAGATCCAATGAAATCCCGTGAACTTCTCAACCAACCATACGTTCCCTGTTTTCTTCCTCGCGAATTAACTAGCCAATTTTAGTCGAGCCAAAGACCCAAACCAAGCCTGTTAGGCCCAATCAAGTCGTCACAGAGAGTTGCAGCGATTGAATCTCTCTCGAAACACCAAAAATCCAAATTTACATTCTGCCAGAGAAGACCCAAAAAATTCCCGCCAAAACTGATTTTTTGAATGAAGATGATGGTGTCCCCTTATCCTGTTCTGGGGTGCAAATAGCAGGTGCCCAACTGAGGTGCCCCTTAGTAATTGGGTTACCCCTTATCCAAAGTGGGAGTCCGAATATCAAATGTCCTACGGGGGTGTTCCGAGCAACTTTTCGAGCCGAATTTTCCAACAATATTTATTTCCAAAAAATACCTACTGCTGCTGCTGCCGCCATTGAAGAACACGAAGAACATCAACGCACGCCGGACCGTCGTATTTTGGGGTCGTAGTTTATAGGCAGTCTTAAAACAACAGTGACAACGACACTTTGATTTTATCGTTTTCTGTAACAGATCGGTTTGTAACAAATAGAACTGTTACAAACCCGATTTTCATTATTTTTCTCCATTTCATCATTTGTACACCTCCTTTGAGCAATAAAAATGAATTTTGAGCGTGTTTCCAACATGATGAGCTAGAACCCATCACTGGGACGACGGAGGAAGCAACTTTTCATGATTGTGGTAAATGAATTAATTCTTTATATGACTTTTTGCATAGATTTAATTGTTTTATGATTTCTATTAATTATTTGTTATTTTGTCTGATGTCGCATGCTTAGTTTAAATTACTTTTGATGCGTCATGCTTATGACTTACATATAATGTTTTATGAAATCTATTTTTGGCAAGGAATTAGAGTCACAACTTCTTTTGTTGAGCTATATTGTCTAGAGTTAATGACTGAACCACAACAATATGAAAAGTAGTGAAATCCTGCGTCTCGTTGTCTCTTCATCCCGTGACAATATTTGTATATATTTTTCTTTTATTTTCTTTTATTAATTCTTAAAAATCAATCTCATCAAGTCCGAGTGAACGACAACCCTTTTACTACTACAACAACATTGAAAATATCATCAATTTTTGGCGCCGCTGCCGGGGAAGACCCAAAAAATTCCCGCCAAAACTGATTTTTTGAATGAAGATGATGGTGTCCCCTTATCCTGTTCTGGGGTGCGAATAGCAGGTGCCCAACTGAGGTGCCCCTTAGTAATTGGGTTACCCCTTATCCAAAGTGGGAGTCCGAATATCAAATGTCCTCTAGGGGTGTTCCGAGCAACTTTTCGAGCGAATTTTCCAACAATATTTATTTCCAAAAATACCTACAAACACACAAAACACCATAATAAGGACGAAAACGAGTACTAACAATACGAAACATTGAGGAAAAATTAGACACATAAATGCGTCTATCAGTGAGAAAACAAATTACTTCATGTGATTTACTATGCTAGCAAAACTCTGAATGATGCCCAGTTGAACTATACAACTACAAAGAAGGAACTGTTGGCCATTGTGTTTGCCTTAGACAAGTTTAGACCCTATCTCTTAGGTTCTAAGATCGTAATCTATCCGATCATGCCGCTTTGAAATACCTTTTGTCTAAGAAGGATACCAAACCTAGATTGATTAGATGGATCCTTTTATTACAAGAATTTTGTCCAGACATTAGAGACAAAAGGGTGCAAAAATGTAGTAGCAGACCACTTGTCTAGGTGGTTGTTAGTTCCCCTAATGATTCCCTTCATATAAGGGATAGCTTTCCGATGAACAATTGTTCTATGTTTCCCAATCACCCTGGTATGCAAATATAGTGAATTATCTTGTTACTGGTCGAATGCCCAACATTGGGGTAAACAAGATCGTTCTAGGTTTTTATCCGAGGTTAATCACTTCTTTTGGGATGATCCTTATTTGTTTAAGTATTGTCCAGACCGGATTATTAGGAGATGTATACCTGAGAGTGACTAGTTCAGTATTATTTTCTTTTATCATTATCATGCTTGTGGGGGTCACTTTAGTGCTAAGAAGACTGCTGCTAAGATATTGCAGTGTGTATTCTATTAGCCTTCATTGTTTAAAGACTCCCATAGTTCTTTGTGTTACTTGTGAACGTTGAGAAATTAGGAACCATTTCCGAAGGAACATGATGCCCTTGAACCCTATTTTAGTTGTTGAGGTCTTTGATGTGTGGGGTATTGACTTTATGGGTCCGTTTCCTAATTCTTTTGGTAACCTATACATCCTTGTCGTTGTAGACTATGTCTCTAAGTGGATTTAGGCGGTTGCGTGTAAAACCAATAACCATAGGGTTGTGATTGAGTTCTTAAAAAATAAGATACTTACACGTTTTGGTACACCGCGAGCTATAATTAGTGATGGAGGGTCGCACTTTTGTAATGGACCTTTTAGGCTTCTGATGAAAAAATATGGTATTACACATAAGGTAGCTACCCCGTATCATCCGCAGACTAGTGGTCAGGTAGAGGTTTCTAATATGGAGATAAAACGTATATTAGAGAAAGCAGTTAATCCTAATCGGAAAGATTGGTCGTCTAGGCTTATTGATGCCTTATGGGCTTACCGTACTGCGTTTAAGACCCCCATTGGAATGTCGCCTTATCGACTTGTGTATGGCGAGGCATGTCATTTACCTGTTGAGTTAGAACATAGAGCTTAGTGGGCTGTTAAGCAGCTAAATTTTTCACTTGACAAGGCGAGAGCCGGAGGAAACTCCAGCTCAATGAGTTGGAAGAGATTCGTATAGATGCTTACGATAGTGCTAAGGAGTATAAGAACAAAATGAAACTTGTGCATGATAGAAATATTTTAAGGAAGTCATTTTCTCCAGGTCAAAAAGTTTTTCTGTATGATACCCGCTTGCATCTTTTCCCTGGAAAGTTACGTTCTCGGTGGATGGGTCCTTTTATTGTTCGCACTGTCTTTCCTCATGAAGCTGTTGAGATCGAGACACCAGATGATATTAGTTCTTCAAAGGTTAACGGTCAGAGATTGAAACCCTTTTAGAGCCCTTTCCTACAGGTGATGTTGAGGAGGTCCCTCTGGAGGACCCTGTTTACCCTTGATTGACCATCGAGGCGATTGTATGTTGTATATTAGTTTTTGATTTCTCTCTTCACCCAGGTACTATCTTTCCGACTTCTCTCTTTCTGATTCCTCATGTTACTTTACTTTTGGTATTGCTCTTTCATTAGAAACATTGAGTACAATGTTAGATTTAAGTTTGGGGTGGGGAAGAAACTTTTTGTTAGCTTTTAGTTGCAATAAATAAACTCCAGAGCCTAGAAATTTATGGTTATTAAGGTAAGCACTAACCAATCTAAGTGGATGGGAGCATCTTGGTTGTAGGAGTTGAGGAACCATCTGATTAGATGGAAACATCTAAAGAGTCTATTCATAAAAGCACAGAGCTCAGGTGTTAGAATTAAAAAAAAAAACATGGTAGTTTCGCCATATCTCGTTGAATCCTTTTCACCTTCTGTTTTTATTTTTCTTTTCTTTTAAGTGATTTGGTGGGGCATACGATTCAAGTTGTTACCATTGCTAGGGTGAAATAGATTGATTGGGATACTCAAAAAAAAAAAAAAAAAAAGAAAGAATTGAGACCAGACCATCAGACCAATCGGAATAAATTCAATAAAGTCGACCACTGGTGCCCTTGTATATGCCAGTTGTGTTGACCTAGAGTTAGGATTATCACCAATGCTGGTTCCCTTGTATTTGCCCATTTGTGTTGATATTAGTCGAGACGGTATCTCAGTCCATTATGATAGGTTCATCCTAGTAGTGGCCTTTAGACAGATATGGGAAACACCGCTCACCTTAGTCAAACCATCTACGTTTTTCTCTATATCCATCTTATTAATATTTCCATGTGATCGGTTGACTCGGTTATGATGTCCAAACTATACGAGTAGAGCTGTGACTTATATATGAATTTTAGTATGCTTGAGTGCAAACTCGTGTACAATAATTGGAATTTCGCATCAGGGTACTTCCTCCTATAGTCAATATTGTATGCCAACCAAGGAGATTCTTTAGTGCCTTCCAAGGTTTTGCGTAGATATCTACGGTCTGGAGTAAAGGTTTTGTGGGTACACCTCTGGTAAACCCTCCGGAGACAACACTCCGCCGCTAGGGCCACTAGCGATTTAACGGCTTGCTGCACGTGCTAAGTGTAGTCATTTTATTTTCTAGATTAGATTTGCTCGGGACTAGCAAATAATAAGTTTGGGGGTATTTGATAGACACATTTTTGTGTCTGATTTGTCCTTAGTGTCTCTATTGTTAGTCTCGATTTTTGTACTAATTTTGGTATTTTTATGTTTGTTTAGGTGTTATTGGAGAATTACACTTATGCGGAAAAATTTGCTCGAAAAGTGCTTTTTGAACCCCCGGAGGACAATTGCTATACGGACACTCACTTTTGCTAAGGGGCACCCACGGCTATATATAGCCCATTTATCCATCGCACCCATCTTCATCATTTCAAATTTCTGGTTTTGGCGGGAAAAACAAGTTCTCGCTTGGCAGATTTAGGGTTGACAATTTAAGCATGTTTCGGTGAGACTAAAGGGCTGGAATTGATTGGGTACTTTTCTATGGGCTAGACAGGGATGGTAGAGGTGTTGGTTTCGATCCAGTTTGGATGGAATTTCCGCGAGAAGAAAACATGGCAACACATACACCGGAAGAGATATTCACGAGATTGCGCGAGCAATGGAGGAATCTGTACGTATCTGGAAGACCCTAACAACTATCTGGAGTGTGAAGGAGTTAAATATGGCAATCTGGCAGCTTTAGAACGCGTGGAGAAATCAAAAATCTAGATTATTTCCTAAAACTATATGAAGTTATGGAGATATAGTTATAAATAGTTGGTTTGAGATAGCATAGTGATGCGTGTCGTAGGTGCAATCAAATTAATTAATACTTTACTACCTAATAACTAGTAAATAGGGTAGTAATGAAGAACTAAAAATATGAAAAAAAAAAAAAATAAACAAAGTTATGGAGATATATTTACGGGTTTGTTCTTTTTGGGTTATCCGCTTAGCTAGCCCCAAAAAATAGTTCGCTTAGTTAGATAGCATCCGCTTACAAGATGGAGCATTAAGATTTATGTTTTAGAGAGATTAAGGAGAGTTAAGAACATTACAGAGCGAGAAAATCAAGTTAGTAAAAACAAACGATAAGAACTTCCATTTTCATATGTTTAAAAACTAGGAATTCATCCTCAATCAATAAAAAACACGAAGAATTGTGTGTGTAGAGATGTGTGTAGAGAAAAAGACCAAATCTTCCAAGGATTAGAATCCTTTTCCTTTTTGCAATTCAATCTCCAATCCAACTTTTTCTCAACTCTTCCACCTTCTCTTTCCAAATTTGAGTCCACTCCTCCATTCATTCCTGCCGTCTTCATACCCATGGAGAACATAAGACGCTCTGAAAACGGCCATGCAAATTTCTCCGTCGTTAGTCATTTTTTCTACAGTGTCAACGACTTAATCTAACGGTTACTCGTTATTTATCGTTCTCTTCAGGACGTCGAGTTTCGGCTTTTGTAACATAAAAAAATAATTGTTACAAACCCGAACCCATCTCTAATTCCTCCATTTTGACTCTTAAACTCTCTCGTTGTTCTTCATCTAACTCGACCATCGAGCTTTTAAGCATCTCAATCCATTTGACTTCATACCCAAGCTTCTCGATTCGTTTCTCTCCTTCTCAGATTTCACTCAACAACAAACCCATTTTTCATTTCGGGAGACACTCCCGTGGTGAAATTGAGATATCCCCTCGACCTAGGGTTGTAATGATTTGGGAAGATATTTGCACCCAGTGATAAGGACCACCCTCTGATAAATGATAAGGGGTACCCTGATGACAACCCCCCTTAGCCTTGATTGGGCCTAGCTTTAGTACTCCTCCAAATTGGGTCGCCCCTAACCTCAACCTGGCTCCATATATCATTTGTCAACACAAAGAGTTATGAGGACATAGAGTTTTGCTAGTATTAAGAAGTTAGAAATGAGCACCATAATGAGAGAAATTAAAATGATTTTGACCCTTGAATTTCATAAATCCATAACAATTTATAACTCTTTTTTTACCTTGCGTGTTTCAACATGATGATCCGAATGTAGCTATGTAAACATACCTAGAAATATGCTAGGGACTCTAAAATCTTTAAAAAGTTGGAATTTTTATGTAAAACTTTTTTTCTTTTTTTTTAAAATTTTTTAAAAGTCAATTTCTCATAGTGTTAGCATCAAGTGTTTCCAATGGTGGATATTTAGAAACAAAATCATCCAAAAATACTTTGACACATACATTCAAACCAATTAGAGGTAAAGGAGAAGAATCAATAGGCAAAGGGTTAGTCAAACCTTTCAAAAATTCTTGTATTATAGAATCCTCTTCATCCTTAAAAAATTCAACCAAGGCAAGGCCTCTACTTCATCGTTATTCCTAAGCATTCATCTAATTTCACCATTTCAAGAGAACTTCACCCATTCTATTTGACCTTTGTTCAACAGAGTTTCAATTTCCAAAATCCATTATCAGCTGGTATTTCAAGAGTTAATCCAAATATCGTCAAGCATCAACATCTCACAATTTCAATGAAGAATTGGCAACAATTTCCATCTTAACTCGAAATCTTGATCAAGTTCGATTCAAACCTAAACGGTAGCCAGATATCTTCTCAAATTCTCCATCTGTTTGCCACCACCTCTTCCACGAGATCTATCGATTAGCCACAAAACCCAATGTTCCACTTACCATCGCTTCACTCTTCAACTCGCATTCAAATCTTCAATCGAACCCATCTCTAATTCCTCCATTTTACGACTCTAAATCTCGTTGTTCTTCATCTAACTATCGAGCTTCAAACAACGGCCACCAAACCCATTATTCGACTTCACTAAAGAACATCAATTCCTTCTCTCTTGTCTCACAAGCATCTCAATCCATTCTTTGCTTTATCCTCGATTGCATTCGCAGTTTCCTTCATACCCATCTTTGTCCGAGCTTCTTAGCTCTCCTTCTCATCTCGATTTCACTCAACAACAAAACCCATTCCTCAAATCGACCGCCATCATCTCCTTCTCTTGGTTCGATTGAAACCCTAATTTACACCCTACACCGGTATCTTCCATCGTGAATAAATCTATGAACGGCAACCGCTACCAACTTTGAATTCAATTTCGAGACACTCCATGGTCGCGCCTCTCCTTTTCTCTCTGTTCTTTACTTCGGGTGGTGAAATGAATGAGATATCCCCTCGACCTAGGGTTGTAATGATTTGGGAAGATATTTGCACCAGTGATAAGGACCACCCTCTCATTAGATAAGGGGTACCCGCAGTTTGATAACAACAACCCCCTTAGCCTTGAAGCTTTGTTCCAAACTTAAAAGCGGGCTCCCCAATAAAATTACCTTTTTTGTTTGGCTCAAATTGGGTGATTTCTTCTTTTTCTCCGCAGCGACTCCATAGTTTCGTAAAATCATAATTTACACGAAAAATAGCAAAGAAAGCATAAACTACAACACTATTGAGTTACAAGAGAGATTAAGGAGAGTTAAGAACATTACAGAAAGGAGAAAATGATAAAAACACGAAGAACAAAAGACCACCGAGCGATCGGCTGGTGGAGAACATAAGACGTACATTTCCAACATGTTACTATTTATCACTGCGTTTGCAAAAATAATTGTTACAAAATTGTTTTTTCATTTTCATCATTTGTCAACACTTGACAATTAAAATGATTTTGAGCGTGTTTCCAAACATGATGAGCGGCTAATTCTCTCACAACCAAGGATAAGGAGGCTATTTACGCATGAATAATTGGTAATTATTTATTTTCTCTAATTTATAATTTATAATTCACTTAATCACTGCTTTTCCGAGTTTTTAATTGTTTGCAAAATTTTCTTCATTAGTTGTGATTCAATTAGATAGGTTATGCTTTGTTTAGATAATCTATGCTTAGGGGATACAATTAATTTTTGAGAATTTGCATGATTATTTGTGAATTAAGAAATAAGGGACTTAAAAGATAATTAGAGTTTTGGATTATTTACCATCATTCATTCATGTGTAATAGTGGAATCAGTGTCTTGGTTATTTTAATATCTTGCAATCAAATTTTGACCTAAGTTTTGTTTGTTTTTAAGTTTTATAAGTCTAAAATCTATTGCGTTCACAAGTCTCAACGAACCTATTTACTACAACTCAATTGAAAATCACATCAGAGTTTGATTGAAAACCAGATCGAGCAGGAATTAGTTTGGATCGATAAATTCAGGAAATAAAGACTGGGTTTCTATTGTTGAGGGTGGTTTAGGTCAGGAATTGATAGAGGAGATGTTCATCTATTTGAAGTGGTGATGAATACAGGAGAAAGAAGATAATGGAGTTGATGATTTTCATGGGTTTGAGATGCAGAATGAGGTTTGCTTTGAAGATTTCAGTGAAGTATTGACTGAAGAATTGGAGCTAATGGATTGTCGAATTAGGGTTTGAATCACTTAATTTTGGCAGAGAGATGAAGAATGGGTGTTGTCATTTATGAAGTTGTTAGGGCTTGAGAGAAGACTCAGACGAAATTGGTGAAGGTTATGACTGAGATGGTGAATGAATCCTTGTGTATTTGAGCTTTGAAAAGAAGCTGTTTGTGTTGAAATGGTAAAGAGATGCAAGGAATTCAAAGTATAAGGAAATCAGTAAAGCTGGTGTTTACTGTTGATGTGGAGATGGAATTTAATCTGAGTTTGAGCTTCTGTGTTCTGGGATTTGAAGAAGCTAAAGAAATTGATGGAGATGGGACCTGTGATGCTATGGCTAGGCCAAAATGGAGAAGGAAACTGGTGGATTGCTGGCTGCAGTTGAGTTCAGAGTTGCAGGTGCAAGTAATGGCAGATATGTGCTAAGATGCTTCTGGTGGCTTGAACTGAAATGAATGAAATCAAATACAGGTGGATGTTCTTGCTCAGAAGGAGTTTGTGGGTGTTGTTTGATTGTTTACAAGGTTTGAGGTTGTGCGGTTGAATGCCGAGATGCAGAGACTATGAGATAGAAATGGTCACTGTTGTTGATGGACCTGGTGACTGAAGGAAGTGTATGGCTTGGTTGTGCTGAGAAGGTATTAGGTGCAGCTGATGGTGGTCATTACAGCTTAATTGGAGCAAGGAATGGTAAATGGATTTGTGTGTTGCTTCCATGGATGTGTAAGCTGAATGAGCTGCAGAAAATGATGTTGTGTAACTGAATGGAGATGAGCTCATGACTATTAGTTTTGAGCTGTTGATGCTAATGATTTTGAGCTGAAGACAGTGGTGCTAAATGGAGGAGAACAAGCATTGCAGGTGATGGAATTGGAAGACTGCGGAGGTGCTTTGAGGTGGCCTGAGTTATGTGATTGAATCAGGCATTGGGAGAAGCTGCAGCCGGGGAGTTATGCAATGCAGCTGGAGTTGTTGGTGCAGGGCAGTGCAGCTGCTACTGAACATAATGGAGCACTAGGTCTGGTGTAGTTTATGTGTGCTGTGTAGGTATAAACTGAAATGCAGAATTGGTGATGCTTGCAGCTGAGACATGGAACAAATGAGCTGTGCTGCCATGGTTTAGTCTTGGGCATAGATGGAGCTGTTGGCTATTGAAGATGGCTTGGAATTGAACTGATAAAGCTGCAGAATTTAGTGAGATGGTCTGGGCAAGATGTCTTGATGTGCAGGATGCAACCATTATGGCTGGATGTGTAATGCTACAGCACAATGGTTGTGCAACAGAGCTTAGGCCAGTGCAATGGCCTTGACCAATACCAACTCAGCCCACTCAGATGAGTTAGTTGATCTGACTCATACTTGACTCAGTGTGACTCACTGAGCTTTTCAGAGTTGACAGAGTTAACTGACTATGACCGATGACCGGGTGGACTTCGCCGGTCACCTGAGCTACTTCCCGGTGGCTTCTCCGGCCAATTTCCGGTCATAATACCAGTTTTCCGACGATATATTTTTGGCAAGATTTTTACATGGGTTTCTCACGCACATGGGCTTGTTGGACCACTTGGACTTTGGGCTTTGAAGACCTAGTTTTGGAAAGATGAAAAGCTACATAAGGAGAAAGTTTCTACTTTCTTGAGGAATCACGTATTTTTTTACTTGGAGTTTTGGAGAGTGGCGACTAGGGTTTGCTTTTCATTTGTTTTTCATCTTCTTCATTATTTTATTATTGATTATGATTATGATGAACTCAAAAGCTATGAGTAGCTAAACACATATTATTGGTTATGGGATAAAGTGGATTTCACAACATGATATATGATTCAATGAATTAGTTTTATCTCAATAATTTATTGTTTATGATTCATTGTTATTATTGTCATATGATTTGAATACTTGTTAGGTTGAGTCCGGAATCAATCCGATTTGCATTCATTTACAGAGCTATATTAGGGTTTTCAATACGAAAAAGTTGTTTATCCCTGATTCTAAGTAGCATAATTGTGGGTAGTGCTTGTAGTGATATATCCTACTAGTCACAAGTGAATCATAACTTTTGTTAAAACGGATTAGTGCTTTTACATGTTCGTTTGCATTGATTAGTCTTATTCCATAGAACTTATTGCTTTTAGGGAGTTAAACTTGATTGTGCTTTTACACGTTAGGTTGCTTTCTAGGAAGAATTCACATATACATCTTTTAATGTGGTTGTGATGAAATCAGGGAATTAGCAGGATATTCTTGCGATCAAGGTATCCTAGGATTTTTAGTAAATGAGAGATTAAAATACCAATTCTAGTCATTGATGAAAATACATGTTTGTGAATGATATTATCCCGTGACCAATATCTTCTCTTTATTGATTATTCAAATTATTTTATTTGCTTTGCTCTATTTTATTGCTTAGATAAAACCAAAATCCCCCCTTGGTTACTAAGAAACTGAAATTCTATAACAACAAAAGCCTCTATGTGGGAACGAACTCTTTCTTATCACGTACTTCATTTATATTTAGTGGAGTGAGAAAGTGAAATTATTTTTGCTCGGCTGACAACCGATCAAATTTTGGCGCCGTTGCCAGGGAGGCATACGGCTTGTTATTAAGTTTTTAGTTTCTTTTTATAATTTCTGCTTTTATCTTTGCTTTTTGTTTTCTTGTCTTGTTTCTCACTTGTTTGCAAAAATTGTTTTCAGGTACCTAATCCATGGCTTCTAAATATTAGAACTATCCAAGGTGTGGGATAGCTACTCGAAGAGGCACAATACTCTAACCAAGTCAAGACACAACAGAAGATCAAGAGTTAGAAGTGGAAGAAGAGTTACAACTAGAAGGAGAACAAGAGGTTCCATTTGTAGAAGAACCACTAGTTGAAGAAGAAGAAGCAATGGGTGATTGTACACTCAAGGACTTGGCTTCTCATAGGCTTGATGCACAACGATGGTGTATTCAAACAAACTCAACCTTCGAGATCAAGCCGGGGTTGCTTAGAGAGTTACCAAAGTTCCATGGCATGGTGAATGAAGACCCAAACAAGCATCTTATGGACTTCCATACCATTGTCACGGCCATGCTTCCAGCGGAGACTGATGTTGATGGTGCAATGTTGAAAGTTTTTCCATTTTCTATGGTGGATAGCGCTAAGGATTGGTTGTACTGTTTGCCATCCGGAAGTGTCACTACATGGAACGGGTTGAAGAAAATTTTCTTAGAGAGTTATTTTCCTGCATCGAAGGCTACTCAAATTCGCAAAGAGATTTGTGGGATAAAGAAAAATGTAGGAGAATCTTTATATGAATGTTTGGAGCGATACAAGAGATTGGTGGCAAGTTGTCCACACCACCAATTCAGTGACGCTATGATAATCCAATACTTTTATGAAGGTTTCCAATCAAGTGATAGATATCTCCTTGATGCTGCGTGTGATGGTGCACTAGTAAACAAGACGGTGGCACAAGCTAGAGAGTTGAATGAAAGCATGGCTGCAAACTCGCAACAATTTTACCCAAGAGGTGAACCAATGGTTAGGCGAGTGCATGAAGTTACGGATTCATCATCACACCGTGATCAAAGGATGCATAATATGGAGCAAATGATGGAAAAGATGCTGCAGTTATTTTACCTTCATATGGTGAAGGGTTGGAGCAAGCTAGTGCGGTCTTTCCAAATCAACAAAGACGGTATGATCCCTACTCCAACACTTACAATCCGGGATGGAGAGATCATCCCAATTTTAGCTATGCCAACAAGCAAGGTGCAGTCCAACAACCTACTTTCAACCGTCCGAGTGGATTTCAACCGCAACAACAACAATTTCAGCAACCACAAGCACAAAAATCAATGCAAAATCAAGGTTTCGATATCGATTCAAAGCTTCAAACAATGATGCAAGGCATTTCCAACATGTTTAAAGAAAGTAAGCAGGAAACTAAGAGTGCTATCAAGGAGTTACAGACACAAATGGGCTCCATGGCGATTGATATAAACAAATTGAAGGCACAAAATAGTGGGAAACTCCCTTCTCAACCTATTAACCCAAAAGAGGGTGTCAATGATATTACGTTGAGAAGTGGTACACAACTTGTGCAACCCGAGGTACCTATTCCTAACACCAAAGGAACCTATTTTGGAGGAGAAAAATGATGATTATCCCCAAACTTCTGAGGTACCTATTCCTAACACTAAAACTCCGGTTTCTACTTATGTTCCTCCTTTACCTTTCCCTCGCAGATTTGCAAGTTCCAAGAAGGCGGAACTAGAAAAGGAGATTTTAGGCGTTCTTAAAAAGATCCATGTGAACATACCACTCATTGATGCTATTAAGCAAGTTCCAAAGTATGCAAAGGTGTTGAAGGACTTGTGTACCAATAAGCAAAGGCTCAAAGGTAATGAAGTGCTAAGTGTGGGGGAGAATGCTTCGGAAATCTTACAACACAAACTCCCACTTAAGTGCAAGGATCCCGGTAGTTTTGACATTCCCGTCACAATTGGTAACACAACATTTAACAAAGCTATGTTGGATTTAGGTGCATCCGTTAATGTTATGCCTGCATCAATGTATAATTCACTTGATCTTGGTCCTCTTAAAAAGGCTGGAATTATATTGCAATTAGCCGATCGCTCTAATGTATACCCAATGGGTATTGTTGAGGATGTTCTTGTGTAGGTTAATCAATTAGTATTTCCAGCTGACTTTTGCGTGTTAGAGATGAATGAAGGTTCACCGGACTCGTCTCTTCCATTGCTACTTGGGCGTCCCTTCATGAAAACGGCGAAAACCATTATTGATGTGGACAAGGGAACGCTAACTATGGAGTTTGATGGAGAAACAATACGTTTCAACATTTTCGAGATGATGAGATATCCTAGTGATGTCCACTCTTGTTTCTCCATTGATGTTATGGATACATTGGCACAACAAGTGTTTGAATTGAATGGTGAAGATGCTTTGGAAACCGTTTTAACTACATCCATGGATAATGGTGTAGAGTGTGATAATGAAGTCAAGGAAGCCCTTGGTGATCTTAAGTCACTACAAGGATGCCCGGAAACTCATAATATCTCTTTTATTTCTTTACCATGCAGTGATGAAAAGCTTGTACCTTCAATTGTTAAATCTCCAAAGTTAGAATTGAAACCTCTTCCCGATCACCTAAAGTACTTGTACTTGGGTGATAATGAAGAGTTACCTGTGATTGTTTCTAATGAGCTTAGTGAATTACAGGAGCATAAACTTTTAAGGGTGCTAAGGAAGTACAAGACGGCCATAGGATGGACAATTGCCGATATCAAGGGTATAAGCCCTGCCGTTTGTATGCACAAGATACGTTTGGAGGACGATGCAAAGACTACAAGGGAAGCGCAACGTCGTTTGAATCCCCCTATGATGGAAGTTGTGAAAAAGGAGATACTCAAGCTTTTGGACGTGGGTGTTATCTACCCCATATCCGATAGCAAGTGGGTGAGCCCGGTACAAGTAGTACCAAAGAAATCAGGTGTGACGGTGGTGGAAAATGATAAGAATGAACTTGTCCCAACTCGTATGCAAACTGGTTGGAGGGTTTGTATAGATTACAGAAAATTGAATGCCACCACTAGAAAAGATCACTTTCCTTTACCTTTTATAGATCAAATGCTTGAACGTTTAGCTGGACACTCTTACTATTGCTTCCTTGATAGTTATTCAGGTTACAATCAGATTGTGATAACACCGGAGGATCAAGAGAAAACCACTTTCACTTGTCCTTTCGGTACTTTTGCTTATTGAAGGATGCCTTTTGGCTTGTGCAATGCTCCAGCTACCTTTCAAAGGTGTATGGTAAGTATCTTTTCAGAATATGTTGAAAACATAATCGAAGTGTTCATGGACGATTTTAGTGTCTTTGGTGATTCATTTGACCTTTGCTTGAATAACTTGTCTCTAATCCTTGAATGATGTGTTGAAACAAACCTTGTGCTGAATTGGGAGAAGTGCCATTTCATGGTAACTCATGGCATAGTTTTAGGCCATATAATATCTTCTAAAGGCTTGGAAGTTGATAAATCTAAGATAGACCTTATTCGTGCTTTAACCCCTCCCACTACGGTGAGGGAGATACGCTATTTTCTTGGTCATGCAGGTTTTTATCGTAGATTTATCAAGGATTTTTCCAAGATAGCATCACCACTTTGCAACTTATTGCAAAAAGATGTGGTTTTTAACTTTGATGAAAAGTGTATGGCGACATTCAATCGTTTGAAAGAACTTTTGATTTCAGCCCTATCATTAAACCACCGGATTGGAGCAAGCCTTTTGAGCTCATGTGTGATGCAAGTGACTATGCGGTTGGTGCGGTGCTTGGGCAACGTGTGGGGAAGATACCTCATGCTATTTATTATGCTTCTAGAACATTAAATGAGGCCAAACAAAACTACACAACCACTGAAAAAGAGTTGTTAGCCATTGTTTTTGCTTTGGAAAAGTTTCGCTCTTATCTAATTGGTACAAAAGTTGTTGTCTTTTTCGATCATGCAAGCACTTAGGTACTTGCTAATGAAGAAAAGCGAAACCGAGGCTCATACGATGGATTTTACTCTTGCAAGAGTTTGATATTGAAATCAAGGACAAGAAAGGGATTGAGAACACCGTTTCGGATCACTTGAGCCGTCTTGTTGTGGACAAGGAAGCTATCCCATTGCGTGAAAGTTTCCCGGATGAGCAACTATTCTCAATTGCCTTTGGAGAACCATGGTATGCCGATATTGTCAATTACTTGGTATCTAAACAAATCCCAAAGAACTTGTCTCGTGCTGAGAGGGACAAACTTAAGAAGTTAGGAAACCAATACATATGGGATGATCCATACTTATGGAAACATTGCAGTGACCAAGTAATACGAAGGTGTGTTCCCGAATATGAATTTTATTCTATCTTGTCTTTTGTCACTCATATGCTTGTGGAGGACACTTTGGGAGTAAGAGAACCGCTCACAAGGTACTTGAAAGCGGTTTCTATTGGCCAACCTTGTTTAAGGATGCATATATATTTTGTACAACTAGTGATAGGTGCCAAAGAACAGGCAATCTAGGTGCCCGAAATCAAATGCCACAAACTTTTATTCAATTTATTGAAGTTTTTGATGTATGGGGTATTGATTTATGGGTCCTTTTGTCAACTCCCATGGAATTTTTATATCTTACTTGATGTTGATTATGTATCTAAATGGGTGGAAGCTAAGGCCACCCCAACTAATGATTCTAAAGTGGTTTCAGATTTTGTACAAGCTAATATCTTTGCAAGGTTTGAAATTCCAAGAGCCATAATTAGCGATGGGGGTTCTCACTTCAAAAACAGGATTTTACAAAGCTTGTTGAAGAAGTACAATGTGTCGCACAAGATTGCAACACCTTATCATCCCCAAACAAATGGACAAGCCGAGGTGTCTAACCGAGAGGTGAAATCCATTCTAGAGAAGACGATGAACCCAACAAGGAAAGATTGGAGCATGCGACTTAATGATGCTTTGTGGGCTTATAGAACCGCATACAAGACACCTATCGGGATGTCTCCCTTTAGGCTTGTGTATGGTAAACCTTGTCATTTACTTACGTTGAAATTGAGCATAAGGCGTTTTGGGCTATTAAGCAATGCAATATGGAGATGGATGGGGCTGGAAAGCAAAGGAAGTTACAACTCCAAGAGCTAGAGGAGCTTCGCAATGATGCATTTGAAAGCTCACGCATTTATAAGGAAAAGACGAAAGCATTTCATGATAACATGATTTCTAGGAAACAATTTTGCATTGGGAAAAAGTGCTTTTGTTTAATTCTCGCTTGCATTTATTTCCGGGTAAATTAAGGTCACGATGGATTGGACCTTTTATTGTTACTAATGTGTTTTCTCATGGTGCAGTAGAAATTCGTAGCATAGCTACAGGAAAAGAACTTAAAGTTAATGGGCACCGGTTGAAACCATATTATGAGAATTTCACTTCCGAAGTGGTGGAAGGAGTTAACTTTGTGGAAGTACTCCCTCTGGAGGAGTCATAGAAAGCAAGGAGATAGTCTGGCTGACAACTTTAAACCAAGCGCTAAATGGGAGGCAACCCAAAGGATGAGTATTTCTTGTCTTGTATTTATTTCTTGTCTTGTTTTTAGTTTTTCTTGTCTTGTTTTTATTTTTTCTGATTTCTTGTCACATATCATGTTAGAATTTCCCACCTTGACTTACTTTGGATGACTCAATTTACATTGAGGACAATGTAAAGTTTAAGTGTGGGGGAGTGGTTAAGCATTTGCTTTGTAAAATTTTCATGAAATTTTCAACTTTTGTGTAAAATAGTGAATAAAAAACTCCAACTTGTGGTTAGTTTAGAGTCACATAGTATACATGTCGCTAAGATTACATCGAGATTCTCATAAGAGTGACTCGAACTTAGAGATGACAGAGAACATGATCGGGTTTCTTAATTGTATGAGAGTTAAAGTTGGATTTAACCATGCCAAGTGTCAAATAAGGTGCGCAGACTCGAATTCGGTATCAGAGTAGTTGTCCCCTATAGTGGAGACTACCCATGTTACATCATGAGAGGCACCGACCTTCACTTCTTTGTACTGTCTAAATTTGTGCTTTTAGAGTGTGTGTCACCGTACGTAAACTCCGGGTAGAATGGTGAGCTACCCAACCTCCCACCAACAGAAGCACTATTTTGATCTCTTGAGTGCTATTTTATCAATCATGATGGTGACATCGAATTGTTAACTTACATACCACTTGTAATCTTGTTCGCAGTTAGCACCATCCACTTTATCTCTCTCTACACCAACAGGTCCATAGAAACACCATCATCATCAACAAGAGGAGCATCACAAATTCGAAGGAAAGTTGAAGACGTTCAAGGTTTACAAGCAACAGTACAAAAATGAGCAGATTTCAGATTCAAGTATAGCAACAAGACAAGGAGCTGAATTTTTACAAGTTGAAGACTATTGTACAAGAGTGAAGATTATTAAGATGAGAATTTGAGAAGTTTATGATATCGAGACATACAAGTTGTGAAGAATTGAGCGGTAAAGTACTTACACCATGGCCTTTGTACTTGCATTTTTATTTTATCTTTATATGTATTTCATTTTCTCTTGTCTTAAAAAAAAAGGATTGAAAAAAAAAAAAAAAAAAAAAAAAAAAAAAAAGACAAGACAAGAGAAAATTTTGTTAGGTTCATTATTAGTTTTATTATTTTGTTTTGTTTTCATTTTGTATTTGTTTTACTTTTCTTGTCTCAAAAAAAAAAAAGTATTCATGCATCATATTTGGTTTGTTTAGTTCATTTTTGGTTTTGTATTCATTCAATAAAGCCAATGGAAGAAGAAATATTCATAATGAAGTTTCAAGCAACAAGGAATTAGAGGAAAGAGTTACATTGTCAAGATTCTACGAAGTTCAAGATTTCATCATCAAGAGTTGAAGATCGAAGACGAAGATGAAGACAAGGATTGAAGACCGAAGACGTTTCTATGGATGCTGTGAGAGTGGTGCTAACTACACGCCGAACGGATAACGAGGTAAGTAAGCATATTCCCACCTTCGTTAAGTGGTTGATTTCCTTTCTTAGAGATCATCAAAAAAAAGGGTTTTCAAAATTATAAAAGATGTGGGTTTTCAAAACAATTCAGAGGGTTTTTGCCTTCCTACTATTCAAGGTGTCGCAAGATTCTCTCTTCACTCTTACCTGGACACATGTGTGACCCATAAAAAGTTATTTATTATTGAGAGCAACTTCATAAAACCCTTTCTTGTGAGGCAGAGTCGAGACTTTCGATCACTCCGAACCCGAATTTCTTTCGATAAGGGATGGTTATTTCTCTCTCAACTTTTAAGGATGAGATTGTGTTCATATATGTGTCTAACTTCTTATGACTAGTGTGTAGAATCTCTATGTCTTCTTAGCGCGTTGGATGCTATCATTTCGGAGAACTAGTAAGTTGGAAAAGCTGGTTTTGTGAGTATATCTTTAGTAAACCCCCACGAGACTATAACTCGTCCACTAGGGACACCTAGGGGTTTAAATGCTTGTTATACGTGCTAAGTGTGACCGTATCCTCGACGACACAGAGATGTATGTATGTTTTAGAATAAGTTTTGTTTGATTTGCTCGAGGACTAGCAAAGTCTAAGTGTGGGGGAATTTGATAGGTGTTGTAAAACACCTTGATTTTATATCTATTGTTATGCTTTCTTTGCTATTTCTTTTGTAAAATATGTACCTTATGTTTACTTTTGAGTATTTAGGTACTTTGGAGTCATTTGGATCAAAAGAAGGAGAAATTGTCAATTTGGAGCATAAAAGGCAGACTCATCATTTCATAGGCGAGTGATGGAAGCGGAGCCAAGCCAGCTGAGCTTTACTTAGTGGCTTGTCACTGTTGGTGCTCTGCAGCATTTGTTGGGCATATATATCAAATTCACTCATTACCTGGCCCTAAATTCAAGAGATTGTGTTTCTCCTCTTCATTACACTCGACCTAAATTTCAGAGATTTGAGAGATGACTACAGACATGAGAACCAGAGACGAAGAGAGAACCGGGTTGGAATCAGGGTTAGTGGTGGATCTGAAATTGAGAGGAGTGATTGAAGAAGATGGTGGTTTCTCCATTAATGGAGGTTGATGTAGCTGTAGAGTTTGATTGAAAACCAGATCGAGCAGGAATCAGTTTGGATCGAGAAATTCAGGAAATAAAGACTAGGTTTCTGTTGTTGAGGGTGGTATAGGTCAGGAATTGATAGAGGCGATGTTCATCGATTTGAAGTGGTGATGAATACAGGAGAAAGAAGATAATGGAGTTGATGATTTTCATGGGTTTTATATGCAGAATGAGGTTTGCTGTGAAGATTTCAGTAAAGGATTGACTGAAGAATTGGAGCTAATGGGTTGTCGAATTAGGGTTTGAATCACTTAATTTTGGCAGAGAGATGAAGAATGGGTGTTGTCTGTTATGAAGTTGTTAGGGCTTGAGAGAAGACTCAGACGAAATTGGTGAAGGTTATGACTGAGATGGTGAATGAATCCTTGTGTATTTGAGCTTTGAAAAGAAGTTGTTTGTATTGAAATGGTAAAGAGATGCAAGGAATTCAAAGTATAAGGAAATCAATAAAGCTGGTGTTTACTGTTGATGTGGAAATGGAATTGAATATGAGTTTGAGCTTCTGTGTTCTGGGATTTGAAGAAGCTAAAGAAATTGATGGAGATAGGACATGTGATGCTATGGCTAGGCCAAAATGGAGAAGGAAACTTGTGGATGGCTGGCTGCAGTTGAGTTCAGAGTTGCAGGTGCAAGTAATGGCAGATATGTGATAAGATGCTTGGGTGGCTTGAACTGAAATGAATGAAATCAGATAAGGTGGATGTTCTTGCTCAGAAGGAGTTTGTGGGTGTTGTGTGATTGTTTACAGGGTTTTGAGGTTGTGCGGTTGAATACCGAGATGCAGAGATTATGAGATAGAAATGGTCACTGATGTTGATGGACCTGGTGACTGAAGGCAGTGTATGGCTTGGTTGTGCTGAGAAGGTATTAGGTGCAGCTGATGGTGGTCATTACAGATTAATTAGAGCAAGGAATGGTAAATGGATTTGTGTGTTGATGCCAGGGATGTGTAAGCTGAATGAGCTGCATGGAATGATGTTGTGTAACTGAATGGAGATGAGCTCATGACTATTAGTTTTGAGTTGTTGATGCTAATGATTTTGAGCTGAATACAGTGGTGCTAAATGGAGGAGAACAAGCATTGTAGGTGATGGAATTGGAAGACTGCGGAGGTGCTTTGAGGTGGCATGAGTTATGTGATTGAATCAGGCATTGGGAGAAGCTGCACAGTAGGGAGTTATGAAATGCAGTCGGAGTTGTTGGTGCAGAAGTCTGGGTACCTGCTACTGAACATAATGGAGCACTAGGTCTGGTGCAGTCTCTGTGTGTTGTGTAGGTATGAATTGAAATGCAGAATTGGTGATGCTTGCAGCTGATACAGGGAACAAATGAGCTGTGCTACCATGGTTTAGTCTTGGGCAGAGATGAAGTTGTTGGCTATTGAAGATGGCTTGGAATTGAACTGATAAAGCTGCAGAATTTAGTGAGATGGCATGGGCAAGATGGCTTGATGTGCAGGATGCAACCATTATGGCTGGATGTGTAATGCTACAGCACAATGGTTGTGCAACAGAGCTTAGGCCAGTGCAATGGCCTTGACCAATACCAACTCAGCCCACTCAGATGAGTTAGTTGATCTGACTCATACTTGATTCATTATGACCCATTGAGCTTTTCGAGTTGTGAGTTAATCGACTATGACCAGTGATCGGTGGACTTCGCCGGTCACCCGAGCTACTTCCGGTGGCTTCTCCGGCCAATTTAGGTCATAATACCAGCCTTTTCCGACGATATATTTTTGGCAAGATTTTTACATGGGTTTCTCACGCACATGGGCTTGTTGGACCACTTGGACTTTGGGCTTTGAAGACCTAGTTTTGGAAAGATGAAAAGCTACATAAGGAGAAAGTTTCTACATTCTTGAGGAATCACGTATTTTTTTACTTGGAGTTTTGGAGAGTGGCGACTAGGGTTTGCTTTTCATTTGTTTTTCATCTTCTTCATTATTTTATTATTGATTATGATTATGATGAACTCAAAAGCTATGAGTAGCTAAACACATATTATTGGTTATGGGATAAAGTGGATTTCACAACATGATATATGATTCAATGAATTAGTTTTATCTCAATAATTTATTGTTTATGATTCATTGTTAATATTGTCATATGATTTGAATACTTGTTAGGTTGAGTCCGGAATCAATCCGATTTGCATTCATTTACAGAGCTATATTAGGGTTTTCAATACGAAAAAGTTGTTTATCCCTGATTCTAAGTAGCATAATTGTGGGTAGTGCTTGTAGTGATATATCCTACTAGTCACAAGTGAATCATAACTTTTGTTAAAATGGATTAGTGCTTTTACACGTTCGTTTGCATTGATTAGTCTTATTCCATAGAACTTATTTCTTTTAGGGAGTTAAACTTGATTGTGCTTTTACACGTTAGGTTGCTTTCTAGGAAGAATTCACATATACATCTTTTAATGTGGTTGTGATGAAATCAGGGAATTAGCAGGATATTCTTGCGATCAAGGTATCCTAGGACTTTTAGTAAATGAGAGATTAAAATACAAATTCTAGTCATTGATGAAAATACATGTTTGTGAATGATACTATCCCGTGACCAATATCTTCTATTTATTGATTATTCAAATTATTTTATTTGCTTTGCTCTATTTTATTGCTTAGATAAAACAAAAATCCCCATTGGTTACCAAGAAACTGAAATTCTATAACAACAAAAGCCTCTCTGTGGGAACGAACTCTTTCTTATCACGTACTTCATTTATATTTAGTAGAGTGAGAAAGTGAAATTATTTTTGCTCGGCTGACAACCGATCACCAGGAACCGGTATAACCAAATAAGATTGAAGACTTATCCGGGGCCTCGCCCCAAGGTCTTATATTCTTATTCGGTGGCAACAACAAATCTTTGCCTTTAGGAATATGCATCCCTTTCGGTGCGGGCTCCTTTCTCGGCTTCTTTTCTTTCTTTTTCCTTGGAGGTGCAGCTACAACTATTTCTTTTCCCTTGGTATTTTCTCCCTCTTCATCATTTTCTTCCTCTTCGTTTTCTTCATCTTCCTCCTCTTCATCATTTGCTTCCTCTTCCTCCTCTTCATCATTTGATTCCTCTTCCTCCTCTGCATCATCATCGGTTTCTTTAGATTCTTCTTCATCTTCATCATAATTAGTTTCTTCCTCTACAATTTCATTTTCGTTGCCTTCACGGTTAGTTTCGACTCCGACCTCTTCTTGATCATTATGTTCTACTCCTTCTAACTCAACTCCAGATGCAGCCACAGGTTGTTCTCTCAACTTAATTTCAAACTTATTCTTCTTCTTCTCATTCTTGTGGATACCTCTATTATTTACCCCTAAATGCTTGTCACCACGAGGGATGGGCGTATGATCAATCGGGGTTAAGTCATTTCCTCTCTTTTTCTTCACCCTATCAGGATTCCTACACAAACATAATAACTGATTGATTTACTAAGCGTAGAACAAATAATATAGAAAACCAAAAATAAAAACAATTGGTGAGTAGGTTTATTTACGGTTCGTAATAAGACATCAATCACAAACCGTACCCAATTACGGTTGCTAAGAAATGAATCGAGACAAATCGTAACTAAACTACGGTTGGTAAGTCAGTTATACTTTTGAACCGTACATCAATACTTCAAAAAATACCAACATACAGGATGATGTACGGTTCGTAAGTGAGATGCAAATATAAACCGTACAACAACGTTGAAACATACAGAAGGAATTCCGGTTCCTAACTAAGGTTTCGATACCAACCGTAAGTTCATCAAATTATCAAAACTTTAAAGGTACAGTTCATATTTGGGTTGTTATCAACCGTAAGTTCATCAAAATATACAGGTACGGTTGGTATCTGGGTTATTACCAACCGTAACTCACATGCAACACACAAATTTAAGTTTCAATTTCGATTCAAAACCCTAATTTTTGATACAAAACTAACTTAAATCAAACATAATAGACTAAACCCTAACTAGGTTTTTCGAAACATACCTCATATAAGTCATTTTGCTTGATTTTGACGGTTGAGGAGTTTCAAACTGATGTTCTTGACCTAATGGAGGATTTGTTTCATTAGAACGGGTACAATCTTCGTCAACCTTTTTCTTCGGCATGTCTAATATAGTTTTCAATCAACGATTATAAATTTTTCAAATCGCCGATGAATCGAAGAGGACGATGAAAAATCAGTTTTAATGGAGGAGAGGAGGAGAAGAGAAGAGAAACTGTTTTGAAACAGTTTTGATTTTTCTGATTCAATTGGGTTAAAAATAGGGAAGGACAATTTAGTCTTTCCAATCAAAAAAGCAAGGGTAAATTAGTCCATTTCAGGTGAAAAGGGTAATCTAATCAATTACACCCCTATAAGACACCCCCTAACCAATTAGAGGGACCCCTCCACTAAAACTTGCCGCCCCTATAACAACATACTTTTATATCCCCAATTTCGCGTTCTTCTAATTACATCCACAACTCATAATTTGCCGAGAGCTCCTGACCGCCCATCATGTGTAAGTTTCAAGTCCGGGCGGGCTGGCCTGATACATACCAAGCAAAGCACTATAATAATACATTTGGTTCCATCATTTACAACAACAACGGGAGCGATGGAGAAGAATGAAATTCCCATAACCCTAACACGGCCGTCGCGGCCACCGTCACCACCACCAAGGGAGAGGCGAAGGGAAAAGACAGAAAAATATTAAGGCAATATCAACCCCTAATTTCGAAACATGTACACCTCCCAAACAAGAGAATCCCATATCATCATTTGCAGCAGCATGTGTTAAGAATTTTGAAGATTTTCAGAAGAAAACCATCCCATTCCCATCGGCAACATCTGCACACACAATATTCAATCACACCAGAGTAATGCCTCTTCTTCCAATAACAATTATGATAAGCAAAACCCAGTTGAATTTCATATAGAATTGGCAAAAATCTAGAATAGAAGGAGGGATTGTAAAAATGAAATTGAAAACAGTAATCAATTGCAGAATTCATCTGTATGCTCCTTAATGTTACTTCAGGCAAGCAGGTTTGTTAATACTTTCAATTTTATTGAATCATAGGCCATTGATCTAGCTTCTAGTATAAAGATGTGTGCATTGTTCTGTTCCCTTGAACATCAGGTGGGAACATAAACCATGTCAACTTCTTTTGTGGAAGCAAATTTTTCAGACAATTTGTTAGATTCTATCGTATTATCATGTCTCATAGGTATGAGATTTCTAGTTTTGATTTTTAAGCTATTGGTTTTAAAATAGAAGCTTTCGGAGAAAGTTGGATTGTTCTAGTTGGATTCTCTACTTCATACGGTAATACATAGAAAGAAATACACCGACAACATATAAGTTGGTAATAGGTGACAGTTTTTTTCCGCTGGGAGACCATCACTTTTAGATAGTCTCTGTACATCTCTTAGGAGTAGCCTTTGATAGCCTATGATTCTAGAATCGATGTTTTGCCTCTGCAGTTACTGTCAAGTTGAAGACCCCATGAACACTGATGTCTTTAACTGCACCATTTTCAATCACAGAAAGACTAGTAGTGAAATAGTAAATAGTCATCACTTGAACTTTGTTAGTGATCAATGAATTAACTATTAAAGCTAACCATCTGCAGGTAAAAAAAGTTTTACCTGATCTCTTCAAAAGAGCAACAATGCGAAAACAAGTTTGGAGGTTACAGCATAAGACATAGAGGACATTATTTGGACCGTAGGACTGCATGATAAAAGAGCAACAATGATTCAGCGCTTCTCTTCGGAGTATCTGTGGAATGACTGGGAGCCACAAAACCGACCTTCATGGTGTTGGCAAGTAAGTTGTGCATAATTTACATTCTCTCAACCTATCTTTTCTTCTGAAGGAAGCCATTTTTCTACTCCATATCATGTTTTGATCTATTTCTTGTTTCACGGGTCTCATTTCGATAGGTATGCAGCTGATGCATATGCAATATTCTGCACAGCGCAGTGGGATCAAGTAAAACCCAAGGATCATATGCTGAATGAATACCAGAAATTTCTTCATGAAGAGTTTGGGACAACAGCTTTGGCCTAGGTTGGTGATAGGGTTGCTCCCTACCCATCACATGGCTAGGCTAGTTATGGATGATATCTCTCTTGCTGAGCGACGTCCCCTCCATATGATGGTATTTTGTAAACTCTCTATCTTTCACTATTTCTGCTTTGTTTAAAATTTTCTGTAAGCTTAGGGCCATTTTATAGAGTGGGCTGCGTTACTGGTTAGTTAGCTTTACACAGAGAGAAAAACAAAACAAGTAGTGAAGAAAGTAGAGAATGAAAGTTGTAATGCATATAATTTAAAAACTATCATGAGAGTTCTTTAGGGTGTCAGATATATATAGAGGTGTTGTAACTGGTATTTAACTTCTTGTAACTGCCCTCAAGTCCTTGACCATTTTATTTGTACATAATACTGTCTAAAAATTATGTAAAGGTCTATGTTTTGGTTTTTTGAAACTTGAACATTCTGATATTTGCACAAACCATCTAACCTTACAACTTTGAATTGTAATGTACGCAACACTGTTTTCACGGCTTGGACTTTTATGTGCAGACATGAATTTGAGACTTTACCCACCTACTATTATGAAGAAAGCATTTATAATTATATAAACAGATCCACTTCTGTCAATTGTAAGCAAACCTTGTTTTCTATTGTCTTGGATTGCAGTAACATTTCCTTTATTAGGTTTAACAATAAAATATTGACACAACAAGCATCTAAACATTCACTATTGATGGTTTCCTATTGGTAAGTTCTTAAACCACAGTAGCCAGAAATTAGGTTGTTACAACTTAAAGTTCATTGTTTAGTAGAAACTATAGTGAAGCTGAAACAAAACCCCAGGTATAGTCTCCTTTACTTTCAGCAAACATAGTATATGTTCTTGTTTTACTTGTTCAGATTCTTATTTTAAAATCTATCTCTCACAATAGGTTTTGTTTGTTAAGGTTGTTTCCTTGAATTCCATTTGATGGAAATATCTTTAAAACTAATATATTCCGATTCATGGATTTCTCTGAAGACTGGTGGTCATACTTCCGCTTATCTTCACTACAATATGTTAACCAAAATTAAATCACTACAACCATAAAAACAATTGATTTATTTCTAATTCTCAATGATCTTTTTATTTTCACAACAAATTCCATGTTTCTCATGTTTAAACTCTATAATCAAAGAGAAATGCAGATGGAAATGTTACCTGATTAGCAATCTTAATTTCTTCTTCGGGCTTCTGATAGACAGACTTCCAACAAGAGGAGATTGAAAAGAATTCCCCAAAACCGAGTAGTAGGGTATTGAAGACGTTTCAATTCATTATTTATCGCCCAAATGGATGACTGTGATTATAATGCCACCATGACAGATTCAAAAGAGAAGTCCGTTTTCTTGGTTAGAAAAACTAAAACCCACTTTAATCCAAATACATGCATAGTACAAATTTAACAATTAATTGATTATCATTACACCTTTACTTTAATTGATTATCATGACACCTTTACTTTAATTCATATTTGAAAAAGAATGTAAAGGTGTAATGATAATCAATTAATTGTTAAATTTGTACTATGCATGTATTTGGATTAAAGTGGGTTTTAGATCGTGGCAGCGTGGGGTTGTTTTTCTAACGAAAAGAAAACGGACTTCTCTTTTGAATCTGTCATGGTGGCATTATAATCACAGTCATCCATTTGGGCGATAAATAATGAATTGAAACGTCTTCAATACCCTACTACTCGGTTTTGGGAAATTCTATTCAATCTCCTCTTGTTGGAAGTCTGTCTATTAGAAGCCCGAAGAAGAAATTAAGATTGCTAATCAGGTAACATTTTCATCTGCGTTTCTCTTTGATTATAGAGTTTAAACATGAGAAACATGGAATTTGTTGTGAAAAGAAAAGGATCATTGAGAATTAGAAATAGATCAAGTTGTTTTTATGGTTGTAGTGATTTAATTTTGGTTAACATATTGTAGTGAAGATAAGCGGAAGTATGACCACGAGTCTTCAGAGAAATCCATGAGTCAAAATATATTAGTTTTAAAGATATATTCATCAAATGGAATTCAAGGTAACAAACAAAACCTATTGTGAGAGATAGATTTTAAAATAAGAATCTGAACAAGTAAAACAAGAACATATATTATGTTTGCTGAAAGTAAAGGAGACTATAGCTGGGGTTTTGTTTCAGCTTCACTATAGTTTGTTTAGTAATTTCTCTGAAGACTGCCCTCTTCTTCTTTTATCTGAACAATCTACACCTAAATCTTCACTGGTTCCGCTTCTCTTTAGCCCTTTCTTTTATCTGTTTATCCACGTCATATCTAGTAATTTCTCTACAATTTCTGACAACAACCTCAGATTTTGCTCAAATGCCCTGCCTTGCCAATGATATCTCGGTTTTCTCCCCTACTGGATAACTATCATCATCTCGGGTTTGTTAAATTATCCCTAAAGAGGTTCCTTCTTTTTCTTTTCCTTTAAAAAAAATAACTATCCCAAAAGAAGTTGAAAGTGTGGAAAATCCAGCAATATCTACTACATGATCAGAATGTGAGTTTGAAAACAGTAAAATTGTCAAGATTATGACTGGTTTGTTTATGATGGTGCTGCTTCAGCTGTTGCAATTACTAGTTTAATTGTTTGAAAAACCCAAACCACTATATTACGCCAAGGCAAACCAAGCACAATTAGTGGATGAGATCCCAATGATCAGTGAAGGATCAATGCAGTCTTCTGTAGTCATGCACTATGGAATGAGTACGATAATCAAGTGGCAATTTTTTTTTTTATAAAAAAAGCATTGTTGTCAAGTACTCATTTGGAATACTTCTCCCTGCAGGTCATACCATACATAGTGCCAACAGTGGTAGAACCAGCATTAGAGAATATTAAGGAAAAGGAGAATGATACAGCACCAGCAGTATCTTTGATGATGGTTCCTCGGAGTAGTTCTGTGCCTCCATTAGATGTTATTGGTGCTGCAATACACGGGAGAGCGGTCCATCTATTGTGTTACCTAACCAGTATGATGATATATCACATCTGGCTTTCTTCTTTTCTTTTTCAGCAAATAAAAGATTTATTTGATCAACAAAGAGGGTACAAAAGATTAGTACCACCAAAAGAACAAACAAAAACGAGCAAAGAAGGCCAACTGACTATTACATGATTGAAGCTATCAGACTCGGAACTCCTTAAACACTAAGTACCATGATGATGACAAGTATTTGGCGTTTTCTGCTTCCAACCATAAACTCCAGCAGATGACTACAGGAATCATATTCCACATCAAGTTTTGTTGATTTGAAGGCTTTTGCATATTCCAGATATGAAGCATAGAGCATATATCAGATGGCCTTGTTAAATGCCAATGAAGCTCGTCTCGGAAATGTATATGAATCCCAAAATATCCGTTGTTCTGTTGGTTAGGATCTCTCACAAAGTTGATTCTTTTTTCCTTGATGACACATCAAGTTGATTTTATAATTTATTCCTCCCAGACATTGGTGATAATCTGACAACATTATAACTGTTTTGAGTCTCTTTAACCTTTGAGAGATTCAGTTACTTTTGACACCATCGATCAAACCAGATGTTCAGTAACAATGTAAAATAAAGCCTCCATAAAACAAAGATATATGGTGACAATGGATCCCCAGGGTTATTCACCAGGGTCATCAACAATAACAGAATAAGAAACGGTTGAAATGCACATAATACATATAGATAAGAATAAGGATAAGGATAAGATCACAAAATTCAGTAGAAAAACTTAATAATGGAAAAAACCTAGATTATGAAACTCCATTCTAGCTGCCTATCAAAATGCTTTAGGAAGAAGGTCAAGCTTTAGGTCATGTGACCAACTTTTCTTTAACAGGTCTTCATGGTATGAAGAACTCCATGTGCTACAGCAATATTACCTTGGGAATAAAAGCAGACTGATTTTGTGAAACTGATTAAACCTAAGTTAAGAATGCAACTATAGACATACGAGCCTGCTAGAAGTAGTTCCACCACCTTTCTCAGTTTTGTGCAATATAAAATTCCTAACATGTAGAAAATTCAATTGCCCAACTCTAACAGGGTCCAAGGCACCACAAATAAAGGAGACATACACATTATCCTGAATTTTAATCAGAAGTCGAAACACCAGGAAACCAATCTATAGCTATTCCTCCTGACTAGTCGATCTTTAGCATGTAATCTAGACAGAACTTTTTCAACGAGGGGAATTTCTTTTACTTGAGGAGAGTCTTGACAATTGTTTTGACATTCAGCTTCTTCAAATCTGTATAGGACTGTCCACAACCAACAAACATCACTGGTGCTCCCGATATATACACCATCGAAAGTGCAGCTCCAACCTAAATCCACCAATCAACCACACGATTAGAAACATCAGGGAAACGAGCCCAGTATGACTCTTTTACTTTTCTTTGAATTACAATCTCATTTTACCTTATCATCAATACAATCGAACTTTGTGAGCACAATCCCATCAATCACCCTGGAAGTAGGCGAGTTTGAGAGATCTGCCAATTTCTGGAAAAAAAAAAAGGGAAATAAGGAGGGATTTCACTAGGAAGGAAAACAGACAAATAAAATAAAATAAAATACATCGATAACCCATATTTCAGCATCATTATTTTGTACTTGATTTTCTACAAATTACCTGATTGAACTTTGATAGTTGATCTACAGCATCATTGCCAACCAGTGCTTCTCCAACAAACAGAACTAAGTCTGGACTATTGAGGGATATAAGCTTTGAGAGGGCCCTCATCAATGGCTCGTTATCCTGGAGATAACATAAAAAGTACATTTCTTTAGCTTGGCAGCGTGAAACTAGTTACTATGGAGTGTCAACAAGGTTCAAAACTCCATTTACGCATGCCAAAAACTAGTTGCGGCGGTCTCTGAATATGAGATGAAATAGTTGTTGTGAACCAAAAACTAACATATGCATATGATAAAAGCTAACTGTTTACCTGCATACGTCCAGCTGTATCAACAAGCACCACGTCAGAACCATTTCGGCTTGCTTCTTGGATGGCTTCCTTTGCTACAACAGCAGGATCTTTTTCATAACCTTTCTCAAATATAGGAATCTGCATAAGAAAGAAAGAATACATCAGAATTTACAACTAAGTCATCAAAAAAACCATTGTTTATGAAATTACTAAAGCCCAAGACAAAAAAACTAAGCAGTTTCATCTCCATACCTGGAGCCTACGAGCATGAGTTCGAAGCTGTTCAACTGCCCCTGACCTGAATGTATCACAAGCGGCCATCATAACACTAATATTGTGCTGCTGAAGCCAGTATGCTATCTGCAATATGATAAGCGAGGATTATTAAAATGGGCCGCCAGTAGCCAAATACTGCCTCGAAAGTTATGACAAAACTGTCTCCTGTACGAGTGTACTTCTAAATTTAATTGACAGTACAAAAGTTGCCAGAACCTTAGCAAGGTTGGTAGACTTTCCGACTCCATTTACACCAACAAAAGTGATTACATATGGCCTCCCTTGCTCCTTGGCAGCATGCACATCCCTCAATACATCGATAGAGCGTTTGGGAGTTAAAATGCGAACAAGGGCGTCTTCCATTGCTGCCTGCAGACATCATTACATCTTAAATTCAAGGCTATTACATGTAAAATACTGAAACATACAGGCAAGTGGTTCATGATTCAGAATACTGATGCAGAAAACTATTAACATCACACATACCTGAACAGTTGATGACACTCTAGTGAATGAAGCCAGTTTTTTTCCTACAAGACTAGCCGCTACGGATTCACAAAGCTTCTCAGCTATTTCTTCAGCCTAAGAAAGCAATTAAGTGTTATAAGCAGGTTTCATAACCATGTGAAAGCCAACAGAATTGGAGAAGCCTGCATACCACATTCTTAGTCAAGAGCCTATCTTTAAGAGCTTTGAGAGCTGGTTCCAGGTCTGACATCTCTAGATTTGCTTTTCCTGCAATGCTGAAGATAATAACGGGATGATGCTTCAGTAAGAATGATATAAAATTATTCTTACAGAGATATCTATCAAAACCTCGTTAATTGAAAGAGATCACATGAAAGAAGATAGCAATGAAAGAGTTCCAAGTTACAAACTGGCATATAGAGGGTTATCCAGATTGATAACCTCATGCATAATTAGTTATCTCTAACAGTTTAATCATATCCAGCCAAACCAGGATCTCAAAGCTGAAATTAAGCAAATAAGACAGACTGAGACTCTAGACCAACCTAAAAAGGTTAGACTCAAAAAGACTGTGATGTTCAGCACATCTGTGCAACGTGTGTAATTGTGACTCAACATGTCACAAATAGAAACACAAAATTCAAGAAACTTCAGCCTGGGGTGGTAATGTTCAAGAATTGGCTAATAGCACAAGAAACATAAGAAGAAGAAAAAGCATCCAGTAGATAAGACATAGCAACTTACCTCTGAAACATTGACGAAAACCATCCTTTCTTTTTCTCATCAATCTTGGGGTCCTTGCCAGCTACCTCATCCTCCTCCTTCTCACTTTCGCTATCACTGCTAAAAACTTCCTCTTTGTCCATCATACTTTCACCATGATTCTCTGCTACAACTTCCATGTCCTCAATCCCTCTCTCATCAACATAATCTGCGAAATCCAGCTTGGTCTCTGGTGGTGAATCATCCCAAACTCTATTTTTCTTTGTTGCTTTTTTCTTTGGCTCTGCCTTCGGAGGAGCCTTTGTAACAACACTTTCTTGTTTCTTTACACCTTTTGATCTGAGTTTAAGAAGCTTATTTACATCAAAAGCCTCAGAATCTCTATTCTCTTTATTATTATTATTAACAACAACATTTTTCTTAACCCTGTTTTGATGACCATTAGAGTTTCCATTCTCCTTATGCTCTTTTGCAGAATCACTATCCCCACCATCTTTGCTAGAGGTATTCCCATTTTGCTTTCCATCTGATCTCACAATTGAAGTCCCCCCTTGTTTCTTACCCAAAGCAACTGGAGCAGCCCTCCCTACTTGCTTCGATTTCTTCAACTCCTCCGCCCTAGCTTCAACCTCATTCCTCAACTGACGAAAAACATCATCAAAATCATAATAGTTTGTACGCTTAGGATCATAAATCTCAGAGAATTCTTTCTTCACCATAGAGAGAAGATCATCAACATAAAGAAGATGAAGAATCTTCTGATAAACAGCAACAAAAATCAAACCAAGATCATTGTTGAATGTCCATTTCAAAGTGTAAGCAGCACCAGGAGCTTCATAATGATATGAGGAATCTGCAGATCTTTCTTCTAACAAACACGATCTAATCAAAGTATCGATTGGAGATCCTTTAAGAGCATCCCTTAGTTCTTTACAGGTCCATAAAATTAATCCTCCTCTAGTAAAAATCAGTAGCTGTTCTAACATTTTCGATTATTCAAAACCTTATCCTACAATCAGCAAATCAAAATAATAATAACAATTTCAGAAAAAATATTTATAAACATTGAAAGAAAACCCTAAATCGAATTGAATTAGGAAAGTTAATAGACAGCAATCCAATTTTGATACGAATCGGAAATCCTAAATTGAGAGAGATACCTGAGAATTGGGTGGCGGAGTATATGCGTGTTAGTGCTGCTGGTGGGTGTAAGGAAGGGATGGCGGAGACAAATAGGACGACAGGAAAACACGGCTGGCTTCTATTTATAAGGAAATAGAAATCTACAGAAAAAAGTCAAACTTGTCCACTGTTTTGTCTGTGTTACAAGTATACTCCATAAATAAAAAATATGCCGTGTGTCGACAAGAATAAAATATATTTCATACCGGACACAACTCAATTGCCAAGACGAATAAAATATTTCATAAAATTAAGGGATAATTTGTGTTACTTCCCCTGGCCAAGATCATAATTAGCGTTATATCCCCTACAAAAATTAAATTAGTGAAACCTTCCCTCGTTACATTTTCCGTCCAAAGCTGGTTATCCTATTCAGCAGCTTTGTACACGTGGACTTTGACTTTCCCACGTGTAAAAACTGGTAGGGGAGGTAACGCTAATTATGATCTTGGCCAGGGGAGGTATTCTGGGAAAGTCAAAGTTCACGTGTAAAAACTGGTCCACGTGTACAAAGCTGCTGACTGGGATAACCAGCTTTGGACGGAAAATGTAACGAGAGGAGGTTTCACTAATTTAATTTTTGTAGGGGAGGTAACGCTAATTATGATCTTGGCCAGGGGAGGTAACGCAAATTAACCCTAAAATTAAAAAACACTTCAGCTATAAATTTTTTCCATACTTACATTTGGAAAGAAAATGTTTTCTTCGTCTTGTTAAGAACCTTCATCTTTAGTAAAAATATATCTTCTTCAATAAGGAGTTTTGTCTTTAGTAATAAAAATAGAGACACTCCCGAAACTAACCACCGATCTCCATTTGGTTTTTTTAGCAAAAATGGAGATATTCTCCCACAACTACAGCTATATCTATGAGATGATGGAGATACGTAGAAATATCAATGGAGTTTGTATTTCTAATGCCTTTTTTATTAGTCATATACATACATGTAAATATTTTTCTATGCTCGCTATCCGTGTCGCCGTTTTCTAGTTTTTTAAGTTATCGTGTCAAGGTAACGTATTGGACACAACACACGGACACCATTTCCGTGTCCTTGTAACATAGGTTTTTGTCTAACAATATTTTCTGACAATTGTTTACATACAGTATATTTTAACAATTCTACCAAAATCCATATAGATGCAGATGCCTCAAAACTCCCGGTACAATCTCTTGAACTGCTCTGTTGCGCCGGCAAACATCCGAAATCTCCTCAACGGGAACTGTTAAAGGTGAAATATCAGGCCCAGATTCTGCTTCTGATAAAGCTTGAAGAAATCTTCAACGCTCCACTTATGTTACGGCTGTTGATGGAGCGCCTTCATTCATAGGCCCTCGTCAAGGCTAGTAGGGTGTACATAACCTGAAATATAGAGATTACCTTCGGGTCAACCATTTGAACAACTAAAAGAGATGGTTTAATTGACTCATGGAATCTGATGTCTACATTAACAGATTACCACTAAACCAACAGGGATTTTTGTTTTTACGCTTTCTGCTGAATTTTTTTAAATCCTCTTAGTAAGCAACTAAATTAGAGAAAATGATACTCTTAATCAAGGTGAGAGTACATAATGTTTAATTTAAACACTCAAAGGAAGAGAAAATGATACCTGTGTTGTATTGTGATCCCAATCAATCAACTAAAGGTGGGACTACAGCTGATGCAACAAAAAGATGAGCCCAATAGTGGATGGATCGAGACGCCAACTAAAACAGTCATCAGCTATGTCTGGTCTGGCTGTAAAGTCCTACAATAAAGATTCGCAATACAGTCACGACCAGATGTATCAAAATAACAGTAAAAGGTGATCTAGTTATCAGTCAGTCAATCTTAAAGGGTGCAATTAACGCCAATCATATTTACCTCAATTTTGGTCAGAAGATGTGTTGTGTGGCTGATAAGTGCTGCAATCAAACTTCAGAGATAGTTTGCAGAAGACGGGTCAGAACCAAATATCTGCCATCCAAAAAAAACACAATTAGACAAGTGACAATAGACATTTAGACAGTAAGAACGTTTACAGTTAATAACTGAAGATTGTGATGTTGTTGTTTTCCCAATCAATCAATATGAATAGTAAGTTCCCATGCAAGTGCTTTTTGTAGTTTTTGTGGGACCTCAATTGAGGAGTTCCTGGTTGATCATATCAAGAAACAGTCAAATTTGTGTCACAACAGTAAGGCATAATGCTTCCAGAGCATTTTCTGCATTCTTAGGAGGAAGCTCTGCAGTTACCATACTGAAACAAAGTAAAAAATGTTTAGATATAAAAACTGCAGTGACTTCTCTTAAAGTTTTTGAGCATCCACTGCAATGCAGTAAAGCAGCTTTTTTACCTCAAGGCTTCAATTAAGTATGATCCCACTTCGGCAGAGACTTCATATCAACCTTGCCCACTAACCGCTCTATGGTATATGTGGATTAGACCATCTAGAGATCCACAAAGCTTTTGTCGGCAATCTATTCATGAGAAGAAAAGTTAGAGAACGAATTATTTTGAATCCACAACTTGGAAGTGATCCCCCAATAAAAATAAACTGATTTATACATCTTTGGCATATCATACAACTGCAAACACAGAACAACTTCAGATGATCCTAGCTCAAGTGGAGAAAAAAGTCTTGATGCTGAACAGACTTTAGTAAGTCAATGAAAGCAGAACAGGTAGAAGTAAGAGCATTGGATAATTTGGCCGTCTTTCTAGTTCCTACTAACGTTACGGGACACACACCAACCACACCACTGAATAGCTGATATCTCCAACAAGAGTATGCACTTACAAACAACTAGATTTGAAAGAGAGAAGAACATTCACCATCACAGATGTGCCTAAAGGCCAAAGCTGCAGCTGCTGCATAATCTTCAGAGGTACTCATGCCACTCGTGAGAATCTCTATCACTGAAGGAAAAACCGGGAATCCACAAGCAGTTTTGGATATGGCCCGATCGTCAAGCAGACTAATAAGGCTGCCAAACGGAAAACAAGTTAACTACCAGACAACAGGCAACAGAATAAAAACATCTTTTTTTCAGTCTAAACTTGCACAAAAACAATTAATCACCTATCTACAATGAAGAGGGAGTTTTGGAAGCAACGCCATAACCTGTTAGAAAATGCTTTCACCAGGGAAGTATATTGCAAATACAACTTGTTTTTCAGTGATGAAACTGAATAAAGAGTCAAAGACAATGTAAATATAAATGATACAGAGAAAGTTGAAGCGCATAGATTCCCTACCACATGGCTCAACCTCCTATGGTTCATCGTGTGATGAGGGAGGACAGATATTCTGTCCTTGGTAGATTTTGTTAATTTTTCTTTTTCATTTTCTTTATCTTTATAGAGGTCAAGTTCTTACCCCTCTCAATTCCTGTTTTTCCTTTGATCAATAAATGGCATGCTTTATATTCATGATAATGTAGTGTATGGAAATGACAACATAACAGTCACATAAACCTATCCAAAATGACAAAAAGCTTTGTGAACTTTACGATATCTTAGAAAGGAGAGTGCAAAGCCCAACCTTTGAGCACTATGTGGGTCAAGACTTATGCAGCATAAGGATTTTGGAATTATAATTAAGCAACAAGAAGACAGTAGTTTAGGCTTGAATTGGTTTTAAACTACAAAAGAGACTGCTTCTAAATTAATCATGTCTATCGTATCCCTAGAGCGAAAGGTTATGTTTGTTTAATATTCTACCATGTAGGAAAATAGTTACTAGGCCAGGCAAAAATTACCGGAGACTTCTGGTGTCCATAACCACACCTGAGGCATATTTCAGCTTCAACAGCTGAAACACAACATGATAAGCTTGGATACAATATTGAGAAGCTTCTGAACGCACCAATCCCAAGTTTTATCACTTCTACTCAAACTGAATCATGCCAACGTTATGGAAGTTCCTGGATCATGTGAAATAAGACAGCTGTGAGTGGCCTGATAAAATCAAAAGTGAAAGGGTATTTAAACAAAAGTGGATGTTAAGTTTAATCGAAAAAATTAATATGAATACAGTGGGAGTAGACGAGTAGTGTGCTCAGGATAAATAATGATGTTACGATCAGGGGGAATTCTAGCAGGAATACAGCAAAAAAAAAAAAAACTATCATACCGATGAGGAATCATATTCCAGTAAGCAACTGAACCTCTTAGCCTAGATCAATATATATTGTCCAACCCGTGGATAAGCTAAGTTTTAACTTCAGTCAGGCTTGGTAGTGCAGTTAAAAGTAGACAACGAACAATCTTTGTAGAATCATTAAAGTTTCATTGCAGGAAAATTCTAACATCAAACATGCTGTTCTTCTGATTCATAGAGCATGAAGATCCCATTACTACTACGTACGAATAGATAGATGAATGGTAAACAACATTCACAGTGTGAGTATGACCGATTATTATCATAATAAGTTTGCTTAAATTCCCTGCGGTCCTCTCTTAAAATGTTTACAGAGTTATGGGGATACTAAACCCTGAAGCTAACCTGTACAAGAGACACTTCAACTCTCAGAGGTAACCTTAAAGAATAACAAAAACCAAGCAATTCGATAATATACATCATGAGAGTGGCGTTCAACTTGTCAGACAGCTGATAGATGTCAAGGTACGGAACAGCGTGGAAAATGCGGAAAATATTTGGAACCATAAACATCAGAACATTCAAAAAAAAGTTGAAGCACAGCAGATACAAATATGGCCTGGAAACTCCGGACTGCACCACAACACACGATCTAGACATATTGACACCGATAGTACATAATGTGCCATTCTACTGGCCCCAAATAAACTAGGTGATCTAAATAGGAACTGTCCATCAACTGACCCGTGGTAGTATGATTTTGTGCCTCTCAATTATCTTGCTTTTCCAGTAACAGAAGAAACTCAAGAAGTACAAGTGAAACAAGCAAACTTAACCATATTATATACCTTTGAGGAATCCTTAAGCTGCTCCCTGATCAAGGGCATGTGAGCAGCTACACCACCAGAGCTTCGAGCCAATGTCAATGTGTAGTGTATCAATTCAGAGATGGCAGCAGTAACAACAACAACAACAAACAAAAAATTATAGAAATATGTTACCCCGAAAGAAGCACATATCAAATGATTTTTCAACACCCATAACAAACTATGTGAAATGTTTGCTTACAGTCTCAAGTTGATTGGTAACTCGAAGTACATTTGATAATATGCAATAAAATTAACTAAGTTTCTTCCTACAGCTGTAGATCATGCTTTTCAGATAAATAACCATTGGTAAAATAAAAATAATTTTTTAATCCAATCATTTTGCCTGTGAAAGAGAAAATGACTATCTCATACATTAGTCGTTTCAGAAAAAGAAGAGCGAAAACACTATACTTTTCAAAAAGAGAAAGATAGACAAAATGCATGTTCCCTGGACACATGAATAAACTAAATATTCAAAGTTGATCTTCCACTGTAATACAGATGGTAACATCAACTTCCAGCGGACCAACTCAGGAATCTGAAGGCACCAGTACCACGTCTTACATGCCCCAGACTGTAATACATGATGACATGGAAAAAGGACAGATAACTAACATGTGTAGCCATTAAACAACAGCTGCATCGAGCATGAGTTCTTATAATTCAGCTAAAAATAAGTTACATAGATATATCATATATACCAATACATATATCAAAAGCATGAAATTAAAAACACGATCACTCCTTTTTGTGTTTATTTCTCGGGCTAATGTGTCTTCAGACCTACTCTTACGTTCTCCCACCACGTAAGTACCAGAGTTCAAAGAAACTAAGCTTTAACAATAAGTCTCGGCGTTCCTGAAATTGTCGATTTTAGTTCTCTAATACTTCCATGTCTTGGGTCATACAAAACTAGAGTATCTTCACTTAAGAGTAGAATCTCGTCATTCTTAAAAGACTGGACAAGCCTAAAACATTTCTGTTCATTAATAATACTGTGATGGGCAATGACATAACGCTTAGTCCAAGATTCTTGAACTCCATAATCCAGCATCTCCCATACTTCTAACTTAACACCATTCACATCTGACCTGACAAGTAAGCAAAGGCACCCTTGCAACACACCTACCCACATATCCTTATTCAACTTCGGGATTTCTCTTGGTAGTTGCATTTCTTTGAAATTCTCATCACTGATATCCAAAGAGAGTAAGAAAAAGTTGTATTGACCAAGCGCTAACCAGTGAAAGTTTCCATTAACAAGTACCCCAGAATTATGCATATCAAAAAACCAATAAGGTATGGCTTTCTCAGTTTTCCATAAATTTGATGCTAACGAATAGACTTGGACTAGAGTAGTATCCTTGCTTCCAGGAGCTTCTACACCTATTGCCAACTTGTAATCATCAGTCTTGTCATCATAACCAAAACCATGTATGCAAACATTGTCTCTAGTAAATCCAATTGGTGATTCGGGTAATTCTTTATATTCTCTTGTGGCTGGGTTCTAAAGACACAATAAATCCCTATTACCACTAATACAATTAAGCAACCACATGCAAATTAAACCATTACTTGAACCCAAAAATCCACCACAATAATGCCAAGAATTGAATGGGTGATCCATTTTAATAACAATATCTTTAATTTCACAGACAGATGATGATGGTAATGAATCATAACCTATGGAGTAAAGGTAAATACTGGCTTTAAGCATGAGAATAGGATTATTTTTCTGAATAGCAATATGGGTTTTAACGAAACCAGAGGTTGAGATTAGGGCATACCAGCTCTTGCAAACACACTTACAAGCTAATACGGATTCCACTGGAAATCTTAAGAGGATTTCATTTTGTATCTCTTCTGGAATGCTTGACATTACTGTTGTTCTTCTTCCACCTCGGAATTTCCATAAAAAATGTCTATAAGCCATTTGTGTTTTTGTTGTTGTTTCCCTGATTAAGCTCATCTTGAGCTTGTTTTTCATCAAATCTGGAGAACTCATAACTCTCAATACATAAAATGTTCAAAAGTCGATGGACCTTTGTGACGATGAAGAAGAAAAAACCTAGGGTTTTTAAGTTGCAGTCTCTCACTGATATTTTTTGAGGAGAGATTTCTAGTGAAGACTGCTGAAACCCTGAAGTGATTATTGTGCTCTTTTATCATTTGGAACTTTAAGTTACACTTCATTTACACCGGGTTTCTACTTAAAAGGTGAGGGTAAGGCCTCTTCCTATGCACATGTCAAAACATGGTATTTGGCATATATGCACCCACTATGGGTATGCCAAACTCATATGCCAATATGTTTTTCCTGGCATATAGGCATACACGACAGAGTTTCCAGCGAGCGATAGAGTCTCGGTCGCTCGATGGTCAAACAATCGTTCGATGGTCATTCACTCGACAGCGACAGTCAAGCTATCGCTCGATACTATGATAATCGCTCATCAGATCTTCATCCAACGGCTAATATTTTCCCCCTTTATAAATACCTAATTTTAATCTCATTTCAACTCACACCAGAATTTCTTAATCTCTTAAGGCTTAGTCCTATGGGCTAGATATCTATCCGCTAGATTGGCCATCCACGTCAGCCTGAGCAACCTCCTAAGTCCTATGGGCTAGATATCTAGCCGCTAGTTTGGCCATCCACATCATCTGTGAGCGCCTAACCATTCGGCGTTTTCCTGAGCGCCGCACCATTCGGCGTTTTGATTACTTTTTGAACGCCGAACGGTTCGGCGTTTCAATCTCAGTCGTTAGATTTTGTGAGCGCCGAACGGTTCGGCGTTGAGACAACTTTTTGAGCGCCGCACCATTCAGCGTTTCAATCTCGCCGATAGTGCGACTGCGAGCAAATGCTAGGAGAGAGAAGTAGCCAGATTTAGTGTTAACTTTTTTCCCACACTTTTTTCATGATTTGCAACACTTTTTGGCCAATCTAGCACTCCAATCTAGCCCATAGGACTTAGCCTAAGAATTTCTCAATCTCTCTAGAATTTCTTAATCTCCAATTCTTTTCATCACTCTTCCAATTCCTTAGAGAGCATGGCTGATAATATGAATCTGGTTGAGTGCATGGCAAACCACTATATTAGGAGAAGTCAAATTAGGATATGTCAAGTGAGGCGAAACCTAAAATTCAAAACTGCAGAAGATGAATGTATTTGCAGGAATTATATTGATTTGACAATGGAGCCAGTATTTGATCACCAACTATTGTGGGAAAGGATTTTTTTTAAATTTCAAGAACAAACAATGAACCTACGCGGTCGTAGTGTTTCAGATTTGGTTCAGCGCTTCGGTATAATTAAGCAGGAAGTTACTAGGTATTTTTCTTTACTTCAGCGAGAAGGTCCAACCTTGAGAAGTGGTGAAACCACGGTGGAATTTCAGGAAAGGTGTCGTGTGGAATATCGTCGCATCTACGGGCAAAAATTCCATTTTGAAAGTTGTTTCGAGGTTTTAAGATATTTGCCCCAATATTGTCCAACATTTGTGTTGTAATTTCCCAATTGTCCACTTTTAAAGTTTTAATATTTGTTTAAAATTTTTAAAGTATTAATATTTTTAATATTTGTTTAAGTTTAAATATTTATAATACTTTTAATGTTTAAGAATATAATTAATATTAATTTTCAACAATCTTCGTCAAATTTTCAAATTCATTAAACTTCACAAAATTAAAAACTTCAATATAATTAAAATACATTTTACAAGACATAAAACTAGACAATAATTGGAAAGACTCTAAAAAAAAAAATTGGAACAATGTTCTTCATCTTGTTCATCTTCTTCATTTCACTAAACTTCCAATCAATGCGCTCATGAACGGAGTCTCCTTTGTTTATCTTCTTCTTTGGCTTCAAATTTGTTTTGCCTTGATTTTCCTTGCCTTTAACCTTTCTTGGCCTTCTCTTAGTTGCGGTTTTGACTTGGTTGATATCCAAAACTTGGAGACTTCTTTGCTTCTTACTTATTTCTTTAAATCTATCACATATCTTCTCAACGGCACCTTCAAGTACTACTCCAGAAAAATCAAGTTGTGTTGCCGAATCAAGTTGGGTTAATTGTGGCATTTGGATAAAATAGAAGAAATAAATTAGATTGAGAAAAGAGAATAATAGATTGAGAAGAAGAGAAATTTTTTGTGTAAAAAATTTGGGGTAAGTGTTGAGTTTGAAAGTTACATATTTATAGCGATGAAGAAATAGCCGTTAACGCTAGAGTGAATATCGCTGGTGATATTATGAATATCGCCAGCGATAAAGTGAATATCGATGTCGATATTGTCAATATCGCTCGCTAGGGATTCGATCGCTCAACGGTTTCCCCATAGTGGCGCAAATGGTTTGGCATGCCAGGTGGCATGCCAAACACCATTTTCTTGGCATGTGCATAGGAAGAGGCCTAACAATATGTGATCTTCCGCAGTTTCAAAAGATGTTGTGGCCGGCGGACTTGGAAATAATTGCATTTAGTTATGGCTTATTTGGGCTTTATGACTTGTGAGGAGGCGGAAAAGTACAGATGTTGGTTGCAAGATTCTACTTGTAATGAAATCATTTCTAAATCTTGGTTTTCTTCTCAAGATTTCGAAGAGAAGCTTTCAGTTACAAGAAGAGACCTCTCTAGATGGAATATAACTCATTTTGGCCATATTAGTCGGCAGGTAAAGAAACATAAAGATAATTTAAATCAGTTGCAATCACTTTCTTTTTCGGATGAGAATAGTGAACTTATCCAGAGTTGTTGATAATATAAATTATTGGAAGAAAATAGAAGCCCAATATTGGCAGCAAAAATCCGGTGATCACTAGGTTAGGGATGCAGACAATAGTACGACCTATTTTTATTCCTTAGAAAATAGAAGAAGATCTATAAATAACATTTACAGCTCTTAGAGATTCTCATGGCATTTGGTATCGTACTAGAGAAAGTTGGCTTCTCTTCTTATAATTCATTTCTCAACCATTGCAACCATTACACTCCAGTTATACAAGATTCTTCATTTTATTTTAACACTCCAGTCATCACGTATGAGGAGAATCACATAATAAGGAATTAGGGTTTCACCGAAACCCTAACAAAACTAATTAAAACATCAAATAAAATTGGATGATTATGACTCCTTTGGCGGAGGAAATCTTTTCTACTCTTTAAAGTCTAGCTAAGTTGGAACGAATCGGGTAAGGGAGGAGAAGGTGAAGGATGGGTTTTGCAGAGGGGACCTTTAGGCTTTCCAGCGGGATTTTATCGACCGTAGGATGCAACTGGGGAAGACACAATGGCTTGTGGATGGGGATCTTGCGCTGCTGGGTAGGTCTTGGTATTACTAACATGGTGATAGAATTCTTTGATACAAGAACTATGTCATCACATTTTAATCAAACCCTAACCTGCCTGATTCCAAAAACTCAAAACCCAGTTACTCCAAATGATTATAAACCAATTGGTCTCTGCAATTGCTCATATACATTGATTTACAAAATTTTGGATAACAGGCTAAAACCTTTGATGGAAAAAATAATTGCTCTAACTAAGGCAACTTATGTCCCTCAAAGACTCATTAATAATAATATAGTTCTTGCACATGAACTAATTCATTCGATCAAGAAATCTAAGAATAAATCACCTCAAGTTGCCTTAAAGCTCGACATGTCGAAAGCTTTTGATAGACTTGAATGGTATTTCTTAGATAAAATGCTTCAAAGTTTTAGGGTTTGAAGAGCATTGGAGAATTATAATACATCAGCGTATATCAACTATTTCAGTTTTAATCAAACTTAATGGTGGTACATGTGATCCTTATATTCCATCAAGGGGTCCACGACAGGGAGATCCCCTGTCTCCATTTCACTTCATAATAGCTATGGAATACTTAACTAGATTGTTAGTTTGAGCTGAAGCTAATAACCTGATTACAGGTATTAGAGTTGTTCATAATGCACCCTCAATAAATCACTTGCTTTTCGCAGATGATTGTCTCCTATTATTTCAGGCAGATTCCAAAAGTGTTCATAACATTCTTGCTATCTTAAAAGAATTTGGAGATCTCTCGGGTCAGATGATCAATTTTAATAAGTCTGCAGCTTTCATTACATGTGACTTATCCCATCAAGAAAAACTGGATATATTTAATACATTGGGAGTTAAACAATTATGTTCTTCATATAAATACTTAGGTCTCCCTATTCTTCTTGGTAAATCAAAGTTTGCTTCCTTTACTTCTATAAAAGACTCTTTTGCTAACAGACTTCAAGGTTGGACACTTGGACCTCTAAAACTCTCAATCATGCTGCAAGAACTACAATGGTAAAATATGTGTTGAATTCATTTTCATCTCATTACATGAGCAATTTCAAACTTCCTAAGAACACTTTAAAGGAGTTGGATACAATTCAACGGAAATTTTGGTGGGGGCACAGTAATGATAGGGGTTTAAATATGGTAGCTTTGGATTCGTTATGTGTCTCGAAAGAAGAAGGGGGACTAGCTTTCAGGAAGTTAGAACAATATAATTATGCTTTAATAACCAAACTTGCTTGGAGATTGTGTACTGAGTCTGAGAAACCATGGGTGCAGAGTATGAAAGCTAAGTACTCTCCACACTGTGACTTCTTACACTTACAGGAAAAGCACAAATATTCATCATGGATTTGGAAGGGGCTTGAACAAGGATTAGACATAATGAGGAAGTATCACAGATGGGACGTAAGGTGTGGCACAAATTTTTTTGTCTGGTATGATAAATGGGTTAGAGGGTTAGATTCTCTATCATATCCAAAAGATTCATTTCATGAACCTATAAGAATAGTATATGTGTCTGATCTCATGCTACATCACCCTAGAAGATGGAATGAAACTTTAATTAAAGCAGTCTTTCCTTCTCATATAGAGGATTTAATTCTTCGAATGTACCTAGTTCAGTATGGTAAAGATAAATTAATTTGGGAACCAAGCAGAACAGGTGATTTCTCAGTTAAATCAACCTATAAAGCTTTGATTTCCGGTACTCAAAATACTAATCATCAAAATCAACACATTCACTGATTGGTTTGGAAAAATCTTTGGAAATCAAGGTCACCACATAAAGTTAAACTCTTTATTTGGAAGTGTCTTAAAAATATAGTTCCTACAAGGAAAAAGTTGAACCAATATAAACAAGAAATAGAGATCACATATTGTCCTTCTACAGAGGAGTCCTTGCAGCATCTGCTTATTGAATGTGATTATGCTAGATCGGTTTGGTTAGCAATGAATATCAATGTGTCAAACATTCAACGACAGAATTTGGATTTGGTAAACTGGATAAATAGTTGGTTTGAACAGCCTCAACATTATGATTCAAAGAAAAAAGCTTATTGGATTTTAACACTTATGTGCACAGCCTGGCAAATTTGGAAAACAGATGTTTGAAAGTCTTTCAAAATAAAAACATTAACAAGCATCATATTGTCAGTAGCATTCATTATATAATTTCACACTGCTCTATACCTGTTAATACTCAGAACAATAACCATATGGTTAACAAAACAAATGTTTGGCTTCCTCCAAAGCCTAAATCACCTGAAAATGAACACTGATGCTTCTTTTGATCCTAACATAGGAAATTATGGCATCAGACTAATTATTAGAGATTCTGCAAGCACAGGCTAGGGCATCAGGGGCAAGTACTTCCATGGAGGAATAGATCTAGAGCAAACAGAATGTTTGGCCATGAAAGAAGCTATACTGTGGGCCAAAGAGAAGAAGCTGGATAATATCATCTTTGAATCAGATTGTCAAAATGTAGTTAACTCTCTCCAAAATGCCAACATCTTTGTTCAGTGGATGAATCAAGGAATTGTATAGGAAATAAGGCATTTAGCTACTACTATGAAGTTTTTTGATATAAGATATGTTAAGAGGACAAAAAATAATGCTGCTCATGTTATAGCTAATGATGCAAGAACTAACATGTCCTCTTTTGAATTGGTGTAACATCACCTTAAAATATGATGTAATGATAAGGGATGAAAGGACTGTTAGTCAAAAGTTATGTAGAGTTCACATATGAATGAAATCTTTCTTTGAATCAAAAAATATATAAATATAAGCATGAATGAACCGGAATAAGTTAATTAACATGATGAAATTGGCAAGGAAATACCAAGCATGGATGAAGTTGGCGAGGGTGATATCGAATCACCATTGACATTTTTTTTGAAAGTTTAGGCTCTAAGGCTTATTTTTGTGCACAAGATTAAAAAAAACTGTTTTACATACCAGGTGGCATGGTAAATGAGTTGCGCCACTATGGGAAAACAACTGAGTGATAAATTTACTATCGACAGTTATTATCAATAGTGTTGGCGATAATATGAATATCACTGGCATTGTAGTCTCCTTCGCTCGATCGTTACTATATCGTTCAACGGCTATTTTGTAACAACTATTCCCCCCTGCTTATTTCTTATATACACGCCCCCGTACTTTTTCAAATTACTCACACCTACTACTACATATATTTTACCAATTTCTTTATTTATGTTATCAATTTTAAATTTCATAATCATCAATTGCGAGATCCAATGAAGAGAGGAATGTTATTATGAATCGGTTTTGATTATGACAAGAAATGCATCAACGGAGGTTGCAACAACTTGATGATGAGGAAGTTGAATATAAACAACTAATCAGCACTCTGATGCTTGAATATTCAGGCCAAATACCTAGAGTTCCAAGGCCAAGGTAAGTATTCTCAAGAAGATATACGTATCGAGGGAGGGAATTTTACCACAAGAAGCTGATGCATGATTATTTTATTCCCAATTATGTGTACTATGTTCAAGATTTCCAACGTTGATACTGCACTGCACGGGAGTTCTTTGAGTTCGAGAGATCAATCTGTATGACTCCGGCCTAAACCAAGATAATAGTCGTTCCATAGTCAATTCGGCCACAAAAAGGGATGAGGATCGGTATGTAGGAGGGAAGCTGAGAAGTGTGTGTGAGATCAATGTTGATCGAAGTATTGTGTATGTGTTGGAGAGTTCTGCAAGTTTTATGTGAACAGTTGAGTTCAGATAAGATAAGTTCTGATTGATTGAATTATTCTCTATTGAGAATTCTTGTTCAGATGAGAATTCTTGTTGTTCAATCGTGGATTCAGAAACTTATTTATATTGCAAGAATAATATACATATTGATCCCCAGTAAGTGTGACGGTTGCTGGAGTTAAAGAGTAAGTGGGAAATCGTGGTTAAACCAGTTCTACGTGCGTGGGAGAATTGGTTGATTGTCCATCCACTACTTTGCTAACTCCTTCAACTGCTTGCACGACTTACTCACATTTCTCATCGTGGGTGTATACACGTGTCGTAGGACGCCAGACCAAAACCCTAGTGAATATCCCCCATGTGACATGATTGATGTCTCATGAATGTGGATTCTACAAGGAAGACGTGTATTTAATTGGTCAATTGTTGACTTGAGTAGACATGAGTCTTAGCCTTGATGAGTCGAGCATAATGAACGAATGTGGTATGCCCAGAGACTCATGGATTGTAGATAATATATCTGTTGAGACAGTAATAATGCTCAGACGTTAAGTCTTGATGAATTGTGACACATCATTTTACCAGTTGAGGAAATAATGATGTTATGATAATTTGGATCGACGCTCATCCGATGAGATTGCTCGATCATGGACTTATTCTGCTATGTCGAGCGTTTGACAAGAAATCGGGTGTTTATGAGTTATGTTGCTCTTCTTAATATGTCATGAATGGTCTAATGACAAAATAGAAATACTGAGTGTTGAATGGTCGTTCAAACTATGTTGCTCAATCGAGCAAAAATGTTGGTAGCAGGAACGAACATTAAATATGAATTAAAATATTGATGGATGGATCAATATAAAAGTTATCAATGTTTAATCGAATTATCGTAAATTCGAAACCCTAATTTTGGAGAACTCTGGATCCTGGAGATGGAGAGTCTTCCAATGTGGGTGGAGAAATATCGACCAATCAATGGGCATGAGAGCCGGCCATTGATGGTGAATGGACGTCCGAGCGTGCAGAAATGTCCCTGAACGAGGATTCATTAATGGAGAATCCTGAAAAATATGAATTATTATTATTAAAATAATAATGGAGAGACGTAGGACCGGTCGTCCAGTTCCGATCATGGTGGTGCACGGGCCACCATGACCCTCGCATTAGGTATTATGTTGCTCGTTTGATCATTCTGGATTTTCGGAAGAGTTTGATATTGACTGAAACTCTCAATTTTGCATGAATGAGCAAGTAGGACTTTGCTCGTGGGACCAATATTTTAAGAATATTAAAATATAGATATTTTAATATTTATCGTGAGAAGCCCGGACGGGACCATTGGACTTTTGGCTTTTTGGAGATTTAAGTACTATTGAAGAAATATGGAAAAATTTATTAGGTTTTTTGCTCAAACGATGGAGTTTTAAGAGATGACAGAAACATATAATAATAAAATAAGGAATTGGAGAGGCGCGGGACCGGCCACGGCCGTGGAATGGCCGGCCAGTGGGCCCGATCCGTGGTGCTTTTCCTTATTTTTTTTATTATTTTTTTTCTAGCTTGTGTGAAGAAATATGTAAAAACTAGGAGTTTTTCTCAAACGAGGAAGTTTGCTCAAACAAGGGAGTTTTCAAGAGATGAGGAAAATAATAAAATAGGGTAAAAAAGAAAAGGGAGATGTGTGGGACCGGCCACGGCGGCATGGCCGGTCGGCCAGTGGGGCCGGTCCCGTGCGCCTTTTGTTAAAAAAAATTTATTATTATTTTTCTTTCCTATATTGCATAGGTCTTTATATTTCCTCGTTCATTCATATTTTGGGTGCTCGTTCGTGCATTATTGATAAGTACACTCACACCATTTTCCATGGGCTTACTCGGTGGTGGCCCAAATGCTCGGAAAGTGAATATCCATTACTAATCCATGGAATTCAGGTGAGAAAATCCATAGAACGGAGTAATGAAAAAATATATTATTTTCTAGGAGTTCAATTGATGAACATTGCTCTAGAATTAATCAATGAGTGGATATATACTAGCAGGCAATCAGCCTAGGAACATTATATTTATTTGAGAATCGAGGTATGAGATGGTAGGAGTATGTCATACTCATTCTGAATATTTATTCTGTGTAGTCAGGGAACATTGCGACATCCCGAAGACGTTATCGCTCTATACTAGCAGGCTATGTTGCATGGACACGCCTAGAAAGATGTTGTAGCCGTTTCAGACACATAATCGGAGACGACACGGTTATGACACTTCACGACACACGATGGACACGCCACATCACGTGTCGCGTAAATATCGACGTTGGACACTTTGCGGACACTATTTGGACACTTTAGGACACACCATAAATGATTAATTTTGGTATGGAAAATCAAAATAAACCAAAAGAGAAGCTAATTTAGTCATCTTTTAGTCAAATCCAAACATTATTTATGAAAAACTTGATCAGAATTTCATTGTTATTAATTTTAGTTTATTAGTAATTAAATATTTTGAAAAAAAAAATAATTATTATTTTAGTAGATTATCGTAGCATCTCCTTTTAATGATGTGTGTAATACATGTAATGTGTCCCCGTAACCAACTTTTTTGAAATTTGACGTGTCCCCGTAATCGTGTCGTGTCGTAACCATGTCCCGTATCCGTGTCTGTACAACATAGCGAGCAGGCAAATTGTCTAGGAGTCGTCCAATCATTATCGATTCTATACATAAGTGAATACTGAAATTGCTCAGTATTGATGAAATATGCAATATATTGAAAGCTCAGCTGAGAGGCATTAATAATCACATATTCATGCATGCTCTGAGAGGTTGTACGCTCAGTCAGAGATGGTGACATGAGCTTTCACGTCTAATCCTAAAATACGAATTTCACATACGTGTCTGAAGCTAGGTCAAAAATATGGAAAATTATGATTTTGCGATTTTAACCTTTGTCAAAAATCCACCATCAACAACTAGTATGTTTTTGACGCGTGAAAACATCAACTCGACCTCCTTCAGAGGTGGAGTTGACTTAATATAATATTAGACACGCCAAAACCTAGATCCTAAAATAAGAAATATCACTTAGAGGTATTTGTGAAGAATTTGGAAAATATAGATTCAATTTTCATTAGGGTTTTAAGAAGAAGAAAAAAAAAACAGAGAGCTCTCTCTCGAGAGAGATTGGATTAATTCAATTATTTTGATTGGATTAATTCCGTTTTTTTCATATATTTTTTTAATTTTTAATTTTTGTTGTTATTTTAGTAATGGGTTTTAGTTAGGTTGAAGAAATTTGTTCTTTCCATTAGTATTACATCACAGAATAAAACAATGTTAAATGTTTGTACAAATGATAGATGTTAGATGATGAAAAATAGTTATTTGGTCTCAGTTCTTGTTAGATTAATAGATGTAATGCATGTTATTTCTGAAATATTTCACTAGAGTGTAGAATTGAGGCCATCCATGAGCTGATTTTGGTGGGATAGGAATAGGATCCTGGATAGTAATTTTAAGTATACATAATTACTTAATTTAATGCAAGTTATTTCATATTATGGAAATGCTAGCTAGGTTGACCGACACATGTGTCCCAAAAAAAAAAAAAACGAATGAGATATGCAGTGGGGCCCAGTTAAACACTTTAGCATCCCAATGCTAAGAGCATTACCCTATTATCCATTGGATCTTCCTCGGGTTATTTGTTGGGAGAAACGTCGGTCCTTCTAGCACTTCCCTTCATATTATTACTTGTGTACATTTAAAGGAAAAGGTCTTTGCTAAGCATTCAAAATTCAACAGTTTGACCTTCACTAGGAGGTGGAGGATTAGAAGGAGTGTTGAAAAAGCGGGGGTCTAACAACCACACCCAATATTTCATTCGGCAATCTGTATGGGCTAACTCCAATATAATTCCAAGAGAATCAACTAGAGAGTCAGACTCAATCAAGGAAATATATCCAAGAGTTATATCTCTGTTTCTCAATGTAATCAGTAATTTCGTGAGCCTTATTATTATGAGAAACAACTTGAACGGTACCAAAGTCCAATGTTCAAGTGTCAATCAATTTCAATCAACAACCAAAGGTTGGATTTACCAATTGATTGAACTAACCACAACCTGTGATATTTCAATTATATAAACAAATATAATGCGAAAAAGAAATAACAGAGACACCATAAGTTTTGTTACGAGGAAACCGCAAATGAAGAAAAACCCCGAGACCTAGTCTAGATTTGAACACCACACTGTATTAAGCCGCTACAGACACTAGCCTACTACAAGTTAACTTCGGAATGTAGTGGAGCCCTAACCAAGTCTCACACCGATTAAGTATAATCGCGTTCCTTACATCTCTGAATCCTAACAGGACTCTACGCACTTGATTCCCTTAGTTGATATCACCCACAACTAAGAGTTGCTATAACCCAAAGTCGAAGACTTTATAAACAAATCTGTCTCCCACATAAAAGTCTATTTTGATATATAAATCTGTCTGCCACATAAGTACCTACGAAGTTTTGTTTTGTCTTTTGATAAATCAAGGTGAAAAAGAACCAATTGATAATCCGGTCTTATATTCCCGAAGAACATCCTTAGAAATATCAATCACCTCACAATAACTTAACTATATGGTAGTAGAACAAGTTATTGTTGAATCACAAAGAATGAGATAAAGAGCTTTGTGATTACTTTTTATATCTTACCTATCGGAGATAAATCTCGAGTAAATCTTAGAGAAGATAGTACTCAATACGATAGAACAAGTAAGATCAGAACACGCAACTACATAGAAAATAGTTGGGCCTGGTTTCAGAATCCCAATGAAGCTTTTAAGTCGTTAACCTATAATGGTTTTAGGAAAAACCTATGTTAAAGGAGAATCGACTCTAGTACGCAATTAGTATCACACAGGAGGTGTGGGGATTAGGTTTTCCAGTTTCTAGAGTTCTCCCTTGTATAGTCTTCAAATCAGGGTTTGATAGCTTTAAAACAAAGCAATCAATATTCATCGTTAGATGAAAACCTGATTTAAGATTCAATCTAAGTTTGCTTAAAACCAAAGCAGTATCTCTCCACAGTAAGATGGTCTTAGCTTGATACACACAAATGAAATATACCATCATTTAGATATGGGTAACCGTACTTAAACGTGTATATTGAGTTGGCTCAACAATAGTTAACTGAAGTTAGCCATATTGTTAGAGCACTGCTCGGTCGAACTCGCATGCATTTTTATCTCAAGCATGTTTGTCAATGTTAGTGATCAAAACTATAAGTCTTGATTTCTAGCCTATTTATAGATGTCTCGGACTAGGACATAGATTGTGTAGTTGAGCTTAGTTTTCACGGAGTCCATCATTTGAAAACGAAGAACTACTAAGGGGAGCTTGTGGAACTTCTTCGACAAAAGGTATGTGGAGACTTGAACTCATCTATCACTTGGAAAGTCTATTTCTGTTTTCTCTTATATTGAGACAAAGTCGTGTTACGACTTAGTTTTCTCTATACACATTTGAGATTTTGAGCTGAGTATATCTCGCTTACATATTTCTCAAAATATGTGTTGGTAAGCTTTCGCTTCGACCAAGTTCATCTTATATCATGAGAAAATTGCCGAGTAACATCTTACGTGGTTTGTGTGATACAATCATTTGATGTAGGCTTGGAATATTTCGATAATGATTATTTCAATATCTTGAAAATTGCTTTGATGCTAATAGTGTGTGAAAACGGTTATTATCATTATAGAAGAATATTTCAATGATTGAAATTAAGAGTTCGGAATCTTGTAACCATCTTTTAATATAAGCATAGTGTGTTCGCACATTAGCGTATAAGTCCAAAACCGGGAACCTAAAGTATGCATACTTGTGTGTATACAAAAAGGTTGTAGGAGACTGGGTAAGTATGTGTACACGTACGCATACTGGTGGATGTTCACGTTCGTGAATTTTTGCTGAGTTTGAAATAAAAAACCAAACTCATCCGCTTACCTAAAGTACACATACCGTACGCATACTGGCAGAAATTTTACATCCGTGAATTTCTGCTGAGTTTGAAAACCAAAACCAAACTCAAATCTGGTTACTTAGCATACCCGTACGCATACTTAAGTATGTTACTTTTCTAAAATCGTTTGTACATGAACCTAAACATTTATCAATAAGTAATGCAATCTTTACAAACCTTGGCTATAATGTTCATGTATTGATTCGAGTGAATCAAACCGATTTTGCTTCAATTGTGTTCTTGTATAATTCTATGAGAATATAGCAATTGAACAACTCTTTAACTAGTTTCTTTTGAGTCATTTGAACTAGTTATGGTTAAGATGAATAAGGTTGATATGAGAGTAATCATACGGCTAACCTCGGTTAACTATTTGTGAACCAACATGGTGTACACGTTTAGGTACAGTACACCTAAATGAGGGTACATTTCATTTGTGTGTAACAATCTAAGTTCGATCTAATGGTTAAAAGATATTAGCTTGGTTGAATCATGTTTTTCATCTAACGGTGAATATTGAATGCTTTGTTACCAAGGTAACTTGGATTGCAAACCCTGATTTGAAAACTATATAAAGGAGAACTCTAGCAACTGGGAAACCTAATCCCCACACCTCTTGTATGTTACTAGTTGCATAATTAGAGTCAATTCTCCTTTAAACTTAGGTTTATTATCGAGACCCTGTAGGTTAACGACTTAAAGACTTCATTGGATTGTGAAGCCAGAACCAACTATTATCTTTGTAGTTGCATGATCTAATCTTGTTGTTTCTATCGTGTTGAGTACAATTGAAATAATTTACTCGAGATTAATTTCTCCGATAGGAAAGATAGAAAAGTAATCACAAACACCTTCGTCTCATCGTTTGTGATTCCGCAATATCTTTTTTCGCTAGTCGATTAAGATTATTGTGAGGTGATTGATAATTCTAGGCTGTTCTTCGGGAATATAAGTTCGGGTTATCGATTGGTTCTTGTTCACCAAGATTTATCAAAATACGGAACAAAAACTCTTGGGTATTTCTGTGGGAGACGGATTTATTCAATCCTATAGACTTTTCTATGTGAGACAGATTTGTCTATCAAGTCTTCGATTTTGGGTCGTAGCAACTCTTAGTTGTGGGTGAGATCAACTAAGGGAATCAAGTGCATAGTATCCTGCTGGGATCAGAGACGTAAGGAGCGTAACTGTACCTTGAATCAGTGTGAGATTTATTAGGGTTCAACTACAGTCCAGTCCGAAGTTAATTAGTAGTTGGCTAGAATTTATAGCGGCTTAATACAGTGTGGTGTTCAATCTGGACTAGGTCCCGGGGTTTTTCTGCATTTGCGGTTTCCTCGTTAAAAAAAATTCTGGTGTCTGTATTATTTCTTTTCCGCATTATATTTTGTTATATAATTGAAATATCACAGGTTGTGCGTTAAGATCAATCAATTAGAATATCCAACCTTTGGTTGCTGATTTACATTGATTAACACTTGAACATTGGTCTTTGGTGTTAGAGCACTGCTCAGTCGAACTTGCATGCGTTGCTATCTCAAGCATGTTTGTTAATGTTAGTGATCAAAACTATAAGTCTTTATTTCTAGTCTACTATTAGCTAAGTCTCGGACTAGGATAGAAAGTATAGTTGTGATCAAGACTCCATGGTGATTATCATACAAAGACGAAGAACTACTCAAGGAACTTGTGGAACTTCATCGACTAAAAGGTATGTGGAGACTTGAACTTATCTATCACTCAAAAGTCTATCTAATCTATCTCCTATCTTAAGACAAAAGTCATTTTGCTATATAGGCTATGATTATACACATTTGCTATTTCGAGCCGAGTTTATCTCGCTTATCTATTTCTCGAAATATATGTTGGTAAGCTTTCGCTTTGGCCAAGTTCATCTTTACTAGTGACGAAAGTCATGATAAGTTTCAATCACTTGAAAATGGCTTTGACGAAAAATGGTTTGTGAATTACAACTATATAACGTCCTCTTATAATGTTTCAATGATTGAAATGAGAGTTTAGATTATATAACCATGGAAGGATATAAACATTGTGTGGTAACACATATGTGTGTAAGTCCTTATTCCTTGAACCAAAGTATGCGTACTTTGCTGCTCAAGAAAACCGGAACTAAGTCCGCGTACTGTCGGAAGTTCTCATCCCGGGAAATTATGCTAGAGTTTGTAAACTAAATACAAACTTATTCCGGGTAATTAAGTTCGCGTACCAGTACGCGTACTTAAGTTGGTTATTTTCTAAAAACGATTATTTGTGAACTTAAACTTATATAAACTAAGGAATGCATAATTGCAAACCGTGGCTATAAAGTTCATGAATCGATTCGAGTGAATCAAATCGTTTTTGTTTCAATTGTGTCTATTATAAAAATCTCATCAATTGAACAACTCTCTAACTAGTTCATTTGAGTCATTTGAACTAGTTATGGTAAAGAAGAATATGGTTGATATGAAAGTGCTCATATGGCTAACCATTTGGTTAACTACTATTGAACCAACTAAATGTACATGTTTGGGTACGGTTACATAAACCTAAAAACGTGCATTTCATTTGTGTGTAACAAGCTTAGTTTCAACCTAACGGTTGAAAAATATTAGCTTGAATCTAAACAGGTTTTCATCTAACGGTGAATATTGAATGCTTTGTTACCAAGCTAAAATTGATTGCAAACCCTGATTTGAAAGATTACATAAGGGAGAACTCTAGCAACTGGGAAACCTAATCCCCACACCTCCTATGTGATACTAGTTGTATAACATAGAGTCGATTCTCCTTTAACCTTAGGTTTCTATCGAGACCCTGTAGGTTAACGACGTGAAGACTTCATTGGGATTGTGAAGCCAGACCGATACTACTTTCTCGTAGTTGTGTGATTTGATCTTTCTGTTTCTATCATACTAAGTACAATCGTAAAGATTGGCTTGATATTGATTTCTCCGATAGGTAAGATATAAAAGTAGTCACAAACATATTCGTCTCATCGTTTGTGATTCCGCAATATCTTCTTTCGCTAGTCGATTAAGATTAATGTGAGGTGATTGATAATACTAGGTTGTTCTTTGGGAATATAAGTCCGGGTTATCAACTGGTTCCTGTTCACCTTGATTTATCAAAAGACGAAACAAAACTCGTAGGTATTTCTGTGGGAGACAGATTTATCTATTACCGTAGACTTTTTTGTGTGATAAAGATTTTTTTATTAAAGTCTCCGACTTAGGATCGTAGCAACTCTTAGTTGTGGGTGAGATCAGCTAAGGGAATCAAGTACGTAGTATCCAGCTGGGATCAGAGACGTGAGGAGCGCAAATGTACCTTGGATCAGTGTGATATTGATTGGGGTTCAACTACAGTCCAGACCGAAGTTAGTTTGTAGTAGGATAGTTTCTGTAGCGGCTTAATATAGTATGTGTTCAATCTGGACTAGGTCCCGAGGTTTTTCTGCAATTGCGGTTTCCTCGTTAACAAAACTTATGGTGTCTGTGTGATTTCTTTTCCGCATTATATTTTTGTTATATAATTGAAATATCACGGGTTGTGCGTTGAATCAATCAATTGGGAAATCCAACCTTTGGTTGTTGATTGAAATTGATTGATCCTTGAACATTGGTCTTTGGTACCTTTCAAGTGATTTATCTTGTATTCAATTAGACTCGCAGATTTCTATTTGCTTGAGTAAGTATTGAATCAAGAAAGAGAGATATAACTCTTTGATATACTTTTATTAAGATTGAGTCTGACTGTCTAGTTGATTCTCTTAAAAGTATATTGGAGTTAGCCCATACAGACTGCTAATCGAAATATTGGGTGTGGTTGTTATACCCCCGCTTTTTCAATTGGTACCGTTCAAGTTACTCCTCTTATATTCAATCAGGCTCGCAGATTTCTATTTGTTGATTGCAGATTGAATTAAGAGTTAGAGATATTAAACTCTTTGATACACTTTATTCTAGATTGAGTCTGACTGTCTAGTTGATTCTATAGAAAGTTTATCGGAGTAAGTCCTCTCAGATTGCCAAACGAATTGTTGGGTGTGGTTGTTAGACCCCCGCATTTTCAATTGGTATCAGAGCAGGCAAACACGTTAAAGACCTTACAAGTCTGTGTTTGTAGCGATCTGATATGGACAGCTGTGTTATCTCTATAAACGTACCATCAGTCTTCGATGGCTCAATTTACTTATGGTGGAAAATTGATATGCGTGCATTTCTTCAAGCGCGTGATTTTTAATCATGGGTTTATGTAGTTAATGGCTATGATGCTCACGTTGTGGCAGTAGGGAATGTGACCGTTCCAAAGAACATTGGTGCATACGATGCTGCTGAGATACTTGCTTCAAAGCAAAACTTCGACGGTTTGAATGCCATCATACATGCCATTGCCCCAGATCTTCAACACCATGTGACTACGTGCACTCGGTCTAAAGATGCTTGGGATATCTTAGAAACCATACTCTAAGGAAATACCAGTGAAAAGGAAGCTAGGCTTCAAAACCTTAATTCCGATTGGGAAAACCTTCGTATGGAAGATGAAGATTCATTTGATGAGTTTAATCACAAAGTGTCTGAAATTATTAATGCATCTTTTGCATTGGGTAAGACTATTCCTGAAAAGGACATTGTGATAAAAATTCTCAGATCACTGCCATCTAGATACGATTCTAAGAAGCATGCCATCGTTGAAGGAAATAACCTTGATACTCTTTCCAAAAGTACTCTTGTGGGAAAGATTAAATTACTTGATCTTGATCTGAATACAGTCAAAACTTCTGCATTCAATGATTTAAGCATTCCAAGCGAAGCCTCTAATTTGTCATGGGCCGATGAATGTTGTTCTAATCATGTTGATTTTAATAAATCACTGATAACACAGAAGATCAAGGATATGGTAACGAAAAGCAAAAGATCCGAGAGATTGTCTTCTCTATCTATTGCTTCTGATGATTCAATTCAAGAAAAATCTCAGTGTCACAATGGTTTACATACTGTTGTAGTGTGTACGGAAAGTTCATCCTTCTCGGCAGAATTTTCTTGTAATTCAAACTCCAGTTTGGAATGCGAATCTGAGACTGAGATCCTAGAATTTCTAGATAAGGTTGAAGAAATTCACTAGGAAAATATTCAAATGAAAGAATTGTTGAATAAACTTGAGTCATCACTACAGGTGAAATCTCTTGAGAATGACTATCTTAATGATGAATTCACCAGAACCCTATTACTAAAAGAAAAAGATATCAATTATCTCAAGTGTGACATGCAAAGGTTGTCAGGAAGCTCATACAAAATTTCAGCAATGTTATTTGGTCATAAGGCTTTTGGAAACACACAAGGTTTAGGGTTCAAAGGAAGAATGTAAGCACAACAAACTCGGTTATTCCAACCAGCTTTGGATCAATCAAACCTGAGCGTTGTGATAAACAGGTATCAACTCTTCAAAGTTAATCCTCTTTGCTCTGCTCTTTTTGTGGAAGTACAAGTCATGTCCAGAGTAAGTGTTGGAGATTCAAGAGGAACAATAAAAGAATTACCAAACTTCAAGATGACATGCAAAAGATGAATCTAACTATAGAAAAGTAGTCAGAGACGTCTGGGTACAAGAAGAAATCCAAAAGAATCAGAGTTAGACGAGACAAGATGACATGTCATGAGCCAAAGAAAACAATAGATCATAATCTGTAATACACTGTATCTGGGTGTTCAATTATGTGCATAGAAGGAGGTCTTTCATTAAATTTTATTACTTGACCTTTTCCAAGATATCCTCCCTTCTCTGCAAAGAATTTAGCAGAGAAGTTAATCTCTCGGTAGACATGATTAAAATGAATTGTTCTAATCCTCCTGCAGATGTTTTCCCATCTATTCAAGACATACCAAGGCAGTTTGTTTGTTGTGAAGGCAATAATTTAGGCTTTGGAGTCAGAGTTGATAATAACCTTATTGTGCTCTTTGAGTGTAGCCCATTCCAGTGCAGCAATAATCCCCATCACTTCAACAATGAAATTAGTGGTAATTCCCAGACCTCCACATTCAGCTGTAAGAAAATTGCCTGCATTGTCTCTTGTAATAAATCCATAACCAGCACAACCAGGGTTTCCCTTGGAGGCACCATCACAACAAAGAAGTATAGTATTTGGCTCAGGTAGAGAAAAGAAGCATTCAATAGCTCTAAAAGATTTAACCCTTTTGCATCCTATGTTGAAGTATTTCAGAATTTGCAGATCATAAGTAGTATTGTTCATATGTCCTTTGAGTCTTACCTCACTGTCCTGAATCTTCCTCTTTAATCTTTGGATGGATTTTGTGTTATCTGGTTTAATATTCTCAAAATAAACATTGTTTCTAGTGAACCAGATATCAACCATTATATTGTAAGAAGCAATAGACCATAATTCTTGGATTACATGACTCCTATTCATGCAGGCTTTAATGACTTCTTCAAAGGATTTTGGAATTTTAAAAGCAAAAACTCCACCAATACATTTCCAGAGAATTTGGCCATAATCACAATCCCATAAGATATGAGGAATATTATCTTGATTGTTAGAGCATAAATAACATTTTGAAGCTAAATTCATACCTCTTTTTTGTACATTGTCATCAGTGCTGCAAGCCCCTCTAGTGATTTTCCAGATGTTGCTAGCTGTTGAAGGATGGACACATGTTTTCCAAATTTTCTTGTACCAATTTAGCTTTGGATGTTTTCTTCTGACAATATTAGCAGCACTATGGACTGAAAAGTTTCCATCTTGAGTAGCAATCCAAATAAGCTTATCTGGACCAGAAGAAGGTAAAGGAAGATCTTTAGTAGAAAGTAAAAGAAGTATTTCTTCTGGAATGACCCAAGCTTTATCTTTGAGAATAAAGTCAACTCTCAGATGAAGGTTTTGATGAATAAAGTCATTGTTAGGGAACAATTTAATAATACTACTCTCAAGGATCCAAGTATCATGCCATAAGGAAATATTTCTTCCATTACCCACAAGCCATCTAGTGTTTTCCTCAAATTCGGGGATTATCCATTTAATTCCAGGCCAAATGGTTGATTTTTTATAACAAGTAATCCACCTGCCATTTTTATTCTTGTATTTGGCCAAGAAAAAGTTAGCCCAATCTTCTTCAGAAGTAAGAATTCTCCATAACAATTTCATTAGAAGGGCTTTATTGATATCCTCCATTCTTCTAATTCCCAAGCCACCCTCTTCAGTTGGTGAGCAAACCTTATCCCAAGATATAGTTATAAACTTCCTCTCTTCTGCATGACCACTCTAAAGGAAGTTTCTAATAATCCTTTCACAAGCATCTATAACCTTTTTTGGCCATTTGTAAATGGACATATTATAAAGAGGTATACTACTCAAGACAAACTTAATTAGTGTAATTCTAGCTTGAAAATTTAAGAATTTACCAATCCATGTGGCCAATCTATTTTGTAACATTTCAACAAAAGACCATAAATGTTCAGCTTTTATTTTTCCTTGGACTAGCACCACCCCCAAATATTTGTCAGGAAAAGAAGACATCCCCATATTCATAAATTCTGCAATGTGTATCTGTCTACTAGATGAAGTACCATCTATAAAGCACTTGCTCCTAGCAGTACTAACTGATTGGCCTGATGCAGACTGGTACTCTATAAGAAGATTCTTGAGATGAAGTAGAGATCTTTTACATCCATTACAAAATATAAATATATCATCTGCAAAGAAAAGATAGGAGGGATAAATACCATTTCTGATGACCATTGGTTGGATCTTCTTCTGATGAATAAATTGAACAATTTTCCTACTCAGAACATCAGCAGCAAGAATGTATATAACGGGAGATAAAGGATCTCCTTGTTTAACACCCCTTCCAACACCAAAATAACTAATTGGACCTCCATTTAATAAAATTAGAATTTTTGTTGTTTTTAGAAGCATCCAAATCCAATTGCAAAATCTATCAGAAAAACCATATTTCTTCAAGGCAGCTAGCAAAAAATCCCAACTAAGAGTGTCATATGCTTGAGAAATATCCAATTTTAAGCCCACATTACCCCCTCTTCTAGTTACACCCATTTCATTCACAAGTTCAGATGCTAGAAGGACTTGTTCATGAATATTCCTCCCTTTAATAAATGCACATTGTTGTGGAGAAATCAATTTATGTATGATGTTATTCATTCTTGATGTAATAATCTTGGTAATAATCTTGAAACAAAAATTTCTCAAGCCAATGGGTCTGAATTGGTTTACCTTCTTTGCACCTTTAATCTTTGGCAGTAAAGTAAGAAAATTTGAATTTAGACCTGCAGGGATGGTTTGATTAAACCAATAGAATTTAATAGCAGCAATAAGATCTTGACAGATGATATCCCAAGCAACCCTATAGAAGTTAGCCATCAGGGCCTGGAGCTCCATCTTGGTTATCTTTATTAGTTACTAAATGGGGAGTGGCATCCATAATAGTTTCAGATATATGAACTGGCTGTGCTGAAAATTTTGACTGAAAATAATTAACGAGCAAAGTTGCAATGTCAGACTGGTTGGTGATAAGATTACCAGAGTCATCTTCAAGTTCAGAAATGGAATTTTTTGCTTGCCTCAATCTGATGGAAGTATGAAAATTTTTTGTATTGGCATCACCAAATTTTATCCAATTGATTCTTGCTTTTTGACTTAACATAGTGTGATAATTTTGAGCAGCTACATCTCTGATTCCCCTTGCAGTAACATAATTATTCAAAAGTTCAATGTTAGATGGATCAACATCAGATAAGATATTTGTTTCAGTAACTCTTTTTTTTCAGCTTGTTGTAGATTAGTATGCACATTGCCAAAGACTTCCCAATTCCATTTTTCAAAGTAATTTTGAGTCTCTTCAACTTATTCATAAAAATGTAAATTGCATTACCATCAATATGTTCCTCCCAAGAATGCTTGACCAACTGTAGAAATTCAGGGTGATTAATCCACATTTGTTGGAACTTGTAAGGGGAATTAGTTGGTTTAGATATAACTGAATCAGTACCAACCAAGGAATTATGATCTGAAATCCCTCTAGAAGATACATGATAATTCCAGCCATTGTAAACATTTAACCATTGAGAGTTGAATAAGGCTCTATCCAAGTTGCAGAGAATTCTTTTTCTACCACACCTTCCATTTGACCAAGAGAAATGTAAACCACTTTTAGGTGCCTGAAGTAAACCACATTGATCAATAAAATCAGTAAATTCAGTAAGAGCTGTTGAAAGAGGACTTCTACCACCTTTTTTCTCATGAATTGAAGTAATAGTATTAAAATCACCAATAAGCATCCATGGTTTATTCATATTACTAATACCAATAAGATCATTCCAAAGTTCCCTTCTATTTACTGTTAAAACATCTGCATGAATACCAGTCACTAAAACTCCACCAACTTCTATAGTGATACTTTGCCTTGAAGAGAAAATTACTGAAGGAGTGGTGATAGAGCAATTCCAAAACAGCCAAATATTAGCTTTCCACAAGTGTTATGGATTACCTGATAATGCATACCAGGAAGTTTTATTCTATATTTAGAATTGAAATGAATTTTGGGTTCAGCTATCCAAACTAAAGAAGGGTTTATTTGATTAACTAAAGATCTCAGTTTCTCTTGGGCCTTAATTCTTTTAAGACCTCTTATATTCCAAAAAACCAGTCTCATTGAGAGTTTGAATGGGAGTAGTGGAATTCCCTTTTTGAGACACTAATTTTTGAAGTTGATTTCTAGTTATAGGAGGTTTCTTGACTGGAGGAGCTCTCTTTTCATTGGCTATAAATTTAACTTTAACAGGAATATCAAGTTTTTCAGCTCTTTTAAGAATAAAAATGGATTGTGGAATAGTACTTTGATCAATGAGGGAAGATGTGCTAACCTCTTTAATTTCTCCATCTTCTGAGCTAGATGTTGTGGTATTTCCTTCACTGACAGTATCTAAAATCTTTGAAGTAATGACAACATCTGATGATGGTGAAGAAATTGAGTTATCTACTGGAATATCTCCAAATACTTGCTTTGGTGAAGGAGTAACTAAATTCTTTGGAGATAAGACAGATTTGTCTACAATTAGAGCTGGAAAATCTTCAGATGAGGTAAATGAAGTACTACCAGATTCCTCAAGTGATTGTTGCAGAATATGAAATCTCCCAGATGTTGGCGCACCTTGAGACAAGTTACCAGAAGTACTGTCAGAGCCTTGTTCCAAATTTGTACCTGAAATATTCCCAAAACAGATATCAAAACCCTCCTTGTGTGGCAATTGAATTGGCTTAGGTCTCCATTGTTTTATTTGTTTAACCAGAACAAAATCTTGAGCTGATTCCTGAGCTGGTTTCTGAACTGATTCATGTGATAAATCCTCCTTTCTCTTAGTTCTGCTTTCAGCAATATAATGACCTAAAATTTTGCAATGATTGCAGTACTTTGGGAGTTTAGGAATTTGAATTGCTTGCTCGAATTTCCCATATTTTGATTCAACTAGAATTTTATTGGGTATTGATTTATCCAAATCAACTTCTACAAGAACACTTGCATAAAAACCACTTTCCTTTTTCAATGTAGTAGGATCAACCTTAATTTATCTACCAATCTTATTACCCATTTGAAGAATAATATTATCTTTCCAATATTCAATACACAATCCAGGGAAGAGAACCATACCAAAACTAGAGATGATTTTAATTTTTCAGGGTTGAAATTTGGTTCCCAGGCCCTAAGTTTAAGCTGTTGATCCTCAATTTCCCAGTTCCCCTTCCAAATAAGATTCCTATCATCTTCATTGTCTAGCTTAATAATAAAATAACCCCTACCAAGAGGAATAAGTTGGACAGTACCTTTGGTAAGCCATTGTTTTCTCAAAAGTTCAGTAGCAACTGCAAATTTTAGTTTGACTAGATCCAAGCGGCCAATCAAGCTGAAACGCCATTCATTTAGACTATCATCCATAACCTCATCAGGGATAAAAATAGATGGAGAAACATGAAAACATTCATGTTTTCATGTGATTTGATCCAAAAGAAATCCTTCTTTTCTTGTAAAAGCAAGGTCGCCCTTGTTGTTCTTTCGGGAATGACATTTTATGGAGGAGAGTTCTTTTTGAACTTGTGCTTAATTGCCAAATCTTTATGGGGAGTGCGGCTGTGGAATATTATAGGGGTTATCTTGTATATTTATAAACTCCTTGATGAATGCATTTAGCTTCGGTTTTATGATGGCATCTAAATAAGTTTATATGGTATTCTCTTTTGGTCATGAAGTATATCTGTGAAAATTTCATGAGGATCCCACTAGTTTTCGTACCTTTGCCAATTTATATTTACAAAAATGGGGAGAATTAATGTGTAGTGTGTTACTACAAATATATATGGTTTACGGATCATTATGTAAGGGGGAGTGGTTTTCATGTTGAGATGAAGTATTGACTAAGGGGGAGTGATACATATCACCGTAGTATTGTTATCAAAGTTGTGATACAATTGAACTTTGATGCTGTGTAATAATACTATGACACTGTATAACAATGATTGAGAGCATTTTGTTTTCTCATTGTTATCGCTACGGATCTTCAACAACTATGATGCTGAACTTACAACCTTTAGGATCATGGAGTACTTGGAAGTGAGGAAGATTTTGAGTCATCTTGAAGATTCCAAGGAGATCAAGCATTTGGATGAGAATCTACAATTTTTTTATCTATTTTGTAATCCATATGTATTGATAGTTTTTTCACTAAAATTGACAAATGGGGAGATTGTTAGAGCACTGCTCGGCCGAACTCGCATGTGTTGTTATCTCAAGCATGTTTGTCAATATTAGTGATCAAAACTATAAGTCTTGATTTCTAGCCTATTTATAGATGTCTCAGACTAGGACATAGATTGCGTAGTTGAGCTTCGTTTTCACGGAGTTCATCATTTGAAGACGAAGAACTACTAAGGGGAGCTTGTGGATCTTCTTCGACAAAAGGTATGTGGAGACTTGAACTCATCTATCACTTGGAAAGTCTATTTCTACTATCTCATATATTGATACATAAGTCGTGTTACGATATAGTTTTCTCTATACACATTTGAGATTTCGAGCTGAGTATATCTCGCTTACATATTTCACGAAATATGTGTTGGTAAGCTTTCTCTTCGACCAAGTTCATCTTATATCATGAGAAAATTTCCGAGTAACATCTTACATGGTTTGTGTGATACAATCATTTGATGTAGGCTTGGAATGTTTCGATAATGATTATTTCAATATCTTGAAAATTGCTTTGATGCTAATAGTTTGTGAAAATGGCTATTATCATTATAGAAGAATGTCTCTATGATTGAAATAAAAAATTTAATTGTAACCATCTTTGGATATAAGCATGATGTGTTCACACATTAGTGTATAAGTCCAAAATCGGGAACCTAAAGTATGCATACTTGTGTGTATACAAAAAGGTTGTAGGAGACTGGGCATACTGGCGGAAGTTCACGTCCGTGAATTTCTGCTGAGTCTGAAATAAAAAACCAAACTCATCCAGTTACCTAAAGTACGCATACTGGCGGAAAGTTCACGTCCGTGAATTTCTGCTGAGTTTGAAAACCAAAACCAAATTCAAATCCGGTTACTTAAGTACGCATACCTGTACGCATACTTAAGTGTGTTACATTTCTAAAATCGGTTGTACATGAACCTAAACATTTATCAATAAGGAATGCAATCTTTGCACACCGTGGCTATAATGTTCATGTATTGATTAGAGTGAATCAAACCGATTTTGCTTCAATTGTGTTCTTGTATAATTCTATGAGAATATAACAATTGAACAACTCTTAAACTAGTTTCATTTGAGTCATTTGAACTAGTTATGGCTAAGATGAATAAGGTTAATATGAGAGTAATCATATGGCTAACCTCGGTTAACTATTGTGAACCAACATGGTGTACACGTTTAGGTACGGTCACATAAACCTAAATGAGGGTACATTTCATTTGTGTGTAACAAGCTAAGTTCAATCTAACGGTTGAAAGATATTAGCTTGGTTGAATCAGGTTTTTCATCTAACAGTGAATATTGAATGCTTTGTTACCAAGGTAACTTGGATTGCAAACCCTGATTTGAAAACTATTTAAAGGAGAATTCTAGCAACTGGGAAACCTAATCGCCACACCTCATGTGTGTTACTAGTTGCATAACTAGAGTCGATTCTCCTTTAACCTTAGGTTTCTTCTCGAGACCCTGTAGGTTAACGACTTGAAGATTTTATTGGGATTGTGAAGCCAGACCCAACTATTATATTTGTAGTTGCGTGATCTGATCTCGCTGTTTCTATCGTGTTGAGTACAATTGAAATAATTGACTCGAGATTAATATCTCCGACATGCAAGATAGAAAAGTAATCACAAACACCTTCGTCTCATCGTTTGTGATTCCACAATATCTTTTTTCGCTAGTCGATTAAGATTATTGTGAGGTGATTGATAATTCTAGGCTGTTCTTCGGGAATATAAGTCAGGGTTATCGATTGGCTCTTGTTCACCTTGATTTATCAAAAGACGGAACAAAAACTCTTAGGTATTTCTGAGGGAGACAGATTTATTCAATCCTATAGACTTTTCTGTGTGAGACAGATTTGTCAATCAAGTCTTCGACTTTGGGTCGTAGCAACTCTTTGTTGTGGGTGAGATCAGCTAAGGGAATCATGTACGTAGTATCCTGCTGGGATCAGAGACGTAAGGAGCGCAACTGTACCTTGAATCAGTGTGAGATTGATTAGGGTTCAACTACAGTACAGTCCGAAGTTAATTAGTAGTAGGCTAGAATCTGTAGCGGCTTAATACAGTGAGGTGTTCAATCTGGACTAGGTCCCGGAGTTTTTCTGCATTAGCGGTTTTCTCGTTAAAAAAATTCTGGTATCTGTGTTATTTCTTTTCCTCATTATATTTTGTTATATAATTGAAATATCACAGGTTGTGCGTTAAGACCAACCAATTAGAATATCCAATCTTTGGTTGTTGATTTACATTGATTGACACTTGAACATTGGTCTTTGGTACCGTTCAAGTTACTCCTCTTATATTCAATCAGGCTCGCAGATTTCTATTTGCTGATTGCGGATTGAATTAAGAGTTAGAGATATTAAGCTCTTTGATAAACTTTATTCTAGATTGAGTCTGAACATTTACTCACGGTTTGCAAAGATTGCATTCCTTAATTAATAAATGTATTTTTTCATGAGTATGAAATCATATTTAACCGATTCAGTTTTCAAATAGGTACGCAAACTTAAGTTTCTTACTTTGTTCACGTCCGACAGTTCGCAAACCGGTATGCATACTATCGTTCCGGACCTAACTCAGGTGAAACTGTTCGCATACTGGTATGCAAACTTGGTTGTCGGACCTGAATCATACTACAATAGCTTGCATACTGGTTAGCATATTGTGTTATATCTAGACAATGGTTATTTGTTCTAAACTCCCATTTCAATCATTGAAACATCCTTAGAAGACGACAATAGCTGTCTCACACAAACTATTAGCTTATAAGTAATTTTCAAGTGATCGAATGATCAATACGAAACATTCCGAGTCTAAATAAAATGACTGTCTCACACAAATCATGTAAGATGTTTCAAGGAAATTTTCACATGATCATTTCTTAACTCATTATTTAGTTTCCAATTCTTTTCCAACTAAACTCGTCAAGAATAATGATGAACGTAGTTAAAGCAAAAAGCTTTCCAACACATATTTCGAGAAAGATATAAGCGAGTTAAACTCAGCTCGAAATATCAAATGTGTATAATGTAGAAGTTTATATAGCTATAAGACTTAGTCTCATTAGGATATAAAATAGAATAGACTTCTGAGTGATAGATAAGTTTTAGTCTCCACATACCTTTTGTTGATGAAGTTCCTCCAAGATCTCCTCAGTAAATCTTCGTCTTTAATTGATGAATGTCGTGAAGTCTAAATCTGAACTACACATTCTATCCAAATTCGAGACATAGCTATAAGTAGACTAGAAATCAAGACTTATAGTTTTGATCACCTAAACTTGACAAACAAACTTGAGATAGCAACGCTTGCGAGTTCGACCGACCAGTGCTCTAACAAGTGTGACTAATTCTTACTTCTTACACTTATGGTTGTGAATTCATCTCATGTATCCATCCATAACACGTCGAAAAGTAGATTTAAATGATGATGATAGTGAAATGGGAATTCGATGAAGATTCTTGTGTCTGACAATCTTGTAACCATATCCAACTCGTTTGATTGCAGGATTACGCTATATAAAATCATTGAAATGGGAATTCAATGACAATTATTTTGTGCCATTTTCCCATGGTATGGGCCTTATCCTAGATGTTCTAGTTGAGGTGAGTTAGAACTCCTTCAAATACATAAAGGAAACCAGAAATGCAAGCCCATGAACTGTGTATTTATTCCTCGAGCAAAAAACATTGTTTTGCCAAGTTTTTATTTTGTGTTCGGTTTTTGTTTCTTAGTTTTTGTACTTAGGTTGGTTGGAATTCTAAGAGGATGTCCCTATGATCAGTTAACAAATGTCTCTTCTAAACTAAATTGGTCTCACAAGCTGGCTGAATCTCTTGTGACATATTTGTAATCTATAGGTTAGAACCCGTGAAGCATGAATTGGATGAAGAAGAAGAATTTAGCAACAAGATGGATCAATTGAAGGTTGGTTTTGTTGTTGGCCAAAACGTTGTCTCCTCGAGATTCTTTTGATTTTTCGTGCAATAGAAAACAATGGTTCTAAATCATATGATAATTCTCCCAAAGTCCGGGCCAAGAAGAATCTATATATATATTAAGCCGAAAACGTAGAAAAATGACAGAGAGCTCTCTATCTAGAATGGATTAATTCAATTTTATTGATTGGATTAATTATGTTATTTTATTTTGTTTTGTTTTTGTTTTTGTTTTTATTTTAGTAATGGGTTTTAATTAAATTGAAGATATTTATCCTTTCTATTAGAATTATATGACTTAATAAAACAAGGTTTCACCTAAACACCACCCACACTATACTTGAGTACAACCCACAGTCTAAAACCTTAATAATTATGAACCTAATCAAGAATATGTAATGATAACTCACCTTCTTCTCTACTACCAACCTAGCTATTAGAGAAATATCCATTGTTATCATTACTATTATCAACAGAAACCGCACCACCACTATCCCTCATTATAATACTGCATAGTTATTAAAGAACTTGAATCCAGGGGTTCCCTTAATTGGAGAATCAATTGCACTAACCTTAAGTTGATTTCAAAATGCACATGCGTTGTATCTCTTCACAATTTTAGACCAATTAGTTTGATAGGAAGGGTGTATAATATTTTGTCAAAATTACTGGCAGATAGGATGAAGTTAGTTTTACCTTCTTTAATCACTAATTATCAAGGAGCTTTCTTCCATGAAAGGCAGATCAGTGATGGTATATTGATTGCAGCAGAATTAATTGATTCAAGGAAAAGAGAGAATAAGTTTGGCGTAGTTTGTAAGGTTGATTTTGCAAAGGCTTTTGACAATATCAACTAAAATTGTGTTGACATTGTTCTTCAAAGGTTTGGATTTGGAAATATATGGAGAGTATGGATAAAGTGGTGCATCTCTCATGCAATATTCTCTATCCTTATTAATGGTGAAGCTACTCCTTGTTTCAAGAGTCAGAGAGGAATTAGACAAGGCGATCCTAGATAAATCCCCTTTCTTATTCATTATGGTGGCTGAGATTCTCTCGAAGATGATCCAAAAATCTGCTTCAGTTGGTCTTTTGTATAGTTTTAAAGTTGCCACAAATGGTTTTGTTATCAATCACTGACGATTTAGTAGTTTTCATTGATGACACGGATGATCAGATCTCGGTTTTTAAGGATATTTTGTTTTCTTTTCAAATTGTTTCTAGTTTAAAGGTTAATTTCAGTAAAAGCGTTGTGGTTGGTATATGGGACAACCATAATGACTTTCTTGTGCTGAGCTTTTCAGTTGTCAGTTAGTTGAGTTTCCTATCATTTATCTTGGAATCCCTCTCGGCAGTAAATCAAAATCCAAATATGTTTGGGACGTGTTGATTCATAGATGCAGACAGAAGCTAAGCACTTGGAGAAGAAGATACCTTTCTAAAGGTCAACGTCTTATCTTGATAAATAGTGTTCTTGCGGCTATGCCAATCTATTATTTGTCTCTATTTCAAATGCCAATGACAATGGTTAAGGAAATAGAGAAAATAGTGCGTAATTTCCATTGGGGTTTCCAACTCTAAAAAGAAGAGAATCTTGGTATCTTGGTCTATAACTAATGTTTCAAAAGAAAATGGTGGAATTGGAGTTAAAAAGTTAAAGCTGGTCAACAAATCAGTGCACTGCAAATGGATCCGGAGATATGGAGGAGAAAAAAAGGCTCTTTGGCGGCTGATTATTTGAAAAAGTGGGGGTCTAACAACCACACCCAATATTTCTTTCAGTAATATGTATGAACTAACTCCAATATAATTCCAAGAGAATCAACTAGGCAGTCAGACTCAATCAAGGAAAGATACCCAATATCTATATCTCTTTCTCAAATCAATCAGCAAATTAACAACATGGAATCCGTGAACTGATTGGTATGAGAATAACTTGGACGGTACCAAAGACCAATGCCCAAGTGTCAATCAATTTATATCAACAACCAAAGGTCGGATTTACCAATTGATTGAACTACGTACAACCTGTGATATTTCAATTATATAAACAAATATAATGCAGAAAAGAAATAACACAGACACCAGAAGTTTTGTTAACGAGGAAACTGCGAATGCAGAAAAACCTCGGGACCTAGTCCAGTTTTGAACACCATACTGTATTAAGCCGCTACAGACACTAGCTTACTACAAGTTAACCTCGTACTGAATGTAGTTGAGCCCTGACCAACTCTCACACCGATTAAGGTACAGTCGCGTTCCTTACGGATTTGAATCCTAGTTATCCTTCTTAAAACACAAGAATAAATTCTCTGAATATAGTTGTTCAATTGTTTATATTCTCATAGAAGTATACAAGACACAATTGAAGCAAAATCGATTTTGATTCACTCGAATCAATTCATTATAGACACGGTTTACAAAGATTGCATTCCTTATTATATAAATGTATTTGTTCATGAACAAACCGATTTTAGAACTTAACCCACTCAGGTATGAAAACGGGTATGCATACATAGAGTTTTCGGACCTGGTCTGTTCAAATGGGTACGCATACTGTCGTTCACGACCAACATCAGTTGAAATCAGCATTCATACGTATATGCATAATATGGTTCCCGGACTTCAACTGTTAAATCAGTACGCATACGGGTATGCATACTAAGTTCTCGGACTTGGAATATATCTACAACAGTTAGCATACAAGTACGCATACTGTTCTATATCCAATCAATGGCTAATTGTTCTAAACTCCCATTTTAATCATTGAAACATTCTTAAAAGACGAGAATACTTGTCTCACACAAACTAGATTCAAAGCAATTTTCAAGTGATCAAATGATTAATACGAAACATTATGAGTCTACATCAAATGACTGTCTCACACAAATCATGTAAGATGTTACCAGGAGATTTTCACATGATCATATTTCGACTTTCGTCAAGAATAAAAGATGAACTTGGTTAAAGCGAAAGCTTACCAACACATATTTCGAGAAATATGTAAGCGAGTTAAACCCTGCTCAAAATATCAAATGTGTATAAAGTAAAGTCTATGTATCTATATGACTTTGTGTCAGTAGGAGATAAAATAGAAATAAACTTCTGAGTGATAGATGAATTCAAGTCTCCACATACCTTTTGTTAATGAAGTTTCACAAGCTCTCCTTAGTATTTATTCGTCTTCAATTTATGAGCCGGTGAAGTCTAAAGCTCACGTACACATTCTATCCTAATATGAGACATAACTATAAGTAGACTAGAAATCAAGACTTATAGTTTTGACAACTAAACTTGACAAACAAGCTTGAGATAGCAACGCTTGCGAGTTTGACCAATCAGTGCTTTAACGGTCTTGGAATACAGATGAATCAATTCTAAACTTGTTTGGAAGTGTGGTATAATTGATTCCAAGATTGTAAATATGAAAGAGGATTTATAAATAAGAGATGTCAACATACTTTGAACACGAACATTAACTCTTATCTTTTATTGTTCAAAGATATTCCTTAGTACTCAAGGAGATCATGTTCTGAAATAAATTAAGAATCTTTTAATTAAGGTTGTTAGTTTATATGCTTTAATTACCAGCAACTAAATGCATATCTCTAGAGAATAAAAACTAGTAATGTGCATTTACTAATTGGAGACTTTCTATTGAGAGATTTCGGGAAATATTGGACAAAGCATTTACTGGAATTATGAAAAGCGAATGCACATTTATTGCATATCTTGACTTTCGGTTTTGGAATTTCCTTGGTGTCCAAACATCCTTGGTCTATAAATACCTAAGTTTTCATTTCTAGCAAACTATCCTAAGAGCCAGGCAAACTTCATCTTTTTGTTGTTTCTAGTGGAGCCGTTTAATCGGAGAGGAAAGTACCCTAATAAGGCGAAATCTCTTACGACTGCTTGTTTAAAGACTTATGTGGGATCAAGAATCTCTATGAGTACCGTTGGTGGGAAACTAGATTATTGCAGTATTTTTAGTTTTCGATTGATTTGATTGACTAAAGTTTGTTAAAACATTGATTGCACCTAGTTTGTTTATTCTTGAGAATCTTCTCTTCTGATATAAGATTCACTCAAACTAGATCGAAGTATCGACGTGATCTTTAGAACGGTTTGTAGATCTAAAGACATCTTATGATAATCCATTGTTAACAGACTCCGTTCTATGCGTGATTGATCACAAGATATTCAAGTGGTATTGCGCAGGTTTTAATTGAAGATTAAAGAAGATTTGAAGACGAAGATTCTCATATATTTGTGTTGCACAAACCTTGATCGGCTGGGATCCTACTAGAATCAGATTTATTCGATTGATTAGTTGCGTGAGATCGACATTCACAATATATCTCTTTGAGATTTATTTGGATTGAGTGCAAATCTAAACTTGACTGCTTCGGTAGTTATTGGATAGATTGATCTAACCAGGCAAAGGAGTTTATAAGCTTAAACGGAAGAGCCTTTGCATATGACTTGAGATATCTTTATCTTAAAGAATCAACAGAGTTGTTACCAAACAGATCTTTTGTTCCTTTACTGTTTAGAATACGATCCAAAGGAATTGTTCCAGTGCGTGCATTCATCGAAGTCGGAAGCTCAGGGATACTGAGGAAACTAAGTGAACTAGGGGTAGTTGCTTGGTCTCAACTATACGAAGTTGGTTTATATTTTTTATAGCGTCTTAATTCTATGAGTATTCAATTCTGGACTAGGTCCAGCGGTTAATCTGCATTTGGTGTTTCCTCATTAACAAAATCTTGATGTGTCTTTTACTTTTCTATTTCCACAATTATAATTGTTTGTTATAATTATAAGTAAAATACACAAACATTAACTCCACTTTACTTGATACTGATCCTGTAGAGTTTGGTTAAGACCGAACATATTATCAAGTAATCACACTTTGGTAGTCGTATTGTTTCGATCTCGTATCCATAGACAATCACACAAAGTGTGAATACCGATTTGTAGTATTGTCTCGACTTTGTCCATAGACAATCACTTTCGGTAAGAGGACTTATAGGTGGATAAATTAAATATTGTTGTGTATGTGGGTACCCTGGTCTTTTCAACTTAACTATATGGTAGTAGAAGAAGTTATTGTGGAATAACAAAGAATGAGACGAAGAGCTTTGTGATTACTTTTATATCTTACCTATCGGAGATAAATCTCGAGCAAATCTTAGAGAAGATAGTACTCAATATGATAGAACAAGTAAGATCAGAACACGTAACTACAGAGAAAATAGTTGGGTCTGGCTTCGCGAATCCCAAATGAAGTCTTCAAGTCGTTAACCTATAATGGTTTTAGAAAAACCTAGGTTAAAGGAGAATCGACTGTAGTCGCAACTAGGACACATGAAAGTGTCGGGACTAGGTTTTTTAGTTGCTAGAATTCTCCTTTATAGAGTCTTTCAAATCAGGGTTTGCTTTCAATCAAATCTAAGATAGCTTAGTAACAAAATATTCAATATTCACAATTAAATGAAAACCTGATTTCAGATTTAAGCTAAGTTTGCTTAAAACCAAAGCAATATCTCTCCACCATTAGATGGTTTTATCTTGTTACGCACAAATGAAATATACTTTCATTTAGATATGGGTAACCGTACCTAAGCGTGTATATTGAGTTGGCTCAATAATAGTTAACCGAAGTTAGCCATATGGACACTTTTGTTTTAACCACTTTCATCTAACACTTCTAGATAAAATATGATGATCAATCAATCATGAAAGATAATCAAATAAATATAATTGTGTTACTAATAGAGTTGTTCAATTGTTCACTATCTCATACAAATGAACCAATTGAAACAAAATCGGGTTGATTCGTAATCGTACAAAGTACTTATACCGACATCAATTCATGAAGATTAAGACACGGTTTGCAAAGATTGCATTCCTTAATTTATTAATGTATTTGTTCATGAGTATGAGAATCATATTTAACCGATTTTAGAACTTAACTAACTAAGTTTGAAAACTGGTATGCAAACTGTAGTATTCGGACTTGGTCTTGTCCATCCATTTGCAAACGGGTACGCAAACAGCCGTCCCGGACCTAACTCAGGTAGAACCATTTGCATATTGGTATGCAAACTTAGTTCTCGGACTTTAACAGTTAAAACCGTTCGCATACTGGTATGCAAACAAGGTTTCCCGACCTGAATCATACCAAAACAGTTTACATACTGGTATGCATACTTTGTTGTATCCAGACAAAGGTTAATTGTTCTAAACTCCAATTTCAACCATTGAAGCATCCTTAGAAGACGACAATGGCTGTCTCACACATACCATTAGCTTATAAGTAATTTTCAAGTGATCGAATGGTCGATACGAAACTTTCCGAGTCAACATCAAATGACAGTCTCACATAAATCATGTAAGATGTCTCAAGGAAATTTTCACATGATCATCTTTTGACTTATTATTTATTTTCCAACAAATAGATTGTTTCCAACTAAACTCGTCAAGAATATGATGAACGTAGTTAAAGCAAAAAGCTTTCCAACACATATTTCGAGAAAGATATAAGCGAGTTAAACTCAGCTCGAAATATCAAATGTGTATAATGTAGAAGTTTATATAGCTATACAACTTAGTCTCATTAGGATATAAAATAGAATAACTTCTGAGTGATAGATACGTTTTAGTCTCCACATACCTTTTTTTGATGAAGTTCCTCCAAGATCTCCTCAGTAGATCTTCGTCTTTAATTGATGAATGTCGTGAAGTCTAAATATGAACTACACATTCTATCCAAATTCGAGACATAGCTATAAGTAGACTAGAAATCAAGACTTATAGTTTTGATCACCTAAACTAGACAAACAAACTTGAGATAGCAACGCTTGCGAGTTCGACCGACCAGTGCTCTAACAAGTGTGACTAATTCTTACTTCTTACACTTATGGTTGTGAATTCATCTCATGTCTCCATCCATAACACGTCGAAAATTAGATTTAAATGATGATGATAGTGAAATGGGAATTCGATGACGATTCTTGTGTCTGACAATCTTGTAACCATATCCAACTCATTTGATTGCAGGATTACGCTATATAAAATCATTGAAATGGGAATTCAGTGACAATTATTATGTGCCATTTTCCCATGGTATGGGCCTTATCCTATATGTTCTAGTTGAGGTGAGTTAGAACTCCTTCAAAGACATAAAGAAAACCAGAAATGCAAGCCCATGAACTATGTATTTATTCCTGGAGCAAAAAACATTGTTTTGCCAAGTTTTTATTTTGTGTTCGGTTTTTGTTTCTTAGTTTTTGTACTTAGGTTAGTTGGAATTGTAAGAGGATGTCCCTATGATCAGCTGAACGGTGTCTCTTCTAAACTAAATTGGCCTCACAAGCTGGCTGAATCTAAACTGGAATTCACTGTCTATCTTGGATGTGACTGTGTGAGTAACAAGTTGTCTGACATATTTGCAATATATAGGTTAGCATTGGTTACAAGAAGAAAGACGAGGAACCCGTGAAGCATGAATTGGATGAAGAAGAAGAATTTAGCAACAAGATGGATCAATTGAAGGTTGGTTTTGTTGTTGGCCAAAACGTTGTCTCCTCGAGATTCTTTTGATTTTTCGTGCAATAGAAAACAATGGTTCTAAACCATTTGATAATTCTCCCAAAGTCCAGGCCAAGAAGAATCTATATATATTAAGCCGAAAACGTAGAAAAACGGCAGAGAGCTCTCTCTCTAGAATGGATTAATTCAATTTTAATGATTGGATTAATTATGTTATTTTATTTTGTTTTGTTTTTGTTTTTATTTTAGTAATGGGTTTTAATTAAATTGAAGATATTTATCCTTTCTATTAGAATTATATGACTTAATAAAACAAGGTTTCACCTAAACACCACCCACACTATACTTGAATACAACCCACAGTCTAAAACCTTAATAATTATGAACCTAATCAAGAATAGGTAATGATAACTCACCTTCTTCTCTACTACCAACCTAGCTATTAGAGAAATATCCATTGTTATCATTACTATTATCAACAGAAACCGCACCACCACTATCCCTCATTATAATACTGCATAGTTATTAAAGAACTTGAATCCAGGGGTTCCCTTGATTGGAGAATCAATTGCACTAACCTTAAGTTGATTTCAAAATGCACATGCGTTGTATCTCTTCACAATTTTAGACCAATTAGTTTGATAGGAAGGGTGTATAATATTTTGTCAAAATTACTGACAGATAGGATGAAGTTAGTTTTACCTTCTTTAATCACTAATTATCAAGGAGCTTTCTTCCATGAAAGGCAGATCAGTGATGGTATATTGATTGCAGCAGACTTAATTGATTCAAGGAAAAGAGAGAATAAGTCTGGCGTAGTTTGTAAGGTTGATTTTGCAAAGGCTTTTGACAATATCAACTAAAATTGTGTTGACATTGTTCTTCAAAGGTTTGGCTTTGGAAATATATGGAGAGTATGGATAAAGTGGTGCATCTCTCATGCAAGATTCTCTATCCTTATTAATGGTGAATCTACTCCTTGTTTCAAGAGTCAGAGAGGAATTAGACAAGGCGATCCTAGATAAATCCCCTTTCTTATTCATTATGGTGGCTGAGATTCTCTCGAAGATGATCTAAAAATCTGCTTCAGTTGGTCTTTTGTATAGTTTTAAAGTTGCTACAAATGGTTTTGTTATCAATCACTGACGATTTAGTAGTTTTCATTGATGACACGGAGGATCAGATCTCGGTTTTTAAGGATATTTTATTTTCTTTTCAAATTGTTTCTAGTTTAAAGGTTAATTTCAGTAAAAGCGTTGTGGTTGGTATAGGGGACAACCATAATGGGCTTTCTTGTGCTGATCTTTTCAGTTGTCAGTTAGTTGAGTTTCCTATCATTTATCTTGGAATCCATCTCGGCAGTAAATCAAAATCCAAATATGTTTGGGACGTGTTGATTCATAGATGCAGACAGAAGCTAAACACTTGGAGAAGAAGATACCTTTCTAAAGGTCAACGTCTTATCTTGATAAATAGTATTCTTGCGGCTATGCCAATCTATTATTTGTCTCTATTTCAAATGCCAATGACAATGGTTAAGAAAATAGAGAAAATAGTGCGTAATTTCCATTGGGGTTTCCAACTCTAAAAAGAAGAGAATCTTGGTATCTTGGTCTATAACTAATGTTTCAAAAGAAAATGGTGGAATTGGAGTTAAAAAGTTAAAGCTGGTCAACAAATCAGTGCACTGCAAATGGATATGGAGATATGGAGGAGAAAAGAAGGCTCTTTGGCGGCTGATTATTTGAAAAAGCGGGGGTCTAACAACCACACCCAATATTTCTTTAAGTAATATGTATGAACTAACTCCAATATAATTCCAAGAGAATCAACTAGGCAGTCAGACTCAATCAAGGAAAGATACCCAATAGCTATATTTCTTTCTCAAATCAATCAGCAAATTAACAACATGGAATCCGTGAACTGATTGGTATGAGAATAACTTGGACGGTACCAAAGACCAATGCCCAAGTGTCATTCAATTTATATCAACAACCAAAGGTCGGATTTACCAATTGATTGAACTACGTACAACCTGTGATATTTCAATTATATAAACAAATATAATGCGGAAAAGAAATAACACAGACACCAGAAGTTTTGTTAACGAGGAAACTGCGAATGCAGAAAAACCTCGGGACCTAGTCCAGTTTTGAACACCATACTGTATTAAGCCGCTACAGACACTAGCTTACTACAAGTTAACCTCGTACTGAATGTAGTTGAGCTATGACCAACTCTCACACCGATTAAGGTACAGTCGCGTTCCTTACGGATTTGAATCCTAGTTATCCTTCTTAAAACACAAGAATAAATTCTCTGAATATAGTTGTTCAATTGTTTATATTCTCATAGAAGTATACAAGACACAATTGAAGCAAAATCGATTTTGATTCACTCGAATCAATTCATTATAGACACGGTTTACAAAGATTGCATTCCTTATTATATAAATGTATTTGTTCATGAACAAACCGATTTTAGAACTTAACCCACTCAGGTATGAAAACGGGTATGCATACATAGAGTTTTCGGACCTGGTCTGTTCAAATGGGTACGCATACTGTCGTTCACGACCAACATCAGTTGAAATCAGCATGCATACGTATATGCATAATATGGTTCCCGGACTTCAACTGTTGAATCAGTACGCATACGGGTATGCATACTAAGTTCTCGGACTTGGAATATATCTACAACAGTTAGCATACAAGTACGCATACTGTTCTATATCCAATCAATGGCTAATTGTTCTAAACTCCCATTTTAATCATTGAAACATTCTTAAAAGACGGGAATACTTGTCTCACACAAACTAGATTCAAAGCAATTTTCAAGTGATCAAATGATTAATACGAAACATTATGAGTCTACATCAAATGACTGTCTCACACAAATCATGTAAGATGTTACCAGGTGATTTTCACATGATCATATTTCGACTTTCGTCAAGAATAAAAGATGAACTTGGTTAAAGCGAAAGCTTACCAACACATATTTCGAGAAATATGTAAGCGAGTTAAACCCTGCTCAAAATATCAAATGTGTATAAAGTAAAGTCTATGTATCTATATGACTTTTGTGTCAGTAGGAGATAAAATAGAAATAGACTTCTGAGTGATAGATGAATTCAAGTCACCACATACCTTTTGTTAATGAAGTTTCACAAGCTCTCCTTAGTATTTCTTCGTCTTCAATTTATGAGCCGGTGAAGTCTAAAGCTCACGTACACATTCTATCCCAATATGAGACATAGCTATAAGTAGACTAGAAATCAAGACTTATAGTTTTGACAACTAAACTTGACAAACAAGCTTGAGATAGCAACGCTTGCGAGTTTGACCGAGCAGTGCTTTAACGGTCTTGGAATACAGATGAATCAATTCTAAACTTGTTTGGAAGTGTGGTATAATTGATTCCAAGATTGTAAATATGAAAGAGGATTTATAAATAAGAGATGTCAACATACTTTGAACACGAACATTAACTCTTATCTTTTATTGTTCAAAGATATTCCTTAGTACTCAAGGAGATCATGTTCTGAAATAAATTAAGAATCTTTTAATTAAGGTTGTTGGTTTATATGATTTAATTACCAGCAATTAAATGCATATCTCTAGAGAATAAAAACTAGTAATATGCATTTACTAATTGAAGACTTTCAATTGAGAGATTTTGGGAAATATTGGACAAAGCATTTACTGGAATTATGAAAAGCGAATGGACATTTATTGCATATCTTGAGAATACTTTCGGTTTTGGAATTTCCTTGGTGTCCAAACATCTTTGGTCTATAAATACCTAAGTTTGCATTTCTAGCAAACTATCCTAAGAGCCAGGAAAACTTCATCTTTTTTTTTCTTCTGGTGGAGCCGTCTAATCGGAGAGGAAAGTACCCTAATTAGGCGAAATCTTTTACGACTGCTTGTTTAAAGACTTATGTGGGATCAAGAATCTCTATGAGTACCGTTGGTGGGAAACTAGATTATTGCAGTGTTATTAGTTTTCGATTGATCTGATTGACTAAAGGTTGTTAAAACATTGATTGCACCTAGTTTGTTTATTCTTGAGAATCTTCTCTTCTGATATAAGATTCACTCAAACTAGATCGAAGTATCGACGTGATCTTTAGAACGGTTTGTAGATCTAAAGACATCTTATGATAATCCATTGTTAACAGATTCCGTTCTATGCGTGATTGATCACAAGAGATTCAAGTGGTGTTCCGCAGGTTTTAATTGAAGATTAAAGAAGATTTGAAGACGAAGATTCTCTTATATTTGTGTTGCACAAACCTTGATATGCTGGGATCCAACTAGAATCAGATTTATTCGATTGATTAGTTGCGTGGGATCGACATTCACAATATATCTCTTTGAGATTTATTTGGATTGAGTGCAAATCTAAACTTGACTGCTTCGGTAGTTATTGGATAGATTGATCTAACCAGGCAAAGGAGTTTATAAGCTTAAACGGAAGAGCCTTTGCATATGACTTGAGATATATTTATCTTAAAGAATCAACAGAGTTGTTACCAAACAGATTTGTTGTTCCTTTACTGTTTAGAATACGATCCAAAGGAATTGTTCCAGTGCGTGCACTCATCGAAGTCGGAAGCTCAGGGATACTGAGGAAACTAAGTGAACTAGGGGTAGTTGCTTGGTCTCAACTATACGAAGTTGGTTTAGATTTTGTATAGCGTTTTAATTATGTGAGTATTCAATTCTGGACTAGGTCCAGCGGTTTTTCAGCATTTGGTGTTTCCTCATTAACAAAATCTTGATGTGTCTTTTACTTTTCTATTTCCACAATTATAATTGTTTGTTATAATTATAAGTAAAATACACAAACGTTAACTCCACTTTACTTGATACTGATCCTGTAGAGTTTGGTTAAGACCGAACATATTATCAAGTAATCACACTTTGGTAGTCTTATTGTTTTGATCTTGTATCCATAGACAATCACACAAAGTGTGAATACCGATTTGTAGTATTGTCTCGACTTTGTCCATAGACAATCACTTTCGGTAAGAGGACTTATAGGTGGATAAATTAAATATTATTGTGTATGTGGGTACCCTCGTCTTTTTAACTTAACTATATGGTAGTAGAAAAAGTTATTGTGGAATAACAAAGAATGAGACGAAGAGCTTTGTGATTACTTTTTATATCTTACCTATCAGAGATAAATCTCAAGCAAATCTTAGAGAAGATAGTACTCAATATGATAGAACAAGTAAGACCAGAACACGTAACTACAGAGAAAATAGTTGGGGTCTGGCTTCGCGAATCCCAAATGAAGTCTTCAAGTCGTTAAGCTATACTGGTTTTAGAAAAACCTAGGTTAAAGGAGAATCGACTGTAGTCGCAACTAGGACACATGAAAGTGTCGGGACTAGGTTTTTTAGTTGCTAGAGTTCTCCTTTATATAGTCTTTCAAATCAGGGTTTGCTTTCAATCAAATCTAAGATAGCTTAGTAACAAAACATTCAATATTCACAGTTAAATGAAAACCTGATTTCAGATTTAAGCTAAGTTTGCTTAAAACCAAAGCAATAACTCTCCACCGTTAGATGGTTTTATCTTGTTATGCACAAATGAAATATACTTTCATTTAGATATGGGTAACCGTACCTAAACGTGTATATTGAGTTGGCTCAACAATAGTTAACCGAAGTTAGCCATATGGACACTTTTGTTTTAACCACATTCATCTAACACTTCTAGATCAAATATGATGATCAATCAATCATGAAAGATAATCAAATAAATATAATTGTGTTACTAATAGAGTTGTTCAATTGTTCACTATCTCATACAAATATGTACCAATTGAAACAAAATCGGATTGATTCGTAATCGTACAAAATACTTATACCGAAATCAATTCATGAACATTAAGACACGGTTTGCAAAGATTGCATTCCTTAATTTATTAATGTATTTGTTCATGAGTATGAGAATCATATTTAACCGATTTTAGAACTTAACTAACTAAGTTTGCAAACTGGTATGCAAACTATAGTATTCGGACTTGGTCTTGTCCATCCATTTGCAAATGGGTACGCAAACAGCCGTCCCAGACCTAACTCAGGTAGAACCGTTTGCATATTGGTATGCAAAATTGGTTCTCGGACTTTAACAGTTAAAACCGTTCGCATACTGGTACACAAACAATGTTTCCCGACCTGAATCATACCAAAACAGTTTACATACTGGTATGCATACTTTGTTGTATCCAAACAAAGGTTAATTGTTCTAAACTCCAATTTCAACCATTGAAGCATCCTTAGAAGACGACAATGGCTGTCTCAAACATACCATTAGCTTATAAGTAATTTTCAAGTGATCGAATGGTCGATACGAAACTTTCTGAGTCAACATCAAATGACAGTCTCACATAAATCATGTAAGATGTCTCAAGGAAATTTTCACATGATCATCTTTTGACTTATTATTTATTTTCCAACAAACAGATTGTTTCCAACTAAACTCGTCAAGAATATGATGAACGTAGTTAAAGCAAAAATCTTTCAACTCGTATTGCGAGAATAAATAAGAAAGTTAAACTCAGCTCGAAATATCAAATGTGTATGATATAAAATTTTATATACTTAGTCTCATTAGGAGGTAAAATAAAATAGACTTCTGAGTGATAGATAAGTTTTAGTCTCCACATACCTTTTGTTGATGAAGTTCCTCCATGAGGTCTTTGTCTTCAATCGATGAACGCCGTGAAGTCTAAAGCTCAATACACATTTTATCCTAATCCGAGACATATAAGTAGACTAGAAATCAAGACTTATAGTTTTGATTATCTAAACTTGACAAAAAATGCTTGAGATAGCAACGTTTGCGAGTTCGATCGAGTAATGCTCTAACATTATTAATGAAAAATTTGTAGGTAATCCTGATTTTTTTCCCCTAATGCTTCTATAAATTATTTGGACGTAATAGTCTACGGGATGGAATTCTTGAATTAGGGGATTATGTTAAGGCAAACACTTCTCTTATAGTGCATAATGGTAGGAGCATTCACTTTCGGTCCGATAAGTGGATTGGTGAAATTAGTCTTAAAGATAGTTTCCCATTAACATATAAACTAACAAGATGTAAATCTTCCTCTGTAAAAGATATGCTCAGTGCTCAAGGGTATAAGAACTTTAATTTCAAGAGGAATTTGAATGAAGCTGAAATTGGTGAAGTGGCTCATTTTATTCAATTATTAGACGGTTTTTCTTCTACAATCCACAAACTGTTTGGAAAATGATGCTAGAAGGTGGGGTTTTGGTCGAGATTTTTCTGTAGCTGTTGATGGTGGTTTTTAGCTTAGGGTTGAAATCGTAAAACCTTGCGTCAGATGTGACGTCACTTTGTAAGGAAACGGTGCCGTGAGTGCTAACATCTCCACCGGCATATTTATTGAGTCGTTCAATATACTTACATGAAATTTATCCAGACTGGCGAATGTAGCAACCATCCCAGATGTTCTGTAAATTTCGGCGCCTCGCCTATATTCACTTAATATAAGTTCCTTTGAATGCCTTATATGCTATGTTCTTTGGATGAACCCTTAATGTTGATATGACATGACGATTTGTGTTCACTCGCAGCAGAGTAGCACGAATTTCCAAGTATCAAGGATAAGGTCTTTGCAGAAGGTATTCAATCAGAAAAAGCATGCTGCTCTCTGGCAATGAACTTAAAAGAACTATATGTCAACACATAGAATTCAATCAATTGACCTGACTAACTTGCATAAGTTAGGGTTTTTGCGCCTCGCGCAGTATATCAGACCTTTCTTGTCGAAATTAAACCTAGTCAAACTAGGTAATTAATCCGCCATGGATTAGCAGGTGCAAAACCTTATTCAGAATCAGAAAACAGAGAGTCGCAGCAGCAAAGGGAGGCGTGGCCATGACTTAGGCTAACTGGCGCCAGTTGCCATTGGCCATGCCCCTTCCTAAACCGGCCCTATTTCTATCGACCAATCGTGTCGCCTCAAATTAGCCACACGTACATAAGTTGTGGCTGGGCCCATACTTGCCGTCCCCACTTGCCATCGACCAATCAGGTCGCTCTAAAGCCGTCACACTCTCATCAGAAGTGTAGCCATGCCCATGCTTGGTCGGCCCTCTTCTAATCGACCAATCAGGTCTCTCTAAAGCCGCCACACTTTCACCATAAGTGTAGCCACACCTTATGTTTGGCCGGCCCCTTTCCTCGGCCAATCAAGTCGCTCCAAACTTGCCACCATACATTAAAGGCCAAACACACCCTGCCGCACCACCATACTAACTGGCAAGCCAAACGCGCCTTACCTGGTAGGCCTGGAAGATGGGTAAATAATTTACGGCCTACGGGTTATACCGCAAGTGCACGGTGTCTTGGTTGTAGAACTGGGCACGTACGAGTCGAACCACAGAGACTTGTGGTGCTCTGATATTGATCTAAAGTGCTCTGCGAGTTTCTAAGAAGTGTGTAACATAAACGAGGGTTGTGTCGGGCGACTGAGTTGTAAAGGTGATACTAAGCTAAGGAATGATAAACAGTGACACTAGGGTCTTCGACTCAACCTTTAACTGATGCGTGTCGTAGGTGCAATCAAATTAATTCAAAATTTCCACTCAATTAAAAATAATATAATGGAAGTCAAGTTCGTTCCCACGAGGAGCAAGTGATCTTAGTTGTAAAAGTTGTCACGAAAGGGGGGTGTAAAAAGCAAAATAAAAATAAACAAAGCAATTGAAATCGAAAGTTGAAAGATGAAAGCAATATGAGAGACAAGATCAAGGAATCATTCTTCGTTACGAAACAATGAATCAAGTTATGTTCTTTTCTACTTGTTATTAGTCACAGATTATCACCAACCGTAGGATAGCAAAGTCCGCTTTAGCTAGCCCCAAAATCCCTAATTTCACCGAGTAACAGTCCGCTTAGTTATCGATTCTATTCAAAAGAACCACCTTGAGGTCCGCTTTACAAGATGTAATTCCCAGAATGCATTAAGATCTATGAATTTAGGTTTAGTACTAGTAGTTAAACTCGGTTCGCTTGGTTCACTTTCTAGCGTTGTTTCTACACACAATTGCTCCACGGAATCCCTCCGCAAGGTCTCGTGTTTTCTACTTGTGTAAAGTGTCGAGAACGATTACGTATTCCCTAACTTATACTAGATATAGATCAATTAACAAATCAATTTAGCGTGCACTCCAAACAATCTATCAATCAATCATAAGTGTCTTTAAGATCACTCCTATTAGTAAAAACAATCGATAATCATGTGAAAAATCTCAAGATAGAATTGAAAACAAAAACTCAAATCATGTTAAGAACTAGGAATTCATCCTCAATCAATAAGAAAATTAGCTACTCATGCTTTTGAAATTCACACAAATAATAATTATTAAAAGAAGAATTTTCAAATTCACACAAGTAATTAAAAAGAAAAATCTTAGAAAAGCAAGCAAAACACAAGTGTTGTGTGTGTAGAGAGGTGTGTAGAAGTTGTAGAAAACTTCTCTATTTATAGGCTTCAAAATTCTCCAAATCTTCTAAGGATTAGAATCCTTTTCCTTTTGCAATTCAATTTCCAATTCCAAGCTTTTCTCAACTCTTCACCTTCTCTTTCCAAATTTGAGTCCAATTCTCCATCCAATTCCTAGCCCAAGTCTTCACACCCATGAGAGAGGTCCATAGAAAATTCTGGAATTTTTGCTCGTTTAAAAGCTGGGATTGTGGCGGAATCCGGCGGAATTGTCACGGGAAAAGTACCTCGGGTGGCGGGCAAAGTCAAACCGGTCACCGGTCAATCGAGTCTACACGGCCGGGTCAACTGGGTCAGCTCGATCGGTCAACGGGTCAGCTCGGTCTAGATCACTGAGTCAAATCAGATGACTCAACTCAGAGTCAGACCTGAGTCAGGTAGTGCCAGTCAGAAATCTGAGTTAACTTGGCCAGGCCATTGCACAGGCCAAACACTGTAGCACAATCATTGTGCTTCACCAGCACATTTCCAGCCATGATGGCCCTGCCAGTTCTGTGAATCTTCTCTCATCTTGATTCAAGCAACACAAAGCTCATTCCCTGTCATTTCATTGCATGGCTGCCTTGGCTTCTACAAAACACCACATTCACCATTTGCACTCAGCTGCATCTTTCTCCTCTGCTGAGTTTTGCTTTGCACTGCCTCTGATGCACCAGCCAATACCACCAGCCTGCCACTTCATTTCAACCACTGCAGTTGACACCAACTCTTGTTAGCTCACACTGCAGCTCCAACTCCAGAACCTGAACTGCAGCTTAATAAACATCACTTCACGTCGCAACTCAGCCCACAAGACTTGAGCTTCGCCTTCTACAACTTATCCAAGCCATTTCAGCTCCAATTTAAACTTCAGAGAATGCTAACACCACCGCTGCCATCTCAACATAACCACCGATTTCATAGCATTTTGATTGCAGTCCAGCTGCAGTTACACACTACACATCTCATTCATGCAGCAGCAAAGTGCAACAACCATTTCCAGTTCATACACCTGAACTTGCTCCATTCATACCCATATTCTGTAGCTTTCCTTCTCTGGGCTTGGCAAGTATCATACTGGCCTGCACTTCTCCTCCTTCATCCATTCAATAAGCCATCTATGCAATGACAGCATCACCCTAGCAGCCAACTCAAGCCAGACCCTCAATCACTTCTTCCTGCAATAACACAACTCATCTATAGCTCCATTCCGCCAATGCCTGAGCTCAACAAAGACCACACACACAAAACACCATTCATCACCACCGCAATACAACTCCGCCATCAAACCAACTCATCAGGCTCATTGCATCATCACAGCCAACAATTCATCTCATTAGCTCCATTCCGCCAATGCTCGAGCTCAACAAAATCGAGCAAACCCATCTTCAATCAATCTCTTCTCATTCCGAGGTCTCTATCTCTTCTCCCAACTCTGCTTCAATCTCTCGAGCTTTCTCGCTTCAACCCTCAACACGAGACTCGAACATCATCGTCAAGAAACCCTCACTCAAACAAAACTCGAGAACCCATTCAATTTGTGGGATTGAGCATCAATTTTACTTCCTCCGATTCAAAACGAAACTCCTTCGGCTGTTTGCAACTCAACCTCAATCCAATGAAAATAACAGCACCCTTTTCAGATCAAAACCCTCATTCAAAGCAGCTCACACTCGAAGTAACCACCATCTTCATTCGCAACAAAGAACAATGAACCTCGATTTCAATCGATCCCCGAAACCCAACAACTCCTTAATCTCTCGTGTTCTTCTCGATCCGACAGTGACACCACCGAGACGCAGCCTTCATCCATCTAATCCCGGTCGATCTCGATTCAACAAACTCCCGTGTTTGCCTTTTCGACCATGAATCAACTTATATAAATCTCATACAACCACGAATTGGTTTCTACTTGGTCAATTCAATCTACGGCTTTCGACGCAAAGCCATTGTCTGCTTTCTTCTCAATTTCAGGTGAGATTGGGTTAAATGAGAATGATTGAAGAGAACCTTTCTCGATTTAGGGTGAAGGTGAAGTAGGTTTGGATCCGGTTTCGGGTCGTGGATCAGGGTACGGGTGTGGAGCAGGTGTAGATGGATGGGCTTAGGTTAGGGTATGGGTGGATCAGACATGTGGGCTTGGGTATGGGTCATAGTTTTGACCTCCCCTTATCTATTATTGTCCTTCCTTCAGTAATTTGAGTCACCCCTTATTCTCGGCTGGGCTCCATATAGTATACCCTCCTTGATGAAATGACAATTTTACCCTTTTGGCTCAAATAGGGTGATTTCTTCTTCTTTTCCTCCGTGCGACTCCAAAGTAGCTACAAAACTCAAAACAAGCGTAAAATACATAATTTTACAAGAAAAATAGCAAGGAAAGCATAAACTACTAGATAGTAAATTAGGTGTATTCTACACCTATCAAATTCCCCCACACTTAGACTTTGCTAGTCCTCGAGCAAATCAAACTAAAACTCACAACTTCAAAGCGTTCAAGCGTCACAAGCATCCAAAAAGTTATGAGGACATAGAGTTTCGCATGCTAGTAATAAGAAGTTAGAAATACCAAAGAACATATTCTCATTCTTAAATGTTGAGTGAGAAATAACCACTCCTAATGAGAGAATGCGTGTTTGAGAAACGATCAATAAGCATTTCGCCTCGACTTCCGCCTCACCAAAAGGATTTTATGATAATTGCACTCAAAAAGACAGCTTTTTTATGGTTCTCACATGTGTGCAGGTAGGAATGAAGAGAGAATTCTGCGACACGTTGAATGGTGGGAAGGATAACTTCCGAAATATTTTTAAAAACCCACATCTTTTAATATTTTGAAAAACCATTTTTCCGACGATCTCTAAGAAAGGAAATCAACCATTTTATCGAGGATGAGATTACTTACTCACCTTCACATCCGATCGCCAATTATGATAACACCACTCTCCACGGCATCCAATAGAAACGTCTTCCGTTCCTCGTCTTTAACTTCTTAGTCTTCGGTTTCAACTATTGATGATAAACCCTTGAATTTCATAAATCCATAACAATTTATAACTCTTTTTACCTTGAAATCCTTGTCGTTTGAAACTTTCGTATAGATTTTCCTTCCCCACGGCTTATAAAAACAAAACAAATATTTCTCTTGTTTTTTTTTTCCTTTTTTCAATTTTTTTTTTTTTTTTTTTTTTTTTTTTTTTTTTTTTTTTAACAAGAGAAATTAAATACAAAAATAAACCATAGCCGTGGAAGAGTATTTTACCGCTTGATTCTTCACAACTTGTTTTGTCTTGAAATCATAAACTTCAAAAATTCTCACCTTTTAATTTTCTTCGCTTTCATGAATAAGTCTTCATACTTAAATATAAAATTACCTCATTGTATTGTAAGTCCTCAACTTATATGTAAAAATCCGCTCTTTGTATGTTGCTTTTACTTGTATTTGAAATTTGCTCTTTTTCTCGTTCCGTTTGCTTGTAAACCTTAAACTTTTCCAACTTTCCTTGTAGATTTTGATGTCGCTCCTTGTTGATGATGAATGTGTTTCTATGGATCCGCTGTTGTCGCGAGAGAGAATGGTGCTAACTGCAAATCGAACTACAAGAAGGGAGCTTTCATCCATGGACGTCACCCTCATGATTGACAAAATTAGCACTCAAGAGATCAAAGAGTAGTGCTTTTAGTGGTGGGAAGTTGGGTAGCTCACCATTCTACCAGGAATTAACTTACGGTGACACACACTCAAAGAAGCTCTTTGGTAGATGGAAGATTTCTGGTCGGTGCCTCTCATGATATGAATCGGGTAGTCTCCACTAATGATTGATCAGCAACTCTAATAACGCACTTCTCCCTGCACCAAATTCGCATCACCGGCATGATTAAATCCATTATTTAACACTCTAACAAACAAGAAATCCGAATGTAGTTCTCTAACACTTCCAAGTTCAATTATGTCGGTCAAAAACTCTATGTAAACATACCTAGAAGTATGCTAGTGACTCTAAAATCTTTAAAAGTTGGAATTTTTATGTAAAACTTTTTTTTTTTTTTTTTCAAATTTTTTCATTTTTTTGTAATTTTTTTGTTTTAAAAACATGCTTAACCACTCCCCCACACTTAAACCTTACATTGTCCTCAATGTAATTGAATCCTCCTAGTAAAGTCAAGGTGGGAAATTGTAACATGATAAGAAACAAGAAAAAAAATAACAAAAAGCAAAAAGATCGAAATACAAAACCGATGGGTTGCCTCCCATTAAGCGCTTGTTTTAAAGTCGACGGCCCGACTTAGCGCTTGCGGCACATTACTCCTCCAGAGGGAGTGCATCTTGAAGTCCAATTACGTCCACATGCTCCGTCGGAAAGTTTTCATAATATGGATTTAACCTATGGCCGTTGACTTTCAATTGTTGTCCTGTTTTTTCGCTAACAATATCAACTGCACCATGAGCATAAACATTAGTAACAACATATGGTCCCACCCAACGGACTTAAGCTTTCCGGAAATAAACGTAAACGAGTATTAAATAAAAGAACTTTTTGCCCCACAACAAAACTTTTCCGCGAAATCATCTTGTCATGAAAAAGCTTAGTCTTTTCCTTGTAAATCCGGGCACTTTCGTAAGCATCATTACGTATCTCCTCTAGCTCATGTAGTTGTAACTTCCTTTGTTTCCCGCTTCATCATACTCCATGTTGAATTTCTTTATCGCCCAATAAGCCTTATGTTCAAGTTCAACCGGAAGATGACAAGCCTTACCATAAACCAACCTATATGGGGACATACCAATTGGTGTCTTATACGCCGTTCTATACGCCCAAAGTGCATCGTTGAGTTTAAAGCTCCAATCTTTCCTCGTGGTATTCACCGTTTTCTCAAGAATGGACTTGATCTCACGATTCGAAATTTCCGCTTGTCCACTAGTTTGTGGATGATAAGGCGTACCAATTTTGTGTGTTATGTTGTACTTCTTGAGGAGAGCATGGAAAGCCCTCTTGAAATGTGAGCCTCCATCGCTTATCACCACTCTTGGTGTTCCATGCCTATTGAAAATATTTTCCCTTACAAAATCACAAACAACTTGAGAGTCATTAGTCTTGGTGGCTCTAGCTTCCACCCATTTCGAAACATAATCAACGGCAAGAAGTATATAAAAGTTCCCATTCGAATTGACAAAGGGCCCATAAAATCAATACCCCACACATCAAAAATCTCAACGGCGAGAATTGGTGTGAGTGGCATTTGATTTCGAGCACCTAGATTGCCCGTTCGTTGACATCTATCACACGATTTACAAAAACAAATGAATCTTCAAACAAGGTGGGCCAATAAAATCCACTCTCTAGAACTTTGAGAGCGGTACGTTTCGAACCAAAGTGGCCACCACATGCAAAAGTGTGGCAAAAGGAGAGAATGGATTGAAATTCGGAATTAGGCACGCACCTTCGCATTATTTGATCAACCCCATATTTCCATAAGTATGGTTCATCCCACACATATTGCTTAGCTACCTTCTTAAGTTTCATCTTTTGGAAGTTAGACATTGTACTAGGTACTTTCCTTGTCACCAAGTAATTCACTATATCCGCATACCAAGGTGTTGATTCGTCCATGGAGAAAAGTTGTTCGTCCGGAAAGCGGTCATGTAATGGGAGTTCCTCTTGAGACATAACAAGTCTACTAAGATGATCCGCAACGGTATTCTCCACACCCCTCTTATCACGAATTTCTATGTCGAATTCTTGTAACAATAGGATCCACCGAATTAATCTTGGCTTAGCTTCTTTCTTCTTTATTAAATGTCTTAGTGCGGCATGATCGAATACACAATAACCTTTGTACCCACCAAGTATGAACGAAATTTTTCCAACGCAAAAACTATAGCCAATAACTCCTTTTCCGTGGTAGAATAATTGATTTGTGCATCATTAAGGGTCCTAGATGCATAATAGATAACATGGGACAACTTGTCCACCCTTTGACCCAAAACGGCTCCAACCGCATAATCACTAGCATCACACATTAATTCAAATGGAAGATTCCAATCCGGTGATTTGATAATCGGCGCACTTGTCAACATATCCTTTAATTTATCAAAAGCATCCTTGCATTCCTTGTTGAAGTCGAAAGGTACCTCCTTTTGTAATAACTTGCACATCGGCATGGAGATTTTGGAGAAATCCTTGATAAACCGCCTATAGAAACCTGCATGACCAAGAAAAGAACGGATTTCCCTCACCGAAGTGGGATATTGTAAGTTCCTTATTAAATCTATCTTTGACTTGTCCACTTCGAGCCCTTGAGAGGACACAATGTGACCAAGTACTATGCCATGGTTTACCATAAAGTGACATTTCTCCCAATTAAGGACAAGGTTTGTGTCTATGCATCGTTTAAGAATTAGTTCAAGGTTATTTAAACAACCATCAAAAGAATTGCCATAAACACTAAAGTCATCCATAAATACCTCGATGATGCGCTCCACATAATCCGAAAATATACTCACCATGCATCTTTGAAAAGTAGTCGGCGCATTGCAAAGGCCAAACGGCATCCGTCTATATGCAAACGTTCCAAACGGACAAGTGAAAGTGGTCTTCTCTTGGTCCTCCGGTGCAATAACAATTTGATTGTATCCCGAATAACCATCCAAAAAGCAATAATAAGAATGCCCCGCTAACCGCTCCAACATTTGATCAATGAAAGGTAAAGGAAAGTGATCCTTGCGGGTTGCGGAATTAAGCTTTCTATAGTCAATACACACTCTCCAACCGGTTTGAACTCTTGTAGGAACAAGTTCATCGTCTTGATTTCGAACAACCGTGACTCCGGATTTCTTTGGTACCACTTGAACCGGACTTACCCACTTGCTATCGGAAATTGGGTAGATTACCCCACACTTAGCAATTTGAGTATCTCTTTTTAACAACCTCCATCATGGGAGGATTAAGCCGACGTTGAGCATCACGTACCGGCTTCACGTTTTCTTCCATTAGAATCCTATGCATGCACATGGATGGACTAATACCTTTGATGTCCGCAATTGTCCACCCAATAGCCGTTTTGTGCTCTTTCAAGACTCTAAGCAAACGGTCTTCTTGTACCGGTGTGAGGTTCTTAGAAATAATCACCGGAAGCTCATCTCCATCTCCCAAGAAAGCATACTTCAAATGGTCCGAAGTGGCTTCAATTCTAGTTTGGGCGCCTTCACAATAGATGGTACAAGTACTTCATCATTCACGGGTAAAGAAATATATGAAACATCACCCTTTTTAGCTTCTTGCAATGTCGCCAAAGCTCCACATATCTCCACCAATTCCTTGGAGATTTCAACATCCAAGTTAGACAAGCCATGGACGTCCAATTCAATGCTCTTTTGCAACACCACATCAAGTTCATCCTCTTGGTTCAATTCCACCATTTGTTGCGCTAATGAATCAACCACATCAATGGAGTAAACGGATTGCACATCACTTGGGTAGCGCATGGCTTCAAATATGTTAAAGTGTATTATCTCCTTGTCGAATTCCATAGTGAGTGTACCCTTATCAACATCAATCTTCGTCTTTGCGGTCTTCATGAATGGCCTCCCAAGAAGTAAAGAAGTAGATGATCGGTTCTCATTGTTGTCCATATCCACCACAAAGAAGTCTACTTAGGAAAAATAAGCTCATTTACTTGCACTAGCACGTCTTCTATAAGCCCCTTTGGATATATGTTAGACTTGTTTGCCAATTGGATAATAACTCTTGTTTCTTTCAAAGGTCCAAGATTCAAGGAGTCATATATTTCGGCCGACATCACACTAATGGAAGCTCCCAAATCAAGTAAAGCATGTTCAAACCTTTGTTTACCAATAGTAATTGGCACCGTGAAACCACCGGGATCCGTGCACTTTGTAGGCATCTTCTTCAATAGCATAGCCGACGCACTCTCGCCAACTTTAGTAATTTCATTATCAAGCAACCTATCCTTCTTGATGCATAACTCCTTCATGAACTTGGCATACCTTGGAATTGTCTTGATAGCCTCAATGAAAGGGATGTTGATTTCAATCTTCTTGAAGATATCCATAAGTGCCTTGTCTTGAGCTTCTTTCTTGGATTTAGCAAAACGACTAGGAAAAGGAGGTGGAGTAGTGAAAGTAGAAACCGGTTCCTTGGATTGGTCGTTTGGTGTGGAATTCTCCTTTGGTGCGGTTTCCTCCTTGTCATTGACTACCTCTTCACTAACTTCCTCATGATGACTTGGATCCTCCACTTGCCTTCCACTTCTTAAAGTAACCGCATTAACATTCTCTCTTGGATTCACCAATGGTTGTGAAGGAAGTTTTGTGGAAACTTGAGATTTCAATAAATTCACATCGGTCGCCAATTGTCCCATTTGAGTATGTAAATCCTTGATAGCCGAATCGGTCTTTTGTTGATTTTGTTGAAACAATGACGTAATACCTTGCATCATGACATTAAGCTTATCATCAATTGAAGAATCACGTTCCTTGACTTGTTGTGGTTGGAATTGTTGGAAACCACCTTGTTGTTGAGGTTGAAAACGTGATTGTTGAAAACCTCCTTGTTGCGCATATGGATTAGGAGCCGCCGCTTGCGTGTTTGCATAACTAAAGTTGGGATGATCCTTCCAACCGGGATTATAGGTATTGGAGTATGGATCGTACCTTGGACTTTGATTTGGATATAAAGCATTCACTTGTTCGGTCTCACCATCCGGAATAATTACCGCGGCCATCCTTTGAATCATTGTCTCCATGTTACTCATCCTTTGATCAAGATATGATGAAGAATCACTAACTTCATGCACTCGCCTAACCATTGGTTCATCTCTTGTGTAGAATTGTTGCGAGTTTGCCGCCATACTTTCAATCAACTCTCTAGCTTTGGTCAAAGTCTTGTTCATTAGTGCACCACCACCCGCGGCGTCAAGAAGAGACCTATCACTTGTGTGAAGAGCTTCATAGAAGTATTGGAGTATCATAACATCACTAAATTGATGGTGTGGACAGCTTGCCACCAACCTCTTGTATCGCTCCCAACATTCATACAATGATTCTCCCACTTGTTGTTTCAATCCACAAATCTCCTTGCGAATTTGAGTAGCTTTGGATGCGGGAAAATATCTCTCGAGGAAAATTTTCTTCATCCCATTCCATGTTGTGATACTTCCGGAAGGCAAATAATATAACCATTCCTTAGCATTACCCGCCAAAGAAAACGGAAAGCTTTCAACATTGCTCCATCCGCATTAGTCTCCGGTGGAAGCATGGCCATAATTATGGCGTAGAAGTCCATAAGATGTTTGTTTGGGTCCTCATTCACCATGCCATGGAACTTTGGTAACTCTCACAAGCTTGATTTCGAAGGTTGAGTTAGTTTGGATACACCATTGTTGTGTATCAAGCCTGTGAGAAGCTAGGTCCTTCATTGTACGATCAGCCATTGTTTCTTCCTCTTTGTCCGAATCACTTGATGAAGGAGGAAGTGGAGTGTTAATCGCTCGAATGAAATCCTTTAGTTGAGTGCCGGATCGAAGACGTATTGGACTCGGTCTACCCCCTTTAAGCATTCACCAAAGGTATAACACCGAAACAAGATTCCCACAAACTAAGTTAGATACGGTAAAAGAATCTAACAAAGCAAAAAGAATAAAAACAACTAAAAAATCGCCCGTTGCTCCCGGCACGGCGCCCAAAATTTGATGCGTGTCGTAGGTGCAATCAAATTAATTCAAAATTTCCACTCAATTAAAAATAATATAATGGAAGTCAAGTTCGTTTCCACGAGGAGCAAGTGATCTTAGTTGTAAAAGTTGTCACGAAAGGGGGGTGTAAAAAGCAAAATAAAAATAAACAAAGCAATTGAAATCGAAAGCTGAAAGATGAAAGCAATATGAGAGACAAGATCAAGGAATCATTCTTCGTTACGAAACAATGAATCAAGTTATGTTCTTTTCTACTTGTTATTAGTCACAGATTATCACCAACCGTAGGATAGCAGGTCCGCTTAGCTAGCCCCAAAATCCCTAATTTCACCGAGTAACAGTCCGCTTTAGTTATCGATTCTATTCAAAAGAACCACCTTGAGGTCCGCTTACAAGATGTAATTCCCGAGAATGCATTAAGATCTATGAATTTAGGTTTAGTACTAGTAGTTAAACTCGGTTCGCTTGGTTCACTTTCTAGCGTTGTTTCTACACACAATTGCTCCACGGAATCCCTCCGCAAGGTCTCGTGTTTTCTACTTGTGTAAAGTGTCGAGAACGATTACGTATTCCCTAACTTATACTAGATATAGATCAATTAACAAATCAATTTAGCGTGCACTCCAAACAATCTATCAATCAATCATAAGTGTCTTTAAGATCACTCCTATTAGTAAAAACAATCGATAATCATGTGAAAAATCTCAAGATAGAATTGAAAACAAAAACTCAAATCATGTTAAGAACTAGGAATTCATCCTCAATCAATAAGAAAATTAGCTACTCATGCTTTTGAAATTCACACAAATAATAATTATTAAAAGAAGAATTTTCAAATTCACACAAGTAATTAAAAAGAAAAATCTTAGAAAAGCAAGCAAAACACAAGTGTTGTGTGTGTAGAGAGGTGTGTAGAAGTTGTAGAAAACTTCTCTATTTATAGGCTTCAAAATTCTCCAAATCTTCTAAGGATTAGAATCCTTTTCCTTTTGCAATTCAATTTCCAATTCCAAGCTTTTCTCAACTCTTCACCTTCTCTTTCCAAATTTGAGTCCAATTCTCCATCCAATTCCTAGCCCAAGTCTTCACACCCATGAGAGAGGTCCATAGAAAATTCTGGAATTTTTTGCTCGCCGGAAAACTGGGATTGTGGTCGGAATCCGGCCGGAATTGTCGCCGGAAAAGTACCTCAGGTGGCCGGCAAAGTCAAACCGGTCACCGGTCAATCGAGTCTACACGGCCGGGTCAACTGGGTCAGCTCGATCGGTCAACGGGTCAGCTCGGTCTAGATCACTGAGTCAAATCAGATGACTCAACTCAGAGTCAGACCTGAGTCAGGTAGTGCAGTAGAATCTGAGTTAACTTGGCGGAGGCCATTGCACGGTGCCAAACATCAGAAGCACAATCATTGTGCTTCACAAAGACATTTCGACCATGATGGCCTCCGCCAATTCTCGTGAATCTTCTCTCATCTTGATTCAAGCAACACAAAGCTCATTCCTGTCATTTCATTGCATGGCTGCCTTGGCTTCTACAAAACACCACATTCACCATTTGCACTCAGCTGCATCTTTCTCCTCTGCTGAGTTTTGCTTTGCACTGCCTCTGATGCACCAGCCAATACCACCAGCCTGCCACTTCATTTCAACCACTGCAGTTGACACCAACTCTTGTTAGCTCACACTGCAGCTCCAACTCCAGAACCTGAACTGCAGCTTAATAAACATCACTTCACGTCGCAACTCAGCCCACAAGACTTGAGCTTCGCCTTCTACAACTTATCCAAGCCATTTCAGCTCCAATTTAAACTTCAGAGAATGCTAACAGCCACCGCTGCCATCTCAACATAACCACCAGTTCATAGCATTTTGATTGCAGTCCAGCTGCAGTTACACACTACACATCTCATTCATGCAAAGAAAAAAAGTGCAACAACCATTTCCGGTTCATACACACGAACTTGCTCCATTCATACCCATATTCTGTAGCTTTCCTTCTCTCGGGCTTGGCAAGATATCATACTCACCTGCACTTCTCCTCCTTCATCCATTCAATAAGCCATCTATGCAATGACAGCATCACCCTAGCAGCCAACTCAAGCCAGACCCTCAATCACTTCTTCCTGCAATAACACAACTCATCTATAGCTCCATTCCGCCAATGCCTAAGCTCAACAGCACCACACACAACACACCATTCATCACCACCTGCAATACAACTCCTGCCATCAAACCAACTCAGTCCGGCTCATTGCATCATCACAGGCCAACAATTCATCTCATTAGCTCCATTCCGCCAATGCCTGAGCTCAACAAAATCAGAGCAAACCCATCTTCAATCAATCTCTTCTCATTCTGGAGGTCTCTATCTCTTCTCCCAACTCTGCTTCAATCTCTGAGCTTTCTCGGCTTCAACCCTCAACACAGACTCGAACATCATCGTCAGCAAACCCTCACTCTCAGCAAAACTCACAACCCATTCAATTTGTGGGATTGAGCATCAATTTTACTTCCTCCGATTCAAAACGAAACTCCTTCGGCTGTTTGCAACTCAACCTCAATCCAATGAAAATAACAGCACCCTTTTCAGATCAAAACCCTCATTCAGCAGCTCACTCTCGAAGTAACCACCATCTTCATTCGCAACAGCAACAATGAACCCTCGATTTCAATCGATCCCCTGAAACCCAACAACTCCTTAATCTCTGTGTTCTTCTCGATCTGACAGCAGCACCACCAGACGCAGCTTCATCCATCTAATCCCAGTCGATCTCGATTCAACAAACTCCCGTGTTTGCCTTTTCGACCATGAATCAACTTATATAAATCTCATACAACCACGAACTGGTTTCTACTCGGTCGAATTCAATCTCTGGCTTTCAGACGCAGCCATTGTCTGCTCTTCTCAATTTCAGGTGAGATTGGGTTAAATGAGAATGATTGAAGAGAACCTTTCTCGATTTAGGGTGAAGGTGAAGTAGGTTTGGATCCGGTTTCGGGTCGTGGATCAGGGTACGGGTGTGGAGCGGTGTAGATGGATGGGCTTAGGTTAGGGTATGGGTGGATCGGACATGTGGGCTTGGGTATGGGTCATAGTTTTGACCTCCCCTTATCTATTATTGTCCTTCCTTGATAATTTGAGTCACCCCTTATTCTCGGCTGGGCTCCATATAGTATACCCTCCTTGATGAAATGACAATTTTACCCTTTTGGCTCAAATAGGGTGATTTCTTCTTCTTTTCCTCCGTGCGACTCCAAAGTAGCTACAAAACTCAAAACAAGCGTAAAATACATAATTTTACAAGAAAAATAGCAAGGAAAGCATAAACTACTAGATAGTAAATTAGGTGTATTCTACACCTATCATTAACCTACACTATGTTTTCAACTAAAGATGTTGTTCTTGCCTTCATGACAGATAGGGTAGGAGTGTCAATTCTGCCCTGTCTCTAAGGTGTTTCTCCATTTGACAGATTAATCACAACTAAGTTTATTTCCCAAGTATTACCTGTCTGATTAAAGTACAAATAATCTGAGGATCATAATAATTTTATTAAGCTTGGGTTGCAGTGTAAACAACACAGAGGTAATCAAACTACAGTGCATCCATGGCGTTGGTATGCACTGTGAGAGCAAAGTGTTATCACACTGAAGTTAATTCTATCTAGATAATATTCAAGCAATCAAGAACAACACAAGAGCATGAAGAACACAGTTGTAAGCTAGGGTTTCATCTCAAACCCTAGCAACTAAATTAAAGCATGAAAAACAGAAATTAAATCTAATTGACAGCACTGGCTAATCCAGGCGTGTCTCAAACATCCAAATACACCTTCTATTTATACATGCAAAATCAAAATACCCAAACCCTAATTTCAAAACAAAAAAAATAACTCTCACCCACGTCGCTCCCTTACTGTCTCCTCTGTCAATCATTTCAGCTACTCCATGCGTCCACGGCTGATGAAAACCCTAGCTTTAGTTTTTCTCTAAGTTAGCTTCTAGGGTTGGAGAAGCTAAGAAAGAGAAAAACTAAATCTAGAGAGGGGTGCGGTTGTTGTACTGACAAGAGATGGTGGTGTGGGTGTGTCAGGGGATGGAGATGGAGGTAAAGAGCAGAGCTCTGCTCTATGTCGGGGAGTTGGTAGAGAAGAAGAGCAGAGCAGAGGGGAAGAGAAGAAAGAGAAAGGTGAAGGTGAAATGGATCAGTCGATTAGGGTATAGGTGTATAGGTGATTCAGTGTTGAGCGGTGCATCGAAGATTGATGGAGAAGGCCTCAGCGAGCGTAGGATGAAGCTGGTGTGATCTGAACGGCTCAGGGGGTAAGCGGTTTTGGCGTGATCCGGTGTTGCGCGGGGAGCAGTGATCCTCGATGCGAGTGGATGCAGCGACCGTATGATGCGTCGGGCGAGATCTCAACGGCTCGGGACGAGCGGGTTCGGATCCGGGTCGCGGGTAGCTCTAGCCCATGTCTTCTTTGTTGGGTTGCAACTGATTCGCGCACGGGCTTTGGCTATCTCTGCTCCATAGATGTTTGACTCCAATTCTTCGCTCTTTTGGCTCCTCGATTTCTCCGAGCTTTATTTATTACCTAAAAACACAAAATTAATTAATACAAATATTTATTCTTGAAAACAAGGAAAACACGAGAATATGGGATAATATCGATTTATAAGCGCAAAAGATGAGTAAAATGCCAATAAAAAGGTGTATAAATATGCACTATTTGGCACTCATCAAATACCCCCAAACCTGAATTTTACTTGTCCTCAAGTGAAACAGAAATTAAGAAATCCTAACTATACCCCTGTCGCAGTCTCTCGAATGCATTTAGCGTATGCACTAAGCCTTTAAACCCCTAGGTGTCCCTAGTGGACGAGTTGTAGTCTCGTGAGGGTTTACAAGAGGTGTACCCACAAAACCTTCTCCAACTTCAGAGTGTAAAAGAGTCTCAAGCCTCCAAGAAGCTATGAGGACATAGAGTTTCGCATGCTAGTAACAGAAGTTAGAACTATCGAAGAACGCATTCTCATCCTTAAGTCTTTGAGCGAGAAGTAACCATACCATATGAAAGAATTCGGATTCGATTGTGATCATAAGTCTCAACTTCTGCCTCACCATTAGGGTTTTATGATAATTGCACTCAAAAAGATCGCTTTTTTAGTCTCTCATGTGTGCGGGCGGGAATAAAGAGAGAAATCCCGCACACGTTGTAGGTAAGAAGGATAACCTTCCGAAATAAAACGGAGACTCCACGAAGTGTGGACAAAAAGAATCTTTTTCTGATGATCTCTAAGAAAGGAAATCAACCATTAGCAAGGATGGGAGTACTCACTACCTTCTCACCCGATCGGCAATTAATATCACTCTCTCATAAGAAACCATAGAAACGTCTTCAATCTTCGGTCTTCGGTCTTCAAATGTTGATGACGAACTTCTAAACTTCACAAAACTTGACAATTTTTTAACTTTTCTACTCAAATTCCTTGTTGTTTGGATTTTTCTTTTTAAACTCTTCTTTACCATGGTGGTAGCAAAAATAAGAAAATAAACTACAATATTTTTTTTTGATTTTTGATTTTTGATTTTTTTTTTTTTTTTTTTTTTAATAAGCGAAAATAAAAATAAAAATACAAATAGTGAAACAACTAACTCCATGGACAAAGGACTTTATCACTCAATTTTTCCACAACTTGTATTGTCTTGATTTTATAAATTTTATTAATTCTCATCCTATTTTCTTTTCTTTTTCTTTGTTGCACATAAACCTTGGACTATATCAATTTTTCTTTCAATATTCGATTCCCGCTCCTCAGGTTCTTTGACGATGATGTGTTTCTATGGGTCTTGCTGATTGAGAGAGAGAGAGAGAGAGATGCTAACTGCAAATCGATATTTAGAAGGAGTTTTCATCTTTAGACGTCACCCTCATGATTGACGGAATTAGCACTCAAGAGATCAAAAGTAGTCTTTGAAAGTGGTGCGAAGTTGGGTAGCTCACCATTCCTACCCGGAATTGACGTACGGTGACACACACTCTAAAAGCTTTTCTAGAAAGTCACAAAGAGTGAAGGTCGGTACCTCGCTTGATGTAAAATGGGTAGTCTCCACTATGGGTGATCACAATTCTACTACCGAATATCTAAACAAAGACCTAATTCGCCCTCCGGTATGGTTAAATCCAACTTTAACGCTCTAATCAACTAAGAAACCCGATTGTGTTCTCCGTACTTCCAATTTCTGTTATTTCGGTCAGATTCTCTATGTAAACATAGCTAGAAGCATGCTAGTGACTCTAAAATCTCTAAAAGTTGGAGGTTTTTATTTGCAAAAATTTTTTTTTTTTTTTTTTTTTTTTTTTTTTTTTTTTGAAAATAAAAGGTAAAATAAAAGACTAAAAACTCTAAATGCAAAATAAAAACTAAAAACTCTAAATACAAATGCACCCCCAAACCTAAATCAAACATTGTCCTCAATGTGTCACGAGATAGGAAAAATTTAAACGATCACGTACCACGAGAACTATCTTGATAAGATAAAAGGGAAGAGATTAGGATGTCGGCGGAGCAAGGTTGAGCTTCATTCGTCAAGGCTAGAATCCAATATTCTCAACGGAGATCATATCGGATTAGCATAATATATGTGCAAGAAGACTCAACCGAATCAAGAAAAGAAAAATTTAACAAGTCCTCTTTGGATATATACAATGAAAATTCACCATAAACCAACAGTCTAAAGAGTTGAGGATCAACCCAAAAGACGATATGTACACACATTAACAGCCTTACACAAATATAATATGAGAGTGCAAGTAAGACTGTAGATGTGAAGGAGTTTCCCCCAAACCTAAACTTGTGAACAGGGGTGTTTGTGAGAACAAAATCTTGCAATTTTAAAGATACATCATGCAAAAGGTCTAACTCGAAATGAGTTTTGCTAATTACAGGCAGACATACATATTCCAACTGTGGCTCCTTAAGAGTGTTATACTTTGATGCAAAATAGTCCAAGAGGACTTGGGAAGCACAAAGCTCTAGGCCTAAGTTAGGCATTTTTAGAAAAGTTGGTATTGCAATTTTGTTACAAACTACACCTAGGTTGGGTGAAGGAGTTTCAATTTGTGACTCAGGAGAGAGGTTAGGTACATCTAGGTTGTTTTCATTTTTAAAATCATTTGTACCATCACACACTTTCCTAAAGTCAAAGAGGGTAAATCATGTTCACTTTCACGGGACAATGGCACGGGTTCCACATCAATATCACATGCATGAATATCGGAAGAAGCATCATTCATAGGGTTCACGGGAGAGACACTTAATGTCTCCGAACCTAAAAATTCTATTACATTTTCAAAATACACATGCTCTTCATATTCATCATCATCACCATCATCATCATAGCAAAATCCATCTCTCCATTCAAAATTGTAGCATTTTTAGTGTACTCATCTACCTCTAGATTAGGTTCATATTCAATGTTAGTTGCATGAGTAAGACTAGAAACACTATTTTCAATCCTATCATTTTGTAAATCAATCATGTTCCTTTGAAGAATCATCTTGAGTTGCTCCATTGAAGGAGAGTCTTCACTAGTGGGTATGCATTCCTCATATGGATAATCACTGTATGGTTGTGCATGAGGTTCACTAGAGAAGGGAAATTCAGACATGTTGCTATATGGATGGTCATGCATTGCATTCATTTCAAGCCTAGCATTTTGCTCCATGAGTGTTTCCATTGTTGATTGCAAACTAGGAGTTGGGGGGAGTATAAAATTGTTCATCTCCCCACTGTGGTGAATGATGCATGTGTGCGGGTTGATCATGGTCCCAATAGTCACTTCTAGACACTTCGTACATTGGATTATCATGGTTTTCCCTAGACTTTGTCTAAAAGCATGCAAAATATAACAAGTACTCAGCAGGTGGTCTAAGCCACCACATAAGGTGCAAGCATGCATTTCATATTGCCTAGAAAAACTAGATTCGACCATTGCCTTTCTAAAGCAGATTGCCTATCTAAAGCAGATAGTCGAGCTTCTAATTGATCTAAAAGTGATGACGGGTATGAGAAAATTGTTCATTTTCAACCTTGTGGTGGATGATGTATGTGATCATAATGATTAGGGTATGTGAGATCGGGGCCCCGAGAAGGCCCATATAATTCCCTAAAGTCACTATGGTATGTGGGGTGTTCATCCTGTGATAGGTGCCCGTAAGCACGCTCTCTAAGGGATTTGTTTCCATCCCCAGATGCAGACCAGAATCCTGACATGGTCTAGCTCTCAAATTGAACTCAAAGCCCAGTTTGGTTTATGTGGGCTTAGTTTGGTTTATTGGGTTTCATTTGGTTTTGTTAGGAAAGTTTGTTTTTGGTGGGAAAGTTTGGTTTTGTTGGGTTTTTGTTTATTTGGGAATGTTCAGCCCAGTTGCTATTTGAATTTGTTAAGCCCAGAGGTGGATTGATTGTGAGCAGCCCAGATGGTCTGGCCCAGAAGTAGAGGTTCTAGCCTAGATGGTCTGGCCCGAAATGAATTGAGTTGGGCTGAGTTTTTGTGCAGCCAATGAAGAGAGTTTAGTAAACATTTCATTTGTGGGGTGAGAATTTTAGTGGAATGTCAAGCCCACAATTGGGTTTTCTTAAGCAACCCAAGGTTGTTGTGACAGCCCAAAGAAGTGGGTTGAAGGCAAATTGCCGGGCCGGTGGTTGGACTCGGACTAAGTGACAATGGTTCTAGCTCATTTGGCATGTGGTGCATTGTGTGCAGAGTTGGCAACTCACACTGTGTGTGCACAGCTTGGCTAGGTGGTCACGGCTCGGGTTTGTGTCAAGACAAAGACAAAGGCTTTTGCAAAGCACAAGGAAACAATAATGTGCACGGGTTATTTAACGGGCTTGGCTCAAAAGCTTATGCTCGGGTTATGTGGGATCTTGCTCAAGCTCACAAAGAAAGCACCCACAAGGTGATGGCAACAAGGTTTGCAACCTCTAGTTCACACAAGGTTTCAAGGTTACACACTAACACTAGTTTCTGACTAGCACAGTTCACGGCTCAAGCACACGGTTATGTGCTCGGTTTGGTTAGGCTAAGTTGCAACAAAGCCCCACAGCCTCGGGGGGGGGGGTTGCACGGAGTTAATGCTCAGTCAACAAAGCTCAGCGAGATATCAAGGACTAGTACACGGTTGAGCATGCATGGTCACAGATTGGTTCATTCAAGGGTTGCCAATTCAACGAGGTCTCTCACAAGCACGGGGCAGGTTTAAGAGCAGCTCCACAAAGCATGCATAAGGGGTTATGCTCACGGGGTAGGCTAAACAAAGACACTTGTTTGGAGTTCAGGGGAGTAATGGTTTACACACAAGTTTCAAGCATTCAAAGCAAGGCTCAACTTGGCCAAATAACAAGTTGTGAAAAGGGTTTTGCAGGGTTCAAGCATGCAATTCAGGGTTGACAGATTGGCTCACACGCTTATGCTCATACAACTCAGGTGTATTCACTTACTTGAATTGTAGTTTACCCCCGAGTTTTGTGATCTCGCTCTCTTATCCTTTCTTGGTTTTGCTCAGCTTCTGCAGCACAGGTAGGATGCACCTGAAGTCCAGGAGTTGCTCAGCAGACTTTTCAAAACCCAAGTTTTTGCTCCTTCCACTCCTTGGGCTTGCTCAAAAGCACAGCAAGCTGTATCACGGATGCACTGTTTGCACTCACAAATGCCCAACAGCACGGCCAAGACTTTGTTGCTCGAAGGCAAACTCGGTTCTTATAGGGGTACAGATTATAGCCAAGGGAATGAACTAAAATGCAAAATGCAGAGAATACGAGAAAAGTAACTATGCAATTACAAAAAAACAAATATGCAATCAAGATTAACTACAATGCACGGATGGTTTGAGGTTTATGAATGACAAAGAAAATGCGTAAATGGTTACAATGATAAGTTTGCTCAGATGTAATTCAAAGTGTAATGCAAGAATGAAATACTAGTTACAGATGCAATACTAGTTAACAAAGTTATACTAATCTACAACTAATATGCTAATATGCTAAAACAATGCTATAAGCAAAAACGTAAGTGAATATGTACAGGGAGTTTAGACTCAAGAAAACGATGATGAACAGATAACAACTAAATTAACACAACACAGGGTTAAAAATTAACTAAAGGTGGGTATATACAGGGAGAGAGGGAATCAGTTAAGCAAGAACAAAAATTACACAGGGCACACACCAAGTCCCCGGCAACGGCGCCAAAAACTTGGTAGGCCTCGAAGATGGGTAAATAATTTACGGCCTACGGGTTATACCGCAAGTGCACGGTGTCTTGGTTGTAGAACTGGGCACGTACGAGTCGAACCACAGAGACTTGTGGTGCTCTGATATTGATCTAAGGCTGCTCTACTGAGTTTCTAAGAAGTGTGTAACATAAACGAGGGTTGTGTCGAAGCGACTGAGTTGTAAAGGTGATACTAAGCTAAGGAATGATAAACAGTGACACTAGGGTCTTCAACTCAACCTTTAACCTACACTATGTTTTCAACTAAAGATGTTGTTCTTGCCTTCATGACAGATAGGGTAGGAGTATCAATTCTGTCCTGTCTCTAAGGTGTTTCTCCATTTGACAGATTAATCACAACTAAGTTTATTTCCCAAGTATTACCTGTCTCGATTAAAGTACAAATAATCGAGGATCATAATAATTTTATTAAGCTTGGGTTGCAGTGTAAACAACACAGAGGTAATCAAACTACAGTGCATCCATGGCGTTGGTATGCACTGTGAGAGCAAAGTGTTATCACACTTAAGTTAATTCTATCTAGATAATATTCAAGCAATCAAGAACAACACAAGAGCATGAAGAATACAGTTGTAAGCTAGGGTTTCATCTCAAACCCTAGCAACTAAATTAAAGCATGAAAAACAGAAATTAAATCTAATTGACAGCACTGGCTAATCCAGGCGTGTCTCAAACATCCAAATACACCTTCTATTTATACATGCAAAATCAAAATACCCAAACCCTAATTTCAAAACAGCAAAAATAACTCTCACCCACGTCGCTCCCTTACTGTCTCCTCTGTCAATCATTTCAGCTACTCCATGCGTCCACGGCTGATGAAAACCCTAGCTTTAGTTTTTCTCTAACTTAGCTTCTAGGGTTGGAGAAGCTAAGAAAGAGAAAAACTAAATCTAGAGAGGGGGTGCGGTTGTTTGTCGACAAGAGATGGTGGTGTGGGTGTGTCAGGGGATGGAGATGGAGGTAAAGAGCAGAGCTCTGCTCTATGTCGGGGAGTTGGTAGAGAAGAAGAGCAGAGCAGAGGGGAAGAGAAGAAAGAGAAAGGTGAAGGTGAAATGGATCAGTCGATTAGGGTATAGGTGTATAGGTGATTCAGTGTTGAGCGGTGCATCGAAGATTGATGGAGAAGGCCTCAGCGAGCGTAGGATGAAGCTGGTGTGATCTGAACGGCTCAGGGGGTAAGCGGTTTTGGCGTGATCCGGTGTTGCGCGGGAGCAGCGATCCTCGATGCGAGTGGATGCAGCGACCGTATGATGCGTCTGGGCGAGATCTCAACGGCTCGGGACGAGCGGGTTCGGATCCGGGTCGCGGGTAGCTCTAGCCCATGTCTTCTTTGTTGGGTTGCAAATCGATTCGCGCACGGGCTTTGGCTATCTGCTCCATAGATGTTTGACTCCAATTCTTCGCTCTTTTGGCTCCTCGATTTCTCCGAGCTTTATTTATTACCTAAAAACACAAAATTAATTAATACAAATATTTATTCTTGAAAACAAGGAAAACACAGAATATGGGATAATATCTGATTTATAAGCGCAAAAGATGAGTAAAATGCCAATAAAAAGGTGTATAAATATGCACTATTTGGCACTCATCATTACCACAACAACATATTGATCGACATGCCAACATGCCACTCTGCCGTGGTAGCATGCCAATTTAGCCTTGGACACGCCGCCAAACCCTGATTCTTACCACGGCGCCGAAACCTAGCCTTGGCCACGCCGCCAAGCCATAATTATTACCACGGCGCCAAACCTAGCCCTGGCCACGCCGCCAAGCCCTAATTCTTACCACGACGCCAAATCCTAGCCTTGGCCACGCCGTTAAGCCCTAATTATTACCACGGCGCCAAAACCTAGCCTTGGCCACGCCTCCAAGCCCTAATTCTTACCACGACGCCAAAACCTAACCTTGGCCACGCCGCCAAGCCCTAATTCTTACCACGACGCCAAATCCTAGCCTTGGCCACGCCGCCAAGCCATAATTTTGTCCACGGAGCCAAACCTTAGCTTTGGCCATGCTACAACGCCATAGGCGTGGCCATACCACAACACCACTGGCATGCCGCCATGCCACGGCTACTAGTATGCCGCTAGTACACGTTTATAACTCATGTAAACTCGAGATAGTGTGAAGAAAATCCGAGATGTTCTCGTGCTCTGTTTAATAGAAGTTTCTTTTTTTTTTCGATTATAACTTGCATACCAATCCTGTTTCATCATTACAACTCATAACCAATCAATTGTCGTGAAAAATATCTCCAAAAATCTCGCCAAAATCTTGACAGAACAGATGCAGCTAGGCTGATTTCTTTTCCCGCCAAAACTCAATTCTTTCCCCGGCAGCGGCGCCAAAAATTGATGTTTATTTTCAATGATGTTGTAGTAAGAAAGGTTGTCGTTCACTCGGACTTGATGAGATTGATTTTAAATATTAATAAACAAAAATAAAAGAAAAATATATACAAAATATTGTCACAGGATGAAGAGAGTTACTAGGACTAGGATTTCGTCGAATTCATAACATAGGGTTCAATTTATTTATTCTCAACAATTAAAGCTCAATAATAAAATTAACAGGGACTCTGATTTTGCCAAGGTAGATTCTCAAAAGATTAGTTGTAAATCCTAAGCATGATGTATCAAAACATTTAAGCTAAGCATACCTCATCAAAGTAAATGACAACCAATTAATTCAAATCATATTTCAATTAAAATTAATGCAAAAGTCTTAAAAAGAATTAAATAATTTTACCCATGTATGAAATTCGTCTTCCTCCGTCGTCCCAGTAAAGGGGTCTAGCTCATCATGTTGGAAACACGCTCAAAATATGATTTTATTGCTCAAAGGTGCTTACAAATGATGAAAAGGAGAGATATCAAATAAACTAGGAATTTGCAACGCATGAGAAGCATTACAAACCACTGTTACAGTGTACGATAAATGGTAAATGTCGCTGTAGCAATACGACCCACTGGTGATGTGTCGTTGTCACTGTAGCATTTACGACGGTACTCCGTGCGTCTTATGTTCTTCATGTTCTTGAGGTGCTGCAGCAGCAGTTACAACTCTGCATCCTCTAATTTCTTCTCTACAACTCACTAATCACCTCTGTTTTCACCCCTCACTCTCCATAACCCTTCTCTGAGTCCCCAGCACACTATATATACTCAACAGGATCAAAATATCTCGTAGTAAATGCAAATAATCCTCCCAAATCTTCTCACATCAATATATTAACCCGAGAACATTTTCTTTCTTCTTTTTCCGTCTCCACGCGTTTTGCAGCTGTTAAACATCCTTATTTATCTCCTCCATGCTCTAACTGGTGGCCTGATCCCTCCAAACACATGTAGTACACGTTTATAACTCATGTAAACTCGGGATAGTGTGAAGAAAAGCCGAGATGTTCTCGTGCTCTGTTGAATAGAAGTTTCTTTTTTTTTTCGATTATAACTTGCATACCAATCCTGTTTCATCATTACATCTCATAACCAATCAATTGTCGTGACAAATATCTCCAAAAATCTCGCCAAAATCTTGAACGTAAACAGATGCAAATTTGTGCTTGATTTCTTTTCCCGCCAAAACTCAATTTAAACGAAGAAGAAAGGTGCCCCCCTAACCAAACCGAGGGTGCGACTAGAAGGTGGCGCTTTGGGGTGTAAATAGTGAATAAGGTGCCCCTTATCCAAAGTAGGGGTCCGTTTAGCAAATGTCCTCCGGGGGGTCCCGGGTAATTTTTCGAGCCGAATTTTCCAAAAATGTTTATTTCCCAAAAATACCTACAAACACATAAAACACCATAATAAGTACAAAATCGAGTACCAACAATGCAGAAAATTGAGGACAACTTAGACACAAAAAATGTGTCTATCAGTCGCTATGCCACGCCACTGGCATGCCGCTATGCCACGGCTACTAGCATGCCACTATGCCGCGGCTACGCCACTAGCATGTCGCTATGCCATGGCTCCACCAGGCGCTACTATGCCAATGGCGCCACTTCTCTATACAACAAGATGCGGCCATAATCAATGGCCATTGTTCCTCATGAGATGCAATCTCAGCCATCCAAGTTCGCCACTGAACTGACGGAGTTGCGACAAGTCCCAGGCAACCCGCTACGCCAGACACCACTATGCTAATGGCGCCACTTTGTTACACAACAAAGATGTGGCCATAATCAACGTCTACCCTTCCTTATGAGATGTAATCTCAACCATTCAAGTTCGCCACCAAACTGACGGACTTGTGGCAAGTTTTAGGAGGCCGACCAAGGCAAGCATAATAGCATCACATGCTACTTTCCTATGGCAAAGTATCTTGACTTTGACTTGCCACACATAGCAACCTGCTACACGTTTTCCACGAAAACACTCGAGACATCAAACATGTCACAAACTGGGGGATACTCATCAGGGTATTGGTCTGGCGATTTATAGCGTACGGAGTGCAATGCGCCCATTACAAGAAAGTGTCATGAAGTAGGACAATTAGTGATGGTGAAAAGTAACGGTGTAAACAATTCATTTCCTTCATCATGGAAGCGTAATGACTGACGATTACACGAATTAACTTCCCTCATCATGGAAGCATAACGTCTGATGGTTACACGTTACTCTATTCTTCCACCACTCAATCGTTTCCACTTTCTACGAGACCAGGGTACGTTTCAATATGACTTGTATAAATAGGCTTCACCTATTTTCACCAAATGACAAGTTTTGGTCGGCAACAATACAATATCTAGAAATTACCTGGTATATTTCCATTCTGCTAACCAGTTCTACTTTCGATACAAGTCAGAAAACAAACCACACCTTCAGAATCAACGATTCTGGTCTCAACACTCTCTTCGCTTCCCTCCCTACCAACCCTTTCCTTCACTTTGTGACCGAAGCAAGCCTGAAACGGCCATTTCTTGGTTTAGGCCAGGATTGTACAGATTGATCTCTCGAATCAAAAGCACTCCCTTGCAGTGCATTGTTTGGGGTTTAAATTCGTTTCTCATCCACACACCCAAAATTACCAAAATCAGCAGAAACGGTTTTCACCCACAAACAATAGCTAACTGCTACAGCTCTATGGATGTGGATGGGTTCATTACATTTCCGCATAAACATATATGAAACCATAAAATTCCTTTAAAAGTCTATTTTCTTGTATGAAATTTATGTCATCAAGGAGCTCCTACTTTAGACAAGCTATATGGGGCTGGCTTAGTAAACACAGAGCAATGCATTTTGTGTGATGATGTTCAAGAAACTTAAATCCATCTTTTCCTTCACTGTGATGAGACTAGGAAACTTTGGAAATTCCTTGATTGTTTTGGAGTAAGTTGGGTTTTCTCAGAAAATATCAAAGCTAATAACATTTGGCCAAATAAGAAGAGTAACAATATGGTGAAGAAAATTTGGGGTATCTTTCCTTTTGCAATCTGGTGGAAAATTTGGAATGAGCGCAACAATAGGTTAGTTAAAAACCGGAAGAGAATCATTAACCAACTAATTATTTCTGTCAAGTGTACGTTGTTTAATTGGAGCATCCATTCTAAGCTTTTTGGGGGAATCACTCTGGGTACTTTAATTTGTAATTGGGAAGCTGTCATACACGGCTACTTTTTCCTTTTTTTTTCTTTCTTTGTACCTTTTAACATTCATCGCTTTGATAATCGTTAGGTTTTAATCTAATTTTCCCTTTCTCTTTCAAAACAATAAAATAAAAAAATATTGCATATGTAAATGGATCTTAGTTATCAAGTTTTCATACTATACCACGTCAAATTGGAAAGCACTAAATCCGTTCTTTTCATCGATTTGAACAGATTTCACGAAGATCAAAATTGAAACTTAATTTTTCTCTATTTAAAATTGACATCCAATCTATCTAATCTAAATCTAAATAACATAAATTAAATACCTCATTTTATCTGTTAAACTAAAACAATAAGTAAGATTACAATTAATAATAAGAGTAAGATCGTAATGACATTCTATTAAAGGTGGCGACGATGGTAGCGGGGGCGGTCGGCCATAACCACCTACAATGGTGTTCCGTGATTGCTAAAAAGAAATTGTGTTTTTATCACTCACCTTAGATTAGGTCTAAAATAATTATTTTATTTTTAGATTGTGGGTGGTACTTTGTGAAAGTGTGGGTGGTGAATTTAGGTAAAACCTAAAACAATGTTACATGTTTGTACAAACGATAGATATGAGATGCATGTTGTTTCTGAACTGTCTCACTAGAGTGTAGAACTGAGGCCAACCATGAGCCGATTTTGGTGGGATAGGAATAATATCCTGGATAACAATTTTAAGTGTGCATAATTACTTGGATCAACGCAAGTTATTTCATAATATTACTTGTGTATATTTAAAGTCTAGCAATTCCCTTCACATTATTACTTATGTATATTTAAAGGAAAAGGTCGGTGCTAAGTATTCAAAATTCAACAGTTTGACCTTCACTAGGAGGTGGAGGATTAGGAGGAGTGTGCCTAATTCTTACTTCTTACACTTATGGTTGTGAATTTATATCATGTCTCCATGTCTCCATCCATAACACGTCGAAAAGTAGATTTAAATGATGATGATAGTGAAATGGGAATTCGATGACAATTCTTGTGTCTGGAAATCTTCTAATTGATATCCTTGTGAAATGGGAATTCAGTGACAATTCTTTTGTGCCATTTCCCCATCGTATGAGACTTATACCAGATTGTCTATTTGATTTTGAGGTGAGTTATGGCCCATGAACTGTATATTTATTCCTCAATAGAAATATTTTTTTGCTAACCAGTATGGAATGGATCTTATGATTATGAAACTATCCAGTATGGTATTGGTGTTGTTATTCGTGATCATTTAGGTACTTGCCTTGGAGTCAAAGGGAGCTATGGAGATGGAGCACTGAATCCAGAAGATGTGGAATGTATGGCAATACGAGAAGCTTTATTCTAGGCATTGCAGAAGAATTTTTCGAGTATCCAAATTGAAGCAGACGCAAAATTAGTTATTGAGTCTATTAATGGTAGCAGTTCACTCATTCAATGGGAAAATAGGAACTTAATAAAGGAGATACAATATTTAATCTCCAAGTTTTTACTTTGTGTCTTTATAGCAGTTCCTCGTAATGATAATCAGGTGGCAGATATCATTGCAAAGAATGCTAGAGTTACTTCTATGCACTTTGAAAATTATGTAATAAAATTTTCAAAAGATTCGGATGTCTGTGGTCTTCTTGCAAAAGATCACAACCATAGTTAAGCAATAAAATTTTCTGTTTATCAAAAAAAAAAGAAATATTGTTTTGCTAATGTTTGTTTAGTATGATTTTGTTTCTCAGTTTATATGTACTTAGGTTGGTTTAGAAATGCAGCTATAACTGGTGCTGATGAAAATCAAGGTATAGAGAGAGGGAGCAGAGAGGAAGAAACGCGGAGCAAAAAGAGAGTGCTACATTGTGTTAGTTGATTTTCACAATTTTCATTAACGTAAGACTCTTCCTTTATAGACTACAAACACTCCATGCTTAAACCTTACCCACTAACAGAACGTGTTAAACAAAGTGCCCTTACTAATAGGACATTACAACCACGACTCATTACGTTAATTTATCCTAAAGACTAGGAACCATGAACACCTGAACTACACGACTCTTAACAGCTTCCCAACTAACAATATGTAAACTGTGTGAGTATTACTCACACAATACCAACTCAAAGACTTAATGAGTATTTTGAGTTTAAATAAAACTCCAACAGCCTCCCTTAAACTCAAACTACAATAACAAATTCATGCGTTGTTCCATGAAAACTAGCTGAGAAGTTACCTTTACCTTTCTCGGCATATCCTGTGTTGATTTTGTTTTATTTGCAGACCTACCTACTTCACATATATGAATCATATGACTTCCCCGACATATCATATCATCTCTTCGCTTCACTCGCGGCCAACCTACTAAACTTGTAGGTATCCATGACTTCCCGACACATCGTATCATAATTCTTACCGCCACTTGAAATCTTCCAGCTGCTTTCGTCTTCAACCACTGCTACTATCTTCACCAACGACATATTCCTTCTTTGGGATATAAAACCCACATATAAAGACTACACAAGACACCTTATACATCATGCGACTCAAAACTACTAGATTATTCAACTTAATCTACTGACCCATACAATTGAAACAATGTTAATGGATATAACAAAGCCATTAACATTTACAAAAATAAATTTTGCTGAAAATAAAATAGAGCTATGCTTAACTTAGCTTTACATGGCTTGCTAAAATTGCATCACTTTAGATTTTATTCATGGAGACACACTCTCCATCAACAAACCATTACTTCGGTCCCTAAGTGATATACATATATCACCTAATCCATTCTTTGACAAGCTAGAGCTTTCGCTCTTTCCTTGCTTGACCATCAAACATGAAACCAAATCAAGATAAATCCTACTTTACTTACTGGATTACCTTCAAAAAGTTGATCAACACTTCTGAAATGCAAGCCTCTTTCACACAGGCATTTCACCGAACATCTTCTGAGCAGAGTTTTAACTCCTCCTATGCTTCTACCGAGTTCATCATCACTAGCCCAAGTCTGCACCAACTCCTTGCATATTGGTAATTCTCCTACCATATCACACCAGCGAAATATCAGGATCAGACTTCCAACTTCTTTTGACACACAAAAGAAACTCCATCAAAACACAATGAAATAAACTAAAAAACACTCTCTCTAATCATCTATCTATCCTCTCTGAGATTTTTCTAACCCCTCTCTCTCTACCCTAGCTCTGATACCATGATGAAAATCAAGGTATAGAGAGAGCAGAGAGGAAGAACACGCGGAACAAAGAGAGAGTGCTACATTGTGTTAGCTGATTTTCACAATTTTCATTAACATAAGACTCTGCCTTTATAGGCTACAAACACTCCATGCTTAAACCTTACCCACTAACAGAACGTGTTAAACAAAGTGCCCTTACTAATAGACATTACAACCACGACTCATTACGTTAATTTATCCTAAAGACTAGGAACCATGAACACTGAACTACACGACTCTTAACAGTGTCTCAACTAACAATATGTAAACTGTGCGAGTATTACTCACACAAGACCAACTCAAAGACTTAGAGGGTGAAAATATGTTTTTTGAATGACACATAGGATTTTAGACCCCCATTTAGTATAAAAGCATCTCCAATGGTTAGGTCCTACAAACTAGGAGGGATCAAATACTAAATACAAAGGTGTTAAAGAAAGTCTTAACTACACCTTCGGGATGACCCTTAACTAATTATATGTCATCATTTTTTTTTTTAAAAATAATTTTTAATATGGAATCAAGCTAAATATTATTTTTAATGTTTATCTAAATCTAAAATACATTGTATAACCTTTACTACTGGAGATGAGTTTTGGTATAAAGGGTCTTATTAAGATCCAGGGATAAAATTTAAATAAATGGGGGTCTAACAATGACATCCATGTAGGATTTTTTTGACCTACTTTTTTTTTTGATGGGTTTTTGACCTACTGTTAGAGATGCTCTTAATGAGTAGTTTGAGTTTAAATAAAACTCCAACACTGATCACTATGGTAGACTTGGAATTCCAAGGGGATGTCCATACAGTTTTTTGGTTAAATAGGCCCTAGATTTGAATTCCTGGGTCTAAAAGACAAGCAAATTATGCCAACCTTTCAAATATCCAAGGATCCAAATATACTGTTCTAATATCCAAAATTGGATATACTACCCAAAATATTAAAAACATTTAATTCTAACTGACCATCGTACCCTTAATCAAACGACGGGAGACAAAACAATGAGAAATCCCGGCTTTAAAACACTTTTTCTCTGCTATGACGTGATATCATGATCTCCGGTGGGTTTTCATGACTTCTTCTCCACAATCCATCAGATCCGGTCGTAATTTCATGATCTAGGGATAAACATCAGATCTTCACTCCTCAAGAAGAAATATGGCTCATTAAAATCCTTTTATTTTTTGGTTGGATAAGTGTTTTTAGTAATGGTATTCATGGTTCACTATATGAATACAATGCAGACAAGTGTATTAGTAAAGGAAATGCTTTTGTTTTCATGGTGGCAGTGAAGGTCTTTACCCTTCTTTCACTGACGATAATGGAATTTTCACCTCTAGCTTCATACGGTATGTAAACTTCAATGTTGTGCAATTTTATTTTTTTCTGATTTAATTTATGGTTGTCGGTTGAATTCAAGTTACATTTTGGGGTTTTGGATATGGGAATCGAGTTGGGTTGAAGTCTCGGTGTTATGGGATTTGTAACGTGTGAATAGATCTGATAGTAGTACTGTGTATTTGGTTGTGAATTACTTATTGGATCTGATTTTGGGTGATTTTTTGAAAATCCGATTTTGAGATGTTAATGGAGATAAAGATGTAGACTTCAAAGATTCAGAAATGGGTTATGCTTATGTATGGCTGGTTTGTATTGTGAACTGTTAGTCTCAATTATTGATTGCGAGCAATAATGTTGAAATACCCAAGATGCACCTGAGTGCATAATACATATTCTAACAGAAATTATATTATTGGTCAGGTTGCACCCGAGTGCATAATGTATATTTTTCTGAATTTTTTGTTGTTCATTTTTTTTTTAATACTTGTTTTGGTTGATAGTTTGACGTGAATGTGATGGTAATGTTGGTGGGTTTATTGTCTCGAGACCATGAACTAGTGATTTTGGTTATGTATAATATATTGCAAGGGATTAGTAGAATAAACCTATATTTATCCCCTAAATACACAAGATGCACCGATTGCATAATGCATATTTTTATAGGAAATAAATTTTGGTAAAGTTGCACCTGGGTGCATAATGCAAATTTTTATATCAAATAAATTTTGGCCAGGTTGCACTTGGGTGCATAATGTATATTTTTGTATGAAATAAATTTTGGCCAAGTTGCACCTGGGTGCATCATGCATATTTTTATAGAAAATATTTTTTGGTCAAGTTGCACCTGGGTGCATAATGAATCCTCGGCTCTTGTTTCGTAGAGAATTTCGAGCCCTTTCCGAAAATATAAATTTTATTGAAATCCGACTTATATTACGGAAGTTATGACTTTTCTCGTGATTAATTTTAAATTGGAAAAGAGAAATAATTATGAGAGAGAAAATGATATACTCCCTCCGTTCCATTTTACTTGACGTTTTAGAGTTTTTTACGTAGATTAAGAAACATCAGAGAGAGTTAAATTTTTCCAGTTCTACCCATATTAATACCTTTTTAAAAAAGTAAATGAACTTGTTTTTAGTTTCTAGATTCTAGGGAAAATTATCAATCACATTGTAATTTACTTGGGATGTACCAAATGTTTATAGATTAGCGTATATATCCTCCATGGGAAATATTAAATAATTGGACCAATTGTTTATGTGTTGATTACGATGAGAATTTATGCACCGGTGTGATTCCAAAGCAAGGGTAAATCAGAGAGAATTTGGAGAAAATATTAAAACTCTCATCTATTTTGGAACAAAAAATAAACCCTAAAACATCAAGTAAAGTGGAACGGAGGGAGTAGTAAATAATAAAGAACGCGTAATTGGGGGATATGGGAATTAATTGGGGGATATGAATTACTTCCCCTAACCCATGATTTCGGCTAAGGGGTGACCATTGGTTATGAAAATACTAAAATACCCTTCCCACAAAATAAAAATCAAAAACTTAAAATCAAAAAACAAAATCATATCCCCCATTTCCATCTCCACTTCTTATTAATCTTATTTAGGGGTGGAGCTTTGAAACCCAAATATTTCCCATTCCCTTTCAAATTCTAAACTCTCCCCACTCTATATCAAATTCTCTTCTCTTCACTTTGGAAACCAATTTTTTTTTATTCGGAAGTGATGAAGATCATGCTGAAGTGATGATGACCATGCCAGAATTGATGAAGACCATGCCGGAATTGATGAAGACCATATGCCGGAACATGATACCGGATAGTGGCAAACAATTTATGAACATTTCCAACAATTGCCCGCATGGGTTTTTGGTTGAATATCATGCCGGCACCAAGCTTTTTCAGCTGTAACAATGGTGGATTCAAAGAAAAAAAATCAAATTTTCAACCTCTTATTAGCGGTAATTCTCTCATCACAATCATCTTCCATTTTCAAAAAAAGAAATTCCTCTCAAATATTTTTTTCCCTCCTTCTACTCTCACCCAAACACAAATAAAAATACATACTAATCTATCCCCCAAATACTTAAGATTTTTACTAATTATTATTAACCACTAAACCTAATTAGTGAGGGGTAAATTAGGAATTAAAAAAATAATTACATAAGGGGTGACCCAGAATTGCTATTGGGACTCCTATTTTGTCTTGTAGCTATATCCCCAATTAGTTTTCATATCCCCAATTAATCATTCATAATAAAATTTAAAGTAAAAGGGTTTCCATGACTAAATTTTTTTTGTGTCTTTTTAATATTTTACAAGTCCATTACTCCCATACTTTAGGGGCCTATGGTCATATGACCCATTTTCCGATGTCCATATGATCAGCTAAACAACGTCTCTTCTAGCTAGGGTAAATTGGTCTCTACAACCTGGCATGAATCTAAACTGGAATTCATTGTCTATGGTGTGAGTAACAAGCTGTCTGACATATTTGCAATCTCTACTAGGTTAGTGGTTAGCATTGGTTACAAGAACAAATACGTGGAACTCGTGTAGCAAAAATTGGATGAAGAAGAACTTAGCAACAAGATGGATCTCTTGAAGGTTTTTTTTTTTTTTTTTCCCTTGAAGGTTGGTTTTGTTTGTTGTTGGCCAAAATGTCGTCTCCTCGAGGTTCTTTTGATTTTTCGTGCAATAGAAAACAATGGTTCTAAAAGATGCAATGAGAATTTCAATTGGATTTTGGACCAACAAGGCTTGCTAACTCCCAATAGAATTTTCCTCAGTAAAAAAGTCCAGGCTAAAGAAGAATTTCGATATATACGGAAGTTTCCCTTTTCACTATGGAAGGTTACTTAACTAAAAAGTAAGCAGTGACCGTCACATTCGTTTAACATGGAAAGCAAGATAAAATCTGATCTTATTCAGTGAATCAGTGGTAAACTAGAACTGTGTATATATGGAAGTAGAACAAATAGTACAAACACCGTATATTTTTGCTAGTACACAACACCGTACAAGAAACAAAGTGTGAGATTTCCTTTTTATGGTACATATCTAGAATCTTACTGTTCACACTTCCAGAAACCGACCTAAATAACCCAATCTTCTATATATATAAGTTTTCTCTTTTTCTTAGTAAACCCTAGCTAGTACTACTAGATAAGAAGAGATTTAATAAGATGGTGTCTATTCGGAACCAGAAAAGATTCACTACCACTGGAGCAGCAGCAGCAGCAGAGTCTGCGAGTACGAAGATGAATAACGATAGCAGTATGAAGATGTATAGCACTGAGCAGCCGTCTACGGCGAGTATGAAGATATATAGCACTGAGCAGCAGTCTACGGCGATTAGGGTTTACGAGGATAGCACTGAGAAGCAGTCTACTGCGAGTAGGGTTTTTGAGTGTAAAACCTGCGGAAAAGGATTTTCCTCGTTTCAAGCACTTGGTGGGCATAGAGCGAGTCACAAGAAACTTCGACTGGTTAAAGGAGATGGTTCAAAGATGGATGGAAGATTGTCATCATCATCAAAGTCATCATCAGCTTTACATGAGTGCTCGATATGTGGAAAAGGATATGCGATTGGTCAAGCTTTAGGAGGCCATATGAGAAGGCATAGGAACAACCCTAGTAAGGAATCACCGTCACGATCACTTTCAGTTTCACCACCTTCATCTCCGCCACCGGAAGAACAACAACTATTTTCGTTGCCTCTTCTTCCACACAGTAGTAGTCCTCTTGCCGAGGAACCCAGATTGTCGCTGCCTCTCCTTCCGCAAACGCCGGAACCAAAAACATTGAAAAGAAAGTTTGCTGTGCACAATGATAAACGTCTGTGTTTGGATCTGAACTTAGGTCCGCCTTGTTCTTACGAAGAAGAACTAGACTCCGACGATCATCATCATCATCAGAGTATGCCTACGAAGCCGTATTTAGGTTTAACTCTGTTTACATAGGTCAAAATTCCATTAGTTTTTCTTAGTTTTTTTTTCTTTTTTTCAAAGTATTTTCTCAATGTTTATAGGTTAGGTTAGAGATATTTGTTTTGTTGATACATACTTCTTTTAACTTGCTGAGATTCTTTGGCTTATGGATCTGTATATTTTTACTGCTGTTACCACTCAGTACACAACAACTCGCCATGACCCAACTACTAGTTTGCCAAAATTGATTGTTTCTTGTGTACCAAGTAACAGTTGTGTATTAGATAACTATTGAAAAATATGGAGTAAATAAGAGATATGGTATTATTTCCAAAAGATATGATAATGATATTATCTTACTTATTCTCACCTATGGTGTAAAGTCAAATTTTCTATGAGACTGATCACATAGAGAAGTTAACCCAGGAAATAAATGGTGTGCTTAAAAGTTGATCACATAGAGAATTTCTTTTGTTTTCATGTTATCAAAAATGAACATCAAAGTTGGCCATATTTTACAGTATGAAATTTGAAAAATTATGAGTTTAAAAATAAATAAAACTAACGTGTGGTGTGGCAAGAACGTAGAAGAGCCAATAACATTACATGACCGACTCTTCAGTATAAAAATAAATACATGCATTAGACACAATCTAAAACGAGAAATTTCAAAAGCTTTAATAGGGATTGGATGATTACTCGCAACACTTACTGTTTGATTAAGCAGGTCTTCATAGAGTGTAAATACGGATATGACTTAATGTGCAAAGAAAAAGACTTTAGTACTAGTGAACATCATTAATTTTCTTTGGGAAGACTTTATTTCTTGAGCATCTAATCTCAAGTAAGACTTCTTGAGTATTTAAGATGATCACTACTCATTGAAAACGTAACTGTGTTGTTTGGATTAAGCATTTGTTTGTATTTGATGTTTTAGTGTTTTTCATATGGAAGAATAACATTTTCTCTAGTTTTTCTTTTAGAACCCTATTTTGGGGCATACAAAAAAATTTGGGGGATTCGGTTACGTCGAGAAAAAAAAAAATGTCCAAAGCCGAACTTAACTTGGTTACGTCGCAAAAAGTTCGGTTACGCCACAAAAAGTTCGATTACATTGCAATTTTTTTCTCCTAAACGAACTTTAATGGAGGTTTTTGTTTTCAGAGAACAATTCGGTTACGTCGAGAAAAAAAATGTCCAAGCCGAACTTACAGTTCGGTTACGTCGCAAAAAAATCGGTTACGCCACAAAAAGTTCGGTTACATTGCAATTTTTTTCTCCTAACCGAACTTTTGTTTGAAAAACCAGCATATTGAGTTCGGTTACGTCGCAAATTTTTTTCTTAAACGAACTCCTAGTTCGGTTACGTTCTCATAACCGAACTTTTCTCTGAAAGAAAAAACTCCATTAAAGCTGAGTTCGGCTACCTATGTTTTCAGAAATATTAACCGAACTACACTTGCAGGTGAGTTCGGCTACCTGTTCTTCAGATGTCGTAACCGAACTTTTTTAACCAAACCGAAATCAATTTGTAAATTGTTCATTTTTAGGAATGTTTTGGCCAATTCAAGCACCATTACTAAATTTGAAGTACCCGTGAGTACCCAAAACATCATACTCTTGTTGTGGCTCTTAAAGAAAAAGATCTTAATTTTTTTTTCTTCCAAAACCCTCATCTTCATTATCATCTTCATCTTCTTCTTCTCCCTCTCAATAATTCTTCTTTTGAAAAAAATCAACTTATTAATTTAATCTCACTAATCATTACACTAATTTAATTACTAAGGGCAAGTTTGGTATTAAAAAGAACTTAGATAAGGGGTGACTCATTATTACTTCTAATATCCACCCCAAAAGTTGGAGAGTAGTCTCCCACCATTTTTGAGTAGTCCCCAAAATATGGTTCTTCTTTTAGGCGAAGCACTTTGATTTGCACTTGGGCCCTGATTTTTTAACAGGCCTGGTTTTAATAAGACTGATACACATAATAACAAGAACTCTGACTTGCTCAAAGTGTGTCGTTGCACAACCCCATGTTATGATCGGACATTCTAGTAACCTTGAGTCGTATGGAGACTCAAGATGTGCCCTCAAGACTCAGGTCAAGTCCCATGTAAGAGTTAGATGAGATTCATTCATTTCATCTAGGGACATTCATTTCTGGAAGATTCTGATGTTTATATACTATCTTTGGGTTACCGGAAAAATGCCATTGGGGTAAAAATTAATACAGAATCAATGATAGAAAATCTACTAAAAATTTCAGATCCATATAGATACAGTGTGTTGCCATCTTCCTTTCTACTAGGAGGATACATCAGGTACAGAATTCAACTCCAGAGGCATCAAAACTCCCTGTGCAATCTCTTGAACTGCTGTGCTCCAGCGGCAAACATCAGAAATCTCCTCAACAGGAACTGTTATAGGTGAAATATCAACCCCAGATGCTGCTTCTGACAAATTTAATCTTGAATGCTCCACTTCTGTTATGGCTGCTGATGGAATCAATGAAATGGTTTCTTTGGCCCAGTGCGGTGTACGTAACCAGAAAGATAGTGATTATATTTGGAGTTTGAACCAACGGATTCTAATTTCATAAGAGAGAGTTTCATTGACTCATGGAATGTGATGTCTATATTAACGTATTACCACTGAACCAACCGGGATTTATATTTTGCTGAATTTCTTAAATCCTCTTAGTAAGCAGCTAAATTAGCAAAGAAATGCATTAACTTCTCTATCAACGTCTCAAAAATAACAAAGAAATGTACGATCCGCATTATCCAAAGTGACATAGCTGCAGTGTCCCAGCTTTCAGCTACGTCTGGTCTGGCTGTAAAGTCCTGCCACAGAGATTTACAACACAGTCACGGTCATAAAATATAAGACCAACGGTAAAAGCTGCTGTAAATCACCAGTCAAGTCAATAAGATAAACTGATTTACGCATCTTTGGCATATCATACAACTGCAAACACAGAACAGCTCTAGATGATCCTAGCTCAAGTACAAAATAATTGGTGCTGAATAGAGTAAAGTTAAAACACATCAGGAAACCAATGAACACAGAAAATGTTGAAGTAAGAGCACTGGATATATTTGTCATCTTTCTACTTCCTGGTGTTCTTATTATCTGCCAGGAGTGTTATGGGACACACACCAACCAGACCGCTGAATAGCTGAAACAACTAGAATTGAATAAGAGAAGAACATTTACCATCACAGACACTACAAAAAAACTGACTAAAGGCTACTAAAAATTTCAACAGCAAAATTGTTTTAGTTGCATAACATTTTAGGCCACTAGGAAAGGCAACTAGGGGTGCATATTAATTTAAGCTACTAAACTGTAAGCAACTACAGTTTCTATAACCCATTAGCTATAATTGTGGCCCAACTTAACAAACGGACTAGTAGCTTGAAACATTCAACCACTCGGAGAAAACCAACGGTAAGACACTAGTTGCCTAATCCCCTCTTCAGCCACTAAAGTTACGCCACTACCAGTAAGCCTAGTTGCTTAAACTTTTGGGAACCAACCACACCAACTACAGTAGGCATATTCATTTAGCTACCCTCAGGAACCAACTTAACCATCTTAGTAGCTTAACTGAAGAGTTGAGATAGCTAGTTTAAGTAATAGGCTTGCGTAAATGAATTCTGACTGAAAACTCTGTTGGCAGTTAGAGCTAAGCAGTTACTATGAAAGAAATGTAAATCAAATTTCATTATCGGAACTCAAACTAGCAGGTAAGTGGCAAATAATGTAACAAGTTCTCTTATTCTGCATCACCATCATACTATCCAATAATAGGGTCCTTGAGCCTTACCGAGGTTGACTTCCATAATGAAAGTCCTAATATGTTTAACCATGTCGGGAGTTATGCTTCTCGGGAGGCATTTCGAATATAATTAGATGTGCTCCATAATTATAATCAAAAGAAAAATAAGGCAGAAACACAAAAGTTGTTTTATGGAACTAATCTGCTATTTCCTCGTCTAAAAGGGTCATTATTAGAGATAATGAAGGCTAAGGCCTGAACTTCAATCACCAAAAGTTAACAAATACGATGCTCCTGTGTATAGCTTAACGCTGCTCCTGTGTATAGCTTAATAAACAAAATACGCTCTAGTTTCTAGTGAAGTGGTAACAATTTGCTTAAAAAGAAAAGAAAAGTTCCATACGTCAGAGAGTCCTGGGCATCAGTTTCAGTTTCCATAGTTCAAAAGTTCCATACAACAAACAAGACATAAAAGAGTTAAATTATTCATAAACAAAAATAAAAACTTGACTACTGTGAACATCGTGCCTAAACTGTGCCTTCCCTAACTGCAGGCTATCAGAATCCCATATCATCGTCAAATTCAATCTCATCGTGTTCGTCATATCATCTTGTCTCTTTTGATGGATGCTATTACTTCTCCATGGCTGATGGTTTTGGGTTGAACGTCAGTCATCTAAATTTTCATTGTGATCTTGTTGCAATACTTATCTAAGATAGTTTATCAAGTAACTTGAATACCATCGCTTCGCTCCTCTGATCTGCAAAAAGATGAGCAATTAAGGCTTACTACTTTATAACAATGATGACAAATTGCTAGCACACAGTTCTTTTTTTAACACAAAGTACTCTCTATGTTCAATACTCAAACAAAATCTTCACATAAGGCTTACTTTATAACAATGATGACAAATTGCTAGGACACAGTTCTCTTTTTAACACAAAGTACTCTCTATGTTCAATACTCAAACCAAATCTTCACATAAGGCTTACTTTATAACAATGATCACGCGGTTCTCTTTTTAACACAAAGTACTCTCTATGTTCAATACCCAAACCAAATCTTCACATATATCTCCATATTAATTATCAACAATACACTAGTTAAAATTGAATAACCACAAAGATATTTAATAGTAGAATAAAGTCAAGAATCCAAACATGGCCTTGCGGCTTGACATAAAAACAACATAAACACAATGAGTAATAAATTTCATACCAAACAAAAATAGGATCACATCCAAAGATGTTATTAAGATTGAAACCGAAATACAAGAGTAATACCGGCAGATGTGAATGTAAATTCGAGAACTCACATTTTGTTGACGACTCAGGAACATCTTCTTGCTCAGCAGTTTTCCCTTTTTATCTACTTCTCCATTACATACATCTAAAAGATTCCCAAAAAAAAATGTAAAACGGAAAAAAGCAGTGGAAGAAAAAATCACAAATAAGCAACATATTTTGTCAAGAAAATGGGAATAGTCATGAAACACAAGAGTAACACCGGCAGAAGTGAATGTAAATTCGAGAACTTACATTTTGTTGACGACTCTGGAACATCTTCTTGCTCAGCAAGTATCCTATTTTTATCTACTTCTGAAACATCTACAGCAAAACCCTCTGCTATATGAGATTCTGAAGCCTTAAGAATAGCTTCATTCAGAGATTTGTAATCTGGTAAAAGTGTTAGGGAACGATGATGGTTTGGTATAACTACATCCCTAATTAAAGCAAGTCGCCATTCCTTGTCTTCACCACCATTCATCATCATCTACAACAACGTAGGCTGTATCTGTGTCCCCTTCTTGCCTACCAAAGTAGTGTGTCAATGTACTGGGAATAAGGAAGAAGTCTGGACTGCACAACTGATGCATTCTTATATCAGGAAAAATAAATTGGTTGAGGGAGCGAAGCCCATAAGGCACGATACCTTATACATGAATGCATTTCAAGAGAACCTTTATTTCCAAATTTCAGAAAAGGCATATAGAAATTGTATCTTACATATCTAAGGTAGGATACAACTAGGCAATCATTCAAATCTAACCATAGTCATGAGAGGTCGTCGTAAAGTCACGAAGAGTTAGAAATGACAGATAAAAAGAGAACCAATGGTTTCAAAAATTAATAGAAAGTGAACTAATGGTCTGAAAAATTATTAGAAAACACTTTTGCCTTGAAGAAAATAAGACTACGGCAAGTACTTTCGTGTATAAAATCATTCAAAACAAGACTTGTCTTATTGTCATAAACACCTGACCTAGAGAGTTTGAATGTCTCCAATAAAACACAATTTACTTTAGACATGAGATCCATAATTACCGAAAGAGAAATAACTAACGGTCTATTACTGAATTAAAACAAATACCTAAGCTGCCATTACGACTGGATATGTCTCAGACCATTCTGCACAAAATATCATCCACAATTAGGCACTTCAATGTCATATGCTTAGATATGTTAAAATTTGTGAGAAAGTAGAGTATGTATTATGACAGGACGGAGGCACAAAGTAGCGGAGGAGCATCACTGCTGCAATATTGATGGATCACTTTACAGAATTATAACCTGCATTTTTAGATTACCTTAAATGTAAGGAGTGTTCCTTATCCAGATTAACTTGTTAATTGTCTGATTCATTTCAAGCACCTACAAAACATAGTAAGTGGTTAAAAAAAATGTACATCTGTTAAATATGAATCTTAAAACAGCTCAGTTGCAGACTTCCCATAGAGAAAGCAGAATTCCTAAACTAAGCTTCAAAGGAAACAAACAGATGAAACACAACTTTTTACTGCAACCAACTTACAAGTTATATATAACCAGAACCTCAATCTTTGGATAACCTAAGTCAATTTTTCAAAATACACACAAAAAGTTGTACTAAAAAAAAAGTTGTGAAGCTTTACATAAAATTTCAAAACCATAATTACTACATAACATATTCTTGATTAGAAAAAATCAGAAACAATAGAAGCAAACACTTAATCCTCATTACATCAGATCAATCTTAGCAATAAAATAAAATTGAGCACACTCAGATAATAGATCCATGAGATAACATTTGAAGAAGAATTATTACCTAGAAATTACAAACTTGATAACAAGAGCTGTGGTTATGAACAGTCTACCCTTTGTTTTGTAACTTGAAAATAGCCAGTCGAGGTGTTGAACCTACCAATACTTCCGAGAGTGAGTCTACCCTTTGTTTTGTAAGTTCATCTCATCTTCAAACAGTTTCATAAGAAATCCAACCTGCATCTGAAAATACAGTCAAAAATTGAGTTTGTCAAAATCATATCGACCAAATCTATTAGAAAATTCTCAGAGTAATTTTGTCAAACAGTTAACGTCATAGATTTATGAGAATTAAAGTGAAAAAACATAAACAAAAATTGACATGTGCATCTTCAAGAAACAACAAGACTTGAGTGAGATTCTTACCTTTAGCTCCACCAGAGACATGAGCAACGAGTTTTTTTCTAAAAAAAAAAAAAAACGATTTCTAGCAGATTGAACATATTTTGGTGAGGATGATGGATACTTTACTATCCTTTTCATTATAAGAATCAAAGACGACCGAGAAAAATAATGAGAATAACCTTCTCTGATAACTACTCCATAAAACTGATCTCTTGATGTTTGGTTTCTTCGCCTCTATTAACAAAACCCACCAAGACTTTTTTCACAAATCATTGAAATCAATCAGAATTGAAAGAGAAAGGGAAATCAAGAGAAAATAGTAATTTTGAGAATTAGGTTTCAGAAAGTTTTACTGTTTTAGGGATTCAATAGCCGATTCCTAGCCCAAAATATTTAGGCAGCACATATAAATCGGAAAATTGCCATAAAATTATAATGTTGCACAAATTTTTGTAGCGCGCCACAACAAACCTTGCGCGCGCAATTTTCCCTCCATTTGACAAGGTGATAAGGTGGCAATCCGTATGACTTCTATGGGTTGCATCTATTCGTGGATAAGAAATTTTGGCTTCTATTGGCCAGATTTAAACCACACGGATCGAATAAAGTGATGTCAAACAATGTTCTGAAAACCGGCCCGGACATCAAACCGAAAAAGTTACCGGGTCAGGGTCAAACGGTTTAACCAGTGGTTCAACTCGGGTTCACTGGGTCACATATGTACATGTTTTTTGTTTATGCTTTGTTGTTTAATTCAATTATATACTACTTATATGTATAATAATCACCAAATAACGAAAATATTTGCACTTTAAGATAGAAGCCCAAAGGTGCTCTGAGAATCAGTGCGACTATGAGTCGGCCCAGTTAACTAAATCGGTGATATGATTCTTGTTTTTCTTCATGTATTTATGAAGAGTTAGCAACAGCAGTGGCGAAATTCAGAAGTTTTATTATTCAGAGATTACTAATTAAATCTCTCATTTGAAAATAAATAACAGAGGCAAGTATGGGAATGAATAAGTCAAAATCTTGTTATTTATTTTCATATGACAGATTTACGCATTCATAATAATGGTCAACTGCATTACAAGGAAGAATTGATTGATATGTGCAAATAAAGGAAACAAAGGTTGAATTCATATTTGAAGATCCAAGAAGTTTACAATAAGGGGTTACAAAAATAGAAGATTAAAAGAGAATGAAGTTATTTCAAGAATTGATTGATATGACAAAGGTTGGCTTCTTGTAATATACAGATATTACAAGAAGCCAAAGAAGAAAATGAAGTTATTTCTTTGTTGATTCTTCTTCTTCTTTGTCAGATTCTTCAATTCCGTCATTCTCTTCGCCAGACTCCTCTTCTTCGCTAACATCGCTATCAGAGACATCCAAAAAAGATATATTCTCAGGAATCTCTTCAAAGAGACAAGGATAAGAAGAAAGAGGGATATTATGATCTTTGTAGATTGTCCTAGGACTGATGAAGAATCATTTGAAGGTGAAAAAGAAAAAAGTTACCAATCAGGTGAAAAAGAAAAAAGTTACCAATCAGGTGTGATGAAACGAGAGAATGATTTATCCTTGGATTTCGCACCGTCTTGAGTGCAGTGGACGATTGTGCGACTGATGAAGAATCATTTTACAGTGGTGATGAGTGAGTAATTGGGAGATAGCGGTATGAGAAAGATTAGTATAAGTTGTTCTGAAATAAAAAAGTAAAATCGCAGTAAGAGAAGAACCAAGGCGGCGAGAGATTTGGTTTTCTGTAAAAGAAAATAACGGAATAAGTTCTAGGGTTTCGAGTTCTAAAGCAAGTGAGAAATTGGGTTACAAAATATTTTACGCGCCAAAATATAACCAAGGCGCCAACATTCCCGCTTTTTTTTTCCCAAAATATTTTGCCTCCATCGGAAAAGGTGGCAATCCGCGTGAGTAGAGTCTTTGATTTTCCATTGGCCAGATTAAAATCATACAGATCCATTAATATATGTGGGCGGTAAATTTGCATTATGATGAGTATATATCAATATAATCAATCTCGGATTTCAGTTTATCTCGGTCGGGATCGAGACACTGGTACAACGTTGTCTCGGGAATCAACGAAAACATGTTCTTCTTAATTTTTGTATGTGAGATTAGTCCATGAAAAAAATATTCCGGACGAGAACATGTTCTTCTTAATTTTTGTATGTCAGATTCTTCAATTCCGTCAACATTTCGTCCCGGCGACATTAGAAGAATCGTCCCCTCTTGGGCCGAGATCCGAAATTTCGCCGAGATTTCAGCCGAAATCACCGAAATCGACTACACTGGTATATATGAGTGATGTCGGCGGATATCCGGTAAAATAGCGGATGACAAGTGAAATAAGTGAAGGTTGACAAAATTTTGGTTTGATTTGAGTGAGGTTATGTCGGACAATATTGGTAGTGAAATTGACTAAAGTCGATAGACATTTGGGTAAAACAATAGATACTTGGAGAAATTGAGTAAACTCGACCGACATTGAGTAAGATTGACGGATAACAAGCAAAATTAAGTGAACCCGATGGAAATTCTATTCAATTGATTGGTGTAAAACTATAATCTAGACATAAAACCTTACAATATTTTAAAAAATGCCTAGTGACTCAAAATCGGCCATTTAACCATAAGTATATGTAGTTAGCTACCCAAGTTTTGGTTATTAATTTGTTACATTGTGTGAGGGTAAATTACCTGATGGCCACGTGTCAACATCCTAAGGGATGATCTCATGATAAGATGATAAGGTGGAAACATCGAATGATACTCTATAAAGCTGATTTCATCTCCAAAAGAAGGACTGCATTTAATGAAGGATGGGAAGAAGATAAGAGCAAGTCTATGTCATATCAGAAGGCTCGGGCGATCAATACTACGACCCAGAGGTGATAGAGCACGAGGTTCTCCAAGGAAGAGCTACGCGATGGTAAACAGAGCGAGGAGACTCGGAAGGACAACCCAGCAAGCCATAACGATAATCAAGATCGAAAATCTCACAAGGGAGATTTGAAATTGCTTGGTGACTCTAAATTAACCACTTTAACTTAAGTTGAGTTACTTAGAAAAAAACAAATTATTATTAGCACGTAATATATGCATCTTCGGACCAAAATTTCTTGATAACCCAAAGCCAACGGCTTCATAGAGCAAAGTTTGTTATTGTGATTGATCAAAACCCATACTTGCGACCTAAAGCTTCATAAAGGAATTTTGAATTTATTTGGTGACTCAAAATCTACCACTTTAACCAAAACTTGGTTTACCTAGGAAAAATCAGACTAATGTCAATACAACACAATACATATACATCTTTTGACCAAAATTTCCCGCTAACCCAAGCCCGATCGATTTGTATTAAAAAATCTATTACTCGTGATTTTGAAAATCATACGGGGTTTTTGAATTTGTTTGATGATTCTAAAGCACATTTTTGACCAAAAGTCAAGTTACATAAGCAAAATCATATAATTATCTATGTACAATATGCATTTCGTGGACCGCAATTACAAAAATTGTCATAAATTGTCTAGTAACTCAAGAATTGTTATTGTGGTTGGTCCAAAATAATAATCTCGACTTAAAATCTCACAAAGATTTTTAATTACTTGGTACCTTAAAATCAACCATTTTAACCAAAAGTTAAGCTTATTCCGCAAAATCAAATTAGTATCAGCATAATATATATTTCTAGACCAAAGTCTCTTGGATACCAAAAATCGTGAACAAAAGTTTGTTGTGGCATGATCTAAATTCTCATAAGGGGATTTTGAAATTGTTTGGTGACTCAAAATTGACCACTTAAACCAAAGGTGAAGCTACATTCACAAATTAGATTGGTAACATCATTATAAGCATTTCTTGACCAAGATCTCTTGATAACCCAAAATCAATTGGCTCCGTGTCAATTGATCAAAAATTACACTTTTGACCTGAAGTTCTAAAGTTGGTTTGATGTTTTATTCCTAGAGCATCTCCAATGCAAGGGGTAAAGGTCTTAAATTAGTATGACACCTAGGATTTAAGACCTTTTTCACCAAAGTTTCTTCTCCAATGCAAGGGTGAAGGTTATAGAAAAAGATGACATGGCTAAATGGGATAATGAGAAAGTCTAAATAAGACTTTCTTCATGACCTTGGGTCTTAGGTCCACATCATCATTTTGTCTCTAAATTGAAATAAAAAGGTGTAGGTAAGACCTTGAAGATTGGAGATGGACTTTAGGTCAAAAATTTTATTTTTATTTATTTTTGTCTTTTAACAAATGAATCCATCAAAAAAGGTGATAATAAGACCTCCACCTGTGATAACCTTGACCTTTCGTTGGAGATCTCTTATGATCTTGGTCACATGGCAAAGTTTACAAAAGAATATGATCTCGATGATCACAAGGCAAAGTTTTTACAAAAGAAAATACTAAAACTAGTTTTAACAAAAGTTTAACCACACGTATTATGCCGGTGCTTGGGGTGTTCATATGGTCCCAAAATGAACGGATCAGATTAGTTGACAAAAGATCTAAATTATCCCGATCTATACGTGTCAAATTCGTAGAGTAGTTATTAAATCGTCAAAATCTTATGGATGCATACACCGAAATATTTAACAAAGCCCTAACACTGCACCTCACCCCTTTGTCTCGCTCTACATATCTATCCTAGTTCACGCCGCCATCACCGATTCACCATCTCTCTCACCACCACCATGAGAAGCACCGTTCCAAAAAAAAAAAAAAAAACGAAGAAAACTCACACCTCAACAATTCCAGTAACACCAAAAATTATGCTCTTTAGAGAAAATCTATTTCTTAATTTTCAGTTCCTTAATATTGTTATGTATAAAGATTTATAGAGATGGTTAAAAGTTTAAATGGCGGTGAGTTTAGGTTTATTTTCATGGTTTCTTTAACGATTTTGCATTATCGGTTCATGATTCTAAGCGATTTAATTGTTTTTTTCCACAGATCTTTCCTTGAAAGAGCTAAATCAAAAACTAGTACCAATTGCATCAAAGACTAGTACCAATTTCAGGTCAGCTTCCGATGTTGTTTTTATGGTGTGATTATATTCATATCTAGTTTCTGATTTGTTCTATAATTTTTACAGGTTGAGGACGGAAAGGATAGCGCTAATGGGTTGATCTTACCTTGGTCTTATCCTATTAAGGGCTCCTCCTAATTTATTTTTTCGGAGAACCACCAATGAGTGAGTTGTCTTAAGAACCCTAATTTGGTATAATATCCCAATTTTGCGTTGATATGATTTAATGTCCTATGAATCCCATATATGTTCTGTCCATTTTTATGAAAATTTAGGGGTTTATTTATTTATTTTTGTTTTTGGTTCTTGTTTCCAGGACTTTTAGTCCTAGGTTTTGTTTGATTTTTCAAGTAGAGAATCATGTAAGTTGTTAATTATGTAGGTTTACTTTTGTTTGAAACTAATACATAATTGATAGTTCTCTGAATCTATTTTTTTTTAATGTACTGTTTGTGATAGTATTAATGGGGTATGGTTGGGTTTCATACAGTTGATCAATTGTATTAACTGAAAATGAAGTTCTCTTATTGATAAATGTTATTTGTTCTTTGAATTTCAGTTAATTCGTGATCTTGTTTAGCTAATTTGTTATTGAGTATGTTGTGTGTGTGCTACTAATTTTTTTTGATATAACACCACATTAAACAATGTTTTAATGTTGAAATAGATTCGTTACCTTCCACTAAGCTTTTGTGTGTTTTGACAATCTAAGGTGCATGACAAACCATTAAGATTGAACTATATTATGCATAACCATATACAATGACAAGTAATTTTGCTGGACTCTGGGAGGAAGCTCGACCATAGCATAATGTTCTTTTCTGTTGTGAAAAAAGTTGTTCATGGATGATGTGAAATTCAACAATTTTATCAGGAGTTCTAAGTTACCTGAAGGTTATACTCTACCGCTTCGATAGATGAACTTACATTAAGGATTACTGCTTGGGCCCCTACATCTGCTTCCCTTTTCCATGGTTTGATTGTGAGATTGTCTGTGATGTTTGATTGTTTGCATATCCACTGGGTAGACGACTTACAAACACAATATCCATGTTGTTAACAAAGGAATTATCTCCAATGCAGATGTGGGCTTCCCCATTGAAGATGTGGCAAATGAATTGCTGTCACGTGGTTGTCATACTGCCACTTAATGTATTCATGTTATTGTCTTTTTTTCCTTTTCTTTTATTATATGTAATCTTTGTTGTATATTACAGAGTGGGTGGATAATAGGGAGTTGAATAGCACCACCGATTTACAAATATTTTTTTTTTTTGTGTAATCGTTCCATGGATCAAATACTGATCTTTTTTGTCTTTTTTTTGTTATTAAAAAATATATCATTATTTTAAAAATAATAATTTTTTTTTCTTTTTTGTCTTTTTTTTTTTGTTATTAAAAATTATATCATTATTTTAAAAATACTGTAATATGCAGAAAAACATCACTCTAAATCAGGCCAATTCCTCTCTGAAGGGCCATCCCTATTCTATGGATGGCCATCCCTCTTAAAAGATTAAGAGACCTCCTCATTTCATGGATGATAATTAATTCAGAGCTCATTAATAAAATTTCCTTTTAATTGAAATTTGATTTATTTGAATTATCAAATTGGGTACAAAATATTATTAACTGCATAAATTAGGCCAAAAATAAGGCAATTAAATAAGATAATAACGGTACATATCTATCAAACTGGAAACAAAATATTAACTGCATAAATTACGGCCAAAAATAAGGCAATTAAATAAGATAATAACGGTACATATCTATCTGGAAACAAAATATTGTTAATGGCAGGAAAAAAATATTCTAGATCGCAAAAATTACGGCAAAAATATGGCTATTAACTAAATAAATGGTTATCAAACCGGAAACAAAATATTCAATCCCAAAAATTACGGCAAAATATGTAGCAATTAACTAAATAAATGATGCTAGTAGCTTTAACTATGTAGCTACTCGCCTACTGGATACACTAGTGGCTCTAAAATTTAAGCCCCTAAAACATAAGTTGTATACGTTTTTGTCTTATGTGTGTTACCTGTTGAACAACTAGACAAAAAACTAGTGGTTTAAACGATTAGGCATATAAAACAACTACTACAAAAGTTAGTGGTTTTATGTAGTTGGCCACTAGATAAATTTCTAGATGCAAAATATATTAAACAATTAAAAGATAATTGTTGCCTTAATGTTTTCGCTAATAACCTGACGACTACACAAATTAATGGCTTTACCTATTAGGTGACGACTGTTGGTCAACTAGCCAAACTAGTAGCTTTAGACATGGCGACCAACTAACCATTGCGCACTTGTTTCCTTAAACATAAGACAATAACCTCTTACGCCACTAAGGCGGGGCAACTAACATTAATTGCATAAAGTGATTGGCAACTAAAGAAATGAATAGGCCACTACCATTGGTTAAGTAGCCTTTGGTCGGTTTTTTTGTAGTGAGATGTGCCTAAAGGCCAAAGCTGCAGCTGCTGCAGAATCTTCAGAGGCACTCATGCCACTCATGAGGATCTCTATCACTGAAGGAAAAACTGGGAGTCCATTTGGTGAAGCATCAAGCCATTTTGAATATGCTCCGATTGTCAAGCACGCTGATAAGGGTGCCACACGGAAAACAAGTCAAATAAAAGCGACAGCCGACAGGTGCCAGAATAGATACTACTCTTTCCTTTTAAACTTGCATAACATTATCAAATACCTGTCTGAAGTAATTGAGGTTGAAGAGTTATGGAAGCAGCGCCATTACCTGTTCGAAAATATTTTCACCAGATAACAGTATATTGTAAGCATGCTTGTCTTTCAATTATGAAATTGAACAAAGAGTCAAAGACCATGGAAATATAGATGATACGGAGAAAGTTGAAGAGCATAAATTCCATACTACATGACTCAATGGTGGTGTTCACCACGTAGGGGAGGACATATGTTCTATCCATTAAAAGATTTTGCTAACTTTTATTTTTCATTCTCCTTATCTTTATAGTCAGGTTCAAACCCCTCTCCGTTACTGTTTTCCTTTTCTTTGATCAATAAATTGTCTCTCTGTAGTCTTTCTTAAAGAAGAAGATTCCATACAGCATGGCATGCTTTATATTCATAATAATGTGGTGGATGAATTTAACAACATAACTGTCACATAAACCTATCCTAAATGACATAAAGCTCTGTGAATTCTATAAAATCTAAGATAGGAGAGTGTAAAGCCAACCTTTGAGCACTTCAAAGGTCAAGGATTTTAGAGTTATTAAAACGCGTTTAGGCTTCATTAGAGAAAAGTGCTTTGATTTTAAAGTAGAAAAGAGACTGCTTCTAAATGAGTCATGCTGGGCGTATCTCTAGTGCGAAAGATTATGTTTGTTTGACACTTCAACCAAGTAGGAAAATAGGTACTAAAGCAGGCAGAAATTACAGGAGACTTCTGAAGTTCGTAAGCACACCTGAGGCATTACTTCAGCTTCAACAACTGAAACATAACTTGATATAACTCGGATACAATATAGAGAAGCTTCTGAAGGGAGCCAGTCCCAAGTTTCATCACTTCTACATCTGTGAGCGGCCTGATAAAATCAAAAGTGATTAAAGTGAAATTAAACAATAGGATGGTGAAGGTGGTCTATTTAGTGGTGGTGGTGGTTGGGCCATTGATTTATGTGGTGGTGATGGACTATTAGAGGTAATAGAACCAGAATTTGAACTTGGATATGATAAATTACGGTCTTGAATAAGTACTAGTTTTTCTTAGTACTAGTATTAGATACCGTTCTAGTTCTTGCAGGAGGGAGTTTCTCTACAACCTTTGAAGATGGGTTATTTGTAGGAAACAGCCCATGACTATCTGATCTAGATGTTTTAATGATTGAGATGGTGAAGGCTGTTGAGAAAATCAATCGGATTACAGCAATGGCAACAAATTCAGCTGAGGATGGTGCAAAATCACCAATACTACTGTGGGGTTATAGATGAGAATGGGTATTTTGGTTCTGGTTGGGTTTGATATCCTAGTATTGGAGAATCAGCTGTGGAGGAAGAGGTGGATGGTGGTGGTGATGTATTTATAGGGAAAAACTAATGGTTGATGCAGTGATGTTCTTTGATGAGGATGGGTTTTGCTTGAATCACCAATACTATGGACAAGACGAAGAATAGAAGAAATTATTGATGCAGTAATATTCTATGATGAGGATGGATTTTGCTTGAATTCACCGATATTATGAACAGGAGATGATGAAGAATGGGTAGTAGACTAGTAGGGCATTGGTTTTTACTGAAAAACCTTGGTTGGCACGTGCAAGTCACATGCTACCGAACCCACCCACCCTATTAAAATCAGAAAGAAAAAAGAGGAACCGGCGGAAGACAGTGACAGGTTCACGTTCCTCTGTGAGGAGGCAGGCGAATGGCTTTTGAAATTAATGTTTTGTATGACTCCTTGTGAAGATGATGCCGTACTTTTGAAATTAATGTTTTGTTTGTCTTCTCTTGATGAAGTTTGGGGAAATGACTGTAAAAGATTTTATTTTTGGGTTGAAACTTGATTTGCAGAGTACATAAAACCAGTTAATGTTCTTTTTGTTTGCATCACTGAGTTACATTGGGGTTTGAATCATGATAATTGCAAAAATTATTCCCTTGTTATTTAGATCTAGAAAGAATAATACCCCTATTTTGGTGCAAGTTTCCCCGCTACTATGAAATTGGAGACATAATCTATCATTAATTTTGTTCACTTTTTATTTACATCCGGAATACTCCATTTTTTGGAGCAAGTTGCCCAACTACTATGGAACCCGTGGGTGACTTAATTCTGTCAGTAATTTTTAGAAATTCTTTGGTGTGGTAACAACCCAAAAGTTGCCAATTTTTCTCAAACAACTATACATTTGACCATGATTTTCAAAGTGCCAAAATTTATATTTCTCCAGTATAATGATGAATATATTACTACATGGAGGCAAATTCCTTAAGAATAGGTTAAATTTCAAGTGTGCTTATACATTTTTCATTTTTTAGAGTATAGTCTGGCACCCCATGGTCTTGACTCTTGACTATATAGTTGGCTGGTGTATTTTGGAAGAGAGTAATATCTTTTCTTAATTTTTTTTTTTATAGTTGGCTGCCTATATCTGAATATTCAAGGTATTGGTGTTTTGCTTAGAGATGAGTATGGTCATGATTGGTGACTCATAATGTTTTATTATTTTGTAACATGAACTTTGTATACACTTAAAAGTATGCTTTATCATGTTGCAGCATAAGAAACAACACAAAGGGACGTGAATATTAGCAGCTCTTTATCGCCCGGCCAGTAGCGGAGACACCTTACTTTTGAAACTTTAATTTAAGAAAGAGGTATGACTCCTATCTATCCTATCATCATTATACAAAGTAAAACAGTCGTGTGGAATTTATACACCTGTTCTTTATGTTAGAATTGCATCTGTTTTACAAAGCTTTTCCGATGATTGCTAGAGTACTCATGGTTAATCTTTAACTTCGTTTTTCCCAAACGGGAGTGGAAACAATTAGGTTGTGCTCGATAGAGTTTAACTACTAGTTTTGATAGTTGTTGAGGTGACAGCATGAATTAACTAGTTTTAGTTGAGATTTTATAGGGTTTGCTTTCTATTCTAGAATAACCGTTACAGGGTTAGATTTTCCTTATTGATTGTTAATTAGATTCTGGGTTAAAGGAATTGAGGGAAATCGTAACAAAATTACTTCATTAGCAAGCCTGAAACGCTGGATTTCATTACCCTGCAGACGTGAACCAAGATTCAGTGGACTTGCGCTTGAAGAGAAAGAACCCACTGTTGAGCTTTTTCTGACTAACCAGCACTGGGAGAAAATGCAGTCATCGAAGAGATGGCTTTCATATTCAACATCAGAGAGGATCCAAAAGAAATTGTTGTAAAGAAAATGTAATATTACACAAAAAAGTGAAAGGATCAGGACACTGGTGTCCAAATAAAAGGACAATTGTATCCAACTGATGGAACTTTGTAGCTTATTATGTGTTGTTCAAGACACTGGTGTCCAACTGATGTTTAAGACACTGGTGTCCAAGTGGTGGAACAAACACTAGAGTTACATTTGAATGAACCCAATCTGTATTAGATGTTGAAACTGATTTCAGAGGAAGATAAGTTTGTGAATGATTCTTTGTGTATATATAAATAAATGCAAGGCAGATTAGGCACTTGCTAGTTTTCTTCTATTCATTGGTGCTTTTGAGTCGCAATGAGTTGAACGCTCAGGCAGGATCTGATGATGCTGTTGTGCATTCTGATATGATTTGATTGCCTTGCTTGCGGACTTGGGTTTTATAGTATTGGTGATGTTCCATATTTTCTGATTACATGAATAACTGATAACTCACATCCGTTGCTGATACTACTGTTTACTGGTGAATATACACGAGCTTCTGCAAGCTTGCAAATAATTGTCCTGCTGTACAAGGATGCATGGGTCTGTGTTTAATTTATGCATGGGTCTGTGTTTAATTTTTTTTTTTCATGTGGAACTGGTTTTGGTTTTGGTTTTTATTTTTTGCATATATTTAGAGATCGTTTTACATATAAGACTGGTGCAATATCACCAGCTTTGTTTAGTTTCATCTCAATCATGTGAAACTGATGCAAAGATCACTAGCATTGTTTCCCAATCAATCATTTCCAGATCGTTTTCATTGATGGTGAATCATCATTATGCATATGACTCATCTTCAATTGTTTCCTTAATTCCGGATTCATAAAAAAAATAAAAAAAATAATCCAGTTTTCCTCGATTCCAAATTCTTCAAACAAAAAATCCAATTTCATAATTTCTGCAATTTCTGTTTCATTTTCTATTTCATTCGTCTAGCAAATTCGTCTGTGCGAGGAATTGAGTTTCGTTTTAATTGCTTCTTTGATCGAATGCTCCTGAGTTCAACTTTCTTTTCGTTCCCTTTTCTGATTCACTAGAACATCTTGCTGCCATGCCATGAATGTTGTGTGTATGGTTCTGTTGGTGATCGAGGCAACTTGCTTCATCTAATCACTTGCTAAACTTTGGATCTAATTTTGTTGTGTTGGGGGCCTTGGGGCCTCAGTGTTCTACTCCTATGTATTGGTTCTTCTATTGTAATGCTGCAACTGAGGGAAACTCTGATGACGGATATGCTTACTGATCAGCCAATCACATGTTGGCCCCGAAAAGTAACTGTATTAGAAATAGCCCCAGCGCGCTGTTTTAGTTAGATACAATAAATATAGTGGATGGCGTACCATATCATTGTTACGAAATTGCTCTAGGTTGCTCATATGCAGTGTGGGTACCGTATCTTGTCATCAAAATTATTTTGTTTGAATTATTTCTAAAAAATTGTGCAAACTGCAGGTAAAACATATCAAAGAACTGATATGGGGTTTCAGGATTCCAAAAGCAATACTTACGGCGACGATGGTTCAACTGCCTCAGCAACAGTTTTAGTTGCTAATTGTTTCGGTGACCTCCAAATTTCATCAGGGGATGGCAGAGGTAGCAATATTTTAGCCCAACATGGTGAATGATTATTTAAAATACTAATCGAAAAGGAATAAAAGATGAATTGAATTTTTTATTTCAATAAATCAATAATCTTGTTATATTACGATTTTACGACCTCATCCAAGCAGTTCGGGTAGATAATTAGAGGAAGAAGAACTAATTGATTTTCTCGATGATCCTTTATTTTGAAAAAGAAAATCACTGACATGATGCGCGCTTATTGCCGTAGCATTGGGTAGGGAACAAACCACCGGCGCACCAAATTCCCTTCTAGCTTGCCATGTGTTAAACATTTACGATGTGCAGTTTGAAACTCTTTTACAATGTGACACCTCAAGCATTAGTTTACAATGACACGTGTTAGTGTTTGCCACGTCTTAACTTTATAATGACACTTCAAGGTGACATAATTCCAAGTCGCTCAATGTGTACTAGCACATTATTGGGATGATTTCCTCTTTCAGTGTTGGTGTTGTTTTAGCAATAATAAGGTCTAGCACTTAGAAAAGCACATCCACCAAACTTTGTTTTTCCTGATACTAGCTGGATTTTCTTACTTTTCGGTTTTCTATTTTTGTTCGGTTTTCTATTTTTGTTGTTAGTTCAAGGAGCATCTATGGAGTCTCTTCCCGCAGATATATTACAAGATATACTTTCTCGGGTTCATCCAGCTGAATCTGTTTTAGAGTGCAAATTAGTTTGTAAGAAATGGGTAACTCTAATCCGTCCAAGTAACTTCGCTAATATGCACCTCAGTCGCCAGCTTAACCATCTCTATGACAGTGATGACGACAACGGCAATAATAATCTAGCTGCTAAGGTGGAGTCCTGTCTTTTTTTTTTTCTTGTCGCATTGACGATCCGGACGAGTACACAACTTTACTTTTCCATGGAGGACAACCAAGCAATAGGATTAGCATTGATGAGAAATACATATACGAACAAAATCTGAAAAGGATATATCATCCTCCTATGCACACTGACGTCTTTATTTGATCACTTAGTTGGCTCATGCAACGGTTTGGTTTGCGCATATCTGTAATCCCCTTACCAGAGAATACGTTTATCTTCCTCAACTAGTTGTCAAGAAAGAAGACGTCGGTCTTCATAATTCTCGTGTAACGAGTGAAGAGGTAAACATGTTTTATAGCTTAGCATGTGGATTTGGGTATGATAGGTCAACCAACGAGTACAAGGTTGTTAGAATCCATTACATCAACCGTGAAGAAGGAAATGTCCAAGTATATACACTTGGAAGTGGTTGCGGGTGGAGAGCGATAGGTTTGGTTCCCTATCGACTGGATTCCTTAAGGAAGGGCACTGGTAGCTATGCAAATGACGCTATTTTTTGGATTTGGGACAAAACCGTTGTGGCGTTTGACTTGGCTGACGAGGAGTTCAGATTCATATCACCTGCCCTCCTTGTCTGTCAAACGGCCTTAAGGTCGAAGATAAATGCGGACTTGTGGCACTGGGAAGGCATTTGTGTCTTTATATGGATAAGTTGCGTATGGAAATCTGGTCCTTGATCGAAATTAGCGACTTGAAGGAGACCTGGCGTATGGAGTGTGATATAGATTACGAAGCAGTAGTAGGTTCTCGTAAGGAAAACTTTGAGCCGATTTTACTTACAAAGAATGGAGAAATCATATTCTTATATGCTGAATCTGTGCTATATGGTTATGACACGAGAACAACATGTTTGAAGATGATTTCTGATGATCCGTCAGATGATTATTTCGAGGATATCGAAGCAATTGCTCACTTAAATACCTTTGCATCATTGGAAGGTATGGGAGAAAATTCAAAGAGGCACGCTATTCATCCAAGCAAGGGTAGTACTCCATGTGATGATGTTATTAATGAGTTAGACCGAGTTGCTCTCGGTGATGATACTGATACAACGTGTTTCAGATTCGGACGATCGGCATACTGACTTATTCCTCTCATGATTTACGTATTTGAATTTCTTATGCAAGGATCGTTTAGTGGTTTTTTTTAAACTCTACGGTGAGTTCATTTTAATTACTCCCTCCGTCCATTTTTAAGAGTCCGCTTTGTCAAACTTTATCTTCAAACTTTTATAATTTAAAATTATTTTAAAATCATTAATCTAAATATAAAAATCTTCCTCAATAGGAAACAAATCTACTAAATTAATCCATAAAGATTTTTATTTTTATCTTCTATTTAAATATTTCTATTTTTTGTAATTACCGTTACATACTCAAAATTAAATTTATTAGTGTTAAAAGTTCTAATTTGGATAGTATTATTGTTTTAGGAAATATTGTACCAAAAGAAATAAAAGTTCTAAAACTTATATTGTTTCCAAAATTTAAAATTTTTATTTATTTTTCTATTTGATTTTGGTTTCCCGCACTAAAATTTTGGAGCCTTTGGAATTTTTATTTGAGAGAAAAAAAATTGAAATTGTAGATTATTTCCTCTTTAGATATACTCTACCATGAATTTGAGATTTTGTCATAATTTTTTTTTATTCTTTGCCATGTAAGAATAAATAGAAGTATTAGGAATTTTGTAACTACCCATAAATATTTTATTTAAAAAATGAATGGCAATTAATATAAAAAAATATTGAATGAATTTTTTCCTTATATATAGTGATGATATTTATGATTTTGAATTAAGTTTATATTAAAAATTATTTTTATAATCATAAAAAAAAGGGTATATTTGATAGTTTAAGCGAAAAGTATGTCTATAAACAGAGTCGGACAGATAAAAATGGACAAACCAAAGTAGAAATTAGGACAGATAAAAATGGACAAAAAGAGTAATTACGTTAAAAATATCTTGGCGGTTGTTTTCCCTTAAAAAATGAAGGATTAACAAAATATGCAAATATGAAGAAATTACTCAGGTTGTGAGTATTCCTTCTTTTTAATTACATTAAAAGGTTCTTGGCGTTTGATATATTATTACTTGATGCAAATGTTCAATTTTTGGAGGGGGGAAAACACAAAATACCTCATCTGTTTATTTATTTTTTTACCTTTTTTTTTTCCTTTTGGTGAATGGGATGTATAAGATCGGGTCTTATGGAACTTCCCAAGGTCTTCCCAGGCCAAAAAACCGTGGCCAAAAGCATCCCTTCCCGCTAGTCTTCCCTGGTGTGCGGGAATCCCAGCATAAAACCAAAGAACTATATTTCCGATTCAAGATGAATATTATCTTTTGCAAACAAGAATTGTCTTTCGGCCACGATCGGTGAAATCACCGGACAACATAAGCATCGGCAATCTGGTTCGGGGGCAACATTGGCTTCCATTATAGAACAGTTGGTTCAGAATCCGATAAACGAGTTCAGTCATGATGGGATTCCTATTGAAGTTGAAGGAATGATGGAATTTATCAAGCACAACTCGATTGTACTACCAATGTTCAACGGCCAAGTACGTCATATGGTGCAAGCATGGATACCTTACCTTCTTCCATTGAGAAGATGGGGGTTGATATCTACCATTCTGTTGTCAAAGAACTGCAGAAAGCTACACATGCTAATCAGAAATTTTTAACTGAACATGATAAAGAGGATTTAACAGACAAATAGACATGCACAATGCACTCTCCTTGGGAAGTATATGCCTCTCTTTCAAGACAAAAGTCAGAGAAAGCTCCAGCTTCCAAGAATTCTCGTAGTGAAAATGCATTGTCAAAAATCTCTGGGAGACTATTAGCATATGATGGTGAAGAAACGGAAAGTTTAGGCCTCTTCCTATGCACATGTCAAAACATGATATTTGGCATATATGCACCCACTATGGGTATGCCAAACTGCCAAACTCATATGCCAATATGTTATTTCTGGCATATAGGCATACACGACAGAGTTTCCAGCGAGCGATAGAGTCTTCGTCGCTCGATGGTCAAAATATCGCTCGTTAGTCTTCAAATCGCCAGCGACAGTCAAGCTATCGCTCGCTAGTATGATAATCGCTTATCAGATCTTCATCTAACGGATACAATTTCCCCCTACCTGATTTCAACCAATTCCAACCCAACTTCAAATTCATTTCACCATGCATAGTGCATAACCGAAGTGGACTTGACTACAGAGGAAACAACATGGATCATGATAGCGTATTTCCACATACCCACTCAGAGAAAAGTGGATGACCCACTGATAGTTGTGGTATAACTTCTTAGAGGCCGTATTTATTATTCGTGTTACAAAATCGACTCTGAGCGACTCCTCGCTCAAATTCATCTTTTCTTTTTCTTTTTTTATTGGTCTAATTCGCTACTATCAAGGTGAATTTTTAATGAAATGTAAATCTGGTTTCAATCTGAATATTAATTTAAAAGATAGTTTCCATTAATCTAAAAAAACAAAATTACATTTCACATTTCAACTAAAAGAAAACATTTTAACTACTCATTTCCTTGTTCGTTTCCTTGTCCATTTTCTCCCGGACCAAAGATCCAATTGCCTGCATTTTCTGGATCCATAGAGTTGTTCAACAAACTAGTTAAGGTGCCGGTTTGAGACTGACTTGGTGGTTGAGTCTCATCAGAATCACCATAACCTTGATAAGCTATGTGAGTACGGGGTATGGGAATATTATACAAATCTTGAAATACGTGTGATTGATATTGTTGCTGGAATGGTTGAAATGCTGATGAGGTTGAGGCAATTGGGGTATACAGATTCGTTTGCCTAACTACTTCCATGTTCACACCACCACCTAGAGTCAGTATGTCAGTTTGCAAATGACTAAACATACGTGTAGGAGTTGTATCCATGCCAATGTTTTCTTCAACACCATGTACTGCTTGACTTTCTAACACCATGTTTAGAGTTGAACTTTCTGGTACCTCCTCCATATGACGACGCCTCAATCTTCTTTCACGACTTTGCTGACTTCCACGACTTTGATGACTTCGACGACTTTGCTGACTATCACTGGGACTCATTCCTCTACCAGCTCCAACACTGGGACTCAATCCTCTACCAGCTCCAACACTGGGACTCATGTCATACATCATGCTTTCCCTCAATCTTTGCATCTGTTCCAAGTGCATATTCTGAATTCCCTGAATAAGAGCATCATAATCGTTACATCGGGTCTGATACTCTAACTCTGTAGCATTGACCCCGAGGTATGGATAAGTCCGAGTAGGTGCACTAGAAACAATTGGATAAGTAACAATCTCTCCAGATGTGCTGGATATAGTCTTTACTTCCCAAGAAAATGGTGTCATGTATGACGATGAACTTTGAGAAGGATATGCAAATACGTCACCCGTCTCTGGTGGAGGTTGGGAAGGAAGAAATTCATTGTCAAGTGGCAACCTACCTAAAGCTGGGAAATCCATCTGACCAAAAATTTGCGGTTGCATGGAAATATTTGGCTTGAAATAGTATTAAACCAAGATAGGTACTCATTTCTGTCCATCGACTCCTGGATCAATTCATCAGCTTCTTGCCAATGATGACCTTCCCTTATCAATTTGAATTAATCGCCTGCTGAAACATATGTACTGGGATAAGGGTTGACAGCTATCACCGATCTCCCTTGCAACAGAAGAAGCTGTCTTTCACCATAATACCAAACACCCTTCTCAAAAATAGGGTTGTATAACACCATACTTTTAAGGCTTAACTCTACCATTGTCTGACCTAGTTCTTCTTGGAACTCAGGTACTGCTTCATATGGTTGTGAGATAAGGTTATGGCTTGTTCTACTCAACTGCTGAATCTTATGAACAATAGCAGCATGTTGACCATCTTCAATCTATGCAGCTTCCCAATTCTCAGAATCATACTTCCGTATAATCGGAAATACATTCGTATAATTCTTAAGACAAGGTTCTGAAACACGGAAATATGTATACCACCAATACTAAAAATAATAACATTCAGAAGGTTAATAACTTTTCCATATGAAAATGACAAATAAATACATAATGTGAAAAAGATTGGTTCTTACCTCCAGAACTCCCCAAAAAGCATTAAAACTATCTTTATCACACGTCGAGTTATCACTTAGGGCGATGTAAATCTCTGATAAAATCGCAGTCCCCCAATCATATGTTGGTGCTTGCTGTAAATCTTCTAATGCTTCGAGAAACCAATTAACACTACTGAGCTAGCATTTGGAAACAGACATTGGCCCAGTGTCCACAATACAAACAGACGTTTTAGCTCCTCAAAATGGTCGGGGATCAAATATTGATTACCAACTGACCTGTTTTCATTCATTCTTACAGCATAACGCTGGAAAAAACTTTTCAACCTAGACACCTTCAACCCATACGCTTTTAATTGTCTATGTGTAGGATTTCCTCCTAATTCATTTGAGTATAAAGGAAGTCTTTCTTTCCATCTATCTTCTGATAACCACTTTAGTCTATTAAATGGAAGTAAGTTCCCTTGGCATGGAATTCCGGTTAACATGTATAAATATATCGGTGTAACTCATATTAACAATAATTATTCATAATTAGAATTTGTTGATTTTTATGAAACAAACACATAATCTAAAAATTAAATTACCAGAAAAGACTGACTTACCGCATTCAAAGTCCTTGAAAAAGAACGTGTTTGTAGTCTTCCACCATCGTTCTAATATAACTTGAACATCTTGAGTCCTGTGGTTTCTAGGTTGTATTTGATATAGATGTCGCCAAGGATATCTTCTCACTCTCTCTTGAACAGCATGAGGAAGTAATTGAAAAATTGTACGTAACTCAGTCCATTTACCTCTTAGATGTATAGCGTTACTACGCCCCTCATTATCAGAAAGGTGATTAGAGAATACACCTTCACCGGCTACTAGTCTAACATTATTAAACTCATAATTTGTATCCACAACAAAACTTACTCCACTGCCTGGGGTACTAGTAGATACTTTACCTTTTTTGTTTCTTTTTTTTCTCTCCATATCTGTTTAAGATAATCGTTTTAGAACAAAAGTTTAAAGAAAATCAGTGGTTTTCAGAAGGTTTTCAGAAGAAGAATTGAGAAGAGTTTAGAAGAGGTGGGAGTATAGTTGCGGTATTTATAGGCGTCAGAAACTCGAACGGTGGCGATATTGATTATATTGACAGCGATATAGTGAATTTCGAGCGATATTCATAATATCTCCAGCGATAAAGTCATAATATCTCGCTAGGGATTCGATCGCTCAGCGGTTTCCCCATAGAAAAAAATCATAAAACTTGATCTAGTCGTTTCAATGGAAGTTCAATCTTCAAACCTAATGAGAGTTCAATCTTCAAACCTAATTATGATAATAAAACAGTTACTGAATTCTTATTGAAAAATCTAAATCGTCGTCGTCATCGTCATCGGTTCCTTTTCTTGAAGATAAACTCAAAATTGATGAATTTCAACAAATTAATTTGAAGATTTCATCAATTGAAAAGTAGTATGAAAGATGAGAACATGTTGTTATCATTTAATTTGATCGTTGTTGTTACTTTATCGATTTCAGATAATTTTTTACGGTTTCAAAAACCTAATTTCTTTGATTTCAGTTCGAGCTTCTTATTCAATTAATGGAAAGAAGTTAGATCTATAATTATCTAATTATTTTTTTACTTATCAATTGGATTAAATGATGATAAATCTTTTGTAGCAGATGCTTATGCAGATTGCTGGACTTGGAGATGACATATAAATGAGTACCTTTGATTGTTCAAAAGGTAAATGGTCGATTTCACTGATCTTTAACTTTAGTATCCTTATTGTTTAGTTTTTATTAGGAAATCCATGTTGTAGTTATGGGTTTACCTGTTATTGACTTAACATTTGATTAACCATCTAATTCTTAGAAATTTACTTAACATTCAATACTAGATAATGTTTCAATGGTTTTCAACTGTACAAGGAGCTAGGTTTGAGATTTTAGTTAAGATTAATAGTTTGTGAATATATGTCAGTCGGTATTTCCTTTCTAATATTTCTGCACAAATATATGCTGCTGATGAAATAAAGAGATTCTTGCAATGTTTCGTATCGAATATGAAGAATAGCAGACTAAATTTTAACAACAGCTACCACTGACATAGTATGTGTTTGCTCATGCTCACCATCATATGGTACGTGTTTATTTACTCAATTTTAGGGTGTTTGGGAAAATTCTAATTAAGAAGTAACTTTCAAGAAACCAGAAGTTAGGTTCGACCAAATTTTAGAATCATTTTTACTCTAGTTACCAAACAGTTCGAAAAATTTTCGTAGAAAACATCAAAAACATCAAACTGAATACTAATATCAAACAATATCACGGTCAGTGAGCATGAACAATACCGGATATCGGTAAAGTAAGTAGTTTACACCTAATATCTCCATTAATTAGTAAAACTAAAATCTACATTTAAGCATTAATTAATAACCACAGTCAGCTAGCCAAACACAACATAACTAGTTCATAGTTTTGTGACTTGCTTTAGGCCCCTAGCTATGACTCGACGTTTTGTTAGTATAAGATGTGAATGGGACAGTATAACAAGGATCCTATCTAACTCTGTCATAACTCAGACATAACCCACCAAAGTCCCAACCACGGATTACATTATAGCATGCATATTTATGCCTTCCCTCAAATGGTGCACATTTGCTTGGGATAATGCAATTTTGGCTTGACTTCAAAGAGCTGCGAGGGCTTTCTCATGACTAGGCAATTGATTAGTGTGCATATGCACTTATTTACATGGCCCTTGATAAGTGCATATTTTACATATATTTGGTGTTAATTCCATGCTAGTATATGTTGGTTTTCTTGCAAATTATTGTATATTACGCTTGTTTTCTCTTAGTTATGTTTTGTTAGGTAAATCATCCAAAAGAAGTGAATTTGTACTTAATTGTGCAAGGAAAGAAGCTGGCTATAAGTGGAGAAGGGCCAAAGACCAATTGGAACTCGTTCAAATACAAGATTTCTACTTTTCATTGTGTAGAGGACGAGAAGATGAAGACAATGGCGAAATTCCGACATCGTATGAAGAAGTTATGGGCGAAACAAGAATGAACGTCGGAACTAAATTGTCAGTCTTCTAGGACTGACAGATAAATGAAGATCGCTAAGGGACACCCTCCTGTTAAGGGGCAGTCATCATTCAAAGGAACTGCTAAAGGTAGTGCGGTCTTTTACAAAGGGTGAGGCGGGAATTCAAAATCTGTTGAAGGCACCCGCTGAATTACTCAGGGCAATTCGTCTTCCCTATTCCTAAACAGAACACCGGCACTGGCAGACCGAACTTGACGATCATGATGATCACGATGGTGATGGATTTTGATTAACATTTCTATTCGAATTTGAATACATCACTGGGTTCCTGGGGACGACAGAAAACATGGGTTGTTCTCTGATTTCAATAAGTCAGTCAAGTTGGTTGTCGCGGTGGTGATCGATTGCTGCAAGGACCAGAGATGAAAGATTGCTGCTCGAGCTTGGCAGTGATGATGTATCATCGGTGATTGATCGTGGTAGAAGTTTGTGGATTGGTTTATAGGGCAGTTAAGAAGCTGATATTGACAGGGACTTTGGTCGATGGCGTTGATGATTCAAGGGAGTGCTGTTGTGATGAATAGTTTTGCGGTGACAAAGAAGTCTGCATGCATGAAGGACGACGAGATGGCTGCTGCCATTGAAGAACAAGGAACGATGAAGACTGATGATGGGTTCCACTATTAGAGATTATGCATAACCGGCGATTGATGATCGAGAATGGAGTTTGGTGTTATTGCCATTAATGGCGTGCTTAAGAGCTCGTGATGCTGGGAGTTACGGTGAAGATGGAAAGTCCTAGGTCGAGTTAATCAGAGAGAAGTGAAATGAGTTGGTGTTGCTCGTGATTGGCAGAGAAGGAGAAGACTCCAGCAATTGGTTAATGAAGAAGTCAGAGAAGTAGAAGACGTGTGGAGGAATAATACTCATTCATTTTTTATGTGACGCAAGCACGTGGTGGGGTTGTATTTGCAGTACTTCTGCGCAAGCTTCGACGCGTTAAAGGGATTATTGATGATTTGGTACAACGTGGATCACTGAAGATGGATAGATCGACGGTGCGGATGAAGATATAAGGGTTCCTCAGAGGATCGAACGCTTCATAAGCCATATGCACGCTACTGGAATACACAGCGCTGCACCCAATTACGAATACCTCTTTTGGGATAAACTCCACCAACTTTTGCATCTCTATCTTGTCCGACAATTGTGGATCGACTGGGTATTTGGAGGCTATAAATAGCCGACTAAAACCAAGAGAAAAATCACTTCTTCTTTCATTATTCCTTTTGTAGCTAGAGACAAAAACAGAGAGAGAAATAAAGTTTTGCTCCCTGGCTTTTCTTGTGAGCTTTTATATTTAGTTTCAATTTCTTTCTTACTTATTTATTTAATTATTATTACTTTTTAGTTATGAGTAGCTAAACTTCTTTTTTATTAGGGATGATTTCAAAGTCCTGAACAATGAAGCTTTAATTTCTTAAACCAAGTTTATTTCAAGTTTTATTTTATTGTTGATTATCTTTATCATTTTTAATGTTTAAGAATATTGAGGGGTTATTTAAAGTGATCAATTAAATTAACCAATCAATAATTCTTCTACTAGTATTGGGGTTGGTGATACGTGTAATTGTCACTCAATTCTTTACACAAGTAGTAAATCGCAAGAGCTGACATAGGGATTTTGTTAAGCAATTGTGTGTAAATATAACACTAGTAAGCGGGCCGAGCCTATGCGTCTGATGCTAGGATCAATCTGATTCACAGAGTGTAAAGCATTCGTTAATCTACACCTTTAGAGCTTATTCTTGGTGGGTTAGTTGGATAGAAACTGGTAGTCGAGCGCTTCTGTATCCAGTGACAACAGGAATCCGGGGGATAGCAGAGCTTATTGTTATTCTACGGTTGGTAACAATATAAATTCAACAATAGATAAGCTTGTATTCAATTAAGTTTCAGTTCAGTGACGGCGAAGGATTCCCTAGTCATCTTTCTCCTTATAATTTACAACAAATCTCTTATATTTTCTTTTGTCATTTACTTTGATTAAAATCTAAAACCCACCTTTTCGCTTACTTATAACAACTAAAGTCTCCTTGCTCTTCGTGGGAACGAATTCCTTAACATTATATTACCAGTTAATTGTGTGGAAAGAAGTAATTAATTTGTTGTGTGAACGACGCGCATCAGCCCTTATTTACAGGCCTTGATGCTTTTGTTTAGATATTAGCAGCAGGTTCATGCCTCTAATTTATTCTTTTGTTTGAAATACAAAATGGAACAATTTTACTTACCAGGGGATTGGAATACATTGAGTACTGTAAAAAGGTCGTGTAAAACTGGGGTACATCTTTTCTCATTGTTTCATAGGTCGTGTAAAAGTGGGGAAAATCCCGTCCATTATAGAGGCAGATTATGAGCTCTTACGACAATCAAATTTTTTGTAGAGTGAGTGAAGATTAAGAGAGGATGATTATAAGTAGGTTAGGTTGAAAAGATATATAGATAGAGTGAGAGGGAGGGGGTACACTTTTGCATATTCTAAATGTAGGGCACCAGCATTTATACGGTGAACATCTTGTGATGTTCTTTAGGTATTAATTTATTTCTTTTTAGGTTTTTTTGTAAAATTTTGTATGAGAACTATGATCTTGTGTCTTTATTTTTTTATAAAGGCGATCTAATTTGAATCTTTATCTTATTAGGTGTACACAATTGTACACTCGTTGATTGTTAACATGTACACAATTGTACACCCGTTGATTGTTAATGTTTACATAGTTATACACGTGCTCATTATTAACAGTACAAAACTGTATTAATATCGTTGCTTGTTTTCCTTTGAATTTGTGTTTGATGAACTCTTTTCTTACTCACATGCTTGTATGCACATAAGTCACATAGAATGTCAGGATGTTTGATTTAAGCAAAACGAGAGTGCATGTAACACAAGAAGATTTTTTTTTGTTTTCCAATAACTACGAGAGGTGATGTGGTGTTGTTTTGTTTATCGGCTTTCTGTTTTTTTTTTCCAGGTCTGATCCAATGTTGATCCAATGTTTCTAAATTGATGTTTGAAATTTAAATTTCTATGGATAGGTGTATATGTGCAAAAAAACAAAAGTTTTTTCTTTTGTATTTGAATCATGTATTCATATAGTTTGAATTTTGTTTGTGTAGAAGATATTAAAAGATGGAGATGTGTGAAAGGAGGTCGATTTACTTAGAGAAGACTTCAGAGAGAAGTCCTAAAGCTTGTGATTTGGACTTGAAAAAAAGAGAACAAGCAGCGACACACCAACCAGTTCCAGGTCAAGCGGAAGTTCTTTGTCCTCAACCTCGTCGTGTTGTTAGGACTCCTTACACTGTTGATAGCCTTGAAATACTGTGCTGCGCTCCAAGAGGGTAATTAGTCGAGTTATTTAATTTGTTCTTTGGTGATAATAATAGGCATTTTACTTACACAATTGGGAAGTTGGAAATTTTTTTTCTAAAGGTATTGTTGGGTTGGCCGTTGTTTCACATGTAGTTTATGTATAGTTATGTTACTACGTAGAAGCTGTTCATAAGTAGGGTTATTTTTATCTCGTTAAACTCTCTTGTTTCAAATGATGCTTGTTCACATGCTGATGAACACATCATGTTGTTTGTTTTTATTAATTTGTAATATTTCTCAGAGTTGAGAATTTATTTTTCTTTTTATTTGCAGTAAGTCCCCTACTCCCAAAAAAGATCCCAGTCTTGACATCTTAAGTTTATTTTTTAGCAAGGTAACTGCCGACATCTGTTTGCTTATGTTGATTTCTTTTCATAGGCGCATCATCTATGGTAATAACATTTTGATTATCATTTCATGATTGTCTGTATTCAGGATCGTTTAGAAGAAGATTTAGATACTGATAATAGCAGCCAAATTGGCCTTTTTGCGGTTCACTACCGCTACACACAACATGTCGATTTTTAATGTGTACAATTATGTACACATGTTCATTATTAATGTGTACATAATTGTGCACCTATTAGTCGTTAATGTGCACATTATTGTACACATGAGTATACATGTTCTGGGTATACATGTGTACAACTATGTACACATGTTAGTTTTATTGTGCACGATGTGCACATGTTATATGACTTCTGAAATTGAATCTATAAGAAATGTTGGTTCGTAAGGCTTATTCTGGAATTAAGACTAATTAAGATTACTCTTGAGAAGCCGTGGTTCTGGAAAGGGAAACTTTACTGTAATAGAGATGGTTGATAATTTATCCACAAATTGTTTAAGATAAAATAAGTTTTGGTATGAATAATCCTTTAAGTTCGTTGTGTAATGTGCAATACGAGTTTTTCTGTTATTGTAAATGCTTTTGTCACTTTGTGTGGTAATATTATTATACATCATGCAAGTTGATGGAAGGAAGGTGGATAACAAAAGAGTGCTTGTGGATGTTGTAGTATATCTTGAAAAATATGCGTATTTCAGTACATTAGTTCACGATTCCTTTACCGGATCAAGTTTGGTCGGAAAAGATATGTTTGTAGTGATAAATACACTTTTATTCTCATGAAAAATAATTACATTCTTTCTAGGAAGATTGGAAATGCGTGAATAGCAATGTAGTATAGAGCGAGCAGATCCTAAACAATCACTAAGTAATGATTGTATAAACTATAACTAGGGTGTACAATCTGGTGCACATGTGAAAAAATGACTCCATAAGCTTATTGTTGCTAAGTAACTAGGGTGTACAAATTGGTGCACATGGGAAAAAGATTGACTTGATAAGATTATGTTGCATAGATGCGGGTGTACAAACTGGTGCACGTGTAGAAAAACGACTCTATAAGCTTATGTTTGTGTTTCCAGTTGGTGCACATTTTATTTTTTGAATTGTTACCATGCACATAATTATACACATGTTGAATCTTAATGCACACATACTTGTACACATGTCGATTCACAAAAGATTTCATCTTCTTATATGTTTTTGTACTGTTTTGCTTATGTTAAGTTTTTCCTTCTTAGGTTATAAGCACCTGGGGTGTTCAAAACGAAATTGACGTATACCCAGAATGCAGAGTATGGGATGCAGTGTATGTTTGCCAAGTAAGAACTTGAACTACAAGTGTTTTTTCTTGTCAGTGATACCTATAAATGGTTCATATGTCTCTAATTTTGGTTTACATTTGAAGTTTGAACCCATTTCGATATCATGAGATGATTTTAATAGCATGTTTGTTATGTTTTTAGGTACTTTTCGAGGGAGCTTAAGGTGGAGAAGAACAATGGACATGTTTTGGATATTAATGAGGTGCGCCTTGTCTTGTCTTTGGATTTTCTGGATTGTTGTAAATGTGTACATGTTTGTACACCAGTGTAAATTAAGATTTTTTTAAAAAATGTAAATTATATAGTCATATGGGTACTCTTTTTGTAGCTTTGGGAAAGAGCTTTCCGAATATATAAAGTTTGTGAATTTTGGAAGAACAGTTCGAAAGATAAATTATTTTTTATTATTTTTAATATTATTTAAAATTGTTGACATCATCTTGAGTCACATTGGATTAAACTGGAAATATTTGGACTAAATTGTAAATCATGAAGGTTATTTGTGTATTTTCCATCTTTTAAATAACTTTTGGACTAAATTGTACCTAGTTAACTCGAGATGAACTAATCTATATTTTTTGACGCGTTTTCGGACTGAACCGTTTTTTTCCCTAGTCATTGCCCGTTTTATTCAACAAAAACGGCTACTTGTTCCCCGTCCGCAATAATAATAGGGAATCACCACTAGAGCTAGGCTCTTTCCATGCTGATGTGTAAAGGCATTTGGTAAGAGGTTGGGAACCTCCACAAGACCCGATCTAAGTCAAAAGCTGCATGGACCTTGCAGATCTGGGGGGAAGGCTCTCCCCGTGACATCATCAAGTAGATTTTTTTTTTAGATATATATATATATATATATATATGGTCAATCAACATATTTTAATTCATTCAAATCAAAATATTGATTACATGATCGCTTACAAGAATAACAAAAACATCAAAATACAAAGATAATTATGTCCATAATACAATTAAAGATGCCGATTACAAGTATATCGTAAAGAGAAAGAGCCATAAACTGTAAAGATACCCAAAAAAAAATTTATGTAGTAGGGAAGAATGATGGTATTATCCGGAATCAATTCCGACCATTTTAATCTGATTTTTTTCTTCTTTGATAAGAGATGCTCCTGAAAGAAAGGAGTACTTTGCCCGTAATCTTGTAACGAACCCGGTGCCCTAAATCTCTTAGATTAAAGAAAGATTCAAAGCGATATCGTGTTGAATGATCGACGTTATTAATCGAGAATAGCAAGCCACGATCCATCCATGAAGATTTGAAGAAATCGCCCGCAAAGTGAAGAAACAATCGCCCCAAATGGCGAAGAAATATGCCAAAAGACATAAAAACATTAAAAAACATGTTTTATTTGATTAAAACTTAAAAAGAAACAGTAATCTTGCTCGGATCTGGTCCAAAAAAGACCAAATCTGAGCAAGAGGTTGATGAAGACTAGAGTTTTTTTTTCTTTTTTTCTTTTGGAGTGAGAAAATGAGAGAGAAGAAGAAGGTCATCAAGTAGATAAATACGCAAGCAGAAGTAAGGTAATCATGCGCAGCTTTTGAAACGGGTTTAGAGATAATAGAAACGGACTCAGAGAATCTCATGCTATTTATAAAGACCTGGGACCCGGTTGAAACTTCCTGGTATTTTCTAGAAATAATTGCAGAAATAATTGCAGAAATAAAATAAAGAGTTGTAAACTTCTTGGTATATTTTAGAAATAATTGCAGAAATAAAGTGACGAATGGATGCGCCAAACCCACCTATTGGGAAAAAAACTAAGCCACAAACAGATTAGCAAACTACACAGCCGACGGAAGCCAAATCAGCAAATTATTTAACTACAGTATGGGACCATGCAATTCCACCTTGCATCTATCAAATTCTATTAATCAACTCTATGTTATCATTAATTTATATATAATATGCATGCTTCTGGAAAAAAAAAAAGATCATGTGCAGTTTTTTTAAAGAAAATATCAACAACATGATTGCCTTCCCTGTAGTGATGTTGAAAAACAACTTGATCAAAAAAGGACAATTGACGTACGTCCTGAACTAGACTCTTACATAACCACGTACAATGCAACTATATTGTAAAAGGCGCGAGGCAAGGCGAGGGATGACGAATTCCAACAAAAGAGAACAACATAGGTGAATTCCAACATAAGAGGTTAGCTTTAGGAGTATGTAGGACAATTGTGGAAGAGAATTTAGCTTCTGCATTAGACCCCTCAACTACATCCTTCCACCGAAAGGTTTACCTAAAAAAGCAAAACTATTCTTGTGGCACCAAATATCCATAGAATAAATAGTATAACAACCGTCCAACTCACTTCATTAGATGCACCCAGCAAATATTAAGTGTGTAACAACCATGAGAAAATATTTGATCCTGCAAAGTAGACCATGAGCAAGTAACCAATTAAAATATTTGATATGAGCATGATGGGTGACCTCTCGGGAAGCTGCTGTTGGATGACCGCAGTAGTGCAGTTTAAAATCCCACACTGCTGGATAACCGCAGTGGGTAAGTGGGAACAATATCGGTGTTAGTTGGGATACTACTAGGAACGTGTCGCTTGTGCTCGGATGGGAGAGTATGCTGGGGTGATATGCCAGATACTGGTTTCACAAGGGGCAAGGAACGTCTACATTATACCGAGGCCTTTTCAGCACATTTGGCTCCAGAGTTGGCAGAAAAATATGCAGTTAAGCGTGCTCGGACGGGAGTAATCCATGGATGGGTGACCATCCGGGAAGTTTCTGCTGGATTACCACAGCGATGCCCGTTGAAAACCCCACATTGTCGGATGACCGCAGTGGCTAAGCGGGGACAGTATCGGTAGAGGGACGGGTCATTACAAATGGTATCAGAGCCGACGACGGGTCACTTTCCGAGGATGGGAAGGTACGCTGGACGGGGTTGGTCCAGGTGCTTCTCATGAGGGGCAGGGAACGTCGGAGAACTGGGCTTGTGAATATATTCTGGAGCCGAGGACGACTCCAATTTAAGGTGGTGGTATTGTAATACCCAGATATTCGGCAGAGGTTGGCCGAATGGAATATAAGTAATAATTTTTTCTTCCCTAACACCGAGGTCTGATGGGTTCACTTGACTGAGTTGTGGGAAAAAACTTCTCAGTTAAGCGTGCTCGGCCGAGAGTAGTCACAGGATGGACGACCTCTCGGGAAGCCGCTGCTGGATGACCGCAATAATGCCGTTTAAAATCCCACACTGCTGGATAACCGCAGTGGGTAAGTGGGAACAATATCGGTGTTAGTTGGGATACAACTAGGGACGTGTCGCTTGTGCTCGGATGGGAGAGTATGCTGAGGTGATATGCCAGATACTGGTTTCACAAGGGGCAAGGAACGTCTACACTATACCGAGGCCTTTTCAGCACATTTGGCTCCAGAGTTGGCAGAAAACTCTGCAGTTAAGCATGTTCGGGCGGGAGTAATCCAGGGATGGGTGACCATCCGGGAAGTTTATGCTCGATTACCGCAGCGATGCCCATTGAGAATCCCACATTGCCGGATGACCGCAGTGGCTAAGTGGGGACAATATCGGTGGAGGGACGGGTCATTACACAGACATAACGAAATAACCCTTGAAGATTGAAGATTGAAGAACAAACGAATACATTTGAGAGAACTTCGTCAAAAAAGAGGTATGTGAAAATTGAACCATCATACTTACTCACAATATTTACCATTCTATATTGGGAGACTATGTCATGTGATTTAGTAGATTTAATATTGCAAAGAAGAAATTAAGTCAAGCTTGTTTTGATGAACCTCTGAAATATGATTCAAGCATTGGATGTTCTTAGATCCTTAGCAATCTTGGTTAAGAACAAGTTATTCTTCATCAATTCCAAGTTTATCATTTGGAAATTTCCCAGGCAATGATATTTATTGTCTATGTCTATTGAAAATGTTTCAAATTGTTTAAAGAGAGTTTTCATAACATCTGAATTCCGGGAATATGATAGGTACGCAAACCCCATTGATCTGAGTTCGGGAATGGGGAGATGTACGCACCGAGTACACGTACCCATGGGATCTGAGTTTGCGAACTAGCCAAGGTACATATACCCGTTACATGAACCCTTTGAGCTTGAGTTTGTGGACTGTCCATAGTTATGCAAACCAGGTATATGCATACCTACGTAATTCTTTTTTAGAAAAAGCTCACAAACTGTTTTACAAATATTTTCGACTTCGCAACAACTCTCATAAACACTAATAAACAACTTTACTTCACAAAATATCTCGAGCTTGTGAATCATGGTCTAAGTCTTGAGCGTTATTGAACACCACTTATTGTACATGGTTCCAAAATCCTAGACCTTAATGTATATTCTTCTGTCCAATTCAAGGCGGACTTCTCACATGCTTACATGAATTCCTAATAAGAATTTCTTCTAAACTAAGAAAGTGTTTGCTTGTATATCAAGTTAACTTAGCTTAATTAAATCTACTTAGAGCCTTGAAAAATTATAACTATAAAGACTCATGTAGGATTTCTTAATCCCTGGCACTTTTGTGCCCTAGTTTCTTGTTAGAGTCGTCCTCTATAACCTAGGTTCTTCCTCAACTGTATTCTAGGTTATGACTTTGAATACTTCTCTTAGGGATTCGTGAAGCAAGATCATACTACCTTTTACCCAAAAGTTCGTTAATCCGGATCTTGTTCTTACTGATCTTTGAGGTTTTTGTAATCTCAGATTATAAACGAGATAGATAGAATTCATAAAGTTCTCTATCATGTACATGGCATGGTAAGGAAGTGCCCATATCCTATATGTGTTTGTATTTAGTAAGAATATTGGTACTTAATATAGTTAGGAGTGGTAATTAATAGTAGGTTGTACTGGTCGGTTGAGATGTAACCACCTGGTGAATTAATACTAGTTGGATGGTAAGGGAAGAAATGCCTATCTTATAAGGTAGGGTCTGTAATGAAAAAAGGAAGAAAAGTTTAATCAAAACAATCGTTTATTCGATTTAGGCTATGTTCTTTAGAACTAGAGAACCATGATTCTCCGAATCAGGTGCTTACCTTGTCATTGTACATCCGGGTACATGACAATTGGTATCAGATTCGTTTCGATATATGGGGGATATTTCGTATCTAGCTAGGGAGAAAGCTAAAACCTATCTCCATTTCCTTGATCTGAAGAGAAGGTATAGTGATCTGCTTAACGATGTACCTTCACCAAGTCGAAATTATCATCTTTCGCAAGCAGAGTCTCTAATCTCCTCCACCAAGCTTAGGTGGGAATCAATTCACCTACCACCATCAACGGTGAAGCGGTTAGAGTTAATCCATGGGGTTAAAGAATCTCAACAGATTCAAGAAGAAATTTACTCTAAAGAACCAACACTGGAAGAAGTTGTGGTTCCAGAAGAAACAAAGAATGAAGAGTTGTTTGTGGCTGAAGAATTGATTGTTGATTCTTTCGATTCCATTGGTGATCATTTTTCTTCTTTAATGACAAAGCAGACCCAACCACTGACATGGAAGAATATTTGATTCCTTTATTGTTGTTTTTTCGATGAAGAAAAAGAAGATTCAATGGTCGAATCAATTCCAACCAAGGTTATGAACGCTGCCTTTAATAAGTTCGAGAGGAAGAACCAGATCTTGGGTTTTTCCAAACCACTAAGTGATTCATGGTTAAGCGATCAAATTGCTGGTATGTTGGCTAATGGTAGTATTTCTAGTATCACCTGGAAGTCATTTGTTAAAATACTTCTAATGGATATTATAAGTTCAGAGCACACAATTCATACGCATATAGTCCAACTTGCCGACTTTCGCTTGTTATTCGACCGAGGTAAGCGTGTTGTTGTTTCATCAAATTCTTATGGTAAATTCATTCCTCGATTAATTCTTTGCCTAGGGTATGATTCCGATTTGAGGTTTATCAATTCAATTCTTCCTTCATATATTAATTCGGTTGAGATTCATGGTGAGAAGAAGATGTTTGTTCAAATGCCTGATAGAAGTGGAATTTTGTTAGGCATGTTGGTCAGGGTAATTGGTATTTTACATGGCACAAGAACTGCTTGTTAAACTTCCTGAGAGTGTAGCTTGAAAATTGGGCAGTGACAGAGATAATTTTCTCCGGCAACTTGAATAAGGTCAGATAAGTTACAAGTTCATAGTTGAAGAATATCTCTTCATTATCATATATTCTACTCACTAGATATACGATCGTAGCAAGGTGCTAGATAATGCTATAAAGTATTTTTCTTTTTCTTTTGTTGATGCTTATGAATTTTGTGTTGATACAAATCCTTCTTGGGTGACCGTTCCTATTGGGTCAATTTTGACGGATGCATACAATGGAAATTTGGTTAGTGAGCTGTTATAAAGACATGTGTATCCTTATGAATTTCAGTTTCTGAATTCATTAGGTCTTCAAGGTCTTTATGTGGTTTACAAGACTATCAAACTTATTTTTTCAATTATTCTTTGACGAATGAAATCCCAGTCCCATCGTAAATAGAGACTCCATCAGGCCGGCTGCTGAATATTTTTGGGATCATTTAGTGTTTTTGGCAAACATGAGTTCAAAGAGCCATTTAGAGGTCTAATTGGTCCAAGAACCCTTTTCTCCAAAAATTCATCGTTATTCTCCTTATCTTCTTCTTCCAGCATAACAACACCTTCAACCCCTTTAACACTCTTCTAAATAGCTTTTCTTATAGCGCATCGTCCAGAAACCATATTCCCAGTAATTCAACAATTTTCACAAAATTTTGGAGATATAGGAATTTAAACAAGTAGATAGCAATTTCTCAACTTAGATTATATCCAAATTTTATCAGGAATGGGGTTTGCAAAGTCCATTTCCAAAAAAGCGTGGGTCTAACAACCACACCCAATATTTCATTTAGCAATCTATATGGACTAACTTCAATATACTTTCAAGAGAATCAACTAGACAGTCAGACTCAATCTTTAGAAAAGTATATCAAAGAGTTATATCTCAATTTCTTAATTCAATCCGCAATCAAACAAATAGGAATTTGCGAGCCCGATTGAATAAGAGACATAACTTGGGCGGTCTCAAAAACCAATACCCAAGTGTCAATCAATTCAATCAACATCCCAAAGGTCGGATTCCAAAATTGATTGAACTTACGCACAACCTGTGATATTGTACGCATACTGTCGCACGCTTCCAAACTTCAGTTGAAACCAGTACGTGTACGTGTACGCATACTAAAGTTACCGGACTTCAACTGACTTCGCCAGTACGCGTACGTGTACGCATACTATAGCTCCCGGACTTCACCTGACCAACCAGTACGCATACGGGTATGCATACTAGGTTCCCGGTCTTGGATCACACATATGTAAGTACGTATACTGTGCTTATAATCCAACCATGGTTAATTGTTCTAAACTCCCATTTCAATCATTGAAACATTCTTGAAAGACGACAATAGCTTTCTCATACAAACTATTAGCTTCAAAGCAATTTTCAAGTGATTGAATGATCAATACGAAACATTCTGAGTCTACATCAAATGACTGTCTCACACAAATCATATAAGATGTTACCAGGAGATTTTCACATGATCATCTTTTGACTTTCATCAAGAATATAAGATAAACTTGGTTAAAGGGAAATCTTAGCAACACATTCGAGAAATATGTAAGCGAGTTAAACTCAGCTCGAAATATCAAATGTGTATAAATTAAAGTCTATACAACTATACGACTTTTGTCTCAAATAGTAGATAGAGTGTAAATAGACATCTGAGTGATAGATGAGTTTCAGTCTCCACATACCTTTTGTTGATGAAGTTCCACAAGCTCCCCTTAGTAGTTCTTCGTCTTCAATCGATGAACGTCGTGAAGTCTAAAGCTTAACTATACATTTTATCCTAGTCCGAGACATACCTATAAGTAGACTAGAAATCAAGACTTATAGTTTTGATCACTAAACTTGACAAACAAGCTTGAGATAGCAACGCTTGCGAGTTTGACCGAGCAGTGCTCTAACAATTTCCACCAGTAGATTATCATAGAATCTAAATTGTTTCTTCAATATTTCATCATCAACCTACATATGTTTTCTTATTCATTTCCTAACGGTCATAACCACTTCTCATCTCAGCACTCTAAAATCAGTCCCGGATATCTTACCTGCATAAATGCTGCAGACATCCTTTGAGTCCCTGGTTAGAAATTTGGTTCTCAATATTGAACCCTCCAATTTGATCATGCTCCTTCCATGATATTTCCTTCAACACACAATCCTTATTTTCTTCACTATCAAGTTTAATATCAAGGAAACCCTTACCTAGAGGTATTAAAAGACATTTAACCCTATGTTTGCTTTGTTCTTTCAAGATTTTTACTGCCTCTTAAAAACTTTAATTCTGAAAATCTAGTATGCCTATGAGATTGTATCTCCATCTAGTAATACACTCATCAATAAGATCATCTAGAAGAGATATTAATGGATCATTACCTTTCTTGCCATCAAAAGGTAAGGCATAAACATCAATATTCGAGAAATAAAAAATTAATTCCACCTCTACGATTTTAATCGAAAACCCTAGATTTAATATCATCCATGGTAAAAAAGATGAAAACAACAAAATTAATTACCATTAATCACACAATCAAAATTTATAATCAATAAATGCAATTAAAAACACTTAAATTGATGACCAAGAACTCCAGAAAAGTGAGAAAAACTTAGTTATAACTTTCGTCAATGTCACCCGACTTACGTTCTTGGCAATAATTGCTTTAGTGATGGCCTATTTGGGTGCACTATGACTTGTACTTGCTCGATGAAAGGGACAAGTATTGATGCCAATCATGAATGACCCTGATAAAGTTGGAAAGGAAATGCCAAGCGTTAGAGCGTCGCTCAGTCGAACTTGCAAGTTTTGCTATCTCAAGCTTGTTTTCAATGTTAGATGCACAAAACTATATCTTGGTTTCTAATCTACTAACGTCAAGTCTCGGGCTAGGATTAGAGTATGGTAGTTGAGTATCATACATTACGGAATAACCCTAGAAGATTGAATATTGAAGAACAAACAAATACATTTGCGAGAACTTCATCAAAAAAGAGGTATGTGAAAACTGAACCATCATATTTACTCACGATATTTACCATTCTATCTTGGGAGACTATGTTGTATGATTTAGTAGATTTAAAATTGCAAAGAAGAAACTAAGTCAAGCTTGTTTTGATGAACCTCTCGAAATATGATTCAAGCATTGGATGTTCTTAGATCCTTAGCAATCTTGGTTAAGAACAAGTTATTATTCATCAACAATTTTTATTCCAAGTTTATCATTTGGAAATTGCCCAGGAAATGATATTTATTGTCTATGGCTATTGAAAATGTTTCAAATTGTTTAAAGAGAGTTTTTAGAACATCTAAATTTCGCGAACAGTATATGTACGCATACCCCATTAATTTGATTTCGGGAATAGGGGGATGTACGCACCCAGTACACGTACCCCTGGGATCTGAGTTTGCGAACTAGCCAAGGTACATAGACCCAGTACATAAACCCTTTGAGCCTGAGTTCGTGGACTGTCCATAGTTATGCAAACTAGGTATATATATGCATACCTACCCAATTTTGTTTGAAAAAGAAGCTCACAAATTGTTTTACAAATATTTTCAGCTTTGCTACAACTCTCATAAACACTACTAAGACAACTTTACTTCGCAAAATATCTTGAGATTGTGAATCATGGTCCAAGTCTTGAGTGTTATTGAACCCTACTTATTGTACATGGTTCCATAATCCTGAATCATAGTGTATATTCTTCTATGCAATTCAAGGAGGAATTCTCACATGCTTACATGAATTCCTAATAAGAATTTCATCTAAACTAAGAAAGTGTTTGCTTGTATATCAAGTTAACTTAACTTAATTTAAAGCTACCTAGAGCCTTGAAAAATTATAAATATAGAGACTCATGCAGGATTTCTTAATCTTTGGCAGTCTTGTGTCCTAGTTTCTTGTTATAGTTGTCCTCTATAACCTAGGTTCTTCCTCAATTGTATTCTAGTTTATGAATTTGAAGACTTCACTTCGGGATTCGTGAAGCAAGATCATACTATATTTTACCCGATAGTTCGTGTATTCGGATCTTATTCTTACTGATCTTTGAGGTTTTTGTAACCTCGGATTATAAATGAGATAGATAGAGCTCGCAAAGTTCTCATCGTCTCAGAATTTTTGATTTCTCAAGATAGATTTCTAAACTCTACTTTGATTTATTTGGACTTTTATTCAGAGGGGGTTAGTAATCCATTTTTCTTAGCTAAATGAGTGTAAGTGTTCTGGATTTGTCAGGTTTGCTGGACTTTGTTTACTACAAAAAGATTTACAAACCTAGATTGAAAAATCAAAAGGGAAACCAAATAGGCTTGTCTGGTAGAGGCAGATTGGTATCAAATGTCTCCACTGAGGTTGAAGCAACACTTATGTTGTAAAGGACGTCATCTAAATGAATCAAGTGCATAGAATCTTGCAAGGTTCAAGCGGCGTAAGGAACACGATGCAACTGAATTTCTTGGAGAATTACTTCGGTCTCAACTACATTCAGTCTGAAGTATGATAGTAGGATAATTTCTATAACGGTTTAATAAAGTGTATTGTTCAAAGCTGGACGAGGTCCCAGGTTTTTTCTGCAGGTGCAGTTTTCCTCGTTTATAAAATTTCTGGTGTCTTGTGTTTTTCCTTATAAGCATTATATTGTTTTATATTTGTAATAGGAATAACACAAGTAGTGTGTAATCAATCTAGATAGTTTAACTCCTTATTAATTGAGACAAAAAAATAAGACTCGCTCTTGTTGATTTCATATCTTGAAAGATAGATTGCAAGGTTCATACTTGCTAGATTTCGGATCCGCTTGATTAGGATACGACTAGATTGATTTTGGATATTTATTTTCAAGGTCGTCCAAGAACTCTTCTACACAACCAAGTTCACGGGATTTTAGTCTAAAAATATTGATTATCGGAAAGAAAAGGAAAATTTTTATATACAATCTTATTCAGGGTCTTTGCTTTGACCTACTTGTGATGGTATGATGTTTTGTCCATACAAGTTGCCGAACGAAAAAACTGGTGGTTCAGTTGGTACCCTCTCATTTTCAATTGCAGAGCGGGCGAACATCGTAGACCTAATAAGTTTGTGTTTGTAAGCGGTCTAAACATGTTATCAATGAGTCAAAGTAGGGTTTTTAATCTACTAAGGAAATACACATTGTATGGATTACCCAAAATTTAGAACACCTCTGGAAAGGAGATTTCTGTCTTTGGAAATTCAAAATTTTCTGACATAGCATACCTCTAGACTCCCTCGGAAGATAGCAAAGACAAACAAATTCATTAACTCTCATGATAAATTTGTTGTTAAAATTGTGAGTGTAATTGCCGACTCTTGTTTTGATGAAGGATTTTTTATCTTTTGTACTCTTCTGGGCGAAACCAGATCTTCTGGATAAACTTCTTCAATCTAAAGAACGAAATATTGATATTCTCAACAAAATACTAGAGGAAAGTAATTAAAGATAGAAACTCTTGAGAATGAAACTCAACGACTCAAATGGAGATCTTATTCAATTACTTTCAATAATTGAGGAGATGGAGAAAAACATATTTATACTAAAACCACTTTTGTGTTCAACTGAATGATTCCTGTTCATGTTCCTCCACATGCCTTGTGTGGAATATAAATCTTTTGAATACTCAGTCCTCCGATAAGAAAAAAGATCCAAAACCTCTTAAAGCAGTCATTGCACCTCTCAAAAATTATAGGTGATCCCGTTAGATCTCAGGAAAACTTTTTTTTTTATATGGTAAAGAAGGTCACACTCTAAAATAATGCAAAAGAAATCGTTCATGTATGAAAATTCCTTTCCATATATCCAGCAACGGTAAAGAGTCTTGTCATTATTGAAGGACAAAAAGACATTCTTCCAAGAATTGTTTCTCATGACTTGAGAGTAAAAGAATTTATAATCTCCAAAAATCCTTGCATCAGAATTAAAGTCAATGAGAGAAGAAAAAAAAAAGGGTAGTCAAAGATACAACTCACATGAGACTAACTGGGTCGTGCTTAAGTTGAAAGTGTGATGCGTTTCAAGGATAGGTGGCCAATATTGCAGGAATGGATACTCTTGGCCAGAGATCAAAAAGTCAAGTACAACACTTGGATAAATGTGTACGGTTTCTGTAATAAGGATAAAGTTTATTTGGGATATAGAGTTATTCTATGCAATAATCGGGCACGACCTATAATTATTGCAGCTTGTTTCCTACGAGAAAAGGAGGAGGATCACAACTTTTTTAAGTGTAAAATAAAAGACCGGTCTTAAACTTGTTGTCAAATATAAGGGGTGAGACCAATGATGATGTTGTATTGCAAGCTCTAAAGAAATTGCGAAGATGGAAAAAAAAAGAATTTTTACTTTTGAAGCTCATTACGTTATAATTTCATTTCTAGATAATTAGTACTGATTACATGTAACAGTTACATTAACTAATTTTAGCTTGCAAATATTAAAAATTAAGGATAATTTTAGTTATTCGCCTCCACTCCGGCTTTTGTAATACGTCTTCCCTTGCATCAAACTTCCAAAGACCCTTGAGCATTATCTCATCCCCCACTTTGGTTTCCCAACCATGGACATGAAGGATCAACAGGAGACCCATCAAAGTTTAATGAGCTCCTATAATCTTGGTAACCTTTGGGACCTTCTTGTTGAACTTGATGAACTGGAGAACCTCGCACTGGAAGATATGGAGATCGTGGCACATCAGGTACTTGTGTTTCAATAACTACATCCTGGGAGGATGGAGTTATTGTACGCTGAGAAAAATTAGGACTGAAGTTCAATGTGTCCCCTAACGCGCGCAATTTTTGGACGTAAATACGTCTAGTTTCCATATCTCTTAACTCCATTTGATTCAATTGTTCGATCTTGAGTTTCCGAAGTGCCTGTATAAGAATTAGGACGCTCGAGACCTTGCGACATAATCGGAAAATTGTATAGAATATTGAATTTTTGTTGAAAAGATGTAAAGAAGATTGGATTTGAGTTTAAGAGATGTAGAGAAGATTGGATTTGAGTTGATATTATGTAGAGAAGAAAAGAAGTTGTTATGAGTAGAGAAGATTGAAGTTGAGTTGAATTTATAGGGAGTTGGAAATGTGGCCGTTTTTTTGTTGTTGGAAATTTACCGTTGTCAAGCCACATTGAGCCGAGGCTCGTCTCAACAGGAACCGAGGCTCGTCTCAGTTAGGGACGACTATCTGTTCCGTTGGAGCCGATCGTTTCATGGTGCAACGATATAGTTTTTTTTGTCTCGATATACCCCTTGTCCAATTCCCAAAGTTAACTTTGACCATCCACCTGGCCTGCCAAACTGATAAATTAGATGTGTCCCATTAGACTTGCTCTAATGGCTTTGAAACTAATTGTGTAAATGCTTGAGCATTCGATTTCCTGTGTATTTTTTTGTCTTATTTCGGAATTTCTATGGTCCTTGTATATTGCATTTAACTACCTCCTTCATTGGCAACATTCTCCACCATGTTCAAAATTAAATTTACCGTTTTTTTCATATAACAATGAATATCCCAATTATTAACCTTGAAAATTGTACAAATTGGTAATGAATTAGGTGATGCATCTTTCACGAAAAATGTTTGTCTACTTATTTATTACGACATATTAAAAGGACTAACCGGCTAAATGCTCCGAGTTATGGTCTAAGATATATGGTCGTTGGAGTGCATCAAATTCCCACTTCGAACGAAATCTCTAGAGCCCCTGTGCTGAAAATTGTCAAAGAAAAAAAAATAAAAAATCTGCGTTTGTTTTGTTATTTTTAATCCATTCTGAGACTTGTTAAAACTTAAAAAGAGAAACTCTACGACATACAAACTAAAAAAATAAAAACAAAAGAGATGGAAATACAAAACCGATCAGGATACCTCTCATTTAACACTTAGTGTAACGTCCTCAACTTGACTTTCTATTCTCTCATATATCAACAGTGTAAAAATCTGGAGATCCACCCAGAATACCAGAAAACAATATGGATTTCCAATAATAGATTCACATAAATATTCACGTATAATAAGATCATAAATGAAGCTATTATCACGTAGAAGTTATCCCACATTTAATTCTTTCTACACCAAGGAGCGAACATATCAAACAAAAGTAAAAGGAACTTTTAAATATTCGTCATGGAGAACATATGGTGTTACTTAGAAATCTAAGGTGGATACTTAGAAGCAAAAAATTCGCTAGAATATTAGAAGCATGCAACGGTAATCCCACATTAGGTAATTTCTTAAGAGTTAGTTTAACAAGTCTTTGAGAAAATACTTCTAGTTTGAGAAGATCATCACTAAAAGTCTTTGAATATGTATTTAATGGATATAGCCTCAGTAAATCTATTTTCTTCTAGCATAAACCCTATCGTGTCAATACGTATCGACATGGACACGCATGTCCTTACGGCAAGACACACCGGTTTATCGAGAAACATATATTAGTTTATTTTGTCGATATATTTAAAATAGAAAAAGACCATCAGGAAAGAAAAATCAGAAAAGAAAATAAAAATAAACGATAAACATAAAGAAAGAATGGAAAAAAGATGGTAACATAGAATTTGTTTTCTTTCTTTATTTGCAATGAGATTAGAAGTAGAATATGGTTGAAGGAAAAATGTGTGGAATATATAAAGGATACTGAAACTTTATAATTATGATATATATGAACGTGCACTTCATTATGGGAGACTTCCATCGCTTAGCCTATAAAGACGGAAATTGAGTTTCCGTGCAGTTCCGGGCCCAAAAAAAAACAAATTTTTATCGAGTCAATATAGATAAATAGTTTATATGGATAAAAAGATATTTAAGAGGGTAAAAAAAAGGAAATATAATAGAGAAAAAGAGAATTTTAGTAAATAAAACGAGTTAAAATGAAATATTATGAGTAAAAGTAAGTTAACAATGAAAATTGGATACAGAGATTCAACATACGTCTACAATGTCATGGAAATTTATTTTCCATGTTGATAAAAGTACGTTAAGTTACTAAGATACCCTTAAATGTGGAATTACATTAATACCCTCCCTTGTTTTTCTTAGGATTACTACTGGTAATAAATAAAAGGAAGTTATAATACTGATGATAATCTTAAGAGTTAATCATAAATGTATTTGAATACCCAAAAATAATAATTAGAGAAGATTATTATCCGCGGTCGCGACCCCCTCTAAGGAAGTCATCATTGGGTGTATCACCCCTTTCGCACTGCTAATGATCTCAGCATCAATTATATCAGCGAGAGCGAGACTAGATAATAGAGAGACTGGACTAAATCGAGAACTTCTTAAACTTGATATCGACCACTAGGCATTACTTGAGCTTGAACTCGAACTACCTTAAAATTGCAACATAACAAAATGTTCGTTAATTTCATTTCTCAGATCGAAACAAAGAACAATACTATTCTTGGTTTGGTTTCAGTTACACTTCAAAATAAAACGAGCCTTCGACATCAAACTCTTCCTAAATTAAACCTCAAGTCCAGAACAAGTAATTCATCTAGTTTATCGATCTTCCAATATTTACACATGTTTCACTCCAAGTTAGCAACAAACAACATCAGACCATAATAAATCTAGACAAATTAAACACCCACAATCCAAATGTACTATATTAGTAGTTTAGGAAAAATTCTCTAACCCGAAGTTTCCATTTCATAAGTTTAAAACAAAATTTGAACATGAAATATGATTTCTTCCAATCACTTCAACAAATCAATAACAATTTTATCCATCTAAAAAACCCACAACAAAAAATAAATAATGATTTTTACCCCTGCTACTACCAAGCGTACATTGGATGATTTTGGGTTTAACAAACGTTAGGTCACCTTTGCAAAAAACAATAATGTCGCTGGAAAGTGTAGACAGATCGAAATCTCATATTCTTATTAGATGAGTCATACCCTTGATATGATTTCTTAGCATAGTTGATATGGACCAATTTTCTTCCAGATTTCTTTTTTTTTCTAGGAAGCCGGCAAAAACTTTTCTAGGGTTGTTTCCCAACTAATATGAACACCGAACCCTCTATGAACACAGAACCCTCATGTTTTAATTTTTTTAAGTTTTCTTTTTTATTTACAAAACCTAGGTTCGACTGACATGTTATCAGCCGAATCTAATTTTTTGTAAAACATACCTAGGTTTAGCTAATAAAGTGTTAGCCGAACCTTGGACGTTCTTTGCATATGAAGAATACTCAGAGGTTCTGCATTTTCGATCAAAAAATAGGACAGCCGAACTTAGCATTGTTCTTCATATTATCAGCCAAATTTTTCATCGACACCTTTAGAATGAAAAACAATGAGAATTTCGGTTGATAATTTGTTTCAATTAATCAGTCGAACTTCACTTTATAGATGTCATAAAATCCTAATTTTTTGATTTAATCATAATTTATCAATTAAATACAAAAAAATGTAAGACGTGGGTCTGTGGGAGATACTTTCTATTGCATATTTCTTTGATATGAGAGAAGAAAGAAGGAAAGAGAAAAAGATAGAAGAAAAAAGAAGTGAAAAAAATTAAATGAAAAGTTTTTAAAAAAGATTAGGAAAAAAATTATAAAGTTAAAAAAAATAAGGAAAAGGAAAAAATTAAATAAAAAATTAAAAAGTTGAAAAAAATGCGTTATAAATGTTTCATTGGTCGACAAGGTATTAATTTCTTAACATGTCGGCTATAAAGTTGTCGTCAGGGTTTTAATTTTAGAGAATAACAATAATGCCTAGTCGTCAAGTTATGCATGTTAAAATCCCACCGACGACTAGTTATACCCAACAAAAAAGGATGTTATCGGAAAGGATGTTATCAACTTTACTCAGTTCTTATTGGTTAGTACATTCATTGAAACATAAAATCTAACCACCTTCGTGGGTATCACGGATGCACTTAGCACGTGCATCAAGCCTTTGAAATGATATACCCACTTACATAAAGATATACCCACAAAATCTACTACTATAAGTCTTAAAACTATCAATCTTTATTGGACGAATCAAAGGAATATCCGTGCGATTTATACTCCGGAATTTTGGATACCATGAAATGATAACTTTCATCAAATGTGAACGTTTCCCCCTTTTCCTCCAACTAGCGCGCTTTTACGACTTCGTGCTACAAAAACTGAACACAAACTTACCTTGTTAGAGTTGTTAATAAGAAGATCAAACAACTTAGATTATGTGAAAGAAACTCTAAAAATACTTACAAATTGTTGAAGGGGACAAGATAAAGTGGATAGTGTTGAGGACCCGTTGTTGGATATCTATAAAATCACATATGCCTTTTTGGATAACTTGGTACCTATCATGAATTTGTTGAAGAATTCTTCTATTTGGATTCCCATAGTCTCTCCTATATTGGTTATATATCTTTGCCCAAAAGGTTTTGGATTTTACTCTTACGGGGGAGAGATCGACAACTCGACTTTCGGCGTACCATGTTTTGATAATGGCCAAATCTTCGGAGGAGTCAAAGGATACTATGAATGTATGTAAAGGTATGAAGAGAGATAGAAAGAGTGGATGATGAATTAAGATTTGTAGAGTACTTGAAAATAGGTGTGTGTAGTTTTGTAGAGAGAACTAGTGTATTTATAGGATACTGCCCGAATCTAGACGTTGTGGTAGTGCATCTATGCGATTTTACTTGCAAAATTTTGAATATTGAACTCGCCGTCAAGGTTTAAGTTTTTTTAAAAAGACGACTAGTTATAGTGGTCAGGATAGTTGTCTTGTTACCTGACGACTGTTAGCATTATTTGCACACATGAAAATGTCACTTCCATCAACATTAGTCGGCACGACAGTTATGTACAAGAACGCCGACTAATATATAATCATTTTGGTCTTAATGTTAAACACATGCCGACTAAGACCATTTATGTACACAGGAAACGGTCACATATATCAACATTTAGTCGGCATTGTAGTGGGTTCAAAGGATGCCGACTAATTTGAAGTAGTCTGGGTCGTTATGATGTTAACATGCCGACCTTGGTAAACACACAATTTCTGGTGCCAGGGTTGTCTGTCTGGAAGAAGAAAAAAAGGTGCCGACCCTGACCTGATTGTCACTGTACTAGTATTAAAACCCCGATGACTAAGTTGTTTAAACTTAACATACCTAAGCAAACCATTCATTCAACATATATAATTCCAACATTTTTCCAACAAAAAAATAAGCATCCAACATTTTTCCAACAAAAAAAAGAAATATTCAACATATGTATACAATAAAAAAAGAAACATCCAATATTTTTCCAAACATCCATAAAAGAACGTATGTCCAACCATTAACCATAACATACTTGTCTATAAAGAAACATCCATAAACTAGAAATTCACTCATGACCAAGACCACCACTCCGGCCTCGTTCAGTAGTATCGCCTCGTTGGTTTCCACCTCCGTGACTACGAGGCCTTTTTAGTTCAGCATTTTCTCAGCGGAACATTTCTGTGGCATCTAAATTATCAATATTCCTAGCAAAGTCAATGTGGTTAGTTTGCTTTTCAACCAACAAAGGCTCTCATGTATCTCTCGTGCAACACATCCTCTTCACAAGGGTCTTTAAGTATCCTTCTATTTTTAGATAAACAAAAAACAATCAACTAAAACTCAATAATATGCATAAATCTTAAAATTATAATAGAGACACAATACTTGCAAAATTCTTAAGACTTGTTGTTGGGTCTTTCGCGGTGTTCATCTTCTTACGAGCCGGTTGATCAACAATGTCTTCCCTAATCACAGTAGGACGGGTAAAACCGGAGTACCACGGAGCTTCATGACCTTCATTCACCTCATCCAAAAGACTCAAATCAATTATATGTTTATGTGTTTCGCCCCATAGAGAAAATTTTGGTGGTGGAGCGTAAACGACGTCAATAGTTTTTTGGGACGTGCTTCACTCGTCCCTTACCACTTTAAACAATGGTTCCTCACCGGGATGGGGTTCTTCTTGGACGTAATCAATTTGTCGCATTAGCCGGCATGGAATGTACATTGAAAATCCTTGGGGATAAAATAAGGGATTGTAGTAAAATGCAACATCATTTCTACATATGATTATTATATCTTTTTTGTCGTCTCGATACTGATCGAAGATTACCTCACCCGTGGTCATCTTGGCCAAGGAAAATCGCATGTTGATAAGCTGCTGAGGCATATCCTTATCCTGACCACCAATACAAGTGTACCTCCGTCCTCTAGGCTTGTGCTTCGCAAGCCCAATCTTGACTTTGATATTGGGGTTGGCTTTCACCAAGGAAGGGAAGTGCTCATATATCCAAATCTATGCAGACACAATGTATAATAAGAATCTTATCTCACCAAACACTAACTACACAAACATTTTGCGAATATAAATGATTTATACAATGAAATAGACTTAGATTCCTGTTAACTTGCTTCACCAGTGACCTTGAAGCCTTTGAAAACTCAACATATAAGTGTCCAACTACCGCAGTACCCCATGAATACCTATGCATCTCATCAAGGGGACGTAATAGTTGAAGATACTTGGCGTCGACCAAGTTTCCAAAGTTGTCGGGGAAGACACAGTTGGCCAGGACGTGTAACAAATAAGCAGGCGCTGTAACATTGACTCGCACTTCGTCCACACTTCCTCCTTATCAAAAATCTTCTTGGTCTCACTGTATGTGTCCCTCAAATTCTTCAGATTCAGCTTCTTGCTTCTATAACCATCCTTCATCACAAACACAGACTCCAAATTCTTATCATCCCAACCGAACAAGCTCCTGGTCAATTTGAAGAGATCCTCCCAAGAAATCTGATCATCATAGCCATCTTTGGTGGATTTTCCATTAACTTCGAGGCCTAGAATTTGATGACAGTCATCAGAAGTAATCGTCATCTCACTGAATGGGAAGAACATTGTATCCGTCTCCCGGTAAAATCTCTGACAAAATGAAGATATAACAACTTTTTCGTACTCAATAGCCGAACTCTTCACCGCAGGCCACATCCCGGAGTTCTTGACAATCTCTTTCACGACGTCACATTCCTTGCCAAGTGGTTATTTCTTCATCATAGTGTTTGAAGCTTAGCGCCTCAAAAGACGAATGTCATTAATCTTATGATCCTAAATAACATAAACCAAAAACACACAATTAAAAAATAAAAAATACAAACATTTGAAAGAAATTTAAGATAGAATGTCTTAAATAAAAATAAAGTGAGATTGAGATTACTTACTAGAGTAGAATAGATTTCATACGCCCATGAGTCTTTGTATCCAAAAATAACATTTCACCATCTTTGGGTAGCCCTAGTAAAGGATCATCTTCTTTCTATACCTTCTTCAAGTGAGACGGCGGCATATGGGAATCAATAGGTTTATTGATAACCTTCTTTTTTCCGGTTACAGTTGCAGCTTGAGGTTCTTGTTCAACCTGAACCCATGTTTCTTGGCCATTACCTTCTTCTTCTTCTCCACCTTCGTCTTCATCTTCTTTATCCTCTTCAATAATTTCACCTTGTCCATCATTATTTTATCACCATTCTTCCCATCATCATTTTTATCACCATCATTAATACCTCATCCAGCAGGTGGGATGTCTTGATCATCATCATTATTATCTCCTCCAGCAGGCAATTCCTTGAACATCATTATCGTTGTTACCTCTTCGACCAAATGGAATTGATTGGTCTTCATCTGGAGTTTCATCAGAATCACTTGTTTCAGGTGGACCCTGAAAATCATTTCGTTCACGGATCTTGAACGTTCCCGGCTAAACTAATTCTCCACGATGTGTTGCAAACAAGAGTTTGTCGCTTACGCGAGGATGTTTTGAAGGAGGAGTAACAAGTTTATTTTTTCCTTGCTTGACCTTTTGTAGCCTAAACAAGAACAATACAAATACAATTCAATTCAATTAATCGTCAGGGTCAACCCTTGAACAAGGAAACGGCTAAGATACAACAGATATTAGTCGTCAGGGACGATAATAAAATTAAGTGACAAATGAACAATAGTCGTCACCTTTGGAAAAATAAAACTGTAACGACGAATAAAAAAATGTTACACAGAGAAACTAGGCTTTGGTCAGCATTTAATCGGCATTGTCGATAACCAATATAGTGACGACTAATACATAGTCGGCAGGGTATTGTTCGCATAACATGTCGGCTAATAACAAAATGGAACTCAGGAGACGCAAGTATTTGCACATTAGTCGGCATTTTAAATTTTTTAACACTGACGATTAACAATGCAACATAATTAGTTGGCAAGGTATTAGGTTGAATAGAGTGACGACCCTGTATATATCACTTCCATGGGATGAAAGGTCGGCATGATATTCAACCTAGGAAGACAACGGTTACACCTAAACATCAAAAGTTGGCATATTCGTGGAACAAAAACTCTGTCGGCTACATAACTGCAAATTCATAAATTCGAATTTTCTGCCCTAGTTTGACATGCAAACAACAAACTAAAGTATTGGAGTGAGTTTAAGTAGGCACTTGCTTTCTCAATCGCATCATTTTTTCGGTTTCAGCAGTTTCAGGGATTTCTTCTTCGTCGACTATTTTTTTCTTCTGTTTGTGTTGAATTGCTTTTCCGATTCCAGGGTCATCAGAACTAGGTTTGTAGAAGTGTTTTTTATACGCTCAGCTTATGCATGTTTGAAGATTAATCGATGATAAAAAAATTAGAATCGACCAGTTTTCAATCATTTTTAATGAAGGTAGGGTGGCGTCGATATGGTAGAGGAGAAAAGGGAAGAGGAGAAGATATAATGAAAATGAAATGAGAAAATGAATTAGGTTAAGTTTTAATTATAATGGTATAAGGGTAATTTTGTAACTTCGCCGATTTTAATGCTCCCTAACCCTACATAAGAGTCCTCTTATACCCAATTCTCAATCCGGCCAGTTTTACTAAAACCTAATTTAAAAGGATGAAAGATTGGCCGCCAAAGATTTCATTTCATTCAACAGAAGAAAAAGAAGAAGAACAAAAAAAAAAAAAAAAAACGGGCACCTAGCTCAGCTGGTCATCCCCGTTTCCCAAAGTTTCATGCGCTCTAGGAGGTCCCAGATTCGAGCCCCCAACGGCGTAATATTGCAGGAATTAACATGGAAGGCAGTGTTAGCTTGCCCCCCTTGTGACACAATCTCAGCCGCCCATCCGCTTCGGCTCCCTTGGCTAGGTTACCCATGAGGCTCGCTGTAGTAGTATGTCGTTGGAGCTTAGCTCGTTAGGCTTCCGACTAGTTAATTTAATATTCTAAAAATATAAAAAAAAAAAAGTTGGAATGTTGCGATTCACAGCCGTGATTTGACTTCTAGTTTGAAAAACCCCAAGACCCTAAAGAGACCAACCAGCTAGGGGGTAAAATGAAAATGGGCTTTTTCCAAAAGAAGCTCGAGTAGAATTAACTAAGTTGGGACATGGGACACGCAGCAGAAGTCTTGGAACTTTCTAGACAACATAGGTCTGGAAATGCTCGACTTGGAAATACTACCAAAACAATTGCAAACAAGCAACAGCGTGAGAACAGAAGAAAAGTTAAAAGCTCAAGGGAAGAGAAGTAGAATAACAATCACAGAAGGCAGGCAATCAGGGAGAGTATAATAATCTAGGAAGGGAGCTTGTAGCTAGGGAGATCAACAGCCACAATCAGAACACCAAGATGGTCAGTGTGCAATCTGCAATGTTAATGATGAGAAATCATGAAAGGATCTTGTAGCAAGGAGATGAATTAATACATGTAGAAAACAACAGCAAACATCTGTAAACTTAATGGATTAAAACACCTGTAAACATCTGTAAAACCCAGATAATATGAGGGTACAGGTATAGACTGAGTGCAATACAATGATTACACACTAAGACAAGTATAAATAGCTATTAGATAGTACTAGCATAGCAGAGAGAAATAGCTTAAGAAAGGTGAGCAGAAATTTAAGAATAAAGTTGCAGATGAGAGCAGTACAGAAACAAGGTTCAAAATTTCAGAATAACATTAACCAAATCCATCAAGAATGAACAGATTTAGTAACTTAAAAATTAAATACAGAAAAAAAAAGATACAAATTTTGTGCCGGAAAAGAGACACTAAGGAGGAAAAATACAGACATCCGTTGAACTCACTCGAGACTCGCTCACTATAACCAATAAATTAATACACAATCAATGATATATAAGCAAATACAAAATCTACCAAAAATTTCAGATCCATATAAATACAGTGTTGCTATCTTCCTTTCTACTAGGAGGATACAGCAGGTACAAAATTCAACTCCAGAGGCCTCAAAACTCCCTGTACAATCTCTTGAACTGCTCTGTTGCGGCGGCAAACATCCGAAATCTCCTCAACAGGAACTGTTAAAGATGAAATATCAGCCCCAGATGCTGCTTCTAATAAAGCTTGAAGAAATCTTGAACGCTCCACTTCTGTTACGGCTGTTGATGGAATTAATGAAATGCTTTCTTTGGCCCACTCAAGCGCCATCATCCCATAGGCCCTCGTCAAGGCTAGCAGGGTGTACGTAACCTGAAATATAGTGATAACCTTAGGAGTCAACCATTTGAACAAACTAATGGTTTCTAATTTCATAAGGGATGGTTTCAGTGACTCGTGGAATGTCATGTCTATACAAACAGAATGTAACTAAACTGACAGAGATTTTATTTTATTTTATTTTTGTTGCTTTTGGCTGAATTTTTTAAATCCTCTTAGTAAGCAACTAAATTAGCAAAGATATGTATTGAGATTCTCTCTCAATGTCTCAAAAACAACAAGAAATGTACGATCCACATTACCCAAAGTCACATATCTGCCAAGAAGCAGTGTCCCAATTTTCGAGAAAGAAAAATGTATGTGATAGAGAGAGAGAGCAGCAATCAATAAGAATTATGCTTAAATATGCGTACCACTTCTAATCGAGAACTAGGGAGAGCTCCCGTTAAGGAGGCTATCAAAATTCTAAACAGACTTGGACCTCGAGGAACTACAATAGTATCCCTGGTAGATTTGTACTGTTCTCCTCGGCTAGAGTTTGCAATGTCAAAGACATCTGATAAAAATGTCAGTATTGAATTGCAAGCTTCTCTACAAGAAATAAAAGAAACATTAATCAAGGTGTGAGTACATAATGTTTAATTTAAACCCTCTAAGGAAGAGAAAATGATACCTGTGTTGTACTGTGATCCCTATCATCGCACAATCAACTAAAGGTGGGAATACAGCTGATGCAACAAAAAGATGAGGGCAATAGCGGATGCATCGAGACGCCAACAAAAAACAGTCGTCGGCTATGTCTGGTCTGGCTGTAAAGTCCTACAACAAACAATTGTAATATAGTCCCAACCAGTGAGTATCAGAACACCATTAAAACATTAAAAGGTGCTGCAAATTATCAGTCAGTCAATTCATAAATGGTGTAACGAACACCAATCATATTTACCTCAATTTTTGTCAGAAGATGCGTGGTGTGGCTGAAAAGTGCTTCAATCAAACTTCGGAGATAGTTTGCACATGACGGGTCAGAACCAAATATCTGTCATCCAAGAAAAACATAATTAGACAAGTGACAATAGACAATTAGACACTCAGATAGTTTGCGATTAACAAATACAAACCTTTATCACTTCGCTTGACAGATATAGGAAACATGGCTGGTGATGCTGTTGATATAAACCCTGTATCTCCTCCAAAATTGCTCCTATTGTGATTCCCATGAACTTTCCCGAAGTTTTCACCTTTAGAACATTTATTATTTGTTTAAGAACCTCATTAATCAAAAGTAGATGTCTATAACCCTTCTTATTAGAACATTTATTATTTGTTGTAAGAACCTTATCAATCAAAAGTAGATGTCTATAACCCTTCTTATTAGAACATTTATTATTTGTTGTAAGAACCTTATCAATCAAAAGTAGTAGATGTATATAACCCTTCAAAAGTCGATAGAACAATTACATAAACGGACAGTAGTAACAATTAAGGGTTAAATCAAACGAATCACCTAGAGAACATGGATAGTAACACTCACAGCATATTTACAAGCCCGGCAAAGAGACTCCATTGTCCGCATGTCCCATGCACGACTACAGAACAAGAACCACTCAAACTTAATTAGATATGTAAATGAAAAAGCGCATTTCCACGAAATTAAAGAGGATGTACTCAAGAATCTTACTGATCAAATATGGCTTTGAAAATTGGCCATAACCTATGTATTGCATCTGCCACGGCTTCAGGGTGATTAACATACCTAGAATAATAGAATAATTACAGTCTCATAAATAAGAGGTGTAAATCAACGAACAAGATAGCAGTTTATTTCTTTATTTTCTTTGCTCAAAAGATTTTAAAAAAAAAAAGTGATGGTAGAACCTGAAGATGTTTCCCAGTCGATCAACATGAATAGTAAGTTCCCGTGCAAGTGCTTTTTGTAGTTGTGTGGGACCTTGATTGATGAGTTCCTGGTTGATCATATCAACAGTCAAATTTGTGCTACGTATGATACGTAAATTAGTTACTTAGAAAGTAAGCTTTGTAGAAAACACTGACCTGTAACGGAGTCACAACAGGAAGGCATAATGCTTCCAGGGCTTTTTTTGCATTTTCAGGAGGAAGCTCTGTAATAACCATACTGAAACAGAAGTTTCGAAACAAAGTAAAAAAAAAAACGTTTCGAACTGAAAAATGCGGTGAATTTTTCTTGAAGTTTCTGAGCATTCTTCTTACCTCAATGCTTCAACCAAGTACAATGACTCTTCGGCAGAGAATTTATAGCCACCTTGCCCACTAACCGCTCTATGGTATATGTGGAATAGACCATCTAGAGATCCACAAAGCTTTTGTCGGCAATCTATTCATATAAAGAAAATAAATTATCTTGAGTTCACATTTTAGAAGTTGATCCCCCAATATGATAAACTGATTTATGCATCTTTGGCATATCATCCAACTGCAAACTCAGAACATGTCTAAATGATCCTAGCTCAAGTACAAAATAATCGATGCTGAGTAGAGTAAAGTTACAACACTTTAGGAAACCAATGAACACCGAAAATGTTGAAGTAAGAGCAATGGATATATTTGTCATCTTTCTACTTCCTGGTGTTCTTATTATCTGCCAGGAGGAGTGTTATGGGACACACACCTACCAGACTGCTGACTAGCAATAGTATGTGCTTACAAACAACCAGATTTGAAAAAGAGATGAACATTTACCATCACAAATGTGCCTAAAGGCCAAAGCTGCGGCTGCTGCAGAATCTTCAGAGGCACTCATGCCATTCATGAGAATCTCTATCACTGAAGGCAAAACCGGGAGTCCATTTGGTGAAGCATCTAGCCATTTTGAATATGCTCCGATTGTCAAGCAAACTGACAAGGGTGCCACACGGATAACAAGTCAAATAAAAGACGACAGGTGTCATAATAGATATTATTCTTTTTCCTTTTAAATTTGCATAACATTATCAAATACCTGTCTGAAGTAATTGAGGTTGAAGAGGGAATTTTGGAAGCAACGCCATTACCTGTTCGAAAACATTTTCACCAGATAACAGTATATTTGTAAGCATGTTTGTCTTCCAAGTATGAAATTGAACAAAGAGTCAAAGACCATGGAAATATAGATGATACTGAGAAAGTTGAAGAGCATAGATTCCATACTACATGGCTCAATGGTGGTGGGGGACATATACTCTATCCACCAAAAGATTTTGCTAACTTTTCTCATTCTCTTTATCGCCCCTCTCCGTTACTGTTTTCCTTTTCTTTGATCAAAAAATTGTCTCTCTGTAGCTTTTCTTAAAGAAGAAGATTCCATACTGCATGGCATGCTTTATATCCATCTCTCCATTACTGTTTTCCTTTTCTTTGATCAAAAAATTGCCTCTCTGTAGTTTTTCTTAAAGAAGAAGGTTCCATACTGCATGGCATGCTTTATATTCATGATAATGTGGTGTGTGAATATGAGAACATAACTGTCACATAAACCTATCCTAAATGACATGAAGCTCTGTGAATTTTATAAAATCTAAGATAGGAGAGTGTAAATCCAACCTTTGAGCACTTCAAAGGTCAAGGATTTTTAGAGTTATTAAAAAGCGTTTAGGCTTCATTTGAGAGAAGTGCTTTGTTTTTAAAGTAGAAAAGAGACTGCTTCTAAATTAGTCATGCTGGGCATATCTCTAGTGCAAAAGATTATGTTTGTTTGACATTTCAACCAAGTAGGAAAATAGGTACTAAAGCAGGCAGAAATTACAGGAGATTTCTGAAGTTCGTAAGCACACCTGAGGCATTACTTCAGCTTCAACAACTGAAACATAACTTGATATAGCTCGGATACAATATAGAGAAGCTTCCGAAGGGCGCCAGTCCCAAGTTTCATCACTTCTACAGCTGTGAGCGGCCTGATAAAATCAAAAGTGAAAGGGTAATTAAATGGTAGGAAATTGAAAGTTTTTATTGACAGTGTAACTTATGAATGCATATATCTACTTCATTAAGGAAATAGACTCCTCACCTCAACAAGCTTCATGTAAAGAATTTTTAGTGTCACTTCACCACCTAGAACTGATGCTGCATCTATCAAGACGTCTGCGACAGCTGGCAATATCAGAGATTCTATTAGTGTCTCAAAGGTGGATGCTAAGTTTTATCAAAACAATTAATATGAATGCCGTGGGTGTTGTGTGCTCAGAATACACAATGCTAGCAGAAATACAGCAAAAACAATTTTAATCATTGGAGTGAGGAATCATATTTCAGTAAGCAACTGATCAACGAATTATTCTCCAACACGTGCATAATCTAAGTTTCAAAGTTGGTCAGGCTTGGTAATGCGGTTAAAAGTAGATAACAAAACAACCTTTGTACAATTATTATAAAGTTTCATTGTAGGAAAATCTAACATCAAACATGTTTTCTGATTCGCAGAACATGAAGATCCCATTACTACCAAGTACAAACAGATAGATGAATGGTAAACAACATCCGCAGTGTGAGTATGACCAATTATTACCATATCTTGTTTGCTTAAATTCCCTGCGATCCTCTCTTGAAATGTTTTCAGAATCATGGGGATACTGAACCCTGAAGCTAACCTGTACAAGAGATACTTCAATTATCAGAAGTAACCATTAAGAATAACAGAAACCCAAGCATTTGATAATACATAAGATGAAAGTGGCGTTAAATCGTAAAACATCTGAACAAAAAAAATTTAACACACCAGAGATACAAGTGACTCATAAGATGAACGAAACAGTTGTAGCCTACGATTTCTCTCTGCTTCAATTGATGCTTCATCTCCGCATGATAAGTAGGAATCCCTGAAAGAATAGGATCATTAGTACCAGCATTTGTTTGATCAAAACACACAGCCAAGTAAGGATATGCCAGAGAGGAGTCACCTTTCAGTCAAGTTAACTTGAAGGTTGTGCCAAAAACTAAAAGTCATTGAAGCAATGTAATATTCTGGGTTAGAAGCAACATCTATCAATGCTTGCACAATCAGCATTGATTCAGCAGAACCTGCAGAAAGATATCTATATGAGAAAAATCCAATTGTTGAATTATTTAATTCTGCAAAATATCTATATGAGATAATTTTGTACATGGAGACATAATTCAGATAGAATGTTTCTACGCATAAGTGGAATTCTTACGAATCAAAAGAGGTAAATGTCATAATATGTGAGAGAAGCTTCAATACAATGTAGAAATGTACCAGTGGCAATCAACTCCACGTACGAATCACCTATATCCGCAAACAACCGAGCAATGGCCTTCAAATCTTCCTCATCCTGACATTAAAAAATTATCACCAGCAAAAATACAATTCGAATTAGAAACTGAATGCAGAAAACATTGGTAATCTTTAAGCTCCAATACTCTGGAATACGACGCGAGACACTAATAAAAACAAACATGGAGAGCGCCAGAGCGGAAACACTTAACGAGACACTAATAAAAACAAAATCAGGAAGGACGGTAATCATAACATAGGTATCTTTCAAGAGATAGATTATGCTTAAAGCAATCACCACAAATCAGCGTTCCTAACAATCATCGAGAGGAAAACTATGTTACAGAAAAGTTGAAGCACAGTAGATATGAACATGGCCTGGAATCTCTGGATTGCACCAGAACACACGATCTAGACATATTGGCACCTATATGTGATGTTCGAATTGCATAGGGATACAGGGTGATCTAAATGGAAACTGTCCCATCAACTGGACGGTGGTAGGATGGTGTTTGTGCCTCTCTGTAATATATAGCTTTTCTTGTAACAGAAGAAACCCAAAAAAGCACGAGTGGAACAAGCGAACTTAACCAGATTAAATACCTTTGAGGAATCTTTAAGCTGCTCCCTGAGATTCATAACTTGGGGCACAAGTAGCTGGATCAAGGGCATGTGAGCAGCTACACCACCGGAGCTTCGAGCCGATGTGTAGTGAATCAACTCAGAGATGACTGCAGAAACACAAAACAAATGCTTTGTCAGCATCCAACAGTCTCAAGTTAATCGATAACTCAGGTGTATGTGATAATATGCAATAAAACTGACTAATTTTCTTCTTACTGTAGATCGTGCTTTCAGATAAGTAATCATTAGTAAAATAATTGTTACTACCTCCAATTCTGGAAGAGAGATACTATCACATTTTCATTTTAGCCTAAAAATATGCCAAATTGAAAAAGTGATAATATCTCTTTTCCAGAAACAGAGGGAGTATTTTTTAATCCAATCATCATACCCGGAAGAAAAAAAACTGCCTCGCACACTAGTCGTTTCAGAAAAAGAAGTGTAGCCATCACTCTATTTATTGATTAGAAAGAAGAGACTCTTCGAAAAGAGAGAGATTGGCAAAATGCATGACCCTTAGCCATGTAAATATACTGAATATTCAAAGGAGATCTTCCACTACAATACAGGTGGTAACATCAACTTCCAACTGACCAACGCAGGAATTTGAAGGTACCAGTACCACGTCTTACATGCCCCATATCGTAATACATAAAGACATGGAAAAAGGAGGTAAGAGTAATAGACGTTACACAACATCTGCATCAAGTATGGGTTCTTATAATCCAAGAAGCAATAGGAAAACGAATCTGTGAACAGAAATGAAGAAGCATATACTAGGGCTTCCTTCCTGATATAACTCAACGCAATATTTCATATGCATACCATTTACTGAAGCCTCTGAAAGAACCTCTGAGTTCAAAGCAGAAAGTGCTGAGTGCACCAAAGGATGGCATGCAAGGGTAGCAGAAGGAATCCTGCAAATAAGTTCACAAACACGATCACACTCACAGACAAATGCAACCGGAGAATCTCACCCTCCTCAAAATCTAGGTGTGAAGTAGAATTATAAATCAGAAACTCTATACATCAACACATAGACCTTCGCTAAACTGAGACATAATTTTACAGCATATAAATGATAAAAGTAAGAAGGATGACTCACGCATGCTTTAGTTGAAGCCAGGAAGCAAAGGCTTCAAGAACCTACAAGCCAACGTAAATAGATTAATAAAAACAAAATCAGGTAGTCAGCAGGAATTCACATAATTTGAGCTTTATTAAATCTAAAATATTTTACTGCGAGGTAGCACACCCACAAGCAGGTCTATATAAAATTCATAAAGACTAATTGGTCATATGCTATGGAGAAAGAAACAACAGAAGAATACACTCAACCATAAAATAAGAAGATTTAGTTACCTGCTCCTTTAGTTCATTCAGACTCAAACAAGTAGTCAAGACATTAAAAGCAACCTCAGCTGCAGAAATAAGTTCCTTCTCAAACTGACGCCGCCTTTCTGGACGAGCAGCTATCTTGTGGCTAAAAGCTTCCTGAATACAAAAACATTGAATGTATGATAATTGAAAACAGGGAGTAATTTAGAACTAAGTTTCTTTCATACATCATACCTGTGGCAAGACTGTCAGCAGCTCAAGAAAACTTGGGATACATTCTGGATGCAAATTCATCTCATCTCTGAGCCAATTCACAATACCACCATCACCCCAATCTTCAGCGGAGACATGTACAGCCAATGCTGCCACAGCAATGCTGATCTGGGAAACAGAACATTTGAGATTAGTACCGATATGTTAGTACAAAAATAACCACATTGGAAACAAGAGAAGTAAAAAAAGAAAAAGAAAAAAGCAAAAACCACAAACTACCTGTGTTCGAACTATAGGTGGTCCTTTGTGTAGTTTTTTCAGCAAGCCCTGCATCATCACTTCTCAGCATCAAAAACCATACATCTATATAATAAATGCATATTTATGGTTTGACATTCATGCTTGAAATTAAGTCTTAGCAATAGACGCCCAATGGCTGATGCTTAGATAATGCTTAACAAGAATGAGCGAAAAAAATATAAAATTCCAGTAAGGACCCATGGACGAACTGCAGGATATATCTATAGCGACATGATCAATCCTATCCGAAGATCTTGTTGGTTGTAACAATCATCTTCAGTAAATCCTCCTCCCAAACTAACTAGTTACTAAAGATTATGTACCTTTCATCAGTTGCACTGTTGCTCATATTAAAGGTGCAGGCAGTGCTACTAGAATCAGCACGTAAAAACTTTTATAGCTTAGTCTGATCTAAGATGAGAACTTATGGCTTTCCATCCTCAAATGAACTTTTATCCCTCTTCCACGGTTTATCATAATCTCCACAGGTAGAATAGCATGATACTTAAAGTCTTAAATCAAGCAAAAAAACTTAAAAATCAAAAATGACAAGGGTTGGGCAGTGAGCATTTTCTAGATCAACAAAACCAAACAAGTTTAATCTAAGTTGTCATTCATGCAGCCAGTTTTCTATTGCAAATTAAGTATATCAAGCCAAGATTTGATCGCTAACTTACGTTTAGAGAATCACGTAACGGCCGAAAAGCTTCAGAAGGTAGTTCCTCGAAATCTTTTTGTACCTACAAATCAAGAGAAAGAAAAAAAAACATCAATATTAGTTGAATTACCCTAGAGCCTAGAGGCACTCCATCATATCTTTGCAACTATCAACCTAATCATCTTTAATACTCTTGTGGATTCAGAACATAAAACCCTTGCAATATCAAGGCTAACTAGTTGATTTTAAACTCTTTGCAACCGCTGCATGATACTATTACTGATATAGACATGCATACATTGCATAAAGATGAAAATTCTTAGAACGTTTACCTTGCTTCTAAGTGTCTGAGCACAAAATATGAGTGTCTCTTGATTGCTACTGGCGTCATGAAGTAAGTTATCAGCAACCTGCACCCACAATTACAAACCGGTTAATCAATTTGGAATCTTGAGGTATCTCTAAGAACAATGGCGGCAATTCACAAAGAAAAAAATAAAATAAAATTAAGACACTTGTAGACTACCAGCTAAACTAAAACAACGTTTGTTGTTTAAAGAAACTCATATCTGATTCTGTATGTACAATTCATCATTAACATCAGGTTTATTCCTTGACAGTGTAAGCAAATAGGCGTGAATTACTATCAGTCACAAAAAGCAAGTGTCCCCCAAGCAAAAAAAAAGTAAAATTTGTTCCACATTCACTATTATTTCTTCCAATTCTCTTGGAATTAGGTCAAAACCTAGGGTTCGATTAACATAAAACCTAATTACCTTAATAAACCCTGAAACCAGACTAATTGGATTAACAGTAGAGAGAAACAGTACCTGCCAAGCATCGATAGTACGTTGAAAATCTTGAAGCCATCGATCAGCTTGCATACGAACAGAATCATCTGGATGATGATATAAAGCATTCAGGGCTTCTTTTACTGTATTCTGCAACTCCATACTTGACATATTCCTTCTTCTTCTTCTTCAAAATCAAATTCAAAAACCTAACCACCTTAAATCGATAAATAAGTCTTATTATTATGAATAGATAGATTGGAATTTCTAGCCCTAATTTTTATAATTTCAATTTTTCAATTTTTTTTTATGGGGTTTTTGGCGCCCCACTGTAAAGAAGATCTCTGATTAGAGTGAGAAAGACAAGGAAATTTTTTTTTCCTATTTTTTCTGATAATTGAAGAGGGATGTTTGGTGTGTGGTGGGTGTATATAACATGATAGGCTATCCAATTAGCGTTGGTAATACGCCTGTTGAAGTACCGACCGACCTTGGCTGGCTAGATGGTTAAGGTAGGTGGATGGGTTATGAGCCCGTGGTTGAGGCCAGGGTGAGCAACAAGGTATTGAAAGGTATTGAAAGCGTGAAGCGTTTTTCATTTTTAGGAAGCGATGCGTATATCAAAGCGTGAAGCGTCGCTTCATGGTTGATGTTTGAAGCGGATGTTTTGTTATAAATAAATTAGTGGTAACTAGTAATTATAAATTTATTAGGAAGATAATATTTATATAAATTTTATATAAGTCTAATTATTATTAAAACAAAGCGTGTGCACATCAATTCAACCTTCTCCATACGAGTGGGAGGTGGGGTGTTTGATTCCCCTTTAAAACATTCATATTTTTCGTTTAAAAGCTTTAAAATTAGGCAAGAAAGGAGTTGACTAAGTCAAAAATCGCACTTCACATAACCGCTTCGGAGCGAAATGTTGAAATCTGAAGCGAAGCGTATGCTCCAAAGCGTGAAGCGTACGCTTCATGAAAGATGCGCTTCACATGACCGCTTCAGAGCGAAATGCTGAAATTTGAAGCGAAGCGTATGCTTCGAAGCGTGAAGCGTACGCTTTTAAAAATCATGGTGAGCAATTTACCCGTAATCTGCGGATTTAACCGGGACCAACCGTATTTTTGCGGATGGATGCTCGGATCGTTCGCTAATGGGTTGGATGCGGATGAGATTTTTGAAAACCAACGGATTACGGAAGGGGCCCGGATGCAACCTTGAAAATCCGTTGGACATCCATACCCGTTAGATTAAGGACATTTATATAGTTTCTAGAAAATATATAAATAGTTTTGGAATTTTTAAGGTATTTTCTTGGAGTGTTGTCCATGACACTTCTATATTTATATATACATATATAAAATGTGTAAGTTATATAAGAAGTCATCTATATTAGCTTTATTTTTTCATTATAAATTTTAACTAACATAAATCCATTGGATTATCCGAACCCAATCCGCTCATTCGTGCATCCATTGGACGCAAATCCGTTGGATGTTGGATTGGATGTGGATGCCAAATTTGAAATCCGTAGTGAAATGGATTGGATGCGGATGAGGTAAAAACCGGTCCATACCGGCCCATACTCACCCCTAGTTGAGGCTGCCAAAAGGTCCAACCAAGCGGTGTTGGTGGTGCTAAATCTCTTTCTTCACCTTGCGGACATGAGCACCACACTATCAATGTTATAGGGTGTATTGAATCAGGAATTATTCGGATTTACAGGGGTGTATTGAATCAGGAATTATTAATTAAGACTCTCAAATTTTAATAGTATTAAATCAAGATTTATTTGGATTCCTTAAATTTCCAAAGTATCCAACTTTATGGATATTAGATTCCATAAAAAATCGACTACGAGGTATCCAATTTACTACATCAATCTCAAAATCCGAGTATTTAGATTTTTTACGGATTATTAGGGACCCAAAATTATTGTGGATTTCTAGGGATATTACAAGGCAAAAGATATACATTATTTTCTTACATTAATCTCGATCCAAAGCACAAAGCTTTAACGGAAACTAGTGGATTCCCATATTTTGCCCTTTCTTCATTACCTCCGCCACCGGTACCACCGCCACCACCTCTACCAATGTCGCCACCGTTTTCCTTGTGTTTTTATTTGCAATTTCAAACCAAATAATGTTATATTCATTACAGTTGGAACTTGAATGCAATACAAAGAGATACTACAAAAGAGTATCAGCCATTAAGGTACTGCATCACCGCCTTCGGAAAGACCCTCTAGCAGTAAAAAAAAAAAGTTCATCAACATGCATGATATTTCGCAAAAATTATAACATGGGATTGATGGGGCAAGATTTAAAGATTTCAATTCAACACTCATCCTTACTTAAGAGAAATGGCACGTAAAAGTCCAATAGAAATGAGTGAATTTGATTATTTTAAGATTCTTGAAAACATGTTACTTTAATCTAATATATTGGCTTATTCTCCTAATATTCAAGACCAACTCCTTTTTTTTTCCGGAAAAGAGGCGAAAAAACCTCAGGCACTAGATTGATATAACTGATACTCAGAAATTTGAGCATCGTTAGCGGTTACAAGATTAATACAATTCCTGATATAAAGTTGTTGAAGGATTGCTACCAATCCCTCATCTTTCCAGGTGTTTTGTATACCATGTCTGTTACAGAAAGTATCTATATTAGCTGCCTTAACAATATTATATCTAGAAATTAATAAAAAACCAGTTGCTTTGAAGTTTATACGTCTACTTAGTTCAATTTCAAAGTTCTCACTGATATTATATCTATTTTGTCTAGCATTTGCATATCTTCCCATCAACAGCTGAAGAGTCGGTCTTGAATCACTTTGGAAGATTATGTTATATCCACTCCATTCGGATGCCCACTGGAAGGATGCATCTGCTCCTTTCTCTTCTAATTGTTCTCTTGTAAAGCAATCAACATGAGATCCCCTTGCTTCAATTGTTCTACCTGCATAGTCAATCTTAGTCAGTCCTATCCCTGCAGTACTAAAAGGGAAATTCATTGATAGAGCAATTGACATTCTCATACTCATACAAGTAATTTCCATTTCGGGTTCTCTTTCTATGATTCTTAAATTTTTATCCTTCATTGGATTATAATACAACGATTGCATTTCATTATACTCTGGACTGTTCACATAAATCATGTTGTTGATAAATCTTACTATTGTTTTGGCTGTATTTTTACTATTTTGTTGTTTATGTTGGAAAGTAGATTCACATCTAGCTTTCCATATGTGCCAAATGATTACACTACAGAATTCTGGCCATTGTACTACACAGTCTCCTCTATTTTTATCGCAGAACCATGTGTTTAGCCAATCATGAAAATCATTACAATTATCAATTACATAATTCATTTCAAAATTTAAATGCATCCATACTTGTTTAACAAAATTACATTTCAGAAAGAGGTGAGTTAGTGACTCTTCTAGCTTTCAAGACCAACTACATAGATATTATTTGATGAAAGGTTTTTATCAGCATTTAAAATCATAACCTCCCTTTGAAAAAGAAAGTTAATGATCATTGAAGAAAATTCAATCCGAATTGGTCTAAGGATCATGTTGATTGGTTAGAGTATAACGTCGCAAAATAAACATTTTTGTTTGCAATGCTATCTATTCAAATCAGGTGGTGCCGATAACTTTGTTCATGAAGGATTTTTTAGTTAGTAGAAGAAAAAAATGATTACAAAAACACGTTGGATGTTCTAAAATCCTACAAAATATAAGAGGAAAATCTGATGACTTTATAAATCAAGAACAACATATTGAGACAATTATTAGTAAACAATCATATGAAACTCAAAGGAGGTATCAAATTCGTTTGGGTGTTTTGATTCATCCAGTAAAGATTCTCCTATGACTAGGACTAGCATTATGTAGGGATAATGAAGTCGTGGATTCAACCAACAGACGTAACTTTCTTGAGATTTTATGATTCCTAGGTGAAAGTCAGATCCCAAATTGAAGTCAAATCCTATTTTTTTATTGTTCAAAGATATTCCTTAATACTCAAAGTCAGATCCCAAATCGAAATGTTTGAGAATCTTTTTGTTAAGATTTTCGAATATATATGTTTTATTTTTTCAGCAAGTAAAACGTATTTCTGGAAGATATGTTAGTAGTGTATACTTGTATGCTAGCGAATATTGAGTTGCCATCAACGAGGGATTTCGTATATTAGTTGGTTATTAATTGGGATTAAACAAAACTGAAAATTGGTGTTTATTGCATATCTTGAGAATATTTTCGGTTATGAAAATTCCTTATTGTCCAATATACCTTGATCTATAAATAGTGAAGTTTGTTTTTCTTACTAACTTATCCCGACGCATGCACTTTATTTTGTAGTCACTAATATAGCTGACTAATAGCATTACATGTAATACTATCTTGGAGAGGAGAGTAACCTAATTCGGCGAACATCTTACTTACGCTAGTTTAAATACTTTTGTGGGGTCAAGAAGCGTCTAGATAGTACCATGGTGGGAAACTAGAATTCACATTGTTTTTTATTTTTTAGGTTTCACCTATTTGCCACCCCCACTTTTCCTATTAACCACTCTCATGAAAATTTGTAAAGTAATTCTACTTTCAATTCTACTTTTTTCTATTTACCACCTACAAAAGTCAAATTAAATTTGACTATAACTATCATCACTATGGTTTATCTTCTTCTCTATTAATCTATGTTTTCCTATAACCCATTAAAAAAGGATTAATGCTAGGTTAGAATTTTGTTCAATTAGTACAATATTATGTTTAAGTTTATCATTTCTTCAACTCTTATCATTTAATTCGTCAGAAATCAACGATTTAATTGGAAAATAATTTGTAAATCATTATTATGTAAGATTCCAAGTTTGAAAGTTTAGGGCAAAATATTCAAAACTTCAAAGAATCGGACATCCAACAAGATTATGTTAATTTAAATTAATTATAATTAGTAAAATGTTAAGTATTTGGGGGATAAATTAGTGTGTATTTATTTTTATTTGAATTTGTGTGGGTTAGTTGAGAGTAGAAGGAGGGAAATGGTTTTTGAGTGGAATTTTTTTTTGAAAATGGAAGATGATTGTGATGAGAGAATTGCTGCTAAGAGGTTGAAAATTTGAATTTTTTTCTTTGAATCCACCACTGTTGCAGCTGAAAAAGCTTGGTGCCGGCATGGTATTCAACAAAAAAACCATGCCGGCATTTGTTGGAAATTTTCATAAATTGTTTGCCACTATCTGGGGGGGGTTTTGATCTTCAAAACCTATTTTTTCAGATTTTAATCAGTCTACTTCTGGCACAGTTATCTGATTTTCGAGCATGCTGGAACTACTTCCGCCATGGTTTTTGCTTAAATTTCTATGCCGGAACATGATGAAAAGTATCCATAAAATTGATTTTTTTGTGCACTTAACTACCGGCATTGATAGATTTATATCGAGCATGCCAGCATTTAGTTCCGGCATTGAATTTCATCACTTCCGGCATGGTCTTCATCATTTCCGACATGTTCTTCATCACTTCCGGCATGGTCTTCATCCTATATAACCATCTTTGGAACTCACTTCCGCGTGGTCTTCATCCTAAATAACCATGCCGGAACTCACTTCCTCAAGCATGGTCTTCATCCTAAAATTCTATGCCTAGGAACATGATGAAAAGTATCCAGAAAATTGATTTTTTTTTCACTTAACTACCTAAGCATTGATAGATTTATATCGAGCATGCCGACATTTAGTTCCGGCATTGAATTACATCAATTCCGACATGGTCTTCATCACTCCGGCGTGACCTTCATCATTTCTGACATGTTCTTCATCACTTCCGGCATGGTCTTCATCACTACGGTGTGGTCTTCATCACTTAGGCGTGACCTTCATCATTTCCGACATGTTCTTCATCACTTCCAAAGCATGGTCTTCATCACTTTAGGCGTGACCTTTCTAATTTAACTAAAGAGACATTAAGTGGAAAATATTAGGAAGGAAGTAAGTGATCCGTTTTGGTTGCTTGATTAATGTTTTATTCGCTTTTTTTTTTTTTCTAAAAAAATTTCCATGAACTGGTCACCGGCTTCCGAACGACTACAAAGCATTCCGGTCATCCAGATTCGGACGATTACGTTAAGGAACAGGCGGTCGTATCTGGACGACCAGGTACGAACCAACTTTTTTTCCTTCGCCAAGTAACTAAAACCTACATGTGTCATTCAAATTTGGAAGACTACACAACTGATATTCTTCTTTACCCAAATCCAATAGTACATTGTATTAAAGCTAAGAACATATGAGTTAATTGAATTCATTCTTAAATCAAAATCTGTAAACAATAACAAAACATGATTATTATTATTATTCATGTATAATATATGGACTTTAACAAAATTATGAAACCCTTGACTACCCTCATGTTAAAATCCTAAACTAACATCGCAACACTAATTGATATTTATTTTTTTTCTTTTGTAAACTCGTGATGCATTTCTTTCATATGGTTTTGGTGGGAAAGATGGAGTAAAAGAACGGTGGAAGAGATGGAGCAAAAGAAGATACCGATGAGAGATTGATTCATAACTTATGGTTTTTTTAAGATTTAAGTTTCGGGATGGTTCCGTTTTTGGGTGTAAACAAAAAGTCAAAGAAGTGTTATTTAGTGACAAAATATATAGGTGGCAAATAGGAAAAGTGGGGGTGGCAAATAGGTGAAACCATTTTTTATTATTTATTTGATTGACTAACAATTGTTAAACCTTGAGTACACCTAGTTTGATTATTTTTGAGAGCCTTATCTTCTAACATAAGGTCACTTAAACTAGATCAAGGATTGACTGTAGTCCTGATCTATTTTTAGATCTGACGATAGACTTGCGATCATCCATTGTTAACAAACTTTGTTTTGTGGTATCGATCATAAGCAGAGTCAAGTTTATTTGTGCAGATACATTGAAAACATTGACGATTTGAGGACAAGAAGATTCATTATTGGTTTATGTTTTTTCGTGATTTACTTTGTGCACAATGCACATACTTGATCGTCTGACATCCGACTTAGCTTTGTTTATCTTTTGATAGACATCTTACTGCTAGTCATATAGATTGACAAGCTATCATTTGGTGGTCTTCTTCAATATTCAAATTTGCTAGTTTTTAAACCTAGATATGGTTTTGATAATCTGAATCTTGGTTGATCTAATCCAAACAAAGAAGTTTATTAAATTAAACGAAAGAACATTTGTTTGACTCTTTGATTTACTTCTTGATATTGAGAGCAGTTATCGAATATAGATTGGTCCTTTACTATTTCATAATACAATTCAAAGGAGTTGAGTGCAAGAAGTCTTCACGACTGGTGAAACAACTTAAGATAATTAATTTTATCTTAGGAATCACGTGCATTGGCTAGATTGGTTGAATGCGCATGGATACTGAGGAAACTAGGTAACTAGGGGTAGTTTACTTGGTCTCGACTATACAAAATTGGTAGTAGTCTTTGTATAATGGCTTAATTATGAGAGTATTCAAAACTGGACTAGGTTCCTGGGTTTTTCTGCATTTGTGGTTTCCTCAATAACAAATTCTTGTGTTGTGTTATTTACTTTACTTTACTTCCGCCTTGTATTTATAATTAAAGTAAATACACTTATACGTTAATCCAGACACTAAGAGTTTGATCCGTATAGTTAGGTTCGGTTTCAAATTTATATTTTATACCAATTGTGTACCTTATGGTTGTTATTATAGCAATACTCGGTTGAACCCACAATTTTTGTTATCTCAAGTTTGTTGTCAATGTTAAATGATCAAAACTATTTCTTGATTTCTAGTCCACTAAGTCATGTCTCGGACTAGATAGAATTTTAGGTGAATATCAGAGATCACCCTTGAAGATTGAAGATCGATGAAGACGTTTAGAAAACTTCTGTATCAGGTATGTGAAGACTGGACCATCCTATTTTAATCACTATCTCACAATTCTATCTATTGAGACTATGTCGTATGACTTCTAGTAGATTTACAAAGAAAAAGTTTTGATTCAAGCTTGTCTTGTGAAAATCTCGAAATATGATTCTAAGTAAAGATGTTCAACAGTCCTTAATAACAATATTAGTTTTATGAATTAATTAGTGGATCAATTAAAAATTTCTCATGCAAATGATTTTATCACTTGGAAATATTTCAAACAAGATCATATATAATAATTACTAAAAGATTTTTTTTTGTAATAATCTAACTGTCAAAAGATAGCATCTTATTGTAGTTGAAAAACGAGTAAAGAAAAATAACATTAGTTATTGGTTAATCAAATTTACATTCTCATCTTCCCTTTTGAAAATGATATTCAAATTTTGAATTCCACCATTAGATATTCTCTTTGGTTAAAAACCGTAAGACAAAGACAGTAAAATATATATTTTAGCAATTTACATAACTACTACACAATAATTATAAGTATTCAAATGTTTCAATTAGTCCACCAAAATCTCTAGTCTTACCATGATCTCTGAGATAAGAAACAATTCTTATTAACTGATTATCGTTAGAAATTCCAACTCCTCTACATTAAGAAATTGTATGATGTTTTGTATCATAAATTGCAAATTCATATAAACTTGTAATGAAAGGTGATCGACTTCCTTGCATAAATCTACCCTACGCGTCTCACTATTACAATCATTAGTAATTTGAGGATTTGGCAGTGTGAGAACGAGAAAGAAAGGAAGAAAAATAATGAGGAAAAAATGGATGAAAATGATGTGTGAGGAATAGTAGAGAATTTATAGGAATTAAAGCAAGATAGGTTCCAAATCGTAAATTTTCTTTAGCACATCCAAGCTCCAACTTATAATTGTAAAATTTTAAAATAAAAAGTGAATACACAATCCTATTCGCCAATTGCCGACCTTTACTGGGATTTTTTTTTCATCTGTTAATATCTAACCACTTTTTATTTATTTATGTCTTACATGTGTTTACAGTTACATTGTAAATTCAATTCTAAATTGTTAATATTACAAAAGAGAAAGAAATAAAAATGTAAAGATGTTATCCAACAAAATAACAATTCTAAAGTAATTTATATTTTTGTAATAACTAGAATGTCAAGGTAATATTTTATTAAAGTTGAAATAAAAGAAGAAGAAAAATTACCATGAAAATCTATGGATCACTTTTATAAACGAAAACGTATGATAATTTTATATTATTTTGTTTTATTTATTTTAATTTGAACAACTATTATAAGTCAGTGAGGGAAAAAGAAGTATTTATAAAATAAATTAGTTAAAGATAGTGAAACTCAAGAAAATTTATACATGTACTTCTTGACAAGGGGTTAAGTAGTAAAGTATTTGTTGATTATTATAACAAAATACTTATTTGAGTTTTTTTTTTTTTAATAGTCTACATAAAAAGTGATGAACACCGCTTTTAATACAGTTGTATATTTCATGAACACCGCTTCTAATAATTCTTATTGGGTTACCATGCCAATTTGCAGGGGATGATCGAAATTTCGAAGGACATCTTTTATGAACTATTTAATTCCAACAAATTATTTATGACATATATTACTTACCATGTTAATTCGTAAACCAATTTATATGCCGAGACTTTTCTTCCAAAATTATTATGTCTACTAATTCCACCTGACTTGATTGTGTAGGCTTCTAACTAAGTCATCTTACTACTCAATTCATACATAGATAACTCATATGAAACTGATAATATACACAATCAGATATCATTTTCTAATATGCAATAGGATTACAAAATAAGAAATCAGTGGAAAGATCCGTTGAAACGAAAAAATATTTGAGATTAAATTTTGTAAACTCAAAAACGATGAAATGCATTAATTCTTATAATCAATTTAATTTAAAGCTTATATCAATGTAAAGTATTAAAAAACTTACATCAGTGGACTGATATTTGTTCATTTTGTGTGTGTGTTATTCTTCTTGATATGAAATATTGTACTATGTTTGATTTGTTTATGTTGTAAATATATGTATGATGTTGTGGTTAAGTTACATTGACGGATTAGTTGCTATGTTTTTTCTAGATTTTATTTTTTTGATATCTACTTTACTCCACAAAATAGGATGCTTAGTTACCATTTCACTGCAATGATCTATTATAACGCCTCTGATTTAGTTAATGAATCATTCAGTTTGTTGGTTTTTCAAAGTGTTTGTGTATTACTTCACCATGTACAATTGTTGGCTGCTCTCATATACTGTTAGTATTCCTTTTTGATTTATTATATAGGAATATTTAGTCCCTATTTTGTTGTTATTTCAGTTGTCATAACATGTTTTGAATTGATTGTGTTGCTTAGGTATTAAAGTCAGGCCTCGAGATAACCAAAAGGCTCCAACTAATATAGACTAGATGAGATCGTGTATGTTTCACAGGTTGCATTATATAATTGGGCAGGATATGGTTCTTTGCTTTATTTTGCTTTGGTTTCAATAAATTTCTCTAATATTTATGTAATTAATGATTTGGGTATGTCTCAGTGAGGTGAATATAGGAATGGATGAGTTAGTGATGATGTACATAAATGTCTATAATTTTGGTTTAAGAAGGGTATCGAACTATCCCACAACTCGGAGAATATAAGCATCCATTTATCTGGATATTTGACTACCTTGCCATAAGTAAAAAAAAAAAAAAAAATCTTTTCCTCAGATTCCGATGAAGATGAAGATGAGTTATTTTTATATCACAAGCCCAATTTTTTTATAATTAATTATTTATGTGCATGTCCAAATGTTTTTTATCTTCTTGTGATTTTCCTTACGATGGTTTAGACAATTATGAAATCGTGTTCCAATCTGACTATCTATTTACCTTCTAATGTATTATTGATGTACATGCGCCAATGTGTTTCATCTTCTTGGGATTCCTGTTTGTTCAATTGAATAGCTTGTCTCTCCAGGAGGCCACTCTATTAAAAGAATCCAGAATGACATGCACGGGATGAATCAAACCATGAATAACTTTATTAGTAGAGCATCTTCTGAGCCGGATCCGGCTACAATGGGAATGGGGCACATACATAAAGTATGCGTCCCCACTTCCCCGTCCAACACGTCATCCCCGGATGAAATCCCATATATGCAAAACTGTTTTGAAAATCAAAGTTTAACTACTTCTTTCACAAATAATGTGGTACCCTTAATCATTTAATTTAAGCAAGTTAGATTTTGTCTTCCCAGCTACTTCCTTCCATTTCTCTTATTGTCATAAATATCTCTTTCTGTGTATTTTAAAAAGATAAATCAAGGTTTGGGTAAATTATTCTTCCAACTTTTCTTTAATGTGTTTTCATTTTGATCATTTTAACTCGATCTTTGAAGAAGTATAATTTTTTATTTTTTGCTTAGATATGATCTCTCTCATTAGATTAATGGGATTTGAGCGGATAAGTTCTATTCAAATCTGTGATAGACCCAATTTGATTAAAAAAAAAATTATAAACAATATAAGACGATCATGCCTTTAGTTGGGCTAATCTTTTCCAAAGATGTGTATAATATATTATTCATCAACTGGAAAAATTGTTATCATACACATCGTGTTAAAACATGTCGAAAACAACATAAACAAAAGTTGTAACCGAGAAATAAAAAAAGGAAACAAAATTAATTGTGTTAGAGCACTACTCGGTCGAACTCGCAAGTTTTGCTATCTCAAGCTTGTTTGTTGATATGTGTCTAAAACACCTTGATATTTATCTATTGTTTATGCTTTCTTTGCGAAGTTTTCTTGTAAATTATGTATTTTATGTTTAATTTTGAGTTTTAGGTACTTTGGAGCAAAAGAAGAAGAAACGTCGCTTAAAAGAGCTAAAGTGTCATTTCATGTGCAACTACTGTTGGAGACGAATTATTTCTCATTATTTTCTTTTATTTCTTCATCTCTATCTGAAAAGCATGTCGGCTTTAGTGATGCGAGTTATGTCTGAAAAGCATGGCAGCATTAATGATGAAAATAAATTGAAGAAAAGAAGTGGATCTGAGAGGTAAGTGACGGCTGCTGGTGGAAGAGTTCGAAAAGTGGTGTTTGAACCTCCGGAGAAAAGTACTAAAGGCATCCGAAGGAGTTGAAAAAGGCACCCGGAGGAGTTTTTTCTATTCACATCCCAAAATTAATCCTTATACCCCATAAATTGTTATTTGCACCCCAAAGATTGCTAAATACACCCCAAATGCTAAAGGAACCCCTGACTGGATATGGGGCAGTCATCTTCAACAATTTGAATTCGAATTTTGGCGGGAAACTTTAGGGCAGAATTAGGGTTTGATAATTTAAGGGGTTTTACTGAGACTAAATTTCTGGAAATCGTTGGGTACGTTCTATTACGCCAAACAGAGACGGTAATGGTCTTCATATCGACCAAAATTGGCTAGATAATCGGAATGTCACTAAAATAGAGTTCTCAGTTTTGGCGGGAAAAATTCATTCAACTGGCAGAATTTAGAGTTCGAATTTTGGGGAAGATTTATAGAGATTTAATCGCTGGAATATGTTGGATTGGACTCTAATTAACTAAACAGGCTTGGTATAATTGATAGAATCTGTGAAGTTGGGTTGTATCTTCAAGTTTTATCAAGACAGAGGCGGGAAGAATCAGTTCATCTGCGAACCTTCCTGATTTGGATTTGGACGAGATCTTTTCATGGATTTTCATTGGACCAAGTTAGTTTGGGCCTGTCTTATCGAAACAGAGTGGCTAAGGGTTTTGGAATCAGAAAATAAGAAAGTTCGAGGAAACAGGGAGGTGGAAACATTATCGGGTTTTACCAGGAAATTTTGGTTGAATAAAATGCAATTATGAAGAAATAAGGGATATATATCCTCTGTTTGATTCTATGGAAGGTTAGGGAATATATTCGACAACTCAGGGACGCGAAAAGAGGAAAGAAAAGAGAATTATTCTCGTGACTTAGCCGTGAAGAAGAAGAAAGATATTTTGAAGATTTCCGAGAGATTTAAGGAGTTGTGCCGTTGTGGTGTATATAAGGTGTTGGTCAGAGTACCAGAAGGGATACGAAGACTTTGGGGAAGAAAGTATAGGCTTAGAATCGTAAAAATTGAGTGTTTCAGAAAGTCACCTGCTGTTGTAAAACTCAAGAACACAAAGAACATTGAACTGCTACATACAGTCGCATAGGGCTATCGTTCATCAACGGCAGTACCTAAATATCGTATATTGTTTTGTAGCGAAAGACCTTTACCATCAGAAGCAGCTGAGCAGTTTTCGCTGTCGAATACCTGTAGCGACTGAAAATCGTTGTAAGCAAACTTCATTATTTTTAATACAATGATTAATCAAGTTTTCTCCACTTTTCGATTCATGAGTACCTAAATTTCTTTCATAGGGTTTTGGAAGAAGCTATTTTTGATGTGTAATTCTTAGTAATTATTTTCTTTGACATAAATACTCCAATATTGTGCTTTTTAATTATTAAAAATTTTCTCTTCTTTATATGCTTCTGTTTGAGGGTAAAAACGGTTTCTGCTGATTTCGGTAATTTCGCGTGAGTGGTCGAGAAACTGAGTCTAAACCCTAAACAATGTACTGCAAGGAGTACTTTGTGAGTTTTCGATGCACATGTACGGCTTCATGTTGAGAAATCCCCGCGGCTCGTAAAAGTTCGACACTGATGATGTTGAAATCAGAAATAACCAGGCTGAGGGGAGTGGAAGCGTCTCATACTGGTAGTCCCCATGTGTAGCCTACTTTCATCGCATCGCCTTGAATCCATGTCCACGGGATTTGATACAAGCTTATTATACTCTTCTAGATGTGACGCTGGGATGCACATGGACGAAATATTCTGGATAGCAAAGAGGAAGGAATGAGAGAGTTATGTTGTTTATCGTGGCTCCCTCTGTTTCTTCAAGAAAATATTTCAACCGCGTCTTTGGAGTTATCTCATGAGTCTTTGATGGTCGTCGGGATGGACTGCGATGAGCAGTCCCTAGTCGCATTTTTCTTTAGTTTCTGAAGTTATTTTCCTCTGAGCAGGCTTGGGATCCGCCGCGGCCTCGTAAAGTGTTGAAGGCGTATTCTAGACAGAGAGGTGATGATATTCTTGCGCTACACCCTTGAATAGTAGATGACCTTGTTGTGGTTATGGCCTTTTGGTTGACTGTGTCTTCTGAGCTTTGACAGTGAAAGGATTCCGTGTAGATCCTCAGTCCCCAAGTATGGTTTACATGTTTCCATCTTGTATGGTCAGTGGGTTGACCATGATAAAGACATCACCATCATGCGTTCGTACTGGTGATTTTGTTACATCTTCCACGTGAAACTAAAATATGGAGGAGTACGGGTTACCTTTGTAGTGATTGCTGCTGCGGTGAAGCTCTGGCTGGTATCAAAAAATGAGTGACAACAGTTCTTGGTAGCAGATGTAATCAAAAGAGACTACATTGTCGTGGGAACAAAGTAGGTTGGCCAGAATTGTATGGGCATCCATGGAAGTAAAAGGATTGGCTGGATGCGTAAGCGAGAAAACTGTCCATGGTCACGAGTTTTGGCAGGATGGATCAAAAGGTGGCCATGACTACGAAGATTGGCTGGCTGCGATCATGATCCTTGACGTTGGGAGTGTGGTGGCACGACCCTTTGCAGGAAGGAGTAGTGTTGAAGCGGCTTCGTCTCTTGGAGAGGACGTTGAAACTTAATGAGCCAAATGCTGCTTCGGATCCTGGAGCAGCCTATGGAGATAACGCTGAAGCGGAGCGGCTGCTGGAGCGAACGTTGAAGCGGAGCGGCTGCTGAAGCGAACGTTGAAGCAGATCCACTTCTGGAGAGAACGTCGAAATGGCGCCTTGAAACTCTCAGAGCCTTGACGGTTACAATGTTGAATCCAGAGACTGCGTCACTCAGCATTCTGTCAAACTCGACATCCCTCAAGTGAACAGTGGTTAGGAGTCCCCAGTTTCATCTATCGATCGTGCTTTCCAGGAGAGGTTGGGGTTTGGGAACGGCTTCCCTGGCTGGAAACAGCTGCTTTCCTGATGCAGTGCGGTTGAGGGATGCAAATATGTCTTGACGCTACGCCTTGGAGAAATATAGAATCTCACATAACTGTTTCATCATACACTGCACGATTTTGTGGGCGAAGTCCCCAGAAATCATTCATCTCCTAACGGGAAGAGGGTCTATGCGAATTCAGGAGGGTTGTTGATTTCCTTTGCCTCGATTTTGGAGAAGTCGTTCCCGATCTTTACGTGTGATGAAATTGATTGTTGATTCCCTTCTACTGGACGTTCAAGAGCAACGCGAGCCCCTTCATCTATAAACGCAAGTGCCTCGGATGTTAAAAGTATTCCTTGTCAGCTCCCTCTTGGGTTGACGTGACTCTTATGTTGGCCGCTCCGTCATTGTCTTGAGGAAATAGATATCTCTTTCCGAGTTATAAACACGTCTGTCCGAGCCTTGCGAGAACCTTTTGTCTTTCCATCAAATCAATAGTGGTAAAAGGAGGTCGGATCCTTCCGGCTCTTCCAGTATCTTGCCCTAATGGTGGAGTAGCAAAGATCTCCGGTGACGATTGTTTGTCATATTTGAAGAAATATTGGGGTGGCGGAAGCGGCTATGGTTCTGGTGATCGTAGGTGTAACACCTGGAGGAGGGCTTTTGGTGTTTTCAGGATTGGCAGGTTGCGTAGAAGCATTAGAGGCGGCAGCGGATCTGGCCCTGGTGACCGATGGTGTAACACCTGAAGGAGTGCTTTCAGTGATGTTGGGCTCAATAGGTGGCATAGTGATGCCGCTGGAAGGAGCGTGGAAGGAGCTATGTTAACTCGTGGCTCGGGACAGAGTTCCACCATGTTGAAGTTGGGATTGAAAGATGAGATTGAAAGCTGGAAATTGATATTGGAACCGAAAGATCAATCCTCCCGCTGTGGTCACCAATTATTTGAGGGTGAAAATAGTTTATGCTGATTTCGGTAATTTCGCGTGAGTGGGTGAGAAACTGAGTCTAAACCCTAAACAATGTACTGCAAGGGAGTACTTTAGATTCGAGAGATCAATCTGTACAAATCTGGCCTAAACCAAGAAATGGTTGTTCCATACTTGCTTCGGTCACAAAGTGAAGGAGAAGGGTTGGTTTTATGGAGGGAAGCGAAGAAAGTGTTGAGACCAGAATAGTTGATTCTGGAAGAGTAGTTGTTTGACTTGTATCGGAAAGTGAAAGATAACAGATGGGAAAGCTAGCAAGTGAATTCTGAGTGTTGTATGTTCCTGTCCAAAACTTGTTCTTTGGTGGAAATATGTAAGTCCTATTTATACAAGTCGTAACAAAACGTACTCTGGTCTCGTAAGAAATGAAACGGCTGAGTAAAGTGGAAGGAGGTGGTAATGGGTAACGCCTGGAATTGATGTTCCATAATGAAAGAAACGTTTCACCATTACTCCTTGTATTTACTAACCGACTCATTCTTATGACACTTTCTTGTAACGGGCTTAGTGTACGCCGCATGCTGTAAACCGCCAAACCAATACCCTAATGAGCATCCCCCATTTTATGGCATGTGTTGATGTCTCGAGTGTTTTCGTGGAAAACGTGTAGCATGTTGTTGTTGTGTGGTATGGTGGCATGCCAGTGGCCATGGCGACGTGCTAGTAGTTGTGGCATGGTGGCATGCCAGTAGCTGTGGCATAGCGACGCGCTAGTAGATGTGGCATGGTGGCATGTGTAGGCGCGGCCAATATTAGGGTTTTGGTAAAAACCGTGATGTTTGGCATTGGGCCGCAGGTTGCCATGCTTTTAGTGGTGAACTTGGACGGCTGAGACATGCATCTCAGATGGAAAGGTGGCTATTGATCGTTGCAACCCTTCGTTTGGCAGCCTGCGGTATGGTTTTAGGGTCGGCATGGCTTTGGCATGTGTAGGCGTGGCCAAAATTAGGGTTTTGGTAATAACCGTGATGTTTGGCTTTGGGCCGCAAGTTTCCATGCGTTTGGTGGCGAACTTGGACGGTCGAGATCTGCATATCAGAGGGAAGGATAGCCGTTGATTATTTCAACTCTCCGTTTTAGCAGCCGGCGTTGAGCATGGCTTTGCCATTGAGTAGGCGCGGCCAAAATTAGGGTTTAGGTGCAAAACGTGATGTTTTGGCTTTGGGCCGCAAGTTGCCATGCGTTAGGTGGCGAACTTGGATGGTCGAGATCTGCATCTCAAAGAGAAGGGTAGCCGTCGATTATTGCAACCCTTCGTTGTAGCAGCCAGCATTGAGCATGGCTTGGTCATAGAGTAGGCGCGTCCAAAGTTAGGGTTTAGGCGCAAACCGTGATGTTTGGCTTTGGGCCGCAAGTTGCCATGCGTCAGGTGGCGAACTTGTGTGATCGAGATCTGCATCTCAAAGAGAAGGGTAGCCGTCGATTATTGTAACCCTTCATTTGTAGCAGCCAGCGTTGAGCATGGCTTGGTCATAGAGTAGGCACGACCAAAGTTAGGGTTTAGGCGCAAACCGTGATGTTTGGCTTTGGGCCGCAAGTTGCCATGCGTCAGGTAGCGAACTTGTGTGGTCGAGATCTGCATCTCAAATAGAAGGGTAGTCGTTGATTATTGCAACCCTTCGTTTGTAGCAGTCAGCGTTGAGCATGGCTTGGTCATAGAGTAGGCGCGGCCAAAATTAGGGTTTAGGCGCAAACCGTGATGTTTGGATTTGGGCCGCAAGTTGCCATGCGTCAGGTGGCGAACTTGTGTGGTTGATATCTGCATCTCAAAGAGAAGGGTAACCGTTGATTATTGCAACCCTTCGTTTGTTAGCTGGCGGCATGAAAGTATGGCCGGCAAGCTAGGATTTTGGTGTAGTTAGGTGCGGCCAAAAGCTGAGGTCTTGGCGTAGTTTGGGCGCGACCACAATTAAGGCTTGGCGTTGGGCCACAAGTTGCCACGCATTAGTTGGTGACCTTGGACGGTTAAGATCTGCATCTTAGATGGAAAGGTGGCCGTTGATCGTTGCAACCCTTCGTTTTGACAGCCAATGACGTGAATGAAAGGTTGGCATGGTATAGGCGCGGCCAAAACTAGGGTTTAGTGCAAACCGTGGTGTTTGGCTTTGGGCCGCAAGTTGCCATGCGTTAGGTGGCGAACTTGGATGGTCGAGATCTGCATCTCAAAGAGAAGGGTAGCCGTTGATTATTGCAACCCTTTATTTTTGCGTAGAGAAGTGGCTAGCATGGTTTGTTAATCATTGCTGCCAAGTTCTAAGGGTGTTCTCTTGTATGCTACAATGAGGAACGCTAACGATAGTTGTATCCTGGAGGCGTCTCGTTGATGGGGCTATAGCATCTCTCTACGGGAGAAGTAGCCGGCGAATATTGTCTTTAGGACAACGTATATCATACGTGCCTCTATTATTCTGCGATAATTTGTTGCTGCATCCGAAATCAACCATTGGTTCGAGCTAAGTATTTTTCACAGTATTTTTTCAATTGTTGTCAACATCTCCAACAATTATGTCTGTATTTCAATGGAATTATGGGGTAAGAAATGAAGGAATGGTGCAACTCTCTGTGCAAGAGACAAGCTCGGCGACCACGTGTATACCATGCCCTCTTCTAGATGCACGTGGTGGAGTGAGGAGACCGAGGAGATGAGATCCTCTTTGTTATCCTTATGCAGCTTAGCTAGCTATTTTTGTAACACCACAAGCTAGGCAGCTTAGCGAATTAGGCTGATAGGCTGAAAAAAGTCCGAAAAAAAAGGGTCGAAAAGAAAGTATAGGTTATTTAGTTTTTCTCTACTTCGAATTACCACATCAATCTTTATGCGACTTACACATGTTTCATGCATATTTTTACAATATGTAAACGAAAATGGGACTTTCAAATACACAAAAGTGTAATGACATTGACACATATCACAAAATATCAAGAATGCCCTTTCGATCACTGCTGCAACAGTTATCTAGTAGTTGTACGTGGGAACATGGAACCGAGTAAAAACAACAACAATGATTAAATCTCCCTAATCAAACCCTAAAACCAACTTTGTCTTCGTTTCTACTTCACCTTTTTCTTGTCTCTCTGCAACTCCAAGAATAGAGAAGAAAAAATTAAACTCCTCGTCACTTCGATAATCATGCATCACTATAAATGTTATTTTCCTCGTCCACCTAATCCAAGGATTATTAATTCCATTTTAATTCCAACCTCTGGTTCTTATACATATAACTTAGATCTTTAATTTCAGTACAGGAAGAAGAACAGGATGAAATGCGAAAAGGTAGGTTTTATAGGAAATTATTACGCCAATTTTTTCTTCCTTTTGTGTGAATATGAATGTTTATTGTTTTTTATTGTTAATTCATTAATGAGGGTTTGTGAAATCGGGGTGGGTCTTAATTAGATTTTGATTTTGATGGTGGTGGTTGTGGTGAGTGTTGATGGTTGTAGTGGATGTTAGTGGTGGTTAATGGTGTTGTTTCTAAAGTTTTTGATTTTTTTTGAAGCTTCTATGTTGATTGAAATTAAATACAGTTCTATTTCAATTGAATGATTTATGCTATGAATCAATGATTTGGGGAATCTAATTTTCATGCCTTGCTTGCGACGCTGGAGCTGGTGGTATGAGATGAAGAAGCTTTGCAGCTACCTTCATGGTAGAGAGGTTGTAGGAGTGATTTACATTTATTTTATACTGTATTTTTTTCCTGTAACGGTGAGTTAACGCTTTTAACAAAATAACATTTATTAATAATTCTAATTATTTAGTTAACAACTTGTTAAGTCAACAATTTGACTTGACAGTCAACGACGAGTCCAGGTACCAACCCTTAATATTTGAAATGTTGGGTATCAAAGTAATGTATCGGACATTTGCCAGGTTCCAAACATTTAAAAGCCCATATGTTTAGCATTTCTATGACTCTCTTAAACACTTCTAAGACTCCATTGATCTCTTGAACACTTCTAAGTGTTTTTATGAACATAATATTGCTTATTGTTCACATGACATATTTTTCGAAACTGAACAAGTCATTATACACGGTTCAAGAACCAGACCACTATGTATATTTTTTTATTGTATTTTCAAGATCTAAAGTATTTTCTTAATTCCCAAGTTATCTTAGATTGAATTTTAAGCAACCCTCGGTCTTGAAAATCCATAAATAGAGATGCTCTTTCAACTTGGAAATTCAATCCTGACACTTTGTGTCCTAGTTGATCTAAAGTCGTTGTAGTTGCAGGATTTCCTACAACACACCCCCTATAATATTTTGTAGATCTAAATCTTATTAATCACCTAAATTTCAAATATAAGTGCTAGAAATATAAATTGACACAAGGATTTTTTACATGGTTCGATCAATGTGATCTACATCCATGGTTCTTCACTATGATTGTTGAGGTTACATAAGAATTACATTTACAATCTCCATTAATGGATATTTTGTAGAGCTCTAGATCTAGTTTTAGGGGAAGAAGATGATAAAGAGAATAAAGTTTTTCTCTCTTTAAAAATATCTCTCTCTCTCTTACCAAAATTATCCTCCTCTTTCTCTCTCCTGCTCTCCTCTTTATATAGGTGTTTACATAGTGGGTGACAGCTATGTTGTCCCTTATTTTCGGATCTAGCTTACGGCAATATCGCAAGATCTTTAATGTTAATCTTCGCAAACACTCTAAACTTCGCAGGATCGTCACGCATTTCTCTTGTTTCTGCCATCGTCATCTGTTACGTCGTTCTTCAAATCAACCTGCGACACTCGCAATGTGTTGTAGATGAACACTTCGCAAATATGTCCTTCTGGCGATATTCTGATCCTACATCTTGCCTCTTTTTTTCTTGAATATTGCTTGAAGAGCGATCTTTAAGAAAAAATCCGTTGTTGTAGTAGTCTTTGATTTTTGTTGATGAAGGAACGAGCGGAAGAATACTGGACTTGAAAAGTACGTACTTGCCTCTATTCTTTTGCGAAGTTCCGAAGCTTTGCGAAGTAAATAAGAAGTATCAACCCTTGAAGTATGCGAAGTATGAAGTATCCTTGAAGAAGTATAAGAAGTACTTAATCCTCGAAATATATAAGAAGTATGAAATGTCATTGAAGTATAAGAAATATTGCCTCTGTTCTTGTGAAGTTATTATTCCATTTTTGGTGAGGATTCTTGCTATTCACTAGTGAACATCCACTTTGGAAATGATTCTTGCCGAGAAGATGAAGAACATAAAATGTTTTCTTGGTTATCCATAATTGCCTCTGTTCTTTATCTATGAGGGTAGAATCCTTGAGAAAGTGTTGATTGAGCGAATTGTTTTTGCATTCTTATCTTGCCTCTGTCTCATGTTTTGTGTTCATGCGATAGTATAATCTCTTCAGGATGCTTATCTTATCTTGTGAAATAATCACATTCTACGAAATTCTGAATATCTCTGTGAAGTTTTGAATAATTCTGCGAAATTCTAAATAATTTTGCGAAATTCTCATAACTCTGCGAGATTTTGTAAAATACTTGTTCGAATATAATGCTTATGTAATGATTATGTTATGAAATGTGTATGCGATGTATATGCCATGAAATGCTTATGCGATGTATATGCCATGAAATGCTTATGCGATGCTTTCATGATGCGAGTATGATGCTTGTATGATGAGAATGCTTATCTACTGCAATGTATAGCTAATGTTTGTGTTACTTAGCTCATTTTTCCGCTTTAAAATTGATGTAGCTTTAAATCGCTTCCCTTCTTCATTTCTCTGATTTTGTCTCTGGTATATGCATTCCTCTTTGCGTATTTATTGTTCCTCGCAAGTTCTTACTTGTACTATATCTTTTCTTATTCCTGCACTATTAGTATCGCATAATAATATGATCACAATATCAAGTGTGCGGCATTTGCATTGCCTCAGTCTCATTATCATGTACATGTTCGCAAGTTTATCATTTAATCATTCTCTCAAGCTCGCAAGCTTATCATGTAATATTTTTTTTCGATGAAAGATCTCTGTTATGTACATTCAAACTATTTATGTTGAATTTTGTCATTACGACAAGATCGCAGGACGTCTTTACATTTTCATGTAATGACCCACTGATCTTGCCTTATTATTTCTCTTGTGTGGTCTTATTTTGCCTTCCTAGTTAAAGGTCTTATTTTGCCACCCCTCGTTATTGCGACAAAATCGCAGGAAGTCTATACACTTTTCATGTAAAGACCCCTTGATCTTGCCTTATCATTTTCTTAGTATTATTGCCTCTGCAGGATGTTTTCATTGCGATAATATGACAGGCCTAAAAATTCTTGCGAATTTTCAGCCCCACGACATTGCCGTCTTGCGACGAAATCGCAGGACGTCTTTACACTTTCATGTAAAGACCCATTGATCTCGTCTTATCCTCGCGTTAGTATTATTGCCTCTTCAGGATCATCGCACAAATATGACAAGCCTAAATTTTCTTCCGAAAATAAAGCCTCATGACATTTGTGTCTTAAGACACTTATCAGCTCCCTAATGGAGGGTGCCGCCCTTATCATCTCCCTGGTTGCCCCTTCAAGGAGGCGTACATCGGCCATACAAGACTAGCTCCTCCCATCCGGTCTTAACAACAACCGGTTGTTTTCGCAGACCTCTTATCCCTTATACCTATAGGGCTTATGGTTACGAGACCGCACCCTAAGTGGAGTTTTCTTCGGGCCGAGGAAAAGATGTGCCAAGACTTGCCAAGAATGGCCGAGACACTTCAACTGCCCAGGCACTCTTGGCTCAACCGTGTACCTTGGCGCCTTGAGCATACATTGACTCCTTGGAAGAGACCCTCGGGCGTCCAACCGGTATAACCTTATATATATAGTTGGAAATCCAAGGTATCTCTCCGGATAGGCTTTCATGGGCCCCAAATCTCCATGACTCGGGTTCCGGGAGCGGTGTAACCTTTTCCCCGAGCCATGTCAAGAGATTCCCCCTTATATGACGCACTTTAGGTCTTACATTTGCCTCTTACGAAATACCATTCGCGAACTAGGGTGTACGCCATAAAGGTTCGTCCCATTCACTCACTCATTCATTTTTGTCAATTCGTTCAATCATTCATTTTTGATTATCTCTTCTCATTATCTTTGCGAAATTATCGCATTTCCATTATCTCTGCGAAATTATCGCATGTCTTCATTTTTCATTCATCCTTTCATTCATTCCTTCATTTCTGTCATTTTCTTCACTCATTCTTTCATTTCTGTCATTTCTTTCATTCATTCTCATAATATCATATCATTTGAAGTAAAGTAAATATTCAAGAGAAATATATAAATTAACTCATGGATTTTTCTCGAATCTTTGAAATCTTTAAGATCTTTGTAATTTAGAAATCTTTGAAATCTTTGTAATTCTTTATAATTTTGAAATCTTTGAAATCTTGAAATCTTTGTAATTTTGAATATTTTTTTTTTTTTTAAATCAAATCAAAAATTTTTCATTTTCTGTAAAAGTAAAATGTTCAAAGAAAGTGGTACTTAGCTTTTATGTGATTCGTTGTTGTTGTTGTCTCTTGCGAAGCTAGCATCATTGAAATGTATAAACACATCGCACAAAATATAATTATCTCGCAGCAAAAAGAAGTGTGAGAAATGAGATTTGAACCCTTGACCTGCCTCTTGCATATTCTCGCACCATACCAACTGTTCTAACCCTCTCTTGCGAATTTAATTTGCGAGATAGTTATCAACTTTCTTCTTTGCGAAATTTCGCATAACAAAAATAAATGTGCGAGAAGCAAGAATTGATCTTGCGACCTTCTGCTTGTGTTCATGCCTCCTGACCAACTGTGCTAGCCCTGCCTCTGCGAAGTGTTTCTGCGAAATAATCAACTACTTTCTTCTTGCGAAATACTCTTGCGAAAAATCCATGCGAAAAATACACATTCGTTGAGATTTGAACTCGCGACCATGAACTCATTAATTTCGCAGGTGACCAACTGTGCTGCCACTTGCTTGCGAAATAATGAAACAACCTTGCGAAATTATCCATTTTTTTCTGTTTGTGAAGCAAAAAAATTCTTTGCGAGGAGGGAGATTCGAACTCGAGTCCTCTGGTTTGCATACTTCTTCCTGACCATCTGGGCTGCTTGTTGTTTGCGAAGATAAATAACAAGAGCCACCTCTTATTATTTTCTCCTCTCTAGGCTGTAAAAAAATGTGAAAAAAATATGATTGCGGCGAGGTTCGATCTTGCAACATCAAGCTTCTTCTTTTCGCTGGTGACCATCTGTGCGAACAACTATTTGTGTCGGTGTGGTAAGCTTCGCAGAACTTATTCTTATTTAATCCTCTTCGTAAAAAAGAAGAAAAATATGTTCGCAGGCAAATTCGAACTTGCGACCACAAACACACATGTTGTTCTCTGGACCAACTGTTCAAGAACTTCTCTGCGAAATTAACTCATAACTTTTTTCCTTATTCTCTTATTCGCCATTGAAGATGATAATAAAATGAAAAATATGTGTCTCCGCGAATTCGAACCCGTGACCTCTTGCTTATTCGCTCCAACTCAAACCATCTGTGCGAATTTCTGTTTGTGATAGAAATCACGGCGTTTTGCTCTTATCCTTATCTTCGTTCTTCCTTTATTTCTTTCACATTTGCCTTCTTCTCCTGAACATGAAAAATTTTCCATTGAAACTTTAGTTTTCTTCCCCAAAGTTCACCACAACAATTAATTTTTTTCTCTTCTTCTTTTCATGTCTTTAAATTGTTGATGATGTTTACTCCCTGAAAGTGTAACTTCTTCCATAAAATTTCCATTTTTGAACCTAAACTTTATAGATCTAAATAAAAAGTATGAACAATAACTAATTTTCATGGAAATTTCTTGATCCAACAAGTTACAGGAAGGACAAAATCCATTACTCTCCCCCTGTTTCTAGCACCAAAAATGTAGTTGCAGGATTTCCTACAACACACCCCCTATAATATTTTGTAGATCTAAATCTTATTAATCACCTAAATTTCAAATATAAGTGCTAGAAATATAAATTGACACAAGGATTTTTTACATGGTTCGATCAATGTGATCTACATCCATGGTTCTTCACTATGATTGTTGAGGTTACATAAGAATTACATTTACAGTCTCCATTAATGGATATTTTGTAGAGCTCTAGATCTAGTTTTAGGGGAAGAAGATGATAAAGAAAATAAAGTTTTTCTCTCTTTAAAAATCTCTCTCTCTCTCTTACCAAAATTATCCTCCTCTTTCTCTCTCCTGCTCTCCTCTTTATATAGGTGTTTACATAGTGGGTGACAACTATGTTGTCCGTTATTTTCGGATCTAGCTTGCGGCAATATCGCAAGATCTTTAATGTTAATCTTCGCAAATACTCTAAACTTCACAGGATCGTCACGCTTTTCTCCTGTTTCTGCCATCGTCATCTGTTAAGTCGTTCTTCAAATCAACCTGCGACACTTGCAATGTGTTGTAGATGAACACTTCGCAAATATGTCCTTCTGGCGATATTCTGATCCTACAGTCGCCCTCTATGAACCTAGGTTTCCTATGATAAACATAATTAGGTATACGATTAAAAGACTTCAGTTTGGGGATTCATGAAGCCAGGTCCGACTATCTTTTATCTTGATAGTTCGTGTATCCTGATTTTGCTTTTCTGTTATCAGGATTTTCATAATCTCTTTCAGGCAAGAAATATATAAATGACAAAGTTCCATTCGTCTCAGATTTTGTGATTTCTCAAGATAGATATTTGATAGTTGATCTTAATTGATTTTTTAAAGATTGTTCTTAAGAGGTGGTAAGAATCTAGGCTACTCTTCGGGAGCCGTAAGTTCCAGATTTGTGAGGCTTGCTAGATTGTTTATTGCAAAACAGATTTCCACACTTGATCTCCCGATCTAAACGAAAATCAAATAAGCTTACTTTTGAGAGGCAGATTGGTATCAAAAGTCTTCATTGTTGCTGAAGCAATACTCTTAGGTTGTAAAAGATGTCAGCTAAGGGAATCAAAAGTGTAGAACCTTGCAAGGTTCAAGAGACGTAGGGAGCGCGATTGTAACTAAATTGCTTGGATGGTTGATTCGGTCTCATATACATTCCAATCTGGACGAGGTCTCGGGATTTTATTGCAGTTGTGGTTTCCTCGTTAACGAAATTTCTGGTGTCTTGTGTTTTTCTTTTTTCGCACTATATTGTTTTTCTTTATAATTGGATTTACGCAAGTTGTACATATTCAATCTAAGTAGATAAGTACATCTAATTGTGATTGGTTACGAGACTTGTTCTTGTAGAGTTCATATCTTGAAAGATAGATAACAAGTTTAATAACTTGACAAAATTCTAATTGGATTATCTGGATACTACCTGATTCATCTTGGATATTGATTTTTGAGATCGTCCAAGTACTCTTTTTAACAATCGGGTTCACGGACTTATTGTCTTATACATAATTATTGCGAAGAGGTTGAGATTTAAACTCTATACACATATTGTCAAATATCATTAAGTTGGTCTGCTTGATATTTTATTAGGTTTTTTCTAAACAATTTGTCGATCGAAAAAGTTGATGGTGTACTTGGTACCTCCGCGTTTTTAGATGCTATCTTCCTGACAGTCTCTGTTTATATTAGATCATGCAAGGTATCTATCGTATATGTTGATATCAAAAAGATTATGGTATACTTGGTACCTCGTCATTTTAAAAAGCATTAAAAATTCCTTGAATTGTAAGATCCTCCAGTCACCCTTTTCATTATGGGGTAATCTCGTAGTTCTTGGTATGTGAAGATGTCATTGAGGATGAACCTAAATCTATGCTAGAAAGATAGATTTTTACACGCTGATAAAGTGTGTATATGGATTCTTGAAAAGGGAGATATCGTGGTGGTACCCCCCGGATCCCACGAGTGAAGAGAAAATTGGATCTACATTGGATTTTAATTAAATTTACCCATCTATCTCCTAAGAAGAAGTTTGATTTCTAACTCCGATTCAAACATAAATAGTACACAACGATAATGTGCCTTATATGTTCCAAAATTTCGGGTTAGCCACTGATGAGCACATTCAACTATTAATGTGGTTGAGAGTCCTCAAAACCCAGGCATAAAGATACAATTATCAGAGAAATGCTCTGTTACTGAGCTAATAGCCCGTCGTGACTAGGGGTCGCTTTGCCAAAAATGAGAGAAACTCAAATACACAGAACAAAATATGATAGGATAAAATATAATAGACGAAATACATGAATGGGTTACCTACTCCTAATGGGCAATGCAATCCTTTCATTTCATTTTGAATTCTTTTATTCATAATGAATAAAATCTCCCCAAGTAGGATTCAAACCTACAGAGGATGACAAATCAGAAGCAAAAGAGGTATTCACATCAACATTAATCTCTTATTCCCCACAGCTGGAAGAGGTAAATAAACCTTCTGAAAGATATTGGTTCTATAAATTTTTGATTCACAATATTAATGAACAACATTTTAGAAAGCATGCAAACATCTTGAGAACTCAGGATAGAACTCATAACTGCTCAAGAATATATGTTTATAACGTGTTAATGTGTGATACAACTACTGTTTGCATAAACTCTTTGAAGGGGTGCTCCAAAATTAATTTGACATATTTATCTTTATTATCCAATTGGAAAAACAAAATGGTGTTGAATTCCTCTATTTGCCTTGATGGTAATCTTGTGCTACCTTCCTTAGAGTATCCCATAGTCTCTTACTTTTGGCAGTTCATTAGTGTTATTGCTTGGAACTTCCAAGGGTTGGGAAAACCTGCTAAGATTGATAGCATCAAGGATATTTTGAACATAAATAATCCTGATATTCTGTTCTTGTCCGAAACCAAACAACAAAATGTGGCAATGCATAAAATCCTTAGGAAATTGAATGTAAGTAATTACTGGCTAGTCTCTCCTAGGGATTCTGCAGGCGGGTTATGTCTGATCTGGAAAGATAACATGAAATTAGATATAATTGATAACAACCATAATCACATAAATGTGGACATCCATGCTAGTAATAATAGATCTAAATGGCGCCTGACTTGTTTTTATGGGAGTCCCTATACAAGAGAAAAAGTTGAGTCTTGGAACATTGTTCAACAACTAGCAAATACTATTGATATGCCCTGGAATGTTCTAGGCGATTGCAATGTTGTTCTTCACAACGAGGAAAAAAGAAGCAGATTCCCTTTTAATGAATCAGAAGCTAGAACTTTTAACAACTTAATTAGTAATTGTGGTTTGATGGACCTAGGATTTATAGGCTATACTTTCACTTGGAACAATAGGAGATCTGGCATTGATTTCATAGAAGAAAGATTGGACAGGGCCTTAGTGAATGCCATGTGGAATATATTTTTTCCTAACTATTCTGTAAGACATTTAGGTAAGATAACTTCTGATCATGTCCATATTTGTCTGAATACTCATAATACTTGGAATGACGGACCTACTCCCTTTAAATATTTTGGTGACTGGATGAAGCATGAGGACTATAAACTCTCATTCAAGAGTGTTGGGATACTAGGATACATGGGTCCCATGCTTTTGTTATGACAAAAAAGTTGTCTTATGTTATTAAAACCCTTAGTTTATGGAATAAAACAACCTTTGGAAACATCAGACATAACATAGCTATTATAAAAAACAACCTAGACCAAACTAATAGGAGAAATTACTATAGAGATAAGGCTAAGGACCTAGCATAGCTAACTGTCGACCTTTCAAAGTGGTATGCAATCCAAGAGAAATTTTGGAAAGTTAAGAGTAGAGATCAAGATATGGTTTTAGGAGATAGAAACACAAAATACTTTCATAGCAAGGCCAAAAAAAGATATAGAAGGAACAGAATAGAGACAATTCAGAATTTAAATGGGGAATGGGTCAATTCTAGAGATGAAATAGCAAATTGCATAACTGGTCATTTTCATTCTATCGCTACCTCTGTAAACCCTACTGTTGACATAAGCATGATAGAGTTAATTACTAACTGTTTAAACGATGCTGATAATATTATGTTGTGTGCTATTCCTAATATGATTGAAATCAAATCATTATTTTTTCTATGGAACCGGACAAAAGCCCAGGTCCATATGGTTTCCCTCCTAGCCTTTTCCAACAAAATTGGGAAATCATAGGGCCTGACTTAATCCGTATGATTCAAACGTTCTTTGAGACTGGTCACATTTCTAAAGAGATGAATGCCTTATTCATCACTTTAATTCCCAAAACTCTTAATCCCACTACTCATGCAGAATTTAGGCCTATATCCTTAGCTAATACTTCTTATAAAATCATTTCTAAGCTAATGGTCGGAAGAATGAAAGGTTTGTTAGATAAAATAATATCCCCTTACCAGTCTGCGTTTATACTAGGTAGGTAGATTTATGATAACATAACCATAGCTCATGATCTAATCCATAAAATGAGAAATAAGAAAGGTAAGATAGGCCTGATGGGGCTTAAAATAGATATGTCAAAAGCTTTCGATAGAGTAGAGTGGTCTTTTTTAATCCAAATTATGAAAAAGATAGGCTTTAGTGAAAAATGGTGCAATTTAATCCATGAATGTATATCTACCACTACTCTAGCTGTCTTGATTAATGGATCTCCTACTGCTTTTTTCAAACCTTCTAGAGGATTGAGACAGGGAGACTGATAGACACATTTTTGTGTCTAATTTGATCTCAATACTATATATTGTTGGCACTCGATTTTGTATTAATTTTGGTATTTTATGTGTTTGTAGGTCTTTGGGAAATAAATATTTTTGGAAAATTCGGCTCGAAAAGTTGATTTTGGCACCCGGAGGACACGTGTTATTCGGACTCTTACTGTTGGTTAAGGGGCACCTCAATTACTAAGGGGCACCCCGGTTGCTATTCGCATCCCACGCCTGGATAGGGGGACACCTATCTTCATCACCGTGAGAATTGTTTTGGCGGGAAAGTTTTATTTGAAATATCCTGCTACAGCGTGTATTTTGGGAATGATTTGGGCGAGATTTTCTGTGATATTCTCGTTGATTTAGTTTGTAATTATCTGTTACACTAAAACGGGGGGAGGTAATTGATTCATGCACGAGAATAAATGAAGATATGGGAAGATTTCCCAAAACAGGGAAGGAAAAATAGTCGGAGTTAGTTGAAGATTCTGTGATGATTTTGTAAAGATTTTGTGCATGTTTGGATAAAGTTGAAGCACTTCAAACGCGTGAAGAAGATATAGAAGGAAATCTCGGTGATTCCTGTGAGAGTAAAGAGAAAATATTCTTGCATTCAACCGAGAATATTCGGAGTTATGACGAGATATTTTCATCCCCGTTGGCTATATAAAGAGGTTACGGGACTCAGAGAAGGGGATCGAGAGTTTTGGGGAGAGAATCAAGAGTTGTAGTAAACTTCTGGTTTATATTATTTTCCTCCATTTTCTTCTTTGTAAACACAATTTGAGCTTTAAAATTTTATTTTGAGCGTGTTTTGCACTATGTGGAGCTAAACCTTTCTCTGGGATGACGGAGGAAACCAAAATTCGTCATGTGGTAAATTCATTTAATTATTTATATGACTATTTGCATTAAAATATTCTTAATTAATTGTCATTTCGTTTGATGGTTTATGCTTAGGATTTATTCTTTTGATATGCCATGCTTAAGATTTACAATTAATATTTTTAAGAATCTACATTAGGCAAAGAAATAGAGTCAAAATTCTTATTGAATGAGCTATATTGGTTTAGATTAAATAAGTGAATTACATGAATTTGAATATTTTGTGGAATCCTAGTCCTAGTACCTCTCGAAACATTGTTATTATTTTGTATATATTTGCTAGTTTTATAATTTAAATCTAAAATTTAATTTCATCAAGTCCGAGTGAACGACAAACCTTACTACCACTTTCTACAACATCATTGAAAATATCATCAATTTTTGGCGCCGCTGCCGGGGAACGAACCCGGGTCACCCGCGTGACAGGCGGGAATACTTACCACTATACTACAAAGAGAGGAAAAAAAAAGTGAGAGATATTTTATTTTTTTTAAGACTTTCCTTTTCTTTTGCGCCTTTACTTTTTGGACTTGGACTTTGGACTTGGACATTACTTTATTTTTTTTTTTAAAACCCTAAGGAGGGTTATTTAAATATAAAAGCACAGGAAGGACGACGATTACGATATCGTCTCGGCCCTCGGGTTCGTACATGACATAGGATTCGTGGCCCGAGTCGACTTCAACGGTTCATCCCCCGTCTGGAACGGGAGGAAAGAATTCTAAACACCCGCGAATCCCCTGCCAACGGGTTTACTGGATGATTTTGTATGCATATATGTTGAGGTCTTGAATACGACTGTTTTAATTTCCTAGAAAAGGGCAAGGACTGGCCATACAAGATAAGGGTTCAGATTTCATCACCGTTCTCTTCTTGCCCGCCTTAGGAAAACAAAACCAAACGCGAACCTAAGCCTAAAATTTTGAAAGGAACGAGACCGATAGGGTAACGAGCTTAATAGGAAAGTCGTTCGAAAAATATTGGTTACTCTATTAAGCATACTTCGAAGTTCATGATGGTTTCTGTGAGTTGAATGCGTGACTGCGCCGCCTTGTAATGCGGTGAGGCCTTGGGTATCAAAGCTCCACACAGCTTCCCTCGCCTCTATTCAACTTACTTAAACTCGGATTGATTCCTGAGGGGTTTGCTCAGATTGTAACGAATTCCCTTTCGAAGGATTAGAAGCTGGTCTATAAAACAATCTAAGTGGATCCATCATGCTTTTTGTTTGCTAGGAATCAGTAGGTTTGTTGTGGTCGAGTCAGCCTTCTTTGTGTTTGTGTAGAATTCCCTTGCAGTTAGGATGTCAAACTGGTATAGCCAATACAACGAATATCCAACTAAACAATATGAACATCACTACTATGACCATAGTGTGAATAGTGGTTGGGAACGCCAACCTTTTGAAGGTTATGGGTCATACCATGGTGAGCCCAATTACTATCCACACGTGCATCGGTCTTATGAGCAAAACAATTCATCTATTTCTCTAGAAGAGGCCTTCAAGAGTCATTCCTTGTTTGTGAAGGAAACCTTAAATATTCCAGATGAGTCCCTAGAGTAGTCAACTAGGATGTCTTTAGAAGAGACTCTTAAGCAATTTACTGAAAGTACAAATAGGATTGTCGAAAAACTTGCTCGAAATAATCTTAATTTCCAATACAGTGTTTCCAATAATACCCATGAAAATGAGGATATTTATATTCAAGATGACGAGGTTAGATTTGGTAACACTAATTTAGATGAGGTTCAACCATTTTCATGTTATGATTATGATGAGGACAGTGTTGATGAAGAATTTAAAATATGTAGGCATAGTGATCAGGAATTTGTTACTCCGATTGAACTTTATAATGTTAATACTATTTCTGGTTCAAATCCCAATAATTTTAATGATTGTTCACCTATTCGAAAGGATGAGGATTTGACTAGAGATGCCACCGTTTTAGACGATCTGAGTTCATGATCCTTTAGCCTGCAATATGTTGGATAATCCATTATTTGATGTGCCTATTAGTGAATCAAGGGAAGTAACTATTATTAACACCTTAGTTAACGAGCCTTTACTAGAAACTTTCGCTGATAATCCTTTATATGATTGTGATGATGGTTTAGAGGAAAGAGTTTACCCTGAGAATACTGTTTTAGAGTCTAGTGATTTAAAAATACTAGTCTTAGAAGACGATAAACTCGTAGAGATGAGTAAGGATGCATTACCTGATAATAACTTAGAAGAATCAATTGACCATTTTCAGGAGTCTGATGTTCTAGAAATTAGGGAAATTGTGACTAGTCTATCTAGAGACACTGAAAACTCTAAGTTTGGGTGTGATTATCACTCTCCTAGTGCCTTACCTTTAACTCTCAGAAAGTCCCCTCACTTAGGACTGGACATCCGTTCCTCAACCATTTTACAAGATTATCTTCATACACTTTTTCCTGAACCTAGTTGTGTCCATAAAGAAGTTCAGTTGTTAAAAACCCATCCTCTGGTTGATGTGGTTAACCCAGGCTATGATACCACGATTGACTTTGTTTTCCCACCGAAAACCTTCCTTCCAATTGTGGGAAAGTTTTAGATGTGTCAATTATTAAGTTTTGAGACTAAACCTAATTACTTTAGGATATTAGGGTCGACACATTTGCTTAAGAATGACCACTACTGTGGTCAACTTGTGTGAGTCAAGTATGATTGACTTAGAGGATCCCCGATTATTCGGAGTTATTGTTATGTACTTCTAAGTTCTTAGTTGAGTATTTCAGGACTCTAGAACCCGATCTTGGGATCCTTCCTTTGAGGAAATCCAGTAGATGAAAACTTTTATCTAGACCCTTTTATAGAGCCCTGAACCCGAACCACAACTAGATGTAGTTGTCTTAAACAAAAAAATAGATAAGGGTGTGTTGGATATCTTCCAGGTCTGTTGCAGTCTCCTCTTCTTGTGGGTAGCACTTTTTGATCCAGATGACCCACAGTTATTCCGGATATTTCTATATGATTCTTCGAGGTGACTAATCCTTTCCAATGTCTGGCTGAAGACTTTAAACTTAGCACTTCTTGGGAGGTAACCCATGCTCATGCAACACGGTAATATCTTTCCTTAACTCGTTTGCTTCAAGTGGTAACAGTTTCTCCTTTTTTATACTTTTAATTTTAAATTTAGAACATTGAGGACAATGTTAGATTTAAGTTTGGGGGCATGGGAGAAATTTTTTAGTTGCAATAAATAAACTCCAGAGACTAGAAATTTATGCTTATTAAGGTTGGCACTAACTAATCTAAGTGGATGGGAACATCTTGGTTGTAGGAGTTGAGGAACCAATCTGATTAGATGGAAACATCTAGAAGAGTCTATTCATAAAAGCACAGAGCTCAGGTTTTAGAAAAGAAAACATGGTAGTTTCGCCATATCCTCGTGATGGAAACATCGAAAGAATCCTGATCACTTCTTTTTCTTTTTCTTTTTGCCATTGCTAAGGTGAAATAGAGTGACTGAGATATATATACAAACAAAAAAAAAAAAAAAAAAAATTAGACCAGACCATCAGACCAACCGGAATAAATTCAATAAAGTCTACCTTTGGTCCCCTTGTATATGCCGATTGTGTTGACCTAGAGTTAGGATTATCGACCACTTTGGTCCCCTTGTATATGCCAGTTGGGTTGATATTAGTCGAGACCGGTATCTCGAGTCCATTAGGATAGGTTCACCTCGTCAACATCATCCATGTTTTCTCTACATCCATCTTCTTAATCTATCCATGTGATTGGTTGACTCAGGTTTATGATGTCCGAAACTATCCGAGTAGAGCTCTTTGTCACTTTATATGAATTTTAGTATGCTTGAGTGCAAACTCATGTACATCAATTGGAATTTCGCATCAGGGTACTTCCTCCTGTAGTCAATAAGTATGCCAACCAAGGAGATTCTTTAGTGCCTTCCAAGGTTTTGCGTATATAGCTAGGGTCTGGAGTAAAGGTTTTGTGGGTACACCTCGTGTAAACCCTCCGGAGACAAAACTCCTCCACTAGGGCCACCTAGGGGTTCAAATGATTTTTTTTTCTAGAATAAATTTGCTCGAGGACTAGCAAATAATAAGTTTGGGGGTATTTGATAGACACATTTTTGTGTCTAATTTGATCTCAATACTATATATTGTTGGAACTCGATTTTGTATTAATTTTGGTGTTTTATGTGTTTGTAGGCATCTTTGGGGAATAAATATTTTTGGAAAATTCGGCTCGAAAAGTTGATTTTGGCACCCGGAGGACACGTGTTATTCGGACTCTTACTGTTGGTTAAGGGGCACCTCGATTACTAAGGGGCACCCCGGTTGCTATTCGCATCCCACACCTGGATATGGGGACGCCTATCTTCATCACCGTGAGAATTGTTTTGGCAGGAAAGTTTTATTTGAAATATCACCTTTCTACAGCGTGTATTTTGGGAATGATTTGGGCGAGATTTTCTGTGATATTCTCGTTGATTTGGTTTGTAATTATCTGTTACACTAAAACAGGGAGGTAATTGATTCATGCACGAGAATAAATGAAGATATGGGAAGATTTCCCAAAACAGGGGAAGGAAAAATAGTCGGAGTTAGTTGAAGATTCTGTGATGATTTTGTGAAGATTTTGTGCATGTTTGGATAAAGTTGAAGCACTTCAAACGCGTGAAGAAGATATAGAAGGAAATCTCGGTGATTCCTGTGAGAGTAAAGAGAAAATATTATTGCATTCAACCGAGAATATTCGGAGTTATGACGAGATATTTTCATCCCCGTTGGCTATATAAAGAGGTTACGGGTCTTTAAAAGGGGATCGAGAGTTTTGGGGAGAGAATCAAGAGTTGTAGTAAACTTCTGGTTTATATTATTTTCCTCCATTTTCTTCTTTGTAAACACAATTTGAGCTATAAAAATATATTTTGAACGTGTTTTGCACTATGTGGAGCTAAACTTTTCTCTGGGACGACGGAGGAAACCAAAATTCGTCATGTGGTAAATTCATTTAATTATTTATATGACTATTTGCATTAAAATAAAATTAGAAAAAGATTTTTCTTAATTAATTGTCATTTCGTTTGATGGTTTATGCTTAGGATTTATTCTTTTGATATGCCATGCTTAAGATTTACAATTAATATTTTTAAGAATCTACATTAGGCAAAGACATAGAGTCAAAATTCTTATTGAATGAGCTATATTGGTTTAGAATAAATAAGTGAATTACATGAATTTGAATATTTGGTGGAATCCTAGTCCTAGTACCTCTCGAAACATTGTTATTATTTTGTATATATTTGCTAGTTTTATAATTTAAATCTAAAATTTAATTTCATCAAGTCCGAGTGAACGACAAACCTTACTACCACTTTCTACAACATCGTTGAAAATATCATCAATTTTTGGCCCCGCTGCCGGGGAACGAACCCGGGTCACCCGCGTGACAGGCGGGAATACTTACCACTATACTACAAAGAGAGGAAAAAAAAAAGAGAGAGATATTTTTTTTTTATTTTTTTTAAGACTTTCCTTTTCTTTTGCGCCTTTACTTTTTGGACTTGGACTTTGGACTTGGACATTACTTTATTTTATTTTTAAAACCCTAAGGAGGGTTATTTAAATATAAACTGCACAGGGAAGGACGACGATTACGATATCGTCTCGGCCCCTCGGGTTCGTACATGACATAGGAGTCGTGGCCCGAGTCGACTTCAACGGTTCATCCCCCGTCTGGAACGGGAGGTAAGAATTCTAAACACCCGCGAATCCCCTGCCAGCGGGTTTACTGGATGATTTTGTATGCATATATGTTGAGGTCTTGAATACGGCTGTTTTAATTTCCTAGTAAAGGGCAAGGACTGGCCATACAAGATAAGGGTTCGGATTTCATCACCGTTCTCTTCTTGCCCGCCTTAGGAAAACAAAACCAAACGCGAACCTAATCCTAAAATTTTGAATAGAACGAGACCGATAGGGTAACGAGCTTAATAGGAAAGTCGTTCGAAAAATATTGGTTACTCTATTAAGCATACTTGAAGTTCATGATGGTTTTCGTGAGTTGAATGCGTGATCGCGCCGCCTTGTAATGCGGTGAGGCCTTGGGTATCAAAGCTCCACGCAGCTTCCCTCGCCTCTATTCAACTTACTTAAACTCGGATTGATTCCAGAGGGTTTGCTCAGATTGTAACGAATTCCCTTTCGAAGGATTAGAAGCTGGTCTAGAAAACAATCTAAGTGGATCCATCATGCTTTTTGTTTGTTAGGAATCAGTAGGTTTGTTGTGGTCGAGTCAGCCTTGTTTGTGTTTGTGTAGAATTCCCTTGCAGTTAGGATGTCAAACTGGTATAGCCAATACAACGAATATCCAACTGAACAATATGAACATCACTACTATGACCATAGTGTGAATAGTGGTTGGGAACGCCAACCTTTTGAAGGTTATGGGTCATACCATGGTGAGTCCAATTACTATCCACACGTACATCGGTCTTATGAGCAAAACAATTCATCTATTTCTCTAGAAGAGGCTTTCAAGAGTCATTCCTTATTTGTGAAGGAAACCTTAAATATTCCAGATGAGTCCCTAGAGCAGTCAACTAGGATGTCTTTAGAAGAGACTCTTAAGCAATTTCTTGAAAGTACAAATAGGATTGTCGAAAAACTTGCTTGAAATAATCTTAATTTCCAATACAAGTGTTTCCAATAATACCCATGAAAATGAGGATATTTATAATCAAGATGACGAGGTTAGATTTGGTAACACTAATTTAGATGAGGTTCAACCATTTTCATGTTATGATTATGATGAGGACAGTGTTGATGAAGAATTTAAAATATGTAGGTATAGTGATCAGGAATTTGTTACTCCGATTGAACTTTATAATGTTAATACTATTTCTGGTTCAAATCCCAATAATTTTAATGATTGTTCACCTATTCGAAAGGATGAGGATTTGACTAGAGATGCCACGTTTTAGACGATACAGTTCATGATCCTTTAGCCTGCAATATGTTGGATAATCCATTATTTGATGTGCCTATTAGTGAATCAGAGGAAGTAACTATGATTAACACCTTAGTTAACGAGCCTTTACTAGAAACTTTCATTTGATAATCCTTTATATGATTGTGATGATGGTTTAGAGGAAAGAGTTTACCACGAGAATACTTGTTTTAGAATCTAGTGATTTAGAAATACTAGTCTTAGAAGACGATAAACTCGTAGAGATGAGTAAGGATGCATTACCCGATAATAACTTAGAAGAATCAATTGACCATTTTCAGGAATCTGATGTTCTAGAAATTAGGGAAATTGTGACTAGTCTATCTAGAGACACTAAAAACTCTAAGTTTGGGGGTGATTATCACTCTCCTAGTGCCTTACCTTTAACTCTCAGAAAGTCCCCTCACTTAGGACTGGACATCCGTGCCTCAACCATTTTACAAGATTATCTTCATTCACTTTTTCCCTAACCTAGTTGTGTCCATAAAGAAGTTCAGTTGTTAAAAACCCATTCTCTGGTTGATGTGGTTAACCCAGGCTATGATACCACGATTGACTTTGTTTTCCCACCAAAAACCTTCCTTCCAATTGTGGGAACGTACAAGTTTCAGATGTGTCAATTATTAAGTTTTGAGACTAAACCTAATTACTTTAGGATATTAGGGTCGACACATTTGCTTAAGAATGACCACTACTGTGGTCAAGTATGATTGACTTAGAGGATCCCCAGTTGTTCAGGTTATTGTTATGTGCTTCTAAGTTCTTAGTTGAGTATTTCCAGACTCTAGAACTCGATCTTGAGGATCCTTCCTTTAAGGAAATCCAGCCGATGAAAACTTTTATCTAGACCCTTTTATAGAGCCTGAACCGGAACCACAACTAGATGTAGTTGTATTAAACAAAAAAATAGATAAGGGTGTGTTGGATACCTTCCTGGTCTGTTGCAGTCTCCTCTTCTTGTGGGTAGCACTTTTTGATCCAGATGACCCGCAGTTATTCCGGCTATTGCTATATGATTCTTCGAGGTGACTAATCCTTTCCAATGTTTGGCTGAAGACTTTAAACTTAGCACTTCTTGGGAGGTAACCAATGCTCATGCAACACGGTAATATCTTTCCTTAACTCGTTTGCTTCAAGTGGTAACAGTTTCTCCTTGTTCATACTTTTAATTTTATATTTAGAACATTGAGGACAATGTTAGATTTAAGTTTGGGGGTATGGGAGAAACTTTTTAGTTGCAATAAATAAACTCCAGAGACTAGAAATTTATGCTTATTAAGGTTGGCACTAACTAATCTAAGTGGATGGGAACATCTTGGTTGTAGGAGTTGAGGAACCAATCGATTAGATGGAAACATCTAGAAGATTCTATTCATAAAAGCACGAGCTCGGGTGTTAGAAAAGAAAACATGGTAGTTTCGCCATATCCTCGTGATGGAAACATCGAAAGAATCCCGATCACTTCTTTTTCTTTTTCTTTTTCTTTTTGCCATTGCTAGGGTGAAACAGAGTATTTGAGATATATATACAAAAAAAAAAAAAAAAAAAAAAAAAAAAAAATTAGACCGGACCATCGGACCAATAGGAATAAATTCAATAAAGTCGACCACTTTGGTCCCCTTGTATATGCCAGTTGTGTTGACCTAGAGTTAGGATTATCGACCACTTTGGTCCCCTTGTATATGCCGGTTGGGTTGATATTAGTGACCAGGTATCTCGGTCCATTAGGATAGGTTCACCTTAGTCAACATCATCCATGTTTTTCTCTACATCCATCTTCTTAATCTATCGATGTGATTGGTTGACTCAGGTTTATGATGTCCGAGAAACTATCCGAGTAGAGCTCTGTCACTTTATATGAATTTTAGTATGCTTGAGTGCAAACTCGTGTACAACAATTGGAATTTCGCATCGGTGGTACTTCCTCCTGTAGTCAATAAGTATGCCAACCAAGGAGGTTCTTTAGTGCCTTCCAAGGTTCTCGCGTATATAGCTAAGTCTGGAGTAAAGGTTTTGTGGGTACACCTCGTGTAAACCCTCCGGAGACAACACTCCGCCACTAGGGCCACCTAGGGGTTCAAATGATTTTTTTTTTCTAGAATAAATTTGCTCGAGGACTAGCAAATAATAAGTTTGGGGATATTTGATAGACACATTTTTGTGTCTAATTTGATCTCAATACTATATATTGTTGGCACTCGATTTTGTATTAATTTTGGTGTTTTATGTGTTTGTAGGCATCTTTCGGAAATAAATATTTTTGGAAAATTCGGCTCGAAAAGTTGATTTTGGCACCCGGAGGACACGTGTTATTCGGACTCTTCCTGTTGGTTAAGGGAAACCTCAATTACTAAGGGGCACCCCGGTTGCTATTCGCATCCCACACCTGGATAGGGAGACGCCTATCTTCATCACCGTGAGAATTGTTTTGGCGGGAAAGTTTTATTTGAAATATCCTGCTTCGGCGTGTATTTTGGGAATGATTTGGGCGAGATTTTTCGTGATATTCTCGTTGATTTGGTTTGTAATTATCTGTTACACTAAAACGGGGAGGTAATTGATTCATGCACGAGAATAAATGAAGATATGGGAAGATTTCCCAAAACAGGGAAGGAAATATAGTCGGAGTTAGTTGAAGATTTTGTGATGATTTTGTGAAGATTTTGTGAAGATTTTGTGCATGTTTGGATAAAGTTGAAGCACTTCAAACGCGTGAAGAAGATATAGAAGGAAATCTCGGTGAATCCTGTGAGAGTAAAGAGAAAATATTCTTGCATTCAACCGAGAATATTCGGAGTTATGACGAGATATTTTCATCCCCTGTTGGCTATATAAAGAGGTTACGGGACTCAGAGAAGGGGATCGAGAGTTTTGGGGAGAGAATCAAGAGTTGTAGTAAACTCTGGTTTATATTATTTTCCTCCATTTTCTTCTTTGTAAACACAATTTGAGCTATAAAAATATATTTTGAGCGTGTTTTGCACTATGTGGAGCTAAACCTTTCTCTGGGACGACGGAGGAAACCAAAATTCGTCATGTGGTAAATTCATTTAATTATTTATATGACTATTTGCATTAAAATAAAATTAGGAAAAGATTTTTCTTAATTAATTGTCATTTCGCTTGATGGTTTATGCTCAGGATTTATTCTTTTGATATGCCATGCTTAAGATTTACAATTAATATTTTTAAGAATCTACATTAGGCAAAGAAATAGAGTCAAAATTCTTATTGAATGAGCTATATTGGTTTAGAATAAATAAGTGAATTACATGAATTTGAATATTTGGTGGAATCCTAGTCCTAGTACCTCTCGAAACATTGTTATTATTTTGTATATATTTGCTAGTTTTATAATTTAAATCTAAAATTTAATTTCATCAAGGCCGAGTGAACGACAAACCTTACAACCACTTTCTACAACATCATTGAAAATATCATCAATTTTTGGCGCCGCTGCCGGGGAACGAACCCGGGTCACCCGCGTGACAGGCGGAATACTTACCACTATACTACAAAGAGAGGAAAAAAAAGAGAGAGAGATATTTTTTTAATTTTTTTTTAAGACTTTCCTTTTCTTTTGCGCCTTTACTTTTTGGACTTGGACTTTGGACTTGGACATTACTTTATTTTTTTTTGTAAAACCCTAAGGAGGGTTATTTAAATATAAACTGCACAGGGAAGGACGACGATTACGATATCGTCTCGGCCCATCGGGTTCGTACATGACATAGGATTCGTGGCCCGAGTCGACTTCAACGGTTCATCCCCAATCTCCTGAACGGAGGTAAGAATTCTAAACACCCGCGAATCCCCTGCCAGCGGGTTTACTGGATGATTTTGTATGCATATATGTTGAGGTCTTGAATACGGCTGTTTTAATTTCCTAGTAAAGGGCAAGGACTGGCCATACAAGACAAGGGTTCGGATTTCATCACCGTTCTCTTCTTGCCCGCCTTCGGAAAACAAAACCAAACGCGAACCTAAGCCTAAAATTTTGAATAGAACGAGACCGATAGGGTAACGAGCTTAATAGGAAAGTTGTTCGAAAAATATTGGTTACTCTATTAAGCATACTTCGAAGTTCATGATGGTTTCTGTGAGTTGAATGCGTGACTGCGCCGCCTTGTAATGCGGTGAGGCCTTGGGTATCAAAGCTCCACGCAGCTTCCGTCGCCTCTATTCAACTTACTTAAACTCGGATTGATTCCATAGGGGTTTGCTCAGATTGTAACGAATTCCCTTTCGAAGGATTAGAAGTTGGTCTAGAAAACAATCTAAGTGGATCCATCATGCTTTTTGTTTGCTAGGAATCAGTAGGTTTGTTGTGGTCGAGTCAGCCTTGTTTGTGTTTGTGTATAATTCCCTTGCAGTTAGGATGTCAAACTGGCATAGCCAATACAACGAATATCCAACTGAACAATATGAACATCACTACTATGACCATAGTGTGAATAGTGGTTGGGAACGCCAACCTTTTGAAGGTTATGGGTCATACCATGGTGAGCCCAATTACTATCCACACGTGCATCGGGCTTATGAGCAAAACAATTCATCTATTTCTCTAGAAGAGGCTTTCAAGAGTCATTCCTTATTTGTGAAGGAAACCTTAAATATTCCAGATGAGTCCCTAGAGCAATCAACTAGGATGTCTTTAGAAGAGACTCTTAAGCAATTTACTGAAAGTACAAATAGGATTGTCGAAAAACTTGCTCGAAATAATCTTAATTTCCAATACAGTGTTTCCAATAATACCCATGAAAATGAGGATATTTATAATCAAGATGACGAGGTTAGATTTGGTAACACTAATTTAGATGAGGTTCAACCATTTTCATGTTATGATTATGATGAGGACAGTGTTGATGAAGAATTTAAAATATGTAGGCATAGTGATCAGGAATTTGTTACTCCGATTGAACTTTATAATGTTAATACTATTTCTGGTTCAAATCCCAATAATTTTAATGATTATTCACCTATTCGAAAGGAGATTTGACTAGAGATGCCACCATTTTAGACGATGCAGTTCATGATCCTTTAGCCTGCAATATGTTGGATAATCCATTATTTGATGTGCCTATTAGTGAATCAGAGGAAGTAACTATGATTAACACCTTAGTTAACGAGCCTTTACTAGAAACTTTCGCTGATAATCCTTTATATGATTGTGATGATGGTTTAGAGGAAAGAGTTTACCCTGAGAATACTGTTTTAGAGTCTAGTGATTTAGAAATACTAGTCTTAGAAGACGATAAACTCGTAGAGATGAGTAAGGATGCATTACACGATAATAACTTAGAAGAATCAATCGACCATTTTCGTGGAGTCGATGTTCTAGAAATTAGGGAAATTGTGACTAGTCTATCTAGAGACACCGAAAACTCTAAGTTTGGGGGTGATTATCACTTTCCTAGTGCCTTACCTTTAACTCTCAGAAAGTCCCCTCACTTAGGACTGGACATCCGTGCCTCAACTATTTTACAAGATTATCTTCATACACTTTTTCCTGAACCTAGTTGTGTCCATAAAGAAGTTCAGTTGTTAAAAACCCATCCTCTAGTTGATGTGGTTAACCTAGGCTATGATACCACGATTGACTTTGTTTTCCCACCAAAAACCTTCCTTCCAATTGTGGGAACGTACAAGTTTCGAGATGTGTCAATTATTAAGTTTTGAGACAAAACCTAATTACTTTAGGATATTAGGGTCGACACATTTGTCAAGAAGAATGACCACTATTGTGGTCAAGTATGATTGACTTAGAGGATCCCCAGTTATTCAAGGTTATTGTTATGTGCTTCTAAGTTCTTAGTTGAGTATTTCCAGGACTCTAGAACCCGATCTTCAGGATCCTTCCTTTGAGGAAATCCACCGATGAAAACTTTTTATCTAGACCCTTTTATAGAGCTCCGAACCCGAACCACAACTAGATGTAGTTGTCTTAAACAAAAAAATAGATAAGGGTGTGTTGGATATCTTCTGGTCATTGCAGTCTCCTCTTCTTGTGGGTAGCACTTTTTGATCCAGATGACCCACAGTTATTAGGCTATTGCTATATGATTCTTCGAGGTGACTAATCCTTTCCAATGTTTGGTCAAGACTTTAAACTTAGCACTTCTTGGGAGGTAACCCATGCTCATGCAACACGGTAATATCTTTCCTTAACTCGTTTGTTTGCAAGTGGTAACGATTTCTCCTTGTTCATACTTTTAATTTTATATTTAGAACATTGAGGACAATGTTAGATTTAAGTTTGGGGTATGGGAGAAACTTTTTAGTTGCAATAAATAAACTCCGAGAGACTAGAAATTTATGCTTATTAAGGTTGGCACTAACTAATCTAAGTGGATGGGAACATCTTGGTTGTAGGAGTTGAGGAACCAATCGATTAGATGGAAACATCTAGAAGAGTCTATTCATAAAAGCACAGAGCTCAGGTGTTAGAAAAGAAAACATGGTAGTTTCGCCATATCCTCGTGATGGAAACATCGAAAGAATCCTGATCACTTCTTTTCTTTTTCTTTTTGCCATTGCTAGGGTGAAATAGAGTGACTGAGATATATATACAAGAAAAAAAAAAAAAAAAAGACCAGACCATCAGACCAACCGGAATAAATTCAATAAAGTCGACCACTGGTCCCCTTGTATATGCCAGTTGTGTTGACCTAGAGTTAGGATTATCGACCATTGGTCCCCTTGTATATGCCAGTTGGGTTGATATTAGTCAGACCGGTATCTCAGTCCATTAGGATAGGTTCACCTTAGTCAACATCATCCATGTTTTTCTCTACATCCATCTTCTTAATCTATCCATGTGATTGGTTGACTCAGGTTTATGATGTCCGTAAACTATCCGAGTAGAGCTCTACGTCACTTTATATGAATTTTAGTATGCTTGAGTGCAAACTCGTGTACAACAATTGGAATTTCGCATCAGGATACTTCCTCCTGTAGTCAATAAGTATGCCAACCAAGGAGATTCTTTAGTGCCTTCCAAGGTTCTGCGTATATAGCTAGGGTCTGGAGTAAAGGTTTTGTGGGTACACCTCGTGTAAACCCTCCGGAGACAACACTCCGCCACTAGGGCCACCTAGGGGTTCAAATGATTTTTTTTTCTAGAATAAATTTGCTCGAGGACTACCAAATAATAAGTTTGGGGGTATTTGATAGACACATTTTTGTGTCTAATTTGATCTCAATACTATATATTGTTGGCACTCGATTTTGTATTAATTTTGGTGTTTTATGTGTTTGTAGGCATCTTTGGGAAATAAATATTTTTGGAAAATTCGGCTCGAAAAGTTGATTTTGGCATAGGAGGACACGTGTTATTCGGACTCTTCTATGTTGGTTAAGGGGCACCTCAATTACTAAGGGGCACCCCGGTTGCTATTCGCATCCTACACTGGATAGGGGACGCCTATCTTCATCACCGTGAGAATTGTTTTTGGCGGGAAAGTTTTATTTGAAATATCCTGCTACAGCGTGTATTTTGGGAATGATTTGGGCGAGATTTTCTCGTGATATTCTCGTTGATTTGGTTTGTAATTATCCTGTTACACTAAAACAGGGAGGTAATTGATTCATGCACGAGAATAAATGAAGATATGGGAAGATTTCCCAAAACAGGAAGGAAAAATAGTCGGAGTTAGTTGAAGATTCTCGTGAAGATTTTGTGCGTGTTTGGATAAAGTTGAAGCACTTCAAACGCGTGAAGAAGATATAGAAGGAAATCTCGGTGATTCTGTGAGAGTAAAGAGAAAATATTCTTGCATTCAACCGAGAATATTCGGAGTTATGACGAGATATTTTCATCCCCTGTTGGCTATATAAAGAGGTTACGGGACTCAGAGAAGGGGATCGAGAGTTTTGGGGAGAGAATCAAGAGTTGTAGTAAACTTCTGGTTTATATTATTTTCCTCCATTTTCTTCTTTATAAACACAATTTGAGCTATAAAAATATATTTTGAGCGTGTTTTGCACTATGTGGAGCTAAACCTTTCTCTGGGACGACGGAGGAAACCAAAATTCGTCATGTGGTAAATTCATTTAATTATTTATATGACTATTTTCATTAAAATAAAATAAAATTAGAAAAAGATTTTTCTTGATTAATTGTCATTTCGTTTGATGGTTTATGCTTAAGATTTATTCTTTTGATATGCCATGCTTAAGATTTACAATTAATATTTTTAAGAATCTACATTAGGCAAAGAAATAGAGTCAAAATTCTTATTGAATGAGCTATATTGGTTTAGAATAAATAAGTGAATTACATGATGTTGATGGTGGATTTTCGTTTAAGGTTAAATTTGTAAGTAACCAGAAAAATCATGCGCTGACATCTTGTAAAAGATAAAGCCATTTATAAGTGACGGATACTCCTCACTTAATTCACCAAGAATGGAGCATGTAGCAACAATCCCATTCGTGAATACATGAAATTCCTCCAGGTTGGAGCATGCAAGCAACAATCCCTTCTGTGAATTTCATATCGCCTTGTATTTCTGTACCCATTATCGGTGTGGCATGACGACCGAGTGTTACTCTTACTGAGTAACACGAACCTCCAAGCACTATAATGAATCCATGTACGAAATAATAAAATCAGGCTGATTCTCGGTGTGTTATACTAGCCCGAGCCCTCTCGGTGTGTTATACTAGCCCGATTGAGCCCCTCTCGGTGTGTTATACTAGCCCGATTGAGCATCCGGACTTGATCAGATCGGTCTCCGGATATGATCTAATCGCAGTCATCCAACTCCACAAGCATGATTGGATGACCACAGATCAATTCCATCACCCCAAGCGGTATGGAATACACACGGTCTTAGCTTGCCGAATATGATTTAATCGCAGTCATCCAACTCCGCAAGCATGATTGGACGACCCCCGGATCAATTCCATCACCCCCAAGCGGGTATGGAATACACACGGCCGACCCGCATGGTCGACCATTGGCCTTTGCTTGCCAAGAAACCGTCCATACCAAGCATTATGGGCGGAAAACCCAAATTAGGGTTTGCGGCATATTACATGTGCCGCAAAACGGTCTCAACCATCCATCTTCGCAGGTATAGATGGAGGGTGTAGATATAGACTCAAAAGGCCCGGAGCATGTCGACACAATCACCATGTGACCGCCTACACACTTGACCAATCGGTCAAAACCAACCATGGTTGGTTACAACACAATCGTCCACCTGAAATGGCATAGTCGCGCGGCTTTGAAAGCCAAAATTAGGATTCGAGCCATCACGCGCGTCCATCTTCTCCGGCACGAATGGAGGGTCACAGATCAAATCGAGCAGGTCCGGTCATACCAGCATGACCACCGTGGGCCCATCTACCTCTCCATGCGGTCGGCCAAGGCATATCATGCATGGCCAATCCAAAACGCCCGCTCAAACATGCGTGGCTACACTTCCCAAATTGCAAATCGATCTCGACCACTCAACTTCATAGGACGAATTGGGTGGCTTAGATCACGTTTCATGAGACGGTAAGACATAGGCGTGAACATCAGCCTACCGTCTACACGCCAAACCAACCGGCCAAGACCGACCAAGCTAGGTCGTCTTGGAAAACGCGCCGGAAGAGAGTATGGCGCGCGGCTTCTTGCGGCATCAAACTCCTATCGCAAATCGATCTCAACCACTCAACTACTTAGGTCAAATTGAGTGGCTTAGATCGCGCCTTCTTGGTAAAGTGAAGTATGGACGTGCACACCGGCGTGTTGTCTACACACATGCCCGGTCGGTCCTCTTCAAAACCCTTCCCATGCTTGGTTTCGACCAAGCTGAAGAGTGATGCTTGCGCACCTCTTTTAAAACCCTAATTTCATCAACGGTCGCAGATGAGTGTCTCAAACATCATCGCATCCGTCCGACTTCACCATCTTGGTTATACAACCCCGGTCAGGAGTTATTGGTCAGTAAGGCGTCATTACCCATCACCTTACCACACCACAATGCAAGCACTGCATAAAATACACACGATACTTCACAAGTATCGACTTCCGAATAAACACGCTTATTCAATTCAGCATTACATGCTATCTTTCGTGGTTCCACGATCCACATTCCAGACATCAATCATGTCACAAACCGGGGATACATATCGGGGTATTGGTCGGGCGGTTTACACTGCGTGCGGCGTGCAACGCGCCATCACAAGAACGTGTTAGGAAGTCATGGGTGGTTAGAGATGAACAGGAGAAGTGGGCAAGACCGGGTCGTGTATCACCGACACACAACTCCACTACTCCATCATTCCACTACCTCCACTTCCCACGAGAAACGTGAATGAGGCTCAATGACTTGTATAAATAGATTCTCCGCCCTATTTCAAACAAGGAATAACGGAGAACAACAACAAGGAAAACAAGACAGAAAATCAACATCCAGAGCCTCCTTACATTAACCGTAAGCCTGCTCACTTTTCTGTCACAAGTCATAAGCAAGCCAACACCTTCACAATCTCAACACCTTCTTCGCTTCCCTCCCTAAGATCAACCCCATCTCCTTCACTTTGTGACCGAAACAAGTCCTGGAACGGCCATTTCTTGGTTTAGGCCGGACTTGCACAGATTGATCTCTCGAATCTACAAGCACTCACCGCGCAAAGGTGCATTTGTTGAAGGTTTAGATTCATTCCTCATCCACACCCCAAATTACCAAATTTGCAGGAGTAGTTTTCACCCATCAACAATTGGCGACCACGGTGGGAGATTGATCTATCGGTTGCATAAAATTGAATCCTCAATTTTTCGGTTTCCATCTCGCAATGTATCCAGGAAACTACAAAGGCGGTTCGAGATATCATGGGAAGCATAGCCATTTTGGAATCTTTGGAGGATGTCTTGGCAAATCAAACCGGTATCACCGGGAGGCGAGAGCGAGACATTTCGCCTTTTGAATGATATAGCGCGCAGAATTACAAGAAGGGTCGACGAGCATCCGCTCGGACAAAGACAAGAAATGTTGAATCATTAGCCAGGAGTCACACCTTTACCGATGAAGAAGCAAAAAGAGCACGTAATCACAGGGGACTCAGGAGAGACGAACAACATGGCCCACCGACGAAGACTCAAGGAAACTCCACAGAGGAAAAGACTTGCCCTTGAGTACTACAATATCTCGCGGATAAAGAAAGGGAACCCGCCGCCTATGGAGCCCCTTTAGAAGATTTGTATTTCAAAACTCTTATTGAATCACGGAAGACCTGTCCAATCCACGTCGGCCTCCCAACCGGATGAAGGAACGCTTGAGGAAGGAGAAATCAATCAGGAAATACCTGAGTACGGAGGATGGGGGCGTTCAATCCGGTCACTCAAAGCAGGTGACGTTACGACACCTTCTACATCCCTCTACTTAGGCAAGCGATCCGCATGAGATACGATGGCACTCGCAAGTCATCCAATTTCATCTCTTGTTCCACGTCAAAGCCGCGGAGAGACGTTACAACGCCCGCTAACGCAGGAAAAACTAGACTCAGGGTACTTACATTTCCCCTTCCCAATGAAGAAGATTATGGAACTGCTGGAGACGTGGGTACGGAATGGAGAGGTGGAGCTACCTCCGGTATGGCGTCCGCCTACTGATCAAGAAGTAATGGACCCGAGGTACTGTCATTACCACCGGTTCCTCCATCACCCCACCAGTGAATGCAACGCTTTGAAGCGCATTGTTCAGGAGAAGCTTGGTTCGAGAGAGATAGCTTTCGAGAGGATTTTCTTAGAAAGACTACTCCGGTTTGATATAGTGAGGCTTCAAAAGCAAGTAAGTTTTACTCAACAACTTTACAAGAAAGATAGTTTAGAATTCACTGGGGACTTAGCATCCCGCACGTGGAGAAAGAGGCTCAGTGATGAAACGCCATGTTTGTTTCCATTCGTACCTCCCTTTTACATAACATTCGCAATTTCATGTAATATGTGCAATCATTCATGACCAAGATGCAAATCTCATTTAACATAATCCCTTTCAAAAGGGTTGTTCACAAAACTATCTCAAAAATAAGCCAATTCAATTACCTATTGATCCAAAACCGGAAGTCAAAGAAAATCCTCACTATCACTCAAAAAAGAAAAGCATATAAGAGAAAACGCCAGTATATAGCACGAATACTTCAAGGAAAGTCTTTAAGCAACAACTCATCCTTCTGGGCAAGAGAGACTTTCATCCTTTGAAGCACGACACCGCTTGACTCCAGTTCTTTAGACAACCTCTCAACCTCTTCTTCCCCGACGAGCAACACGGTCCGCGGAAGGAACCTCATCATGTAGTTTCGGAGCTCCCGAACCTCGCAGAGAACCCTTTGAAGAACCGGGGAGCATTGAAGGCATGCATGCGCAAACACGTCCGAGATGGCACCTCCAATCTTCAATCACCTCTTCGTAAACTGTTCCACCAGTCGCAGCGCTCATCCCCTGGATGGAAACTAAAGCTTCTTGGACGCGGTTGACCAATGCAAGACGACTCTTGAGCTTTGCGGTGGTAGCAATATGGCAGTGTTTCTTCCAGATTGTCGTGTACAACTTTTCAAATTGAACCGGCACGCTGAATCCACCAACCAACACATGACCTCGGATAAGGGACAAGAAAAGGAGGATCGAACAAAGCCCCATGCCGCATCACCGGCAATTCGGCGACCGCGGGAGTCTTGTCGATTCTTGGGAGGCCTTTCGAGGAAGAAGTCACCACAATAGCCATACGGTCCGGAGCACTGTTCGAGAATGGATGTCAAGGGGAGCCGTCTCAACTACAAAGCAGGCACCGTCTCTCTTGCATTCCTTCGGCATCTATTTCACTGGGTCTTGATTTCCATCACGACCCCGTCGACAAGATCATTAAGGGAAGCGCCTTGTTCAACCGAGCTTGCATCATCTCTGTCATTGTCGAAAAAGGAGCGGTTTCTCCGGACTTCTCGGCATGAAGGTCCGTACTGCGAGACTTCTCGGCATGAAGGTCCGTACCGCCTGGACTTCTCAAAGATGATGACCATCACCGCCGGCCTTCCCGTTTTGAATGCGTGCCAACCTTGTGAAGGCATTATCTTTCGAAATTCACGATTTAAAACAAGGATCGTTTTAGAAGAACTTACTTTGGAAAAATGAAAGAACCGATGGGAGGAGGTTTAAATACCCGCATATTAGAAGAATTGAGGATTAGGACCGCATGCTTGCCTCTTAGGTCTCTCTCCTACTTGGGGACTGCAATACTCGGCTCTTGTCCGTTTGGATGGAAGTGGCTTCAACCGAAATGCTTCGTCAAGACGTCGGAAGATGGCTCACTACGGGAATTCGTCACAACACTCTTCGAAAATTTCGGAAGATCAACGGTTGTTTCCCCCAAAACTCTTTATACCTGTCGGTCACCACTGAGTTTCTCCCAATAGGCCAGAAGGGAAGGCTCACCCGGTCTAAGAACACATTGGCGTTAAGAATTTGTGGAAGGAATTCTTCCGGAGCCCCTAGTGGACGGATAAATGGGACACCCTGATCAAATCCCATTTGGCGAGCAGCCCCTGTCAATGTTGTACGGAGTCACGGAAAATTCTTCGTCGAATAGAGACGGGACATATCCTGGAATACGGCTGCGCATGTAAATAATTTCCCAGATCTCATGGTCTCAACATCGGTACGCAACACAACGCTGTGGATTGTCAGCCAAAGACCTTTGGCTGAACGATGGAAGAGTGAATCGGCCCCCATGGACGAAAATCTACGGAAGAAATGTTGTCAAATACCTCCACAAGTTTCGCACCGGCTTTAGGACGCTTCTTATTCCATCGGAGTATTCTCGAGCCGCCGTACAAGTTAACGAGTGAAGGTGCGGGAGTAGGAGCATAACTTCCGAAGTGTTCCCATAAGAGCGCTGCAGAAAAGCGAAGTGAACGTGCGACTCCACCTTCTTGTACCCGTTAGAAACGTGCATATCCATTGCTAAAGCGTCCAGATGAGAATACAGCGATCCAAGGAACAATGCGGCTAGAGGAAGAACTTCACCCTGCGCCAGCTTTATAGCAATCTTAACAAGCTCGCCTCTTATGGTCTTCTTCCCTGAACCATCATCAAATACATCTCTGGACAGCCATAAAGACAGGAACGTGATCAAACTGAGCTCGTTTTCCAACTCTTGATTCAACTCTGGGTCTGCAGAAGACCACTCTGAAACCCACCAAGTATAAAAGCATCTCACATCCTTTTTCTCCTCCTTGTCCAGGACTCTCGAATCCCTCCGCCTTTTGAAGTGTAGCGTCATAATTACTTTGTTCCGCATCGAGAGCTCGTAAAAAGACTTCCCGGCAAGGCGGAGTTCATCAACGCGGCTACACTCTCCAAAGTAATGGTCATCTCTCCCCATCTAGATATGGTGTGTGAGTAGAAATACGCCACCGAGAAATGAAGGTGATCAAGCCGCGGTGTCTTTCCTAATTTCGAGGGTAGCAGATGCCATGACCGCATCGAGAATTTGTGCTTTGGTCAAATTGTCCTTAATGCCCTTATTACTCAACATGCGTCTCATCCATCCTTCATAAGAGCCCAGTGGAGCATGGCAAATCTTGAAGTCAATAGGAGAAGGCGGATATTCGTTTCTCTGGAGACAAAATCTCATCACAAGTGCGGAAGAAGATAATGGATCAGCATCCATATTTTCCGAACCAGGAAAGCAAGACTATCTTATGAGAAGGATGCTTCCTAATATTTGGAAAAGGCAAGGTGAACAACTCATCATTGATGTTCGGCATATCTTTGAAGCTATCAACACTTCCGACGTGGCACCAAACATTATCTCCAGAAGACATATCGACAAGAGTTCTTTTTCTTTCTACCGCAATGAAATAAAACGCAGGAGTCAGAACTCATATGAAAGCGCATGTAGTCACACACAGCAAAGACACGACTCACGTTGGAGCATACAATGGCCGGCCCAAATGCAGATTGTAGTCTGGTACAAGTTTCGGTGTACAAATTTCGGGCTGGTGTTATTTAAATTCTCCGGTATGACTCAAGTTTTCAAGTCTGGGATAAATTTCAAGTCTGGTACAAATTTCAAGTTCGATGCAAATTTCAGTCAAGCATATGAGAATAAGACCCACGTTCCGGCATACACGGCGGGCCCGCATTCATTCATCCGCATGCATCATAACACGATTTTCTTTATTCATGGGAATCGTGTCTACGGGGTTCAAGCCAAATGGTGGAAAAAGCTAAGCATGCACATGTCTTACAAAAGGTGTTTACCTAAACAAACTAGGGTTTCACCGTTTAAAAAAAAAAAAAAAAAAAAAAGGGGTGCGAAACTTACCTTGGACGGACGGCGGCTCTAAGAATGGACGGCGGTTTCCGTGAACGGCCGGCAAAGCAACGATCGGTGGCGGCTCCAATGCAACGTTTGGCGGCGGCAACGGGATCACACGGAACTTGCTGAATAATAAAAGAAAGTTTGTGAGAAAAGAAAAGGGGTTTGGCTTCTTTTATAGACAAAGATTAGAAGAATCCCAATAGAACAAGGATTCCTCTTTTGTTTGGTTTCCTCTTCTGATTCAAATACTCAAAGAAAGAAACCGGCCCCACCAAGGATTCCATACAAGCGTGACGGCGTGGAAAACTAGCGGTCGGCCAACACTCTTCCGGGTAAACTCCTTTTATCCTGTCTTTCTCACGTATGCATGTCACCATCTCATGCCTACCACACAATAATGTAACCATTATGTGCTAGCGGGGGACTTAATGTTGATGGTGGATTTTCGTTTAAGGTTAAATTTGTAAGTAACGGAAAAATCATGCGCCGACATCTTGTAAAAGATAAAGCCATTTATAAGTGACGGATACTCCTCACTTAATTCACCAAGAATGGAGCATGTAGCAACAATCCCATTCTGTGAATACATGAAATTCCTCCGAGGTTGGAGCATGCAACAACAATCCCTTCTGTGAATTTCATATCAGCCTTGTATTTCTGCACCCATTATCAGTGTGGCATGACGACTGAGTGTTACCCTTACAGAGTAACACGAACCTCCAAGCACTATAATGAATCCATGTACGAAATACCCGTGCAGGCTGATTCTCGGTGTGTTATACTAGCCCGAGCCCTCTCGGTGTGTTATACTAGCCCGATTGAGCCCCTCTCGGTGTGTTATACTAGCCCGATTGAGCATCCGGACTTGATCAGTATCGGTCTCGGATATGATCTAATCGCAGATCATCCAACTCCACAAGCATGATTGTATGACCACGAGATCAATTCCATCACCCCAAGCGGTATGGAATACACACGGTCTTAGCTTGCCGAATATGATCTAATCGCAGATCATCCAACTCGCAAGCATGATTGGGCGACCCCGGATCAATTCCATCACCCCCAAGCGGTATGGAATACACACGGCCCGACCCCGCATGGTCGACCATTGGCCTTTGCTTGCCAAGAAACCGTCCATACCAAGCATTATGGGCGGAAACCCTAAATTAGGGTTTGCGGCATATTACATGTGCCGCAAAACGGTCTCAACCATCCATCTTCGCAGGTATAGATGGAGGGTGTAGATATAGACTCAAAAGGCCCGGAGCATGTCGACACAATCACCATGTGACCGCCTACACACTTGACCAATCGGTCAAAACCAACCATGGTTGGTTACAACACAATCGTCCACTTGAAATGGTATAGTCGCGGCTTTGAAAGCCAAAATTAGGGTTCGAGCCATCACGCGCGTCCATCTTCTCCGGCACGAATGGAGGGTCACAGATCAAATCGAGCAGGTCCCGGTCATACCAAAGATGACCATCGTGGGCCCATCTACCTCTCCATGCGGTCGGCCAAGGCATATCATGCCTGGCCAATCCAAAACGCCCGCTCAAACATGCGTGGCTACACTTCCCAAATTGCAAATCGATCTCGACCACTCAACTTCACCGGACGAATTGGGTGGCTTAGATCACGTTTCATGAGACGGTAAGACATAGGCGTGAACATCAGCCACCGTCTACACGCCAAACCAACCGGCCAAGACCGACCAAGCTAGGTCGTCTTGGAAAACGCGCCGGAAGAGAGTATGGCGCGCGGCTTCTTGCGGCATCAAACTCCTATCGCAAATCGATCTCAACCACTCAACTTTACCGGTCAAATTGAGTGGCTTAGATCGCGCCTTCTTGGTAAAGTGAAGTATGGACGTGCACACCGGCGTGTTGTCTACACACATGCCCGGTCGGTTCTCTTCAAAACCCTTCCCATGCTTGGTTTCGACCAAGCTGAAGAGTGATGCTTGCGCACCTCTTTTAAAACCCTAATTTCATCAACGGTCGTAGATGAGTGTCTCAAACATCATCTCATCCGTCCGACTTCACCAGCTTGGTTATACAACCCTGGTCAGGAGTTATTGGTCAGTAAGGCGTCATTACCCATCACCTTACCACACCACAATGCAGTACCTGCATAAAATACACACGATACTTCACAAGTATCGACTTCCGAATAACGCAGATTATTCAATTCAGCATTACATGCTATCTTTCGTGGTTCCACGATCCACATTCCGGACATCAATCATGTCACAACCGGGGGTACATATCGGGGTATTGGTCCGGCGGTTTACGGCGTGCGGCGTGCAACGCGCCATCACAAGAACGTGTTAGGAAGTCATGGGCGGTTAGAGATGAACAGGAGAAGTGGGCAAGACCGGTCGTGTATCACCGACACACAACTCCATTACTCCATCATTCCACTACCTCCACTTCCCACGAGAAACGTGAATGAGGCTCAATGACTTGTATAAATAGATTCTCCGCCCTATTTCAAACAAGGAATAACGGAGAACAACAACAAGGAAAACAAGACAGAAAATCAACATCCAGAGCCTCCTTACATTAACCGTAAGCCTGCTCACTTTTCTGTCACAAGTCATAAGCAAGCCAACACCTTCACAATCTCAACACCTTCTTCGCTTCCCTCCCTAAGATCAACCCCATCTCCTTCACTTTGTGACCGAAACAAGTCTGGAACGGCCATTTCTTGGTTTAGGCCGGACTTGCAGATTGATCTCTCGAATCTACAAGCACTCACCGCGCAAATGCATTTGTTGAAGGTTTAGATTCATTCCTCATCCACACCCCAAATTACCAAATTCTGCAGGAGTAGTTTTCACCCATCAACACATGAATTTGAATATTTGGTGGAATCCTAGTCCTAGTACCTCTCGAAACATTGTTATTATTTTGTATATATTTGCTAGTTTTATAATTTAAATCTAAAATTTAATTTCATCAAGTCCGAGTGAACGACAAACCTTACTACCACTTTCTACAACATCATTGAAAATATCATCAGAGACCCAATGTCCCCTTATCTTTTTTTATTTTGCATGGAAGATCTATCGAGGACCATCACGAAAGCGGAACTTTCAGGGAAATTAAAAGGTATTAAAATCTCAACCAATGCCTTTGCTGTTAGTCATTTACTTTTTGCTGATGATTGTCTTATTTTCTGTGATGCTAACGCCAATACTAGTCGAAACTTAGTCAAGATTTTTACTGATTTTGGAACTGCCTCTGGTCAATTGATTAATGTGAGCAAGTCTGGGGTTTTCTTTAGCAATAGAACAACAACTAGCATAAGGAAAGAGGTCACAGATATTCTAGAGGTTCAAACAGTATCTATTAATGATAATTATTTAGGCTCCCCTCTTTTTACTAACATATCCAAAGTTAAGTGTTTTGAGCCTCTAATTGACAAAATGAAAAGCAGATCTTTGAGTTGGAATAGGAAGAACCTTAACACCGTTGTTGGGATTTGTAATGGTAAAGAATGTCACCTCTTCTTTGTGTGTTTATCAAATGAATTGCTTTAAAATTCCGGTGAAAGTATGTAAAACGATAACTAAACTGCAAAGAAATTTTTGGTGGGGGAAAAATGAACAAGGTTTGAATGGAAAAGGGAAGAAAGGAGTGTATTTAAAGGATTATGATTCCATTTGCAAACCCATTAGTGAAGGAGGGTTAGGCCTCCAGAATATGAAACATTTTAATCTTGCCATGATAGATAAAATGGGTTGGAGGCTCAAAGAAAACCCATCTTCTCTTTGTACAACCATCCTAAAAGCTAAACATTACCCAAATTGTGACATTTTACATGTTAATTCTAAACCTAAACAAAAAGATAGCTGGATTTGGAAAGGAATTTTAACAGGTATCAATCAGATAAAGAAAAATTGTATATGGAGAGTTGGTAATGGAGAGAGTATTGACATATGGGATGATTACTGGATCCCAAATGTCAAACCTCCCTAGTCAAGTATAACATGGAAGCTGAAAATTTTGTGAAGGTAAGTCATCTAATAACCTCTCAGAGAACTAGGGATTTATCCAAGTTAGCTATCTTTTTTGACCGGGATACTATTAACATCATCATGAGTATTCAATTACCACCTACAAGTAGAGCAGATGAACCTCGATGGACCCTAAACAGCTCAGGTACGTTTTCTGTTAAATCTCTGTACAATTATATAAACTCTACAGGCTCCGACAATGTGGATTGGAGCAAAATATGGAATATGAAGGTAACCCCTGCTGTTAAAATGTTTGTTTGGAAGGCAGCTCATTCCATACTTCCTAATAGTATGAGAGTGGCGGCCGTTCTGCCAAATATAAATAAATCCTGCAAATTATGCAGATGAAAGTCTTACACATTTTTTTCTGCAATGTAGTTTTGTTTCTCAAATTTGGATGCACTTAAATTTTGACATGCTTTATGTTGTTAATGGAACAAACAATTTCCATGATTGGCTAAATGACATGTATAACAATCAAAATAGAAATGGAGATGTTATGGATTGGTATGCCTTCTGTAGCATTGTCATTTGGCATGTGTGGAAAGCAAGGTGCAACCTTGTGTTTCAGAAAACCAAACAGAATAGTGTTGAAACTGCCAAAATGATTGTCAAGTATATTAATAGTCTCATGAATGTCAGTAGTGCATATTATGACATAATGCAATCCCTGTATTGTATCCTAATGAATGACGACAATTTAATAATACAACAGATGATCCCGAGGACAATAAGAAGTTCATGTCAGTAACTATAGACATTGCCATATCAATGATGATGTTGAGCCCTAATAATACTTCTAGTGTGGTCTGACTCATCATAACTTTTCAGGTACCTCTACTGAAGCATGGGACTACATGCCGATTGTAGAACTAGAGAAGAGCTTGAAAGAAAGGAGCTGGAGCTGCTTTTCAATAGGCAACACAGTGGAGTGGTCACAACATAATTTTTCAAAGTGATTCTGAGCCTATTCTCAAGTTGTTGGCGAGAATGTATGCGGAAGCTAGAGAACATAGATTCAAGATTAGTGAAGATTCTAGCTCAAATGTTAACAACTGTATAAACTTTAAAGTGCAAGGGTTCATATTGAAAAATAGATTTGTAATAATTCAAGCAGCACATATCTCCACTTATTGTAATAGATTTGGTATCACCAAATATTGGACGGGGAAAAATCTTAGAACCCTTTTAAACAATCTGGAATTCCAATTCTGGAATGCTAATGTAATCAACTCTCTTCCTCATAATAATGGGGAATTTGAGGTCTAATAATAAAAAAAAAACTACAACCAATCGGTTAACAATCGACGGGATCCACCACTAAGATACTAAGGATGTCAATCGGTGGTGCCAAACTTTCCATGGTTTACAATCAATTTTAGTGACATTGATTAATAATATGTTTTTAAATCAATAAATAACTAAATATTGAAGAATGAAGCAAGGAGAAATTTGGATTATTGAATTATGAGGGTGATTTAAGCATCATAGTCCATTTTAACCTAGTTTGATTGGGGGCCAAACATTTTAATTGGGGGTCTTGCACTAGAGGACAAAAAAGGTCTCCCAATCCTAATTTGGGTCACCCCTTAAAAAAATATTTTCTAAATGGCTAAAATGCCCATGTGTGATTAGTATTAAGAATTAATTAAGTTGATTAGTGTGGTAAGTGTGTTTAGATTAAAAATCTGATTTTGGGATAAAATTTTGGGGAAATTTTATTTTTGGGTTTTTATGTGTTGAGAAGAAGAGGAGGAGTTTTTGAGTGGAAAAACTAGGGTTTTTAGAAATGAGTGGTTCAAGTGGAGGGAATGAGGTTGGTGAAGCTTCAAATAACAACCATGATTGTGTTGATGGTTATATTGTCTGAACTAATCCTATGGATTGGATGTTTGATGAAGAAATGTTAATAGAGGAAGCCATGGATAATGGTGCAAATGAAGAACCTATTGCTCAAAAGGAAGGAACCAATCCTCGAAATGAAGAACCCGGAGCTCAAAACAATCAGGTAAACATCTTATACCCTTCGATTCTTCTTAATGGTGCTCCAAGTGGTCGATTCATGGTCACTATGAAACTATTCAGAGTGAGGGTCGTTAGAGTCGGGTGTTGTATAAACTAACGACTCTTTAAGGTCGTCATTGAATTGACACTACCAATGACGACTTAAACCTGCAACTTTTCCAGGTTATGAAAAATCGTTAGGTTGGTGTGATAAACACTGACGACTCTTTTAGCTAGGTCATAATGGGTCGTTAATTTTTTTGTTTACAAACAAACGACTCTAAAACCAAAACTCTCAGTAAATAAAACACTTAGAGTCGTCAAATATGTATTCGTATAAGATGGCGATCATATCCAGCCATTTCAAATTTTATGTAGAGTCGTTCGGTGTTTTATTTAATATACTAACGACCCTTGCACTGGATTATCATAATTTTTGATTTCATAGAATCATTTCATTGAATCGTAAAAGGCATACATCTTTCATAGCGATACATTGATGGAAATGAAATACAATAGATAATAACGGTGCACTTATACACTTAATCATAAACCATGTAATTATACATGGTGCCTTCCAAGATAAAGTAGCAATCGTCGAACTCGAACTTTTTTCCACGAAGCACCTCGTATCGGACATACGCCTTCCCCAACTGAAAACCCCAAACAAAAACATAGTTAGTATTGTTGAAAGCTATCGATAAGTTTGACCTCTTGTTTAAATTCCTTACTCTTATAGCACCCAACATATTGGGCATGGCTTCCCTTACGGCCTTCATTTCTCTTTTGAAAGCATCACATTCCAATTTTATCTCCTCGAACCGTTCCTTGACGAGTTTCAAAGACCTTGAGTTGCAATTCCGTCTAACGCCATAAAAACGATGAATACACGGTTCCACCAAACATCCGATGTTTGATCAATGTCTTTTCCTAGATCTTCAAAGTGGTTTGTGACTGTTTTCCAAGCTCTCATAATAGCGCAATTCTCTTCCGAAGTGTAAGTACTAGTCATGATGTTTCCTCTTCTTTTTCCTCTTGGATAATAAATGAATGAGAATGAATGTGAAGGTTGAGAATTATGGTTTGGGTGAAAAAGGGGTGAGATATGAGTCTCTATTTATAGATATTAAGGACCCAACAACCACTTTTTTGAATTTTTAACCGTTGCCCAGCTCAACCACATTTGGTGAATTCAAAATTCACATTAACTGCTTTAAGGATCGTTAATATATATATTAACCAAGTGACGACTCTTGATGATCAAAAGAGTCGTCTATGTGTTTTGTTCTTCGATTCGACGACTCTTTGTCAAAGAGTCTCTCGTGTTAAGTGACATTTAGAGTCGTTAATATGTCTTTCGACAAAAATGACGACTCATGCCAACAATTTCAAATAATCTTTAGAGAGTTTTTACAAACCATGTCACTCGAACTATAGTTATTGAACCAATATTTTTGCATTTTATTTCGAAAAAACATACATGTAGTTGAAATAAAATTGAAAACACATAAAATTGCTAGAAAATCTATACGAGTTTAATTATATTGGGAGAATTGTCATTCAACTTCCTCCAAGAGAGTGTAGCAGTCCTCGTGCAAAAACTCATGGCCGTACTTTAATTCGTATTGGCTCCGACCCAAAGTATACTGGAAAAACAATTTTTAAATAAGTTAGCGTTGTTGAATAATCATAACCAAATAAATAATTTTTGATGAAAGACCTATTGATTCACAAACTTACTCTACTCATTCGAGGTTCGTTGGGCATAGCGTCAGCCCGAGCTTTCAATTCCTCTCTCAGCAATACACATTCATTGTATAAATAAGCGTACCTTTCCCTTATATGTGGGAGTGTCCTCCTTGAACGATTTCCGTTTAGTGCTTTGAAAACCTTAAACACACGTTTCCACCAACCATAGGTGGTTTGATCCAACCCGAGGTAAGGCCCTCTGGTAGGGTCTTCGTTACTGGTCACCCATTGCGCTTCCTCAATGGAGTGCTTTGTGAGAGTGGTGTGTGCTCTAACAATAGCAACATCTTCTAGATTATTGAACGGAGTTGGAGCCATTTTCAGTGTTTGAAAGTGATGGGTGACTGATTTAGGAAGATTGAAAGTGATGGGTGAATAAGTTTGGAAGAGGTAGGTCTCTATTTATAACAAAAATGTACCCAACGACTAGTTTTTTTTTTAATAAAAAACGGTTGCTTCTGCAATAACTGCTCCTACTAGTCAAAGTTACCGTTGATTTTCAAAGTCTGCAATAACTTCGTTTAGAGTCGTCAAGCTAGATATATATACAGTAACGAACGACCCAAGGTGAAAACTGGGCAGAATGGTTTATATTTGGGAATGTAGAGTCGCATGTGTATAAAGAGGGTCGTCATTTATCGAGGAAAGGGTCGTTGTTCTGCAAAATTAATGTCGACGACTGTTAGTGTCGTTAACCTGTAAATAAAGATGACGACTGTTAGGGTCGTCATGTTAACATCTCATAAATTGACGACTATTGAATGATATTTTTTCTTTTCTCTGTAGTTGGTTGTACGGGCGAGCTCTCAACCTGAACCCGTCTCCACTATCGGTCCAGATACCTCCCAACACTATATGACCGATTTGGTACGTTTTTAATGTTTGAATCGATGTATATCTTTATGAAAATTGTTTAATTAGTGTTCGATCATTAACGTGTCATTGGTTTTAATGTAGACGTGGAAAACAAAGGCTGAGGTCAAGGAATGGATTATTTCCAAGGCAAAAGAGAAGATGTGCGTAGTTGTTCAAAGCAAACACGTTGATTATAAGCAAATGGAGATGGTATGCGAGAGAGAGGGGGATAAGGAAGAAAGTCACAAAGGGAAGAACTACAAGTATGAGAAGAAGACGACGATGGTCTATAAAACTTCGTCGAAGAAGATACAATGCCCCTTCAGGATTGTTTTCAAAAGGCATCATGAAACTCATCTATGGAGGTTGTATAGTATTCCGGATGGTCGTCACAACCATTCTCCACCTAGTACTCTTTTAGGGCACCCATCATATGCCAGATTGAAACCACATCAAATGGAAAAGGTCCGGCAGATGAAGCGATGTAGGCCCCTTCAGATCCTAAATGCAATAAGGGCGGAAGATAAGACAAACTTGTCTATTATTTCCACAATCTACAGTGCCAAAGCAACGATCAAGAGAACTGAATGGGATGGTAGATTAATTATGCAACAATCAGAGTGGTTGGCAGAACAACTTAACTACGCCATGCAAACAAGGGTGGGTCCGGGCGACAAAGTGACTCATATTTTTCTTGCCCATCCCAGGATGGTGGATTTGGCTCAGTGTTTTTACCAGGTCTTGTTCATAGATTGCACCTATAAGACCAACAAGTATAACATGCCGTTGTTGAACTTGGTTAGTCATACTTCGGATAAGCAATCGTTCACCGTGGCATGGTGCTTTATGGAAAAGGAATAAATAGAGGACTATGTTTGGGTTTTGGAACAAGTTAGGTTGATTTACCGTGGCGAAGAGACACCGCAGGTTATATTTACGGATAGGGATTTTGCAGTAATGAGTGTCGTTCGTCATATTTTTCTTACTTGCTCAACATTTTCTTTGTACGTGGAACATCCAAATGAATATTTTTTCTAATTGCAAGAATCATATCCAAAAGATCAAGCCTGCAAAGGGCAATCAACGTTCCAAGGAGGAAGACAAGCATCTAAGTAAACTTCAAAAAAAGAGATAGCCGAAGAGAAAAGGAAAGAAAAGGAAAAATATGCTGAAGATGGTGATCTATGGGAGGTTTTCTGCAAATATTGGGACCATTTGGCTCATTCGAAGACCGAAGTAAAGTACTATGCAAATCTTCAAAAGTTTATTGATGATTGGAGTACGGATCATAAGAAGGTTGTCGACTATTGCCTAGATACATGGTTGAATCCTTGGAAGGAGAAGTTTGTTTATGCATGGACCAATAATTACAAGCACTACCAAAATGAGTCCACGAGTATTGCAGAGCAGTCCCATGGACGTTTGAAAAAAATTCTTCAAGAGAACACTGGTGGGGTAGTTACGGTACAAGAAGCTATTCACGAGCATGCCGAGGATGATCTTAGCAAGATAGTGACTCAGATGGAGTATATTAAAGACCGTTTTATGAAGCAATACATGGAAGACAAAGAATTTCTACGTGGGGTTGCACACCAAGTATCATGGTGGGCAATAAAGCATATGATGACTGAACTAAACAAATTTCGAGCGAAAGCTTCCAATGGAAAAGTGATTAAATGTAATTGTACAACTGAGACGTGGCTTGGCCTTCCGTGTAAACATAAGCTCGGTGGGTACAAGGTGATCATTCCCATTGAAGATGTCGATCATTTTTGGAAGCAACTTTCATTCACCCCAAATCCAACATGAGCCGATGATGAACAATTTGGAGACCTGGAGATTGGCAAGTATATCAATGACAAATATCGAAAAATGAATTGTGCAAGAAGACAGATATTGGTTTCTAATTTGTGGCCGGCTGCCCGTAAGAGCTTGGGAGTAGAAGAAGAGCCAATCAAACAAAAACCACAGGGTAGACCGACAACTAAAAAGTCGTTTAGAGAAACCGTGAAAGCGGCCAAGAGTTGCAAAAGTGACCTATCACGTCATCAGTATGACCAGGCAGAATATACGGAGTATGAGAACTCTTTCCTACCCAAGGCAAGGGGTCGGCCAAAAAAACAAGATTTGACCCAAAGTGAAATAGAAGTGAAACAAAAGGAAGACATGGATGTTGTAGACCATGTGGTAGGTACCCAGCAAAGCCAAACGAGCGGAATGGTGACGATAAGAGGAATAAAGGGTAATCCGCGCACCCCTAGAGATTCCCAAGGAAGACCACATCGTGTTGCTTACTCTTTGTATAAAGAGTATACCGATCAACTTCCTCACGTCATCTTGGATCACCTTTTATCCACCGACAACGTTGACGGCGATGGAAATTGTGGTTACCATGTTGCAACAGAACAATTAGGACATTTCGACGAGGCCGACGAACTTAAGCTCACCCAAATCGAATATGCAAGAAAAAAAATGGCAGAAAAACTAGTTGAGGACAAACAACTATATTTGACAATGCTCATGGAAGGAGATCAAAAAGAGAGGGAATTGAAGTTTAGGGAGTTGGTTCAAACATGAAATGGAGGAAGGGGTCGAAGAAGGCCGGTTATAAGTTTGGATGCAAATGCCTTTTAGTGGCCAACTTTTGGCGGACACATTCACTTGTGTTGTAATTGTATTCAACAAAGGCTTCCCTAGAGCCTCTTGTATGTACGTACCCTCAAAAACTAGGTGCGAGGCGGCGATAAAGAAAAGAAGAATTGTAATGGCACAAGTCAATGATAACCATTACATAGGCTTGAATATTTCCGAAGAATGTCCTCTACCATGGGTGTATGGTGATTGGGGAGAGAACACCAAGGCGTGGACAAACCAGTATGAGTATGGAATGAACATTTGGAATGCTATGGAACCAACCCCTGTTTACTTAGACATGGGCAATGAATCGCGAGAGAAGATGTTTATTCTCAACTTTGCATTGCATTTTGAAGCATACTTTTTGATAATGGTTATATCTTGTACCCAGATATTTGTATTTTGAAGAATGCTTAATGAATACAATGCGTTTTATCTTGCGGCATACTCTTGTTTATCTACAGTCGTTATCCTAGTTGGATTAAAACACCAACGACCCTCATAGGTAATTTGAATTATTTTACAGAGTCGTCATCCATATATACATACACCTTAACGACTCTAACTGTAAAAATTTGACAGTCTCCTGGATGTTTATTCGCCTAAGAGGCGTCATCTGAATTATCATACACCTTAACGACTCTAATTGTACAAATTTGATGTTCTCCTGGATGTTTTTTCCAACCAAGAGTCGTCATCTATATTAACATACACCCTAACGACGCTTATGGTCCTAATGTTGTTCTTCTCCTGGATGTTTTTCCAACTAAGAGTCGTCATCCATATATACATACCCCTTAACGACTCTCACTGTAAAAATTTGATGGTCCCCTGGATGTGTTTATACTAAGAGTCGTGATACCTATATACATACACAGTAACGACTCTAGTTATACGCCTAAGAGTCGTCATCATGATAGTATATACATGGACGACTATCTTGAAAATACCCCCAACGACTCTTTTTGTATACACTTTTTCCCAAAAAAAAATAGTCGTTGGTAATTATTTTATATATAGAGGAACACATCTAGGAGCAAATTCAATTGAAAACCACCTCATGAATTTTTGTTTTTAAATGGCAAATCCTTCATCAACTACCAATTCAATTGATAACATACTTAGAAGATGCAAGCGACCAACCAAATCAATATTGGAAATGGAAGGAGAGATACGCAAAAAAAGCATGCGACCTAATAAAAAACCATACACTTTCACGCCATATCCTACGAAGGAAGAAGAAGAGTTGCGCGAGGCCAAAAATCGAGACGAAGAACAATCCCAACTCCAGGAAAGATTCAAGCAAGTCGAGGAAGAGACCGAATGGGTTAAAAATTATTACATCGTCAAGGATCTCCACGAAGAACATCAACATGATAGTATATTTTGGAGCCAAGTTGGTTCGGGTCCTTTCGTTAATAACAACAAGAAACTACGATATCCTTACTTGCCGTCCCACATTAGTTATAGGACGATTCTTGTTATGAAATGGTGCACCAAGTACAACGAGTTTCTCGCGAGGCACAAAGGGGATAGGCGTGCTGCCTAGGCCGCATATACCAAATGGAGAGGAGAGCCTTTTTATCACATCGAAGCCGCAATGCTAGTTGAATCTCGTTCCAGAAACAGGAATAACATGTAATGTGTTCAAAGGAATTTCCACCTTCTAATTAATATTTAATATGCTACTATTCCAAGTTTCCTTTCAATCGAGATTCAATTTATTTTCAAAAACAGTCGTTATCTCTGTTTATTAATTCAGTGACGACTATACCTTAAGTCGTCATATAATTAATCTTGCAACAACCTGCTCTTGAGTCGTCAACTTGTTTAATCACATAGCTAACGACCCATGTTTTGAATTTAAAAAAAAACTACTGTTGGGATTTTCTTCTATATAATACCACCCCATCCTCTTGAGAAAATAACCCAAAACCATTATTTTCTCCACCAAACTACGTAATCTTTCAATTACAATGGCGGAATGGGAACCGTATGAAGATTTGTGTCTCGTTAAATCGTTTGCTAATACCTTTCATGAACGTCCAAATGAAATCTATTCAATGTTTTGGAAGAGAGTTAAGGAGTTCTTCTCCGGGCGTACCGCGAATCCTAATAACCGCAAATGGAGAGATTTGGCATTTCGATTCAACTACATTAAAAGTGCAATGAGAGAGTATGTAAAAGTTAGAAATATGGTGACGAACATCATCCACGAGCTCCTCTTAAGGAAAAAGTGAGTAATTCGTTAATATTTATACTTTTCTCATGGTTCAAAGTTACTAACATATAACATTCCTCGTTTAATTTCAGCTGGAACGTTTCAATGGGTTATGGACAATACGTAATGGGGAAACTAAGTCCATTCACCACAAAGAATATACAACGTTGTATCATCGAGCGAGAAGGTTCATTGACGAACATTTGATGTGTCAAATTCAAGAATACCCATATTAACTCTTATGTAATACGAGATTGATGGAATGTTATTTTCCTAATGAAATCACCCCCAACGACTCTATCCACTAGAATCACAGAGTCGTTACTCTGCTATGTTATTTAACATAACGACTCAATTATATACCCATGTTGGTTATTCTCCTGGATGTTATTTTAACTAAGAGTCGTCATTAGTGTCCATATAAAAGCAACGACTCTATATACCTAAAAGTGGTATTCTCTGGATTTAATACACATCTAAAGTCGTTGATCTGCTATATGATCAACCTAACGACCCTAGCCATAGAAAAATGGTTCATATCCTGGATGTTTTGGTAACCTAGAGTCGTCATTGGTTTCCATATAATCAATAACGACTCTAGCCATAGAAAATATGGTTCATCTCCTGGTTGTTTTGCTAACCTAGAGTCGTCATTGGTTTCCATATAATCAATAACGACTCTAGCCATGGAAAATATAGTTCATCTCCTGGATAACCTAGGTTCTTCATTGGTTTCAATATAACCAATAACGACTCTAGCCACAAAAAAATATGTCATCACTGTATTAATTTCTCTCTGGGTCGTTAGAATTCTATTTGAAACACTTAACGACTTTGTGTATCAGAATTAGGGTCGTTATTCTGCTAGAAAACAAAGCTGACGACCCTCACTCTGTCACAGTGTATAATCTTGTCTGCATTAGAGTCCTACATTATTCTAACAAACATACTGGTAAACATCCTTCTTAAAACCAAGTAGTTTCAACAAACCATCCAAACCAAACACATAAGTTCAAGTCATAAAGTAAAATGAACATAAGTTCAAGTAGACGGTAACATCTCCTCACTCAAGACCACCATCTCGACCTCGACCTCCTATTTACCTCCCTGACCGGGAAACTTTCCGGCTTTTCTTAGGAGGAGGACCCCGAGTATCACTGCCCCCTGGGGAACCACCATCTTCTCTAGTACCTTGTTCATCATGATGTTGGATACTTTTCCCCTGTTCACCAAGTTCTTGTGCTAGTTGGCTACGTGTTTTCCGGGTCCTCTTACCTTCCTTAGCCAGCTCAACAAACATCTTCTTTGCATTGGGATTTTCAATGTGCGTGCAGTAATCAGCGTACCGACGTTGCTTCGCAGGATCAAACACTTCCCCTTTGTCAGCCGAGCAACAAAAAGCCTTGACAAAAAGCTTCATTCGTTCCCTCTATATGCATTCAAAAAATAATTCACATTAACTGACTTATATTTGTATGTAAATGAATAACACAATTACAAAAATAAATACTCACCACTAGTTTAAGAATGGTAGTATCATCTCTACCGTCAGCTTGAGAAGCAGAGGTGGATGCTCTGTTGGTCCTCCTACCCGTAGTCTAATCTATCCGTATCACCCTACCATGGGAAAAGCCTTCGTACCATTGATAGTAAACCGTTGTTGCCTCGTAACCTTCATGCATATGCACCCAATATGTGATGTCTACGAGGCTAGAGTGTCTAGTATTCCAATGCTTGATATCAGTTGCAGGTTCATAAACCACTTTTATGTCATCCTTGTCAGCCTCGCATTTTTTCAACTTGTGCTTGAACGGAGGTACATAGTCTTCATCGGGTGAATCTTGAATAAACCCAAGTTGACGCATGATTCTCATCGGATTGTACATTGAAAAACCGTTAGGGTGAAACAAAGGGCCATGGTAATACACAACATCTTCCATTGCGCCAACTCTATCATCCTTGTACGGAGTAAAGATTGCCTCTTTCGCCGTGATGTTGTCAAGTTTTTGACGCATTTCTATCAACGCATCAATTTGTTCCCTATCCTGAGAACCAGAGTACAACCAACGGGTTCCTGTTGGACTACCTTGGCTCCATGATGGGTTGAGTTTCACATCTTCATTATCTTTGAACAGTGACGGGAAATGATCATAAATCCACATATATAACAACCAAAGTTGAAATTTATAAAATAATCAAATAAACATAAAAAAATCAAAGGAAAAAAACATACTAAAAGAAGACAACTTTCATCAATCCAAATACCTGGATTAGAGCTAAATTCCCATTAATTTGAGAAGTTCGTTCGCGAGATCCCTGGGAAAGTCGACCATTCGAGATGTGCAACTATGGCAGTCCCCAAGAGTACTTGTTCACATCTTCTAAGGGGTCCAAAAGTGAAGATGGTTGGCGGCGACCTGTTACCTTTTTGTCGGGAAATACAACCGACGCAAGGACATACAACAAATACGCAGACCACCGCATAACGACATTCCATATCGGAGAGACCTTCATCTTTTTCCTTCGTTATGTACCAAAGCAAACATCCGCCTAATCTCCACAAGTTTGAACTCTTTCTTCGGGTACTTAGTTCCCGACACGAAAAGCCCATCGGTCTTCTCTTTATCCCACCCAAACAAGTTCTTGGTCCATGTATAAATTTCATCCCAACTAGGCCTTCTCTTGAACTTGTCACTGGTTGATTTACCTTCGACCTGCACCCCTAATATTTGTTCTGCATCATCAGGAGTCAATGCCATATCACCAAAAGGAATTTGGAATGTGTCGACTTCAGCGTAATACCTTTCACATAAACTAGATAATGCAACCTTGTCATACGCAATCACATAGTTCACAACGTCCTGGTACAAACCGGAGTTTTCAACATATTCTCTAACTCTCGCACATTCATCCATTTTATTAAAAGAAGATTGGTGCCTGAAAAGACGTGCGGCATTCTTATGATCCTACAAAATATAAACAAATAAATATTAGAAAGTTAATATCAACCAACTAATCAAATAACAAGCAAAGTTGGGATTCTTACGATTGTCTCATAGATGGTATGAGCCCACGATCCAGAATATCCAAATAGAACTTTGCCCCCATCTCTAGGTTCTCCTCTAGGTTTACCACTTCGAAGAGGGGACAACATCAAATGAGTAGCGGGAACGTGTCTCGCGCTGGGTGCAATATCAGTTCCATCCTTCTTAACCCTCTTTACCGGCTTCGGCTTTGCATTTTGTTCTTCATGTTCTACATCTTGTTTACCATCATCCTCTTCATCATCCTTACCAGCAACATCATCCCCTTCATCCTCTTCCTCCTCCTCATGACCACCATTATTACCTTCATCCCCTTCCCGCTCATCATCACCACCATTACCATCATCTGAATCATCACCATTACCATTATTGTCATCATCCTTATCACTCTCTTCTTCCTCTTCTTCTTCCTCACCTCGTACGGGAGGATCTTCTTGTATCTCCTCTTCTTGGATTTCTTCTTCTTCACCACTACTGTTAGCGGAAATAACAGGAGAGTCTGATTCTGATGAATCCGATAACTCATTACCTTTGTCTCTTGGTTCGGTGATAGAAAATGATACCTCACTCGGATGTTTACCGCGTAATGGACCAGCAAGTAAATATTTATCGTGGCGGGGAGGTTTGGAAGGAGGAGTTATCGTCATTGGGACCTTGTCTTTGGTTTTCTTGGTACTATATTCAAAACAAAAAAACAAAAAACCCAATAAGACATCAACTTTATGGTTATCAGTTCAAGATTCGTCACTCAAATGATCTACAAAACAAACGACCCTTGTATATCATGTGATGACTCAAAGTTATATGATGACGACCCTTCAAGATAACAAAGGGTCGTCAAAAAGGCAATAACGATCCTACACTTTGGGTTGGCGACTCTAGGGCATATAGCTAATTGACGACTCTATGGGACCTGAGATGACGACACTGTCATTTTTTGGAACAGAAGGTTGTTCGAGTTCAACCTAGAGTCGTTAGGAAATAAAAAAAAGGGTCGGCAAAAGAGAGTCGTCATCTTCAACCTAAAACATTAACGACTCTATTCTAGGGCAAAAATTGTAGAAGGAGCAGAATTAGTGTCATCATCTTCAACCTAATACACTAACGATTTTTCATATAATACGCATGCAAATGAAAAGTCGTTAAGGGTTTCCATTTCGATAGTAACGACCCTTTAACAGAAACTGCTAAATTTCAATTATCAGACTCAATTTCACAATCAAAACACAACAACAAATCGATTAGAAGGTGGGTTTAAGTTCACATACCTTCTAATTGGAGGTTTCGATTTTTTGGGTTTCGATTTTTTAGGTTTGGGAGTTCGTCCCTCGACAACCTTGCCTTTGACGGTGTCAACGAGATTAGGGAATTGAAGTGCTTTTCGAGCGGTCTGCTTTGTACGAGCGATGTTTGTAGAAGAAGTTAATCGTCGATTCACTTCTAACATCGACGATTAAACGATGAATCGGTTGAAGAAAAAAAAATTCTAGGTGGAGTCGTTAATGGTGGTGGTGGAGAAGAGAAAGGGGAGGAGAGGAAGATGAAAAGAAAAAAAGAGAAACTGAATTTCTATTTTGGTTTAGATTTAGGGTATATGAGATTGGGGGCCTAATTAAGGATTTTAATTAGAGTTAACTGATTTTTAAGATTTGTGTTTAGTAAAGGGTAAAACAGTCTTTTTAATATCGGATTAATACGCCCCTCAAAAAATTGGGGTGCAAATAAAAAGTTATGGCCCCCAATTAAAATTTTTGGCCCAATCAAATGAGGCATTTTAAGTATCACTGCCCGGAAGAAAAAAAAACTCATTTTTGCTTACCCACGATTATCTAATTTTTTCAAAACCTATTGTCCATTTTTTCCATCTAATTTGTAATCCATAAGGGGATAATTTCGTTGTTGCAGGCCTCAACGACTTTAGTTTATTACCATGTATGTATTAGAAATTAAGCTTTTGAATTAACAAAATCTAATAGTTATATCATCTTGTAGGAAGAATTGTTGGTTTCACTCCTTTAAAATGCAGATTAAACACAAAAACAAAAAAAACAAAGTGACAGCGGAGTCACGACCAGATTACTTTTCTTAAAACTTTCTTGGCTTTTCCCTAAGTTTTTTGCAAGGACCTATTCCCATGATAAAACAACCGAGAAAAACTCTCTTCAGTTTCTCGCGCACACAATAAGAAATCGTACACTGAAACTCAAAACTGCCAATTTATTATTAATGTGATTCGTTTCAATTTTTTTTTATTGCAGTTTTCAATCGCCTTGGAAATCCATGGCATCCCATTCTTATCTGTGTCCATAGTTGCGGCTCATTTTCTTCCAGTACATGCTTAAAGTAATGATATCCGTTGTTGGAAGAATCCTATCACGACACAGTGTATATGTACTATACTGTCTCCATGGTGTAAATTAATTTGCATTTTTTTCCCTTTTTTGTTTTTCTTTAGCTTCTGCAAGTTCATTACCCAAAAAATAAATTAAAAGTTAGTAACTTTATAACTTACACGTCAAAAATTCAAAAGGCCAACACTTCCGTATAAGCGAGAAAACAGAATTTTCAAACCATGAATGCATCAATAAAACCAAGTGAATCAAACATATAAATCTTTCCTATTGTAAAAAAATCAATAAAAAATCACACATATATTTATTATTTTTATTGTGATATTTTGATTCACTAATATTCCAGCATTTATTATAATTCAAATAAAACTTCTCAGGATCGAGCCAAGTACTGATAGCATTTAATGTGCATTAAATAAAATCCAATCCATATATCTATATATATATATATAAATCCCATCACCATTCCACATCAAAAGAAAAAGAAAAACGTCAAAAATGACAGGCAAGTTCAATACTTTGTGTGTATCGATTTTCATTTTGTTCTTCTTCATGGAAAGAGGTATGGGAAAATGTACAAAATCTGATGTAAGTATTATACAACAAAAGGTTAATGCATATCAAGGTGTAAACGAATACGAAGTCGAAATCCAAAACAACTGTCTATCATGTGGTCTATCTAACTTGATCCTCAGATGCGACGGGTTCCAGACCGTTGAATCTGTACCAATAGTAATTCTTCAACAATTAGGAATTGGAGAGTGTTTAATAAATGGTGGTGATTTTATTGTTCGAGGAATACCAGTTCGTTTTCGATATGCATGGCAAACACCTTTTACTTTCACCGCAAAGAAAGTTGATATCAATTGCTAATGTGGGAGCACTGGGAGTAAAGAAAATGGGAGTCACAAATCATTTTAGAAAAATAATATATATATATATATATGAAAAGTTGGTTAAAAATTATATATATATATTTTTTTGTGTTAACTCTAGTGTTTTTTTCCTTTTTTTTTGTTGTTGGATTTTTGGTTCCTTTGTAATGTCAAACCAAAAACAACCTTTGTAAAGTGAAATGTTATGCTCGACCAAGGCTATTAGTCCGGACTTGAAAAAGAATTAAAGCTTCTTGGGTCCGGCCCTGCAAATAACAACAATAGAGAATGTAAGCACAAAAGTAACGATGATGAACATGGTGCTCACAACCAATGTTCGCATTCGTAGAAATGTTAAGATAAATGAAATGAAAATAACAGTGTACGTAGGGAGAAGAAACTCCGAGTCTTCGGACTCGTCATCGTTTCTTCAATAGACAGATGATAGTGTAAATCACAATAAGCAGGAAATGTAAAGCATAAATGTAAAGTGACACGATGATTTATGTGGTTCGGCACTAAGGCCTACGCTCACGGAGGTTCTGGTTTCACTATGCTTCTTAGATTACAATTGACAGTCGAATGACGTTGAGATAAGACCGAAGGCCTGGGAGACGAATTCATACCTAAAATCATATTTTCTTCCTCACTATAGTTCTCTCTCCTAACTATAGTTCTCTCTTTTCTAAATTGGTCGACCCCCTCTTCATTAGCTAAAGGGGGTATTTGTAAGACTTCTGTGTGGGGTCCATTCCTTTGTCTCTTTAGAACCTTATCTTCTTGGTTATAGTGCTGGTATGAAGGCTCCGTGGTTGCCCGATCCTCTCTAACGGTCGTATGCTGGCACGATGCTCGTCCTCTTCTTTCTCCATAGAGTTCTTGACACGTGCCCGTTATCTTCAACATTAAATGCGGGTGGTTGGGTCAGACCGCCTGCGTGAGACAGCTGTTACTGCTGCTGTCACATCCTCATCGGTAGGTTGTATCATGTCCGTCCATCTTAGATCCGTCTCGAGATGGGGTAAAGTGATAGTTAGATCTATCTTCTATAGCGCTTCTCGGAACTTCGTTTATTGGGTAGCCTCAAATCTTGAGACCGTAGGATCCATTTGGGGATACCGACGTGTCTATGGATGGCAATCCGCCTCTTTGGTGTTGCCACGTGCCATCAGGATTTGATGTTATTGCTCTGTTTGTTTTACACGTGTAACTCTCTTTCCGCGTGGCTGGTTGCGGAACTTTGTGTATACAGAGAAATTTAGAGAAAGGGGACGACATCCCAAAATTTTGAGAGGGAAAATGGACAGACGGAAATGAGAATAAGTGTAGAGTGAGATCGATACGATCATCATCACAGAAACTTAAACACAAAATCAACACCAGCACAAAGAAGATGTGGAGAACCAAAAAGAGGAAGGATGACGGTGATTTCATCGACGATCGAAAAAACCCTAAGAAAGCTCCTACCCCTGATGATTCTGACAGCATCGTCGTATGCGAGGTTTGTCCATCTCTCTCTCTCTTTCTCTCTCGGTTACTAACTCTCTTACAATTTTGCTTATACTAATTAATTTTCTTGGAATCTGGTTTTGGGAAGATCTCAAAGAGTAGGAGGGTTTCTGTCAGAAACTGGCAAGGGAAGGTTGTTGTAGATATCCGAGAGTTTTATGTTAAACATGGTCAGGAATTTCTAGGAAAAAAAGGTAACTGCTACTTTTCCTCTGGTTTTATTTGTGTATTTCTTGCTTCTTTTAGTAGTGTGGATCTTGAGTTGTTGTTTATAGTGCTTCATTTATTGGTATGAAAGCCGCATCTAATTAGATTTTATTCGTAGATTCTATAGAGTTTGGAATTTGGATACTTTGTCGAGTGAAGCAGATTTTCTGCTGGGTTTTATGTTTAAACCAGGGCCGTAGCAAGGTTTTTAGAGGCCCTAGGCGAACTTACTTAAACGGGCCCTATATAAGCAAAGTAAAAAAATTGTTGCGTTTTGATATAAATATATTACAGATTGTCAAACGATGCGAACTACAAGAAAAAAAAATTGGCGAAAAACACAAAGAAAGTACTTTATCTCACGACAAAATCCGATCTTCACACTCTTTTCGAAACGAAATCAAAAATTATATTATCAAAACTACTAGTATTATCTAACATCCCAATTTCAATAGACAACATTGTTATTCATTCAATCTTTCTAGTGACATCGTCGACCGAAGATAACTCTTGATTAACTTCAACTTCGAAAAACTTCGTTCTGCTGTGGCAATAATAATTGGATTTCTCAATAAAATTCGGTATTATATAAACGTATTCGGGTAGCCACCTTCCATATCTTTTGAAAAATTCAACACTTCAATTGCTTTACTGGTTTCAACAGGCATACAACATTTTCACAAGTCATGCTCGTCAATATCGTACCCATGACATGCTTAAGATTATTTCAAGGTTGATACAAGAAGTCATTAAGATATCAACATCAAGAGAGCAACTTATCAACATTATATAAGAATCCGAAATTTTCTGCGAACTCTTGAAATTGTTCAAATCTAATAGAGAGTGAAGATATAACTTGAAGCTTGAACTGAACATGCATTTGGCAACATATATAATGTGTTGTTCCCCCAAATTGAAATTAATGTATATAATGGACATTCTTTATATGCAACAGTTAATGAATTGTGGAATCATAAGTTACGAAGCAGAGACAAGAAAATGAATTAGAGCATCCGTAGATGAAACTTTGATATCAGCAGTTTAATCTCCTTGCTTCTATTTTAATAAGAAATTGGAGGAAACCCTAGATGTTATAATAATAGAAATAGAGAATAGAAGAATGGCAAAAGAAGTTAAAACCGAAACCAAAGTTCAACTTTTCTAATGTACAGTTACAAAAAAGAAATTTTACTTAATTTTCGGTGGATTTTGTAGTCACTGCTAATTCACAAGAAAACCAATATTTTGTCAAAGATTTCAAATGTACGTATACCAACAGAATACACAATTTGGGGGCCCCAACTTTTGGGGGCCCTAGGCCGTTGCCTAGCTGGCCTATAGCCAGCGACGGCCCTGGTTTAAACTTGCATGTTTGTGTATGGATGGGGTGGACATCAGATAATCCAGAAAAACTAGGGATATATGTTACAAAATGATAGTTACATATAATAGATTGCTTGAGAAATTTAATTGTTGTGTAAAATCTCTAGTAGGATTTGACCAGTCTTTGGATTTCTCTAGTGGGAACTGAAGCCACTTTTTGTAAATAGATGGATCATTGAAGGAAGTTCTGCGGAAGTACCAAAATTTTAATACTACATTTATGAGGTTGCAAGGTTGCACCAGTGTGAAATACAAGAAAGCCATCGTAATGATGTAAACCTTCATCATTTAGTGGATTTTTGTTTCCTTTGCTGGGAACTGGCTCGTAATGATGTCAAAATCCAGCGTGAGAGATGTTGGGCTACATGATTCTCGTTCTGGGGCAAACTGTTTTTGTAGGGTTCTTACTTCTCTAACAATCATGTAACCAGAAAGTAGCGGAAGTGAAAATTGCGCGTCTTATCGATTGTAAGCAAGTTAAAGAGTATGTTAACATTATTGTTTTTGTGTGTATCACATGTTACATGAGTCATGTTCTTTGCCTTTCTAGGAAATATCATATAGCACAAATTTGAGGCCAAATTATACCAGCAAACTGAAGGCTTTGATAAGACTTGTCTTATTTCACTTTTATTAGAACACGACGTTCTGCATCCTGGTTTCTTTTCTTAATTGGCCAAAATTTAATAAGGAAAAGAAAATAATGAAGAAAATGCTGCCAAATACCAGCTAGAAAGTCCCACTTACTAGACGTACCGACCAATATGGACCTCAATTGCTATCTTCTAACCATATTGAGAATCAGTAGGGGATTTGAAGGGAGGGAGGCAGGCTTTAGTGTTGTTTATGCCTTTATCCCTGCTAGCTATTAGGTGCTGTCAGCACTGTTCATGCTACGGACCCCCTTGTTATAGGTAGATTTTGTGGCATTACCTTTTCTAATGTTATTACGATGGAACTTTCCATTGGCATTGTGCATCTTGTTATCTGAGATTATATGATTTCAAGTTCATTTCATATTAAACACAGGATGTTGTGATGTGTAACCTACGTTTGATTTCTGATTCTCTGGTATGCAAAATATTATGCGTTTCAAGTAGAGCTCTGAATTTTGCAGTGTCTTGCATTTATTTCCCTATTTTTCCCACTTTTAAACAGTTAGTAAAATGATTTTTTTTAATATTTTTTCATTTAATATTGTTAGACAGGAAACTAGAGTACTCCCTGAGTTGCTAGGTCTGACATGTCTTGATCCTCTTAGTGATGTTAGGTTTCATAGAGTAGTGTACTAATTTGCCGCATTTCCCTCGTTAATTAGCAACTAGCACCTACTGTCTATTTCTTAACGTTCTTTATAGTTTCTACAATTTAAACTAAAAAATCATTCACATATACAACTGATCCATGGATCACGCCTATAACAAACTTGATCAACTTGAACAAGAAGGTAACACCTTTGGTTGACTTAACATTGTTGTATATTTAAGACTCCGTGACGCTAATTTCCCCATATCATGTTCTGAACTGCTTGGAGTTTATGAGCCTTGTATATGTAACCATCTTCTCTTGGTGAAGCATTTAAAGCGATGGATGGCCTTCTTGTACAAGTCGTGATCAGGCTTGTTACGGCCATGGTTTTTGCTTTATGTGAATTATTTTTCAGTTTTAATTATGGAACTTCGGTAATTATAAAGGAGAGGGTTCCGTTAATTAAAAAATTAAGAATATGGAAACCTAGAAAGTTGAAGTGTTTCTTAAATCCTGTACATCCCTGTACATCAAATGAGTGTGCTTTAGGAAAAATGGACTATAAATTGAGAATTTCAGTTAACTGTATAAATTGGGATGGATTAGTATCCTAATTTGATTGGGGACAGACATTTTAATTAGGGGCCATAATATTTTATTTCCACCCCAATTTTTTGAGGGGCCTATTAATCTGATATTGAAAAGACTGTTTTACCCTTTACTAAAAATCAGTTAACACTAATTAGAAATCATAATTAAGCCCCCAATTCATATACTCTAAACTAAACCAAAAGAGAAAATCAGTTTTTCTTTTTTTCTTTTCATCTTCCACTCCACCACCACCATTAACGACTCACGACGATTTTTTTTTTTCTTCGACCGATTCATCGTTTCATCGTCGATGTTAGAAGATAATCGACGATTAACTTCTTCTTCAAACATGGCTCGTACAAAGCAGACCGCTCGCAAAGCACTTCAAATCCCCAATCTCGTCAACACCGTCAAAGGAAAGGTTATCGAGGGACGAACTCCCAAACCCAAAAAATCGAAACCCAAAGAAGATATGGGTCCAATTAGAAGGTATGTGAACTTAAACCCACCTTCTATGCGTTTTTTTGTTGTGTTTTGATTGTGAAATTGAGTATGGTAACTGAAATTTTGCGGTTTCAGTTTAAGGGTCGTTAGTATCGTAGTGGATACCCCTAACGACTTTTCATTTGCATGCGTATTATATGAAAAATCGTTAGTGTATTAGGTTGAAGATGACGACCCTAATTCTGCTACTTCAGCTTTTTTTGACCTAGAATAGAGTCGTTAATCTTTTAGGTTGCAGATGACGACTCTCGTTTGCCGACCCTTTTTTATTTCTTAACGACTCTAGATGGAACTCGAACAACCCTCTGTTCCAAAAAATGATAGTGTCGTCATCTCATTTCCCCTTGAGTCGTCACAAGTATATGCCCTAGAGTCGTCAACCCAAATTGCAGGATCGTTATTGCCTTTTTGACGACCCTTTGTTATTTGGAAGGGTCGTCATCATATGATTTTTAGTCGTCACATGATATAAAAGGGTCGTTTGTGTTGTAGCTTATTGGAGTGACGACTCTTGATCTGATAACCATAAAGTTGGTGTCTTATTGGGTTTTTTTGGTTTTTTTGTTTCGAAACCAAATGCAGAACCAAAGACAAGGTTCCAATGACGATAACTCCTCCTTCCAAATCTCCCCGCCATGATAAATACTTACTTGCCGGTCCATTACGCGGTAAGAAGCCGAGTGAGGTATCATTTTCTATCACCGAACCAAGAGACAAAGGTAATGAGTTTTCGGATTCATCGAATCGAGACTCTCTGTTATTTCCGCTAGCAGTAGTGGTGAAGAAGAAGAAATCCAAGAAGAGGAGATACAAGAAGATCCTCCGCACGAGGTGAAGAGAGGAAGTAGAGAGTGACAATGATGATGAAGATAATGTTAGTGGTGATGATTCGATGATGGTAATGGTGATGATGATGAGCAGGAAGGAGATGGAGGTAATAATGGTGGTCATGAGGAGGAAGAGGATGAAGGGGATGATGCTGGGGGTAAGGATGATGAAGAGGATGATGGTAAACAAGATGTAGAAGATGAAGAACAGAATGCAAAGCCGAAGCCGGTAAAGAGGGTTAAGAAGGATGGAACCGATATTGCACCCAGTAGCAAGACACGTTCCCGCTACTCATTTGATGTTGGAGCCTCTTGAAGTGGTAAATCAAGAGGAGAACCTAGAGATGGGGGCAAAGTTCTATTTGGATATTCTGGATCGTGGGCTCATACCATCTATGAGACAATCGTAAGAATCCCAACTTTGCTTGCTATTTGATTAGTTGGTTGATATTACTTTTCTAATATGTTTTTTAATATTTATTTGTTTATTTTTTGCGGGATCATAAGAATGCCGTACGTCTTTTCGAGCACCAATCTTCTTTTAAGAAAATGGAGTTGTGGCCGCTAACAGTGAATGTGCAAGAGTTAGAGAATATGTTGAAAATCCGGTTTGTACAATGCCGTTGTGAACTCTGTGATTGCGTATGACAAGGTTGCGGTATCTAGTTTCTGTGAAAGGTATTACGCTGAAGTCGACACATTCCAACTTCCTTTTTGCGATATGGCATTGACTCCTGATGATGCAGAACAGATATTAGGGGTGTAGGTCGAAGGTAAATCAACCAGTGAGAATTTCAAGAGAAGGCCTAGTTGAGATGAAATTTATACATGGACCAAGAACTTGTTTGGCTGGGATAAAGAGAAGACTGATGGGCTTTTAAATCTTGGGAACTAAGTACCCGAAGAAAGAGTTCAAACTTGTGGACATTAGGCAGATGTTTGCTGGTACCGAAGAGAAGGAAAAAAAAAGGAGGTCTCTCTGATATGGAATGTCGTTATGCGGCGGCTGCTTATTTGTTGTACGTCCTTGCGTCGGTTGTATTTCCCGACAGCAAAGGTAACAGGTGGTAACGCCAACCTTCTTGACTTTTGGACCCCTTAGAAGATGTGAACAAGTACTCTTGGGTGACTGCCATAGTTTCACATCTGAATGGTCAGCTTTCCCAGGGATCTCGCGAACGAACTTCTCAAATTAATGGGAATTTGGCTCTAATCCAGGTATTGGGATTGATGAAAGTTGTCTTTTTTAGTATGTTTTGTTCCTTTGATATATTTTTATGTTTATTTAATTGTTTAAAAAATTTGAACTTTGGTTGTTGTAGATGTGGATTTATGATCATTTCCCGTCACTGTTCAAAGACAATGAAGATGTGAAAATCAACCCAAAATGGAGCCCAGGTAGTCCAACAGGAACCCGTTGGTTGTACTCCGGTTCTCAGGATAGGGAACAAACTGATGCGTTGATAGAAATGCGTAAAAAACTTGACAACATCACGGCGGAAGAGGTAATCTTTACTCCTTACAAGGATGCTAGAGTTGGCGCAATGGAAGATGTCGTGTATTACCATGGCCCTTTGTTTCACCCTAACGGTTTTTCAATGTACAATCCTATGAGAATCATCGTCAACTTGGGTTTGTTCAAGATTCACCGATGAAGACTATGTACCTCCGTTCAAGCACAAGTTGAACAAATGTGAGGCCGACAAGGATGACATAAAAGTGGTTTATGAACCCGCAAAATCGATGTTAAGCATTGGAATAATAGACATTCTAGCCTCGTAGACATCACATTTTGGGTGCATGTGGATGAAGGTTACGAGGCAACACCGGATTACTATCAATGGTACGAAGGCTTCTCCCATGGTAGGGTAATACGGATCGATCAGACTACGGGTAGGAGGACCAACAGAGCATCCACATCTGCTTCTCAAGCTGACGGTAGAGATGATACTACCATTCTTAAACTAGTGGTGAGTATTTATTTGTGTAATTGTGTTATTCATTTACATACAAATATACGCTTGATTCATTAGAATTGTTTTTTTAATGTATATAGAGGGAACGAATGAAGCTTTTGTCAAGGCTTTTTGTTGCTCGGCTGACAAAGGGGAAGTGATTGATCCTGCGAAGCAACGTCGGTACGCTGATTATTGCACGCACATTGAAAATCCCAATGCAAAGAAGATGTTTGCTGAGCTGGCCAAGGAAGGCTCCAACTCCGTTCACCCATCACTTTCAATCTTCCTAAATCAATCACCCATCACTTTCAAACTACCAAACTTATTCACCCATCACTTTCAATCTTCCTAAATCAATCACCCATCACTTTGAAACACTATAAATGGCTCCAACTCCGTTCAATAATCTAGAAGATGTTGCTATTGTCAGAGCACACACCACTCTCACAAAGCACTCCGTTGAGGAAGCGCAATGGGTGGCCGATGAATGAAGACCCAACCGGAGGGCCTTACCTTGGGCATGATCAAAACACCAATGCTTGGTGGAAACGTGTGTTTAAGGTTTTCAAAGCACTAAACGGAAATCGTTCAAGGAGGACACTCACTCAGATAAAGGAAAGGTACACTTATTTATACAATGAATAAATCTTCTTTGAGAAACGAATTGAAAGCTCGTAAGGACGCTATGCCAAATGAAGACCGCATGAGTAGAGTAAGTTTGTGAATCAATAGGCCGTTCATCAAAAATTATTTATTTGGTTATGATTATTCAACAACGCCGACTTATTAAAATAATTGTTTTTCCAGTGTTCTTTGGGTCGGACTCAATACGAATTAAGGTACGATCATGAGTTTCTGCACGAGGACTGCTACACTCTCTTGGAGGAAGTTGAATGGCATTTCTCCCAATATAATTAAACTCGTAGAGATTTTCTAGCGCGATGTATTGAACAATTTTATGTGTTTTCCTTCTATTTTATTTCAACTACATGTATTTTTTTCGATTCAATAAAATGAGTGACTTCAAATATTGGTTCAATAACTATAGTTCAGAAAGAAAGGGTCGTCATGGTTTGTAAAAACACAAGTAACGACTCTAAAGATTGTTTGAAATTTTTGGCGTGAGTCGTCATTTTTGGAGAAAAACATATTAACGACCCTAAAGGTCACTTAACACAGAGACTATTTGACGGTAGAGTCGTCATTCAGTAAACAAAATAGATGAACGACTCTTTGGATCATCAAGAGTCGTTACTTGTTTAATATATATAATGACGATCCTTAAAGCAGTTAATGTGAATTTTGAATTCACCAAATGTGGTTGAGTCGGGCAACGGTTAAAAATTCAAAAAAGTGATTGTTGGGTCCTTAATCTCTATAAATAGAGACCCATATCTCACCCATTATTCACCCAAACCATAATTATAAACCTTCACATTCATTCTCATACATTTATTATCCAAGAGGAAAAAGAAGAGGAAACACCATGACTAGTACTTACACTTCGGAAGAGAATTGCGCTATTGTGAGAGCTTGGAAAAACAGTCACAAACCACTTTGAAGATCTAGGAAAAGACATTGATCAAACATCGGATGCTTGGTGGAACCGTGTATTCATCGTTTTTGTGGCGTTAGACGGAAATTGCAACTCAAGGTCTTTGAAACTCGTCAAGGAACGGTTCGAGGAGATATTCTTCGAGTGTGAAGTTTTCAAAAGAGAAATCAAGGCCGCAAGGGAAGCCATGCCAATATGTTGGGTGCTATAAGAGTAAGTATTTAAACAAGAGGTCAAACTTTTCCAAAGCTTTCAACAATACTAACTGAGTATGTTTGCGTTTTCAGTTGAGGAAGGCGTATGGCTATTACGAGGAGCTTCGTGGGAAAAAGTTTGAGTTCGACGATTGCTACTTTATCTTGGAAGGCACCATGTATAATTACGCCATTTATGATTAGGTGTATAAGTGCACCGTTATTATCTATTGTATTTCATTTCCTTCAATGTATCGCTATGAAAGATGTATGCCTTTTACGATTCAATGAAATGATTCTATGAAATCAAAAGTTATGATAATCCAGCGCAAGGGTCGTTAGTAAATTAAATAAAAAAACGAACGACTCTACATAAAATTTGAAATTGCGGGATAGGGCATGAGGTTGGTTGAATCACTATCAATTTAGGCAATTGCGGGATAGGGCATGAGGTTGGTTGAATCATTGATAGACAAGTACCTGATCCTATGAAACCAACCTCATGCCCTTCACTTGAATCATTCATTTCTAAAAATCCTAGTTTTTTCCTCTCAAAACTACTCTTCTTCTTCTCAAAAAAATAAACCCAAAACTAAAATTTCCACAAATTTTAATCCCAAAACCTGATTTTTATCCAAACAAAATTATCACACTAATCAACTTAATTAAATCTTAATACTAATCACTCAGGGGCATTTTAGCCATTTAGAAAATATTTTTATAAGGGATGACCCAAATTAGGATTGGGTGACCTTTTTTTGTCCTCTAGTGCTTGGCCCCCAATTAAAATGTCTGGCCCCCAATCAAATCAGGATTAGTATACATCTTCCTGATGCATTATATGTCACTCTAACATCTGAAAGGAAAAATTGAAGCAGATAAAGATTAGAAAGAAACAGTGCCTGTGACCTTTGTTGAAAATAAATTAGCGAACACCGTGCCAATTTTTGAACCACAAAAAGTACTACTTTATTACTACTTACTGCTATTAGAGTAGTGTTATTGGTTGCTTTGTTTTGACACATGATACCAAATGACTGATTGATATATGCTTCTATCTCTGTCTTTCAGGTATTTCACTATCAATGGATCAGGTACTTGTCTCCGCAGTACTTTTTCTTAATATGGTTAAAATTATGACTAGTGCGAGATAAACAGCACTTTTATCATGGTACTTGCAATTTGTATTCTCTCACACTTATCGATCTCCATATCATTTTCACCATATGAAGTGGAACATACTCTGGAATCACGTGGAAGAAATTGACAAGGCAGTGGCAAAGACATAGTGGCTGGAGCAATGCACAATTTTTTGTTCTTTTTTGTCAGGTAGATTTCCATGCCAGGCACAAAGTACATTTTTAATTTTTCTCTTTTTGGCAAGAGATAAATGTATAACTCATCTTTATTTATTTTTGGGTTCACAGGGAGCAGCAGCAGCAGTTTAATGTTGTTTCCTCCAGGGCCGTAGCAAGGTTTTTAGAGGCCCTAGGCGAACTTACTTAAACGGGCCCTATATAAGCAAAGTAAAAAAAAAAAAATTGTTGCGTTTTGATATAAATATATTACAGATTGTCAAACGATGCGAACTACAAGAAAAAAAAATTGGCGAAAAACACAAAGAAAGTACTTTATCTCACGACAAAATCCGATCTTCACACTCTTTTCGAAACGAAATCAAAAATTATATTATCAAAACTACTAGTATTATCTAACATCCCAATTTCAATAGACAACATTGTTATTCATTCAATCTTTCTAGTGACATCGTCGATCAAGATAACTCTTGATTAACTTCAACTTCGAAAAACTTCCGTTCACTGTGGCAATAATAATTGGATTTCTCAATAAAATTCGGTATTATATAAACGTATTCGGGTAGCCACCTTCCATATCTTTTGAAAAATTCAACACTTCAATTGCTTTACTGGTTTCAACAGGCATACAACATTTTCACAAGTCATGCTCGTCAATATCGTACCCATGACATGCTTAAGATTATTTCAAGGTTGATACAAGAAGTCATTAAGATATCAACATCAAGAGAGCAACTTATCAACATTATATAAGAATCCAAATTTTCTGCGAACTCTTGAAATTGTTCAAATCTAATAGAGAGTGAAGATATAACTTGAAGCTTGAACTGAACATGCATTTGGCAACATATATAATGTGTTGTTCCCCAAATTGAAATTAATGTATATAATGGACATTCTTTATATGCAACAGTTAATGAATTGTGGAATCATAAGTTACGAAGCAGAGACAAGAAAATGAATTAGAGCATCCGTAGATGAAACTTTGATATCAGCAGTTTAATCTCCTTGCTTCTATTTTAATAAGAAATTGGAGGAAACCCTAGATGTTATAATAATAGAAATAGAGAATAGAAGAATGGCAAAAGAAGTTAAAACCGAAACCAAAGTTCAACTTTTCTAATGTACAGTTACAAAAAAGAAATTTTACTTAATTTTCGGTGGATTTTGTAGTCACTGCTAATTCACAAGAAAACCAATATTTTGTCAAAGATTTCAAATGTACGTATACCAACAGAATACACAATTTGGGGGCCCCAACTTTTGGGGGCCCTAGGCCGTTGCCTAGCTGGCCTATAGCCAGCGACGGCCCTGGTTTCCTCCTACCTTTGTAAATGATGCTGGTTGTAATACAACTACCAATGGAAGGCGTTAACAATTGATTCAGTGGAAATAGTACAAGAAGACTAAAGGGTTGCCAACTTAAATCCATGAAAAATAGATTAAACTTAACAAGTTACTCTTTTCATAGATTCTATAGAGTTTGGATACTTAGCCAGTGAAGCAGATATTCTGTTGGGTTTTATGTTTAACTTGCATGTTTGTGTATGGATGGGTGGACATCAGATAATCCAGAATAAAATCCAAAATAACTACTGATGCAAAATGATAGTTACGGATAATAGATTGCTTGAGAAATTTAATTGTTCAGTAAAATACAAGGATTATTGAAGCCACTTTTTGTAAATACAAGGATTATTGAAGGAAGTAAATTGTTTTTGTGTGTATTTCCATCCTTTCATATAATACACAGCATGTTGTGATGTGTAACCTACGTTTGGTTTCTGATAAACCAAAAAATTTGTTCCTATGGGGATGACACTACAGAGTTTCAGTTTAGCAAATATTTCTGGGAGATGGAACCTATGCTTGAGCACCAACCTAACGGTTTTTTTTTCTGAAAGAGTAGATTTTTTTTTTTTTTTTTTTTTTTGTAAGACAACCAACTGATAATATACAAAGTAAGAAAAATGTTTTACAAAGTATTGTTCGTAAATGCACCAATCTTTTGAGAAAAAATAGATAATTGAACCTCCATCTTCTCAAATTTACTTTTGACACGCGCATGATGGCCTAGTAATAAGAACCAGATGAGAAATGGTAAAGCATTAATATTGCTTTTATTCCCAAGAGTAGTTGCAACCATTCTCGAAGACTTAAGTAGAGCTCATAATTTCGCTGTGTCTTGCATTTATTTTCCTATTTTTCTCACTCTCAGACAGTTGGTAAACTGATTCTTTTATATTTTTTCATTGAATATTCTTAGACAGGAATCTAGAGTACTCCTTGAGTTGTTAGGTCTCACATGTCTTGATCTAGTGATACATGTTGGAAAATAGCAGACAAGAAAAGTAGTAGCAGCAGTAGTAGTAATACTGATTACGCGTGAAAATAAAACGTCTTTCAACCGACAAATTAACCATAGAAAACCCATACACTTCATTACTGCAGCGACTTGAGGCCAACAAATGATGCCTCAAACAGACAACCAGTACAGTGATCTGAATTTCCCCAAAAACTGAAACCATATTTGAAAAACTCTTTAGCAGCTTCCAATACTCCTTGACCCGGCGGGCTTCTTTCAAGGTAGTCACTCCCAATCTGAAACACTTTCTCATCATAGTTGATACTCTTGACATTCCCATCAAGGATTTTGAAGCTTGGTTTGACACAAAAAGCAACCACGGCAACACGATACTCATCATCGTCAGAATCAGCCTGCCTTTTCACAAGCGTCAAACCTAACATGGAGTTCAATCAAACAGAATTCAAGCATGACATCAACATTAAGCACATGATAAGATGAAACCAAAAGATGCAGGGTTGCTAGCACACCTCTTAAGCCATAAGAGTTGGACTCGATAGCATGTAAAATGCCACCAACGCAATTCTCTTGGAAAGCTAAAAGGCTTGATTACGAAGACACGCATATCTTCCATGAAAAAAACGTCTTTCAAGTTCCTGAAAAATAAAACTATGAGCAACTGGAAAAGGTGATTAACCACCAATAAGGGAAAATACTTGTTGCAAGTACTAAAAAGCCGAGCAAACTAAGAAGCCAGCTTACTACCTAGCAAGTCAGGTGAATATCATTCCGCGACAAAATTCAGAAACTCAGGATTGGCGCGTTGCCTTTCAAAAAAAATTTACTTAAAACATACTGGGAAATCTGAAACAGTAACTTACTTTTTAGACTTGTAGGACGGATGTATGTTAACACAACATTAGGTACGTGTGTAACATAACACACGTTACCCTGTTAATCAAGTAAGTTCTAGACTTTTGTATATTAGGAAGCTAGACTTGTTTAGGAAATTATGTAACTTAAAGTTCAAGGCAATTCTTGTATAAAAGTCTGTATCTCAGTTCAATGTAAAACACACAAAATTAATCAATAAAAACACTTCTCCTATTCTAGCCTGTTCTAGTTTGTGTCGTTCTCTAGTTTAACCTAAACCTATCAGTTTTGACTTGGTATCAGCTAGGTTTAGATCCTCAAAATGATGTCTACCGAATCCTCTACAACCTCTACAGTTATCTCATCTTCTGTACCCTCTCAATCTTCGGCTATGGCTTCCGTTCAGTTTTCTCAACCTCACCACATCATCACAGTTAAGCTTGACGAAACCAACTACTCCCTCTGGCGAGCTCAGTTTCTACCCTATCTTCAAGGTTATGATTTAGACGGGCATATCACTGGTACAACACCCTGCCCTTCGCCTACACTTGCGGATAAATCTCCCAATCCTACATTTGCTTCATGGATCAAACAAGATAAAATCCTGGTTAGTTGGATGTTCTCTTCTCTTACTTCTAATGTTTTTCGTCATGTTCACCGTCTTACAACAGCCAAAGAAATCTGGACCTCTCTTGAATCTCTATATGCTTCAAAATCTGATGCACAAATTCATCATCTGCACTGCGAATTACGTATGCTTAAGAAAGGATCTCGAACTATGCGAGCATATATTGATCATGCTCGTGATTTGGTTGATAGTCTTGTCTTTGCCAACACCACGATTCTGAGATAAAGAATTCCGCCACTTGTCTCCTAGCTGGTTTGGATAGTTCCTATGATGCTATTGTCACGTCATTAACCACCACAATGAGCTCACTGACTGTGGAAGATTTTCTAACTTTTCTACTGACCTTCGAGCTGCGTATCGACCAACAGACAAAGATGATGACCTCTCAGCCAGTTGCGAATCTAGCTGCACAATCTCGACAGCCCTCATCACGGTTCTTTTCATCAGCTGCGTCTTCCTCTTCCCAATTTGCTCCGTCCCGGTTCTCTGGTAACAACAAAAACCAACCCCAACGTGGACCTATTCGCTTTGAGAATCAACATGGGCCGCTTAGAGACTCAACATGGGCCTCCTGTTTTTGAACCATCTGTTGTAACTTGTCAACTTTGCGGTCGTAAAAATCATGAAGCCCAGAATTGTTGGAATAGATACGATAGAAGCTTCCGTCCTCCAAAGCGTCAACCACCATCATCTGCACCGCGGGATTATGCTGCTTATGGGCCTGGCTTACTACCGTCACCCTCATGGACACCTGACAGTGGTGCTACTGATCACATCACTAATGATCTTTCTCGTATTCAATTTCCGACTGAGTACACTGGTCCTGATGAAATACAGATGGGTAATTGGTTCTTCTATACCAATTTCTAATGTTGGTTCCTCTATTTTAGGAACTCCCAATCGTAAGTTGCAGCTTCGCAATGTTCTCTTTGCACCCAAAATCTCTCATAATCTCTTATCTGTTTCTCGTCTCACTACTGATAATAATGTCTTATTTGAATTTCATCCAAATTTTTGTCTTGTGAAGGATCGATGTACCGGGAAGGTTCTTCTTCGCGGCCGTAGGAAGGGTGGTCTCTATCAACTTGATGCCTCATCTCAAAATCCTCAAGCTTGCATAGGAGAACGTGCTAGTTTACAAGCCTGGCATGCTAGAATGGGTCATCCAATGATGCATTGATTCGCAAAAGTTATTTCTCGATTTTCTCTTCCGATTTCAAACCAAACTATTAGTTTTTGTTCTTCTTGTCATGAGCATAGGAGTCATAAATTACCGTTTAAATCCAGTACAACTATTTATTTGAATCCATTAGATTTAATTATCTCGGACGTATGGGGACCCTCTCATATTTTATCTAATGAAGGATACAAATATTATGTCATATTTATTGATGCGTATAGTCGTTTTACTTGGATGTTTCCCATGTCTCAAAAATCTGAAGTTTTTGCTATATTCTTTTTGTTCCAAAAACATGTTGAAAATCTTTTTAATCGAAAGATAAAAAATTTTCAATCTGACAATGCTGCTGAGTATCGCAAACTTACTCCACATCTCCGGAACCTTGGAATTTTTCATCGTTTTTCATGCCCACATACTTCTGAGCAAAATGGTTTGGTCGAACGTCGTCATCGACATATTCGTGAAACTGGTCTTACTATCCTAAATATGGCTTCTGTGCCATCCTCATATTGGTATGATTCGTTTTACACTGCTTGTTATTTGATGAATCGTGTCCCTTCGACTTCTGTTAACAATTTATCTCCATATGAAGCTCTTTTTGGTCTTCCACCTGATTACACTTCTCTTCGTGTTTTTGGATGTCTATGTTATCCTCACTTGCGTCCATATAGGTCTCATAAAATGGATCCTCTTTCTTCTCCTTGTGTTTTTATTGGCTATAGTCCATCTCACAAAGGTTATAAGTGTCTTCATGTTCCCACGGGTCGCGTATACGTCAGTTGTCATGTTGTTTTTGATGAGACTACCTTTCCATTTGCGTCCGCATCATCACCTTTACCGGCATCGACTGCTTCACAGGCAACTTCATACTCTCCCTTATCGGTTTCTTCACCTATGGTTTCTTCTACTCGTTATTCTGTCTACCCGATGCTGTCAGAACGTACAGCTATTCAACAGCCTACACTTCGCCAGTCTTCACAGCAACCTACAACACCTGTCTTTGCTAATGATGGGTCGACAGCACCTGCTTTCGTTAATCACCACCTACGGCCGACAACGCCTACACATGTGACAGTTCCAGTACTTGCTTCTGCCAACAATCCTCTACATCCGACAACACCAACTTCTGCCAACAATCCTCTACATCCGACAGCACCAACTTCTGCCACCAATCTCCTACAGTCGACATCACCAACTTTTGTTACAGCCGACAACACCAACAACCTCCTACAGCCGACATCACCAGCTTTTGCTAATGATCAGTTTCAGTCTTCAACATCTGTCACTACATCTACTTCGGTCTCGGTACCAGAAATCACAACAACATCAACTTATGCTATTGCTCCCACATCTACTACACACCCAATGGTCACAAGGGCTAAAGATGGCATTTTTAAACCAAATTCAAAATATGCTCTCGTGTGTGATTCAACTCTTGAACCTACGTGTATTTCTCAGGCTCATAAAGATCCACAATGGCGTATATCTTCTGATGATGAGATCAATGCATTGATTCGAAATGGTACGTGGTCATTAGTTCCGTATGATTCTTCTACGAATGTTATTGGATGTAAATGGGTATTTCGAATCAAACGTAATCCTGATGGTACAATTGCACGTCGAAAGTCTCGCTTGGTTGCTAAAGGTTACAATCAACAAGAAGGAATTGATTACTCTGAGACGTTTAGTCCGGTTGTTAAACCATGTACTATACGTATTATTCTTACAATGGCTTTATCTTCCAATTGGCCTATTCATCAACTTGATGTGCAGAATGCTTTCTTACATGGAGAACTTCAAGAAGAGGTGTACATGAAACAGCCTCCAGGTTATGTAGATTCTCGTTTTCCTACACATGTTTGCAAGTTACATCGTTCTCTTTACGGACTTAAACAGGCTCCTCGTGCATGGTACCACAGACTTAGTACCTTTTTGTTACAAATTGGGTTTGTTACTTCAAAGTGTGACTCGTCATTGTTTATTTACAATGAAACGCATGGTGTTATTTATTTATTGGTCTATGTGGATGACATTATTGTCACTGGCTCGAGTACTAAAGGTATTGCCTCTATTCTCACTCATTTACAACAAGAGTTTGCAATTAAAGATCTTGGTCAATTGTCTTATTTTCTTGGCATCGAGGCAATTCGTACTTCTTCGGGTTTGTTTATTTCTCAACAACGTTATGCTCAAGATCTTCTTGTTCGAGCAAAAATGGATGTAGTCAAACCAATTACCACTCCACCGAGCACTTCTGGTGATATTTCTTCGGATCGTAGCACTGTATTAAATGATGCTACTGAATATCGTAGTATTGTTGGAGCATTGCAATACTTAACATTTACTCTTCCAGATCTTGCATTTGCTGTCAATAAAGTTTGTCAGTTTATGCATGCTCCTACCGAGTTTCACTGGGGTTTAGTTAAGCGTATTCTTCGCTATCTCAAGAGTACAAGTACCTTTGGTATATTTCTTCAGCCATCTTCTTTTCTACAGTTATCATTCAGTGCGTACACTGACTCTGATTGGGCTGGTTCTCTTGATGATCGTCGTTCTACTAGTGGTTATTGTGTTTACTTGGGTGGTAATATTATCTCTTGGAGTGCTCGTAAGCAGAAAACAGTGTCTCGTTCTAGTACTGAAGCTGAATATCGAGGTCTTGTCATTGCTACTGCTGAAATTATGTGGATCCAATCACTTCTTTCAGAACTTCGTGTATCTACTCAATCTCCCCCCGTTCTATGGTGTGACAATCTTGGTGCTACTTATCTCACTGTCAATCCTATATTTCATGCGAGGACAAAGCATATTGAGATTGACTATCATTTTGTTCGTGATCAAGTTGCTTCTAAACTTCTTGATGTTCGGTTTATATCGTCTAAGGATCAAATTGCGGATATCTTTACAAAACCGCTATCCAAAGATCGTTTTTCGCTTTTAAGGATCAAGCTAACGGTTCAAGAGAACCCGTTACGCTTGCGGGAGGGTGTTAACATAACATTAGGTACGTGTGTAACATAACACACGTTACCATGTTAATCAAGTAAGTTCTAGACTTTTGTATATTAGGAAGCTAGACTTGTTTAGGAAATTATGTAACTTAAAGTTCAAGGCAATTCTTGTATAAAAGTCTGTATCTCAGTTCAATGTAAAACACACAAAATTAATCAATAAAAACACGTCTCCTATTCTAGCCTGTTCAAGTTTGTGTCGTTCTCTAGTTTAACCTAAACCTATCAGTTTTGACTATGTAGCTTTAATAATTTTTCAACTTCGTCCGGTGGGCCGTATGTTTGCTCCCCTGGAAGCATGAATATGACCTTTTGTGACGGACCGGAAAATTACGCCTTTGCGCGTTGCCCATGAGCCGTAATCTCCCAGGTGCGCCATGATGAAGCTACGATCCGGGCCTCAAAGCTAGGCAAATGCACGTCCAATTGCCCTTGCAAGCATGCTCGTGGAGCATGACGCGCCTAACTTAGCTTCCACACTTTGTTCCAACTTACCCTTGTCCCGCAAAAGGGTTTTAAGGCCATAAGGCCAATGCCAATGCATTTTTCATGCGTCTCGGCTTTACCTTTACGTAGGGAATTCATAAATGAATTTCCTAGCTAGCTGAGCAACCGTCACATTGCCGTGTCTTGTCCAGGCATAAGCCTTAGACTTTAGCGTAGGCCACACCAAGCCCTTGCCATTTCCCACGTTACCTCGCTTACCATCTCTTTATAACTTGATAGGAAGTATGAGCATCCACTTCTTCGGAATGCAACTAAGCCTCATCAAGTCTGGCCACAATCATCTCTTGCGTCGAGCTACCAAGCTTAGATGATATGAGGGGCCAACGTCCGGACCAGCAATGCTCGCAACTCATTGCGGCCGCCTACGTACCCTTCCCTACTCTAAAGGGATCAAGCATGACCGTAGTTCGTCCTCGAAGGGACAAAAATTAAACCAAATCGTTTGCAAGGTGTGGCCTAGCAAAAAACGGTAATGGCCACGGGTTCGTATAGGCCATTCCGCCAAGATGCATAATGATTATGCATCATCGGGTCCGCGCCGTGGCATAGTGATGCCAACGCATCAAATACCCTCTTCGAAAGGCTACGCAACTATAAATGAGCCTTAGGCATCATTTATGCTCTTCCCACGCTAAGCTATGAAGCTTACTTGGTACATAGTCCGCATATGCACCTTCAACCAACTACCCTTCCCTATATATGTCTTAATGGAATTTCTACAAGTATGAAAAGGGGAGCATATTGACATGCTTCACTATTCATGACCGTTGCCATGAATTTCGAATGACCGCAATGATTGCCGAGTTTCCGTTCATTGCACAATGATTGTGCACCACTCGTTCCGTCTGCGCCGCACAATGATTATGCGACATTCTCTTTGGCATATCGCACAATGATTATGCAATGTTCTCTCGACCAGCCCTCTCTGGTCTGATGCACAATGATTGTGCGATATTGGTTGTTGGCCAATAACTCTCATAATGCGCAATGATTACGCTGTAAGCTCAAGGCCACTTACCCAACTGGCCTAATGCATCATGATGATGCAACATTGTCCCTTGTCCAAATGCCAAACATAATACGCCATTTTTGGCGCGGTATTGGCCTTAACCCAATCCACCTTTTTCACGCTGCGGAAGCTTTGGATGAAGCTTCATCACAAGCAAATGGCGCATCTTTTAGCATGCGCCATGCTAAAAAACACGGGGTGTTACATTATCACACCCTTCAAAGAATTTCGTCCTCGAAATTCAAAACCAAAGCTATTGTGGACAATCTCTTCGAGTTGGATTTCCTGAGCAAAAGTCCCATACCAGATGCTCAGAAATCACGGGTTTCTTCAAGTTGTCATGAACAACAATTTAGACCTTCTGAGCACATGTCCCATACCACCCGCCCTGGGAATCCAAAAAGTGCCCACAACAAAACCAAGAATCGCAATTGGCCAGTGCCAAGAGGATATCTCGACAAGGTATCCTAGATAGCATCCCATACTACCACCCAGGAATCCCTAAGGTTCACAAGTTGAAAGATGTCATCGAAATGACAAGGCAAAACTCAACGCAACACTGTGAGGACCAATCTCTAATGCCAGTGCAGTTGGATGCAAGCCACCGTCCCGACGGATTTACGGGTTGCCACTGTAAAAGTGGGATGCTAGCCGGGCTCGACAACGCACACCCTTGGCCGGTGCCAACGTGTGGGGATGATCAGTCCCATTGTCTACCCACCGTCCCAGACGGTCTTAGGATGCTCGTAAGCGGGGTGCCACAGAGGCCTGGCAAACTCACAGTACTTATACAAGCTCAACTCGATTTGCAAAGTAACTGGCTCAGCAGTTACAAACTCTTTCCCGCGCAGAAGTTGGCCTACTCTCCAACTTTAAGTTTCCATCAAGGAAAATACTCGCCAATGAGTCCACTCCGCACAAGTCCCTAGAGTTTTCTCGGAACTTGCTCTGATACCATCCGTGACGGACCGGAAAATTACGCCTTTGGCGCGTTGCCCCGCAGGCCGTAATCTCCCCGGTGCGCCATGATGAAGCTACGATCCGGGCCTCAAAGCTAGGCAAATGCACGTCCAATTGCCCTTGCAAGCATGCTCGTGGAGCATGACGCAGCTAACTTAGCTTCCACACTGTTCCAACTTACCCTTGTCCCGCAAAAGGGTTTTAAGGCCATAAGGCCAATGCCAATGCATTTTTCATGCGTCTCACGGCTTTACCTTTACGTAGGGAATTCATAAATGAATTTCCTAGCTAGCTGAGCAACCGTCACATTGCCGTGTCTTGTCCAGGCATAAGCCTTAGACTTTAGCGTAGGCCACACCAAGCCCTTGCCATTTCCCACGTTACCTCGCTTACCATATCTCTATAACTTGATAGGAAGTATGAGCATCCACTTACCGGAATGCAACTAAGCCTCATCAAGTCTGGCCACAATCATCTCTTGCGTCGAGCTACCAAGCTTAGATGATATGAGGGGCCAACGTGCTGGACCGGCAATGCTGCAACTCATTGCGGCTGCCTACGTACCCTTCCCTACTCTAAAGGGATCAAGCACAGACCGTAGTTCGTCCTCGAAGGGACAGAAAATTAAACCAAATCGTTTGCAAGGCTGTGGCCTAGCAAAAACGGTAATGGCCTGGTTCGTATAGGCCATTCCGCCAAGATGCATAATGATTATGCATCATCGGGTCCGCGCGTGGCATAGTGATGCCAACGCATCAAATACCCTCTTCGAAAGGCTACGCAACTATAAATGAGCCTTAGGCATCATTTATGCTCTTCCAGCTAAGCTATGAAGCTTACTTGGTACATAGTCCGCATATGCACCTTCAACCAACTACCCTTCCCTATATATGTCTTAATGGAATTTCTACAAGTATGAAAAGGGGAGCATATTGACATGCTTCACTATTCATGGCCGTTGCCATGAATTTCTGAATGACGGCAATGATTGCCGAGTTTCCGTTCTGTTGCACAATGATTGTGCACCACTCGTTCCGTCTGCTGCACAATGATTATGCGACATTCTCTTTGGCATATCGCACAATGATTATGCAATGTTCTCTCGACCAGCCCTCTCTGGTCTGATGCACAATGATTGTGCGATATTGGTTGTTGGCCAATAACTCTCATAATGCGCAATGATTGTTTGTAAGCTCAAGGCCACTTACCCAACTGGCCTAATGCATCATGATGATGCAACATTGTCCCTTGGCCAAATGCCAAACATAATACGCCATTTTTGGCGCGGTATTGGCCTTAACCCAATCCACCTTTTTCACGCTGCGGAAGCTTTGGATGAAGCTTCATCACAAGCAAATGGCGCATCTTTTAGCATGCGCCATGCTAAAAACACGGGGTGTTACACCTTTCTACTAGAAACCTATTATAGGGGCTCCAAGAAAAGAGTTTTGAGAGCTCCTAAGGATTCAAATATCCTACAATGAAGATAAGGGGACCTAATTCATAGGAAAAATACTAAAATACCCTTAACCTATTAAATATTGAAAACCTAAAACTAATTTGTTTTCATTCCTCTCCTTTAATTCTTCCATTTTCTTCTTCCCCATCACCTCCATCGCTTATTTCTTCGATTAATCGTCAATTCTCAAAATAATTCATTATCGATTAACACCATTTAATCCACCCGCAATGACTTCAATAAGATAAAAATCAAAAACCTATCTTATTTAATTGGTTTCAATGCATGGATAAGCGGGAATCGATCGAATTGGGTTTTGAAAAAAACATTTAGAATCGTCTACGGTGGGGAAATATGAATTTTCCCAACCGTAGACAAGATCAAATTGTTTTTTGCAAAAATAAGTGATGGGTTTTCTTAGTTTTTTCTTTTTATGATCGTCATCTTCATCATGACGGACAAGAAGAAGAGAATGAGAAGACAATAGATTTAGTTTTTTGTATATGATCATCATCTTCATCATGATTTGTGAATGAAAAGAGAAAGAAAAGATATTAAATTAAATTTTATAATTCATGGAGGGTATTTTAGCCATTACAAAAAATAGTTAGATATGGGGTTTTGTTGATTACTATTTCATAACCCGATTTTGTCATTTTGTGAGCCCTCAAAACCAAATGTTTGGAGCCCCTATAATAGGTTTCTTCTACTAGTATGAAGGTCAAAGTTATCCTCACAGAACCACAAATTAATATCCAGTTCCGCCTGCTTATCTGTGCTGGCGTAAACCGCCGCTGTCCATACGGCTGTGCTAGACACATCGTGAAAAAATTTCGGTGATATCACCGACAGAGAGAAAACTTGGGACCCACTGAAGAAAAGGGGATGGGTTTTTAGTTTTTTATTTTCCGTGGGCCCTATTATTTTTTTTGTTTGTGTAAAATCACGGTGGATCTAGCATTTTCGCCATAGAAATGGAGATCATATGAAGCATAAAAGGCAGAGGCTTGATGCCATTAAAATTTAACATGCACAACAATAAAGGTCCTCCTGTGGGTGATGTGAACTACTCATTCTTTTTATAAGCTTACTTGTTAGCGGGAAGTTGCTTTTCGGATGTCAATTCAAAAACTTTATTAAAAGAGATATTATTTCCCTCCATAATCAAAGCAACAACAGGATCAGAAGTTATGTAGTTAAGCAATTCCCAAGGGGACAAAAATCTTTCCCACTTTTTGGTTCTATCATTTTTCCTTCAGTCTTCAGTCTTCAGTCTTTTTTTTTTTTTTTTGCTGGCCGCCTCCACAACTATTCACCAAAAAGGCGATGAAAACACAGGAAATCAAGTTCCGTAGCTATACAAAATACTCAAAACCCTATATTAAAAACTGAAAATCCTAAAATCAGTACTCAGATAGAGAGTAAGGAAAACATAACCCTGCGAAAAGGTTGTTGCAAATTGAATGAAAACTTACCGAATTGCAGACGGCGGAGAGGAACTTCTTTAATGTTTTTCGACGGTTTAAGCAAATAACCTAGACGAAAAAAGAATTAGTATACATCTTCTTGATGCATTGTTTGCCACTCTAACATCCGAAAGAAAAGACGGGACTGCAAAACTCACCGCCGGCAGAATCCTGCGATGTGTCCTGATAAACACAGTGGATGGGACCTTCCCAACCCGGTGTTTAGCTGTGTATTTAGAGGAATACCATGTGTAGGAAGTGGCTCACCACGTGTCAAGATGCATGTTGTTCCTAATCTAGCAGCTCACTAGCCTGAAACTAAAACTAGATAATGTGTAAAAGTTGTTCTGTCCGTTATCTTGGCATTTTTGTGTGGCTTGGCTCCTGTAGGAGCAAAATATACAAGAAACACGTGTCCAAAGATTAGAGAAGAAGTATCATTGGTTAGATACAACATTGTATAGGAAATAGTTCCACTTTTCTAGATCTTATCCTAACTAGTCAGCCCTAAGGGCACTCTTGTAACTTGATATACATCCCTACCCTTTATAAGGGAAAGTGAGATATGCTTGTAGGGATCCTTCTTCTTCTTCCCACAACCTAGAACTTAAGAACAACCCTATTCCCTTTAATGGAGTTTGTATGTAACACTTCCGATCATAGTGAAATCCGTGGATGTAGGCTTCATTAATGGCCGAACCACGTAAAAAACCCTTGTGTTCATGTTTACTTTGATGCACTTTGCTTCTCACTTGTTGGTAGATCTTTATCTTAGGTGTTAGGTTTTATCGGGTGTGGTTGTTATATTTTTAGCAACTACATTCTGGCGCCGACTAAGGGGAACGAGAGTCTCAAATCTGTAGTTTTGAGATGAGAAATAGTTCCAGTAAAGTTTGTGCTGATCTACGGACTACTGAGTATTGAAGTGTGAAGGGTAAATGTGGAACTCGGGCTAAAGAAAGCTACCTTCAGACAACGAAAAACGAAAAAACTCGGAGGAGAAAAGAGTGGAGTTTCTGTGTGCAAAACCAGGAGAGAACTTCAACAAAACGGGAGTTCAGCGATGAACAAATCTGAAACAGGACGAACCTCCTTCTCATTTATCTCTTATCTTGTTTGTTAACACTTCGATCTGAAAGTTTTGAGTACAAACTTTCAAAAGACGTTTTATGAAAAACTAGGTTATGTTCTTGAGCAAAAATTGGATTTTCTTCCAAAACCTTTACTCGATTTATGTTTTGATTTGAGATTTGTTGTCAACAAATCTTGTTTTACAAACCCAATTAAGCTATTTTGAAAACTTTGAATGACGAAATTCTTGGTGATTTAGGGATTTATCTGTTTGCTTCATATAGGCTCCTGTATCTTGAATGATATACCTACTCTTCTTGGCTATTCACTGAATTGATTTGATGCTGCAGTTATAATTGGGATGGAGTATAACGCCGACAGTAGAGGGAGAACCTTACAACTGACTTTCTTTGCCGCGGTGTGGATTCCATTCCACCGTTAGTCATCATCATCGGGAGATACAGGAAGATGAAATCTGTGAAATCACCACCAATTAAATCGGGTCTCATCAACTCGAAATGACTTTCTTTGCCGCGGTGTGGATTCCATTCCACCGTTAGTCATCATCATCGGGAGATACATGAAGATGAAATCTGTGAAATCACCACCAATTAAATCGGGTCTCATCAACTCAATTTCGAAGGAAGTCGTCACAGGACAAAACTGCCGCAGGGGGGACCGAGGTCTGATCGACTCATTCAAGTGTTACAATCTTGCCAGTACACTAGGTTCGCCTGCCAACTCTAGCAGTAAGAAGCAACAGTTTGGGACCTGCATGGAACGAGTAACTTTGGATGTAGCTCATTACCAGCTCGTCAATTCTCAACTCGGATGAATTCTAGATCATAAAATGCAGTGAGCAACGGGTTCGGTGACTTCAGTAGAACACGTCTCGGGCTCAGTCACAAGAGTCGAGTTCAGGACTTCATCAAGTTAATCGGGTCTTTAACATTCAGCCTCGGAAGAGATTATCATCGGGACCAAAAATTAAAGCTCAATCGAACTTTGGTTGTTTTAACCATGTCGATTCATAGCATCAATCTCGGGTATGGCCATCTCTGGGTTCATCGACACATCTCCAATCAACGACCAACTCGACAAGTGCGTTTCATAGCATCAACGGAAATTGCAAAGAACTCGCCTTCGTGTAACTCCACATCGGGGCGAATTAGTTAACAACCTACTCGGATCAAAATCATCTCGTGCCAAGTCAAATCGGGACAAATACCAGGCAACTGGTCGGAGCTAGCTACATCGGCCAATTCCATTCATATGCAAGCTTATCTCGGGTCAGCTCATTATCTCGGGTCAGGTCATCCCATATCGGGACAAATGAACTACATCGGACAGGGCAGTTGCTTCAGATCATCTCGGATTCAGCAACTCGGGAAGATTACACCACTCGCTTCGGGGACGCAGCTCGGGAAAGTTGAGTCGGATCGTTCCAAAATAACCCATCTCCATCGGGTCATTCCTCTATAACAAGGAATATTCTTAATCCCTTATCTCTGATTTCACAGGTTATGGTTCTGAAAAAATGAATGCTATTTAGAACCTCTTCATATAAGTTTGGTAAAAGAATGATCGGCCTAGTTAAAGTGCAACCCACCTAAGAAAGCACGAGCAGTTTTGTTTCAAAATTCGAGAAAGTAAATCTGAGATGTCTGGCATGCAAATACAAACTGCTCCTGCTACCTGTAGCCACGAACTACAAGTTTCAATCTTGACTTAATGTCTTATCGTAAAATGGTACTAAATGAAAAATATGGAGAAGGCGACGTCTCGCTTTATAGTTGCGGAAGAGACCATCCACTATTGATCCATGATAATCCACTATGAACCCTGATGCTTCATTTTTGTATTCTCGTTATCACACGATTGAGCCTGAAAGTGCGTTTGACTCCTTAAAAGAGATGTTAACATAAATATGGGGATTGTCATTATGACCATTCATAATTAGATCATCACGATAGCCATTTAAATCACGTAAACGCTTAATTATTCAATATGTTATCACCTTACTTGAACATGTCGCTTGTCTTGATAATTTCGTGTCGTTAGAGTTGTACCACAACCAGAGTATCTACAACAATGACATTTAGAGGAGTCGCTTGAAATTTATCAGCCTTGCTCACCCGAATCGTAAGTGGTAGGTACATCAATAGAGAAGCAGAATGATATTGACAGCGTGAGCACGAGCATGGGTTGCCCACTGTGAAGGTTTGGGGTTTCTTTATTTGCTTTTAGTAATCTGCACACAGTCACACACATGCACATGGCAAACGAGTACAGTTACAGGAACTAATTTCCATATACTCCACTTGAGCTGCCAAGCTTGCACATGTTATATTTGTTCCGAGGTTCTATGAATCTGAATTGCAGGCTTCTCTTTTGAAATCTGTGTACTTAAAGTCACATTGTGATACTAATGCACAAATCAATAATTGAGAAGCTATTCGATAGGGTCTTCTGGACTAGATTAAGCAGGTTAATATATCCAGTTAAGGGTTAATTGGAGAATGCAAGTACTTTCTGTGGCACAAGTAGGGACCCTTTGGAAGAGATTGTAGAAGTTCACTTGCAAAGAGAGACCAAAATTAGACGTCGGTTTGACAATCTTTGCTTGGACCATAGAAATGAATAGACATTTTGCATAGGTAGAAACCATGTTGTTGTTTAGTTTTGTTTTGAGAAGAAGGTAGAACTAGAAACGGTGGGGTAACGGTGGGGTTGTAGCATGGTAATGGTTTGGTAGGCAGCTTGTCAACATTCTTTTCGGGTAGGATTGGTTTAGAATTTGCTTGATTTTCTTCATCAAATAGAGATAGGTGTTTTGCCACTGATTTACTTCATTGCTAAGTAGTAGTGGAGTGTCAATATTCCGAGGTCACTGAATTATCTTAATTAGCCTCTGAACCGTCTTCAATGCTCCAAACACCCTATTTTAACTATTAAAAGGGATTCTTATAAAAACCATCAATCGTAGTTGATGTCTTTCGTATTGATACTGAATATAAGTATTGCCTAATAGGTGCTGTATGTGCTTTGTTTATTTTGTGTGCTTACATGACATAAGTTATAGGAACTGTTGTCACGGTGAATTTATATACAACATTGGTTCTACTTGAGAATTGGCAGCTTCATTTGGTTCTTTTTGGATATATTTTGATTCATCTCGTGGTGGTGTTTTTTCGGAAGCAAACTGTACATAACCCCCCAAATTGCATATGATCTAGATTTGCATGTTTTAAGCAGGTTAGTCAGGTAACATGCGATGCATATGACGGCATCAAGACGGGGTTGTTTGCTTTCCAAAATCATCATGTCACCATGCTTCATCACATTTCCAGAAACCTTTGGACCCAAATCCAGTTCCATACGAAAATTCCCATAATATTCAGCAGACTGCTTGTTCTCAAGGGCCTACTTCATATTTTCCTGCTACACATCATGGTGTTCGGACTTATGCCTCAGTGTTGCAATCTGGTTCTTCAATGGATACACGGCGAGCAAACAAACTGCAGATCGCCACAAATCCCAGAATCGCACGAACGTGGCCGTAGGCTTACCAAAAACTGACAAGGATGGCTCCACAAATGATGCAGCAGCAAAACCAGCCTATATCAGTGTTTTGATATCAAAGCACAGTGCGGCAGCTTCTTCTCGTGCTCCCGCGATTCTCGTGCTTAAGGGGAGTGAAGCTAACGATATAGCATCAAGAGTTGTCTCAGAGAAGTGAAAGCTAAGTGTCACCTTCCTGAAATACTTACATTCATTCACTAGACGCATATAATGAATTCGTTCATCGTAATACGTACATCTTTCGAATGAGTAAATCATCCAATCGTATTCAACTTTCGATTGTAAAAACCTAACAATCGAAAATAGTGCCTCAGGCTTAAGTTTTGGCCTAAATCTGGATAAAATAAAGTGTGTAGTTAGTAATACTTTTGTCGATCAAATTTCGAATATGCAATCGGGCTTAAGTTTTGCTCGGGGTACTCACTCAACTGACTGGATATTGCAGAAAAATGACGATGGATCGTGTATTGGCCCTTCAGTAAGATCATTTTGGAAGAATCTTGTTACGGACGATCACTTCGGATCAAACATCTTGGACTTAACCACACTAGTCAGCTCATGGAACATCATTTCGTCTAAGGAAGCTATCTTGGACCAAATAGTTCAAATCAGAAAGCAACTCAGGCTACCTTGGAGCAAATAGTTCAGATCAATCAACTCGGAAAACAACAAATTAGTGTCTCTCAGTCGCACCTCCTCGCGCCGGATCACATCGGGCACATTCGATCTTCTCGGATTCCGGCCAGAAACATCCATGACCAGCACGTATCGGGCGTTCATCCTCTTTGGGCGATAACTAAGAACACATACTTCTGATTTGTTTACCTCATCTCGAATGTGGGTCCCATTTCCATTGTCCCGAGGCGGTGAACAATAGCCTAGGAGTTCGATTCGACTAGATTACGAGACTTTGGTGAATAATAGCCTGGGGGACGCCTTGGGTTGTTAACATGATGAAAAGTAACACGGGTCATCTCGTACTCGGGTCATCAATCGGAATGGCCCGAGGTGATCTAAGAGCCCTGGACGGAGCCAGGAGCTATGCGTCTAATGGTCGTTTCGAACCCGGGGCGATGGCATTGTGCAAGTGCCGGGCGACTTACACTAACACGGACTATTCGAACTCGGGCGATGGCGGTGTGCAAGTGCCGAGGTAGTCTAAGGGCCCTGGTGGTTGGAAGCCGGTGGCGATTGTCGAGGCACGAGTACTCGACGATCGAGCATATAACATTGCTCCCATCGCAAGTGGCCGAAATCACTTGCCCAAGGCAGTTAATTGATAACTCCTTGGGGTATCGGGCCAATAGAATTCTAGGAATGACCAAGTACCCTACCACTAGATCAAAATGACGGTGATGAGATACCTCAATCGGGACATGGCATTGGGCCCGATGACCCTCCCTGTTGAGTGTGTTCGACAGATATGGAATATTAACTAATGCCTACGTTGAAATGATTAGTCTTACAGGAAAACGTGTACGCTAAGACTATGAACGGTCATGCATAACTTTGGCGGTGGACTTAACTCGTCAAGGGCAGGTGGTACTTGAATGGTTCATTTGGAAACATCACCGATGAGGTCACCCACAGGGGCACGAGATGTATGTCGGTATCAGGGGCAACACAATGGCGACGACTGACCTATCAGGTCATCAGCGTATGAAACTTGAGTAGCGTGCATACGCCGAAGTTCGCAAGTCATCAAATAACGAGTAGGCGGGTAAACACGATGTAATTTGCAAGAGGGAAGCTTTCTTACTCTTATGTCTTCAACTTTAGACATTTTCTATTGGTACTTATCATTGAGACTCATCGGAAAACACAACAGATGCAATTAATGTTAGAAAATCGGAAAAGTGTGTAAATGATAATGTGTTTTTATTTGAAAAATTACAAGCACTAATAGGAACGGCCGAGGGAAATCCAAACTATGCAGGGTAACACAAACTGAGCTAAATATCGCCAGGAGGCTATACTACGGGGGCACAATCGTTGTCTCGAGACTCCGCAAACGAATAGGGGCAAGTACGCGTACTAGGAAGGTGCAGATGTTATTCCTTTGCGCAGTCCCTTCAACAACAATTGGACAGTCGCAACACTACAAGAAAAGTGTTTTGGAGGAGCGGCGAGAGAAAACCTTCATTCAGTTGAAGCAGATCGAGGACACCAAGATCGTCAGCTGGTTCACAAGACAGCTAAGTATCATCTATTTCGAGAAACTGTCTATTATGTGCATTTCAGTGGTTATTCATTTGCGTAATCACAATGACTAAGGCGAACTCGGATATTCGGAAACTCGACATGCCATGTAGTTAACTTGAGTATCTTTTATAGGTGTCTTCTCACTGTAGATGAAAATTGTTTTGTTAATTTATACCATGAGCATGCTTAGTGAACAACATCTCTGATTATTCGGGTAACACCTCTGATTATGACAGACCCATAACCGCTTTTACGCCCTCATATAGCCCTCATCTAACCTTTGAAATGTTTACGTTTGCGAGAATTGATCGAATTTTGAATCTGAATCTTATATAGTCGTGAGTTAGTGCAGTTACCACTCCTCTTCATGAGCAGCAGGTACTCGTATTCGTCTAGAGAGCTCCAACCGTGATTCGTCAAGCACCGATGCCAACCGAACTAAGACAAAGCTTGAGCATTGACCACCAAGGAGAAACACAACAACTTTGAAGACGATGAGCGCATGACCAGATCATCAAGAGCCTAACCAGTTCGGGAACGGTTCACATATGCTTCAGGTAAAAGACTAGCAATCCAAAGCAAGCGGTGATTACCAAGGGAAATTGATAGTTCGAGGCAGAGGTCACGATCCAATTCACAATTGTTAGAAAATATTACCCCGATGGCAGCAGAGTTACAAGGGATGCCGCGACACGACGACAACAACCAAAGAACCTCACGAACCAAGAATTGCTTTGAAACTTCGCACAAGAATAGGGGCAAGTATGCATACTGCGAACGCATTTTGTATTCTTTCGCTCAGTTCCTTCAAAGAACAATGAAAAGCCATAAATCTCACCGCAAAGTACTGGTAGACGCACCATTCAGTAGAAGTTATCAACTTGCCCAAACAAAGGACCCACAACGGGCGAGACACCACCAGATTTGTGTCGAAAAGGAAGCCCATTAAAACCGAGAAGAGCGACCTAACATCGAATTTCCTAACAAGAACGCAACATCAAGCGATAGTCACAGCACCAAGAAAGCTTATCACCAAAGTTAGACATAGTTGAATAGTATTTTTGAATCATGGATCCTCTCAGTATTGGTTTGTATCGAATTCAACCCGAAGAGACATTCCGCACACCATCTTGAACAAGTATTAAAGCAATTTGTCCCAAAGAGAATCATTACAAGACGAGATACAAGCCTAAATCGAGCAGACGTATACCCAAGAATTTCAAATTAATCGAAAGTGAATAATTCTTACAAGACGAGACACTTGACTCGAGCCGAGCATCTACAACAAACACGATTCGAACTCACCGTAATGTCGAGAAAAGCCGAGCCGAGTATAGAGGAGATAAGAATACGACATCGAGTACAAGTTAAATCCTACGAACCAATCGAGAAGTACAACAAGATCGGGACCGAAACGGTGAAGCGCCTGGCCATGAGGCGTGCTACTAGGAGCCCATATTCAACAACTAATAGCCCGACGAAAAACCCAAGTTGCTACAAGTCGACAGTCCACCGACTCGGATGACACAGAGAATCAGTAAGCCAAAGCCTGAAGCAAATGCAACAACAACGTAGGCGCACTATCCGAAGGATTTTCTTAAGGATTGCTCTTCGATCAAACCTCAAGAAAAGGGGCATAAATGTAGGAGCAAAATATACAAGAAACACGTGTCCAAAGATTAGAGAAGAAGTATCATTGGTTAGATACAACATTGTATAGGAAATAGTTCCACTTTTCTAGATCTTATCCTAACTAGTCACCCTAAGGGCACTCTTGTAACTTGATATACATCCCTACCCTTTATAAGGGAAAGTGAGATATGCTTGTAGGGATCCTTCTTCTTCTTCCCACAACCTAGAACTTAAGAACAACCCTATTCCCTTTAATGGAGTTTGTATGTAACACTTCCGATCATAGTGAAATCCGTGGATGTAGGCTTCATTAATGGCCGAACCACGTAAAAAACCCTTGTGTTCATGTTTACTTTGATGCACTTTGCTTCTCACTTGTTGGTAGATCTTTATCTTAGGTGTTAGGTTTTATCGGGTGTGGTTGTTATATTTTTAGCAACTACAGCTCCAACAGCTGTTTAAATAGCAAAGGTCTTTAAAATTTTCTCCTCTATTCCCCTCTCCGGCTCTCCGCTGACGGAGTTGAAAGACGTTTGCGTCGAGATTCCGCAAACTTATTTTTAGGGTTTAGAATAGCTTTTGATAAAGAGAATAACGCAACGGTGAGTTCACTATTTTGAATCGTCACCTTGAAACCAGATCCAAAGTATCAATCATATCGCGATTTTGTGGAATCTGATGTATCTTGCTCTGTTTGGGGTTCTGAATTTGGTAAGCCAATCTTGATCTTATTAGTTATTTCCATCTAGTATGAGATTGTATCTTAGGGTTTTACTGATTCTAATTATGATGAATAGTCCCTTACTGATGGAAACTTTGATGATTTCTTACGATATTTTGTTCTAGTACGTGCAATTTTTGCGTAGCTATCCAAAAATTTGCAAAAAGTTTGATAGAATTATCATCATTCTCCTCGCAGTATTCGTTAATCATTGTTTAATTAGTGGAAAATTACTTGTGCAGCAGAACCACTGATACAAGTGTGGGAAGGACTGCCAATTTCCGAGGATATGGATTCAGAAAGGTCGAATTAATTTCTTCTTTTGAAAATTGCTTATCAATTGCGATGCATGCAAGGTGGTTATTCAATTTGAATTGGGTTGTTCCTTTATGCTTGGATACAAATCTGTGGGTCGCAAAAGAAAGAGAGAGGAAAGCTTATGTTATGGAGGGACACCTGAAGATGCTGAGGGTTGGGTTTTATTGGTTTTTTTCTTCAGTTTTTTTTCTTCTCATTTAAAGTAAACTTCAGAGACAGTTTCTAACCATTTTGCTATACAGGGGGTGCAAATTTCATCAGTAAGCCTGTAAGTTTGGATTTTCCATGCTTTGAAAACTTGGAGGTATCAGAGGATTTACGTCAATCACTTGAGAAGATCAGCACAGCTGCAGTAGAATGTACAAACCTCTGGAACAATAAAATCACGAGTTTTGGAAATTTGGTCCCACTTTCTGAATTTCAGAAGCTGTTAGAAAGTCATGGGCTGTTGTGGCACAAGAATGTTGTGTCTGAGGTATACATATAATTTAAGTTTTGTTCAATCTAGAGCTCTGCCCGTCTTTAGTTCCATCTTAATTCGTGTAGTTTTGTTACCTTCTGATGGGTATATACTGAAAATTTTCCCAGAACGATGTGGAGGTCACTGCTAACCACTTAAGAAGCAGGGTCAATGAGAGGGCATATAAGCGGTCGCGCATACTTCCTGATTTAACTTCTGGGTCACTCTGGCAAAAAGCATCTAAAGACTTCTCCAAGGTGTGTTGTATCTGTCATCAACTTGAAAGAAATTTCAATGGAGAGCAGGTAATTTCCACCACCAGAAATTGAAATTGCATCTTCTTCTTTTTTGTGGGGAATTTGATAGATTTTCATGGTGTGTTCTGTCTCTTCATAGGTTGGACAGTTAGCCTCTTTCCTTGATTACCTCATCATGATGCAAGAGGAGCAGCGGCTTGTTGCATATAGTTTTGTTGAGCATTTGTTACAATTGTAAAAGTCTATTGGTCGCTTAAATAATTTATGCACAGACAAATCCAATGTTGGTCGTGATGGAGATGAAGACAAGTATCCTTTTGGGAGGAGCAAGAATCTCACTGTAAAGTGCATGTGGAAACAAATGGTAAGTCTTTAAAACAAATCAGTATTTTCTTACTTTAAAACAAATCAGTATTTTCTTAGTAATTTTGTTTGTCTCTGTTCTAGTGGGCTATGTCTAACAGTACTAAAAAATGGCAGCATGTGTTTGATGGTCTGTATGTCATATCACGGGAATCGTCTTCATTGCTGAAGGAAGCTGAGGACAAATCAGATGGTTGCTCAACTGTCAACGATAAACTCCACAAGATTCTAGGAATCATCAAGGACAAGGAATTTATGAATGCAAGGGTAATTTATCTTCTGTTTGTCTTGTGAATTCTTAAAAGCCAAAACTATAGAATAATTCAATCGAACAGATAAGAGCAATGTAACACAGCTTTGGAACTATAGAACTCAGATAAATTGAGTCTAGGTTATAAGTAAATATGCTTCTATCATCGAATGAATTTATAATAAAAAGTCTGCCCAAGACAGATTCTATGAAATACATGTGTACAAGAATTATTAAACTTTTCTAAAAGAAAATAAAAAGTACTAATCAAGAACCTAAATGCCCTTTTATAGAATGGAAACTAGTAAATTTTCAAATATAGAAAATAGAGTAAACTGCCCTTGCATCATCTTCTTTGCTGGTGTCATTGAATTTAAGAGTCTAGGATCCTTACTTATAATTGATTTTCTGTTGCAGCAATTAATAGGTAGGTCTTGTGGTTGCAACAGTGACTTACTAGAATTTCCAGCAGGTGAACGTTTCCAGGTTTTTCTTGCATCGAAATCAATGAAGCAGTTGCTTCTTTCAACCTTTAAAAGATTAGATCAGTTGCATTTTGTTCTCCAGGGGCAAAGTTTTAGTAAAAGTTCTGTTACAGAAAAGCTGATTGGTTGTTTGTACGATGTACTCAATAAGGTATACATGATTTTATCTCATGTGTGTGTTCCGTTAGGCCCTTGGGCTGTCTTCCTTCATCTTAATCATCTCTAACATGTTCAATAGAAATTTGAAGATCAGAGACTGCTTCTTTTGCAGGGAAAATTGATCGAGAAGGAATATTTTGATGGTTTAGAGCATAAGAACAAGTTGTTGCAAGAAACTGGCAGTCTTGTTGATACCGAGGTCGTATCTGAAATTGAATTTGTCAAGTCTGTCAAAAAAACGTTAAAGCAGATTGATGAAGCAGTTCAGAAACTAGTTTTATTAAGGGGTTCTATTCTTTCTGAAGACTCGCCTCACGGAAATATCACTTTATGGAGAGTTCTATACGAATCATCGTTGGTGAATCTTCAATTGGATCTTATATGTGAAAATCTTGGCAGAACAATCGAACTCAGGGTACGCATTTTTACTTTATTAGTTTTCCTCATGTGTCATTTTTGTACGTTCATATTCGCATGGTAGTACCTATATTTTTGTTCTTTTTACAGGTCAAACGATTTGATAATGCTCAGCCCAGTGACTCGACAGATTTGAATCAGCTTCATGCGTCAATTGTTAAACTAATTGGATCTTGTAATGGGGTCTTACTTGACTTTTTAGCCATTCACAAAACAGTAAGTACTATTTTAACCTTGTTGATTAGCATCCAACTTTTTGCTGTATGTACCTAAAAAATCAATGTTGTTTATGGCAGGTGGCAGAAGTGACTTGCATGGTAGCAGAAGTTTTGGTTACGCGATGTAGTTTTATTGGTAGTTTTACTGGCACTTTAGAAGAGGTAATGTAGTTTATTGTAATTGTTTTATTTATTCACTCAACATTTTCAGCCTGATCAAAGGCAGCAGGACTTTGTTGTTGTTTTTATGGCAGCACTTCTTGATTTATTTGGTTTTCGTCCTCTCTTTCTCCACAGGAAGACCTGGATTTCTCGTTTAAGGATGACGCCGATGTTTGTGATGATGTTAAGGATGATGATTATGACTTGCAAGATCCTGATGTCATGTCAAGGAGGGTGCCCATCAAGTTCGATGATGGCTTAGAGTTTGATTAATAGAGCAACAATCAAAATTCATGGCAGTACACTGATGAACCTAGATTTTGCTCAATGTAAAACTTCTAATAGAAGAGCCTGCTTTGTGGTGTAAAGAAAACTTTACTCCAAACTTTGTGGAATATATATTTATCCTGGCTTGATTGGGGTATACTCAAACTAATTGGGGTATACCCAATTTTATAGGGACTCTTTTTTAAGGGCAAAGGGGGGAGGTCAATGGGTAAAGTTACAAAATTACCCTTTCCCATTATAACTCTAATTACTACCTAAATCAGTTTTCATTCTCTTCATTTCTTCTTCTCTTCTTCTTCTCCTCCACAACCTTACCGGCTCCATCACCCCCACCACCACCAAAACTCGTCGATCAATTCGTTAAAATCGTCGATTCGAAAACTCCGATTAATCTTCATCAATGGATCCACCACGGAAGAAGGCAACTCGTATGAAAGAAACTAATCGAAAACCGAATGAATATAACCCTGGAATCGCAAATTTGGTTGCTAAGAAAGTGAAGAGAAAAACGGTTGAAGAAGAAGTAATTGAACCCGCTGAAACACGTGAAATGGTGCGCTTAAGAAAGTAAGGGCTTGTTTAAACTCACTCTAGTACTTCGATTTCATGTTTGCATGTCAAATTAGGTCGAAAAAATTCGAATTTTTGAATTGGCGATTTGCGACGCCAAGCAAGGTTTTTTTATCGACCTTGCCGGATTTTCATAGTTAGGGTTTGGCCGGCAAGCTATAAGGTTGAAGAACTTGCCTATTTGTATAGTTTCGTAACTACTACTAGCGAAACCGGCGGCAGTTATTCATCCGTATACCGTTCCGGCGTCTTTTGTTTTTTAATGAAGCCGGCATCTTATTATTTTTTACCCTGCCGGATGCTTCTTTTGAATGTTTCCTGATGCCTGGAGTTTTTGAGTCCGGAAGGGTATTTATACAAAACCATGTTAGGCGGTTTGTCGATCGGCAATGTATGTGTAATGGACCTTGCCGACACAGTATAGTGAAAAATCCTATATTTTTTGTGCGGAGGGAAGGCTATTTTGATGAAACACTTGCCGGCTTTGTCTTAGCCAAAGACTCATCTTTTGGTCGACCTTACCGGCCATTGTTCCACTAGGATATGTTGTATATGTCTAACTCAGGCACTGTAATGTTTTTTTTTTTCCGAATTGTTCTTGTTCGGATTGCGAATGGAAAAGAAGAAAAGAAGAAAGCGGCTCTTAGTCCTCCTTCAAACCCTCCTCGTGTTGGTGATAAACTTTTGTCTTCAAAACATCGAGGGGTATATGTTGTCTTGGGAACGACAAAGGTCTTAGAACCACTATCTCGAACCCAATGATTCGGACGAGACTCAGATGAAGACCAATCAATTCCATCCGGTAGAAGAGGTGATGATGATGATGTTGATGAAACCAATCCGGCTGCTGGAGGAGGTAACAATGATGATGATGATGATGGTGATCAAGACATGCCTGAGGCTGGAGGAGGTAATGATGATGGTGATGATGATGATGGTAATGGAGATAAAGGTAAGAATATCATCGAAGATGAAATTGTTGAAGAGGAAGAGGAACAAGAAGAAGAAGGAGATGGAGCTATTGTTCAAGCCACCGAAGCTTCGGCTTCAACTTCAACCGGAACGAAGAAGAGGGTGATCACTAAACCGGCTGATTCTCACATGCCTCCCAAACACTTGATGGTTGCACTGAAAGAAGGTGAGCCTCCAAAAGGGACCCCAACAGATGGTGGAGCTGTTCTTTTTGGATACAAACACTCATGGGCATGTACGGTCCATAATACTATCGTAAGTAATCTTAATCCGTCTTTGTTATTTATTCAAGTGTGTAACTATCTTAATTAAATTTGCATCAAGTGTTTGTATTTCTTTTCATTTTCTTTTTTTTGGTATTTAGGATCACAAGCATGCCATACGTCTCATGAGGCGCCAAGCTTCGTGTTCAGTGATGCATACTTGGAATCTTGACTTGGAATGTGAGGAGGTGAAAGTGATTGTGAGGAACTCCGGGTTGTTGCCTGCGGTGGAGAGTTCGAATATTAATCATGATAAAGTTACCATCTCTGCATTCTGTGAGCGGTTCTACGGAGAGACCGATACTATGTTATTCCCATTCGGTGAGATGGCGATAACTCCCGATGATGCTCAACAAATTCTAGGCCTCGAGGTTGATGGAAAAGCAGTCACCGAGGGATTCGATAATGCCATTTCTTTCTAGAAGATTTACGAATTGAGCAAGAAATTTTTCGGTTGGAGTCAGGTTCAGACGGATGATGTTCTTGACAAGAAGGATGGTCGACTAACCAAGAAGTTTAATGTGAAGAAGTTGAGGGATGGATTATGGAAGACTCAGGAAATCCTTGTTAGTGAAGGAATGGTGCACCCGGTGCGAATCAATGCTACCGCGGCCGCTTATTTGCTATACACCCTGGCGGATATATCTTCCACGACGATTAGGAAACCAAGTCGAGGCCGATTACTTGCAACTATTGGATCCCTTACATGAGATGCGTGGGTATTCTTGGGGTACTGCGGTGGTCGCCTTCTTGAACAATGAGTTGACAAAATCTTCTAGGGCACTCACTAAGCAAGTTAACGGAAACACATGTCTCTTCCAGGTAATTTTATTTTCTATAACATTTATATTCGCAAAATTCTCGTAAGATAAGGTTCTTACTAAACTTTTTTTTTTCTTTTTGCATAGGTTTGGATATATGAACGATTCCCTTCTTTGACAACTCTTACGTCAAAGTGGATAACAGTGTTCCGGTTCATTTGCCAAGAGCGCAAAGGTACAGTTTTAAGGGTACTCAGGATAAGGAAATGCCGCAAAATCTTATGAAACTCCGAGCCGCCATCGACAATTTGACTGCGGAAGAGGTGATATTTGATCCGTATCGAGAGGATAGAAATCAAGGTTTAATCCCAAGTAGAAATGAAGTTGTGTTGATGGTGGATTTTCATTTAAGGTTAAAATTGTAAAAAACCAGAAAATTATGCGCTGACATCTTGTAAAAGATAAGGCCATCAATAAGTGTTGGGTACTCCCTCACTTAATTCACCTAGAATGGAGCATGTGGCAACAATCCCATTCTTTGAATACACGAAATTCATCCAGGTTGGAGCATGTAGCAACAATCCCATATACCCTGTGAACTTCTAGCATTAATTAATTAATGCGCAATCACCTTTGTATTTCGTACTCATTATCGGTGCGGCATGACGACCGAGTGTTACTCTTACGAGAGCGCACGAACCTCCAAGCATTATAATGAAACCATGTACGAAATACCCGTACAGTGACTCTCGGTGTGTTATACTAGCCCGATTGAGCCCCTCTCGGTGTGTTATACTAGCCCGATTGAGCATCCAGACCGACCAGTATCGATGCCGGATATGATCGCGGTCATCCAACTCCACAATCATGATTGGATGACCCAGATCAATTCCATCACCCCAAGCGGTATGGAATACCCACCGCCGACCCCGCATGGTCGGCCATTGGCTAGCTTGCCGAAAACGTTCATACCAAGCATTATGGACGGAAAACCCTAAATTAGGGTTTGCGGCATATTACATGTGTCGCAAAACAATCTCAACCATCCATCTTCGCAGGTATAGATGGAGGGTGTAGATGTAGATTCAAAGGGCCCGAGCATGTCAACACAATCACCGTGGGCCCGCCTACACACTTGGCTAATCGGTCAAGACCAACCATGTTTGGTCGTGACAAAATCGTCGCTCAAACAAGAGATGACGCACGACTTTGAAACCCAAAATTAGGGTTTTGAGCATCACGAGCGTCCATCTTCTCCGGCACGAATGGAGGGTCCAAGATTAGATTAAGCAGGTCCAGTCACACCAGCATGACCACCATGGACCCATCTATTCCCTAACCCGATCGTCCAAGGCATATCATGCCTGGCTAATTCAAAACGCACGCCCAAACTAGCGTGGTCACACCTCCCAAACCGCAAACTGATCTCGACCACTCAACTTCGCCGAACGATTTGGATGGCTCAGATCACGTTTTTATGGGATATTCAAGTATAGGTGTGAACACTAGCCTACCATCTTCACATCAGGCCAATCGGCCAAGACCGACCAAGACTGGTCGTCTTGGAACGTGTGCCTGAAGTGGGCGTGACGTGCGGCTCTTGCGGCGCTGGTTTCCTGTCGCAAATCGATCTCGACCACTCAACTTCACCGGATGAATTGAGTGACCCAGATCATACTTTCATGAGGTAATGGGGTATAGGCGCCTACACCATCATGAAATCTACACGCATGTATGGTCGGTTAGGCCAAAGTTGTATCCCATGCTTGGTTTCGACCAAGCTGAAGAGTGATGCCTACGCACCTCTTCAAAACCCTAATTTCATTAACGGTCGCAGATGAGTGTCTCAAAGATCATCTCATCCGTCCAACTTCACCAGCTTGGTTATACAACCCTGGTCAGGAGTTAATTTGTCAGTGAGGCGTCATTACCCATCACTTTACCACACCATGATGCAGTACCTGCATAAAATACACACGATACTTCACAAGTATCGACTTCTTGAATAACGCAGTTATTCAATTCAGCATTACATGCTATCTTTTGTGGATCCACGATCCACACATTCCAGACATCAATCATGTCACAAACTAGGGGATACATACTAGGGTATTGGTCTGGCGGTCTACAGCGTGCAGCGTGCAACGCGCCATCACAAGAACGTGTTAGGAAGTTATGGACGGTTAGAGATGAACAAGAGAAGTGGGCAAGGCCGGTCGTGTATCACCAACACACAACTCCACTACTCCATCACTCCACTTCCTCCACTTCCCACGAGAGACGTGAATAAGACTCAATGACTTGTATAAATAGGTTCTCCGCCCTATTTCAAAACAACAGAAAAAAGCAAACAAGAAAACACCCGGAGCCTTCTTACACCAATCGTAAGCTTGTTTACTTTCCTGTTGCAAGTCATAAGCAAGTCTACACCTTCACAATCTCAACACCTTCTTCGCTTCCCTCCCTAAGATCAACCCCATCTCCTTCACTTTGTGACCGAAACAAGTCCGGGAACGGCCATTTCTTGGTTTAGGCCGGACTTGCACTGCATTGATCTCTCGAATCTACAAGCACTCACCGCGTAGTGCATTTGTTTAAGGTTTAAATTCATTCCTCATCCACACCCCAAATTACCAAATTCTGCAGGAGTAGTTTTCACCCATAAACAATTGGCGACCACAGTGGGAGGTTAATCTCTCGGTTGTAAGGTCAATTTCTTCAAATTCGATTCAATTTCATCAATTTCAAAAAGGGTAGATATTAGAATCAATTCAATCAACAATTTATTTCGAGATGGTGGAATTAAGGTCTGGGGTCAACCAATCAATTTCGATGGAGATGGTGTGGATAACAATCACGGTGTCAAGTACTGTCGGTGGAGCTACCGTGGTCAATACATCTCGTGGAGCCGTCACTTCTACCATCAGCACCAGCGTAGTAGGAAATCTTCCAGTAAGTGTAGCGCCTCCCATCACGAGCCGGAGCGGTCGCAAATCCCGCATCACCTCAAGTGTAACACCTCCAGTAGTCACCAGAGCAACAACTTTCACTCCTTCATCAGGACGAGGAGCCGGAGGCACAAGAGGAGGGACACCGTCTATTACCATTGCAGACTTGATGGAGAAACAAGAAGTTCTTGCTAAGACTCAAACGGATATGGCCATGCAACTCGGAAAGAGGTACTCACTTTCCTTAAAACATTGACCGAACGATTGCCGCAAGATTCACGACAACCCTTGGAGTCGACAAGAGATGCATTCAATACACTTGAGCAAAGGCGTTTCCACTCGAATCCACACGAATGAAGAAACTCGTGTTGCTCCTGAGCGCCAAAGGGAGAGGGACCAACCCTCCAACTTCATTACACATGAGGCTCTGGAACGACTTCTCCAAAATCGAGGAAAAGAGGACCGAACGGATGTACACCAACATCAGCCTCCGTACCCTCAAGATGTACAACGAATTCCTCTTCCAAGACGTTACACCTCTCCCTAGTTCTCCCTCTACGACGGTACTGGTAATGCTCGTGAACACATCTCTCGATTTTTGGAATCCTTGGGGGAGCATGAATACAATCATGTTCTGCGCCTGAAAGAATTCTCGAAATCACTTACGGGGAGGGCGTACACCTGGTACAACAACATCGCGCCTAACAGCTGTTGATGGTGGTTTATAAACCGAAGGGTAAAGTCGTAAAATCCCAAATAACCTAATGTCACTAGTGACACATTTATTAGGACATTTAATGCATGTAGTCAGTAATTAATAGGGGTATTTTTTCAAATTAGGGTTACAACGAACGAAACCCTAATTCCCCTCCGTGCCAATGGCAAATCATGCCAGCCACACCTAGCCCAAGCTAGCCGCGCCATGCCAAATGCACTCTGCCTTGGCCCTATCTACGCTAATCACACCAAATGCGCCAAAAGCATGCCAACCATGCTAGCCGCACCTCCGTGCCGATGGCAAATCATGCCAGCCACACCTAGCCCAAGCTAGCCGCACCTATGTGCCAATGACAAATCATGCCAGCCACACCAAACGCGCCAAAAGCATGCCAACCATGCTAGCCGCACCTCCGTGCCAATGGCAAATCATGCCAGCCACACTTAGCCCGAGATAGCCGTGCCATGCCAAATGCACTCTGCCCTGGCCCTAGTTACACTAATCACGCCACGCCAAGCCAAACACCCTTACAGCCGCGCCATGCCAAAGTAGCGCCCACACCTAGGCTTGCAAACCATGCAACCTAGGCAAAATTGGCCACGCATGCCATTGGCACATGCCAACACGCTCGCTGGTAGCTTTTTTCTACCAAGGCGCGACCCAAATTGGCCACGCATGCCATTGGCACATGCCAACACGCTCGCTGGTAGCTTTTTCTACCAAGGCGCGACCCAAATGGCCACGCATGCCATTGGCACATGCCAACACGCTCGCTGGTAGCTTTTTTTCTACCAAGGCGCGACCCAAATTGGCCACGCATGCCATTGTCACATGCCAACACGCTCGCTGGTAGCTTTTTCTACCAAGGCGCGACCCAAATGGCCACGCATGCCATTGGCACATGCCAACTCGCCGCCGGGTAGCTTTTTCTACCAAGGCGCGACCCAAATTGGCCACGCATGCCATTGGCACATGCCAACACGCTCATTTGGTAGCTTTTTCTACCAGGCGCGGCCCAAACCGCCACGCATACCATTGGCACATGCCAACACGCTCGGGTAGCTTTTTTCTACCAAGGCGCGACCCAAATTGGCCACGCATGCCATTGGCACATGCCAACACGCTCGCTGGTAGCTTTTTCTACCAAGGCGCGACCCAAATGGCCACGCATGCCATTGGAACATGCCAACACGCTCATTTGGTAGATTTTTCTACCAAGGCGCGACCCAAATTGGCCACGCATGCCATTGGCACATGCCAACACGCTCGCTGGTAGCTTTTTCTACCGGGCGCGGCCCAAACTTGCCACACATACCATTGGCACATGCCAACACGCTCGCTGGTAGCCTTTTCTACCAAGGCGCGACCCAAATTGGCCACGCATGCCATTGGCACATGCCAACACGCTCGCTGGTAGCCTTTTCTACCAGGGAACGACCCAAATTGGCCACGCATGCCATTGGCACATGCCAACACGCTCGCTGGTAGCTTTTTCTACCAAGGCGCGACCCAAATTGGCCACGCATGCCATTGGCACATGCCAACACGCTCGCTGGTAGCTTTTTCTACCAGGGCGTGGCCCAAAGTGACCACGCATGCCATTGGCACATGCCAACACGCATCGCTGGTAGCTTTTCTTACCAGGCCGCGGCCCTAATGGCCGAACACGCCATTGGCACTTGCCACACACGTCACTAGCAGGCATTGCCACTTACACTCAAACCTTCCACCAAGGCATTCCGCACATGCTATTGGCACATGCCACACACGCCACTAGCAGCTCTGGCATTGCCACTCGCACTCAAGATGTAACCCGCAACAAAGGCATTCCACACATGCCAATGGCACATGCCACACGCTCCACTAGCAGCGCCACTTGCACTCAAGGTGCAACCAACACTCGAGATATCAACACAAACTGGGGGATGCTTTCCAGGGTTTTGGTTTGGCGGTCTGACTTGCGGCGTACACTACGCTCACATTAAGAAAGCGTGAATAGGAATAAAGCGGTCAAATAAATGAGGAAATAATGGTGAAAACGTTTTCACCCATTAACACCATGCGGTTACCACCTCCTCCCATTATTTCACCCTTTACTCTCTTCCTTCATGAGGCTAGGGTACGTTTCAATCTCGACTTGTATAAATAGGTCTTACCTATTTCCACCAGACAACAAGTCTCGGTCAGGAGAAAAATACAACACTCTCAGAAAAGGCAACTTTGCAAGCTATCCAAAAGCTTTCATCTCTTGCAAGCTTCCTGAGCTTTCACTTTCTGATACAAGTCGAGACACTACTCTCCCAGAATTATTATGGCCTCAACACCTTTCTTTGCTTTCCTCCCCAAATCAACGCTTCTCCTCCATTTTGTGACCGAAGCAAGTCCGGAACGGCCATTTCTTGGTTTAGGCCGGACTTGTACAAATTGATCTCTCGAATCTATAAAGTGCTCACGTGCAGCACATTTGTTTAGGGTTTAAACCCAGTTTGTCACTCACCTACCGAATTTACCGAAATCGGCAGAAACGATTTTCACTCATAAACAATTGGCGACCACAGCGGGAGGATTGATCTATCGGCTACAATGTCAGACTGTCGATCTCGTTCTTCGACCCAGATGTCAAGATGGTAGGGAAGGCGACTCAATCCGACTCAACTACCAGACAACCCGGTTACCAATTGTAAAAACTACACAAGAAAAACGGGGACTCGCCAAGATGCTACCACGATTGGGGACTTGTCAAGCGATGCTACCAAAGAAAGCCGCCTTTTACTTGGAGAGGGCGTGTTCGCAAAAACTTATGAAGTGAGTAAATTTAGACTGGCAAGATATACCATCTATTTTTAGGTTCTTAGTAAAACCGTCATACTATTGCGTCGTGTGCCTATTGCTAGCATACACTTTCATAAAAGCAATATTCATTTCACAAAACATAATCAGAGTTATATTAACAAAACCATTCATCCCAGAAATAATCCAATATCCTCAAAAGCTACCAGCTGTCTATCAAAACCGGTCAAACTTTGAACCGGACATCCAATATGTTTTTCCAAAAAAAAAAAGAAAGAAGAAGAACCTAAATAAAAGTTTAACAGAGAAACATTCAAGGAAAATCATCCAACAGAGGTCTGCTTTTCTTGGAGAAAGTCAACTTTGCTTTTCAAGAGCCGCTCTCTTCATAGTTAACATCTTAGAAAGCTTTTCGAGTTCTACCTCCTGTCGTGCAATCTCCTCGGCGGAAAGGCTTTCGATTCTTCGCATCTTTCAACTTCTCGGATCTCAAAGAAGGCCTTCGACAAACCACGAAGTGTTGAACTCCTTTTCTACGCACACGTCGCGATGGTGCTCCCGATCGGCAATAACGTCTTCAGAAACGGTGTGACCAGTCACCTCACGCATATCCTTGATGAAGATAAAGCCTCTTCCACACGCTTAACCAGCGCAATTCGACTAGTGACCTTCTTGGTTGTGGCCATATGTCCGTACTTCTCCTAGATTCTGGTGTACAACGCCTCATACTTAGCCAGCACGCTGAAACCGCCAACCAGCACATGACCTGGATAAGGAACCAAGTACGGGAGATCAAAAATGGTGCCTGCAACTGGCCTCATGACTCGCAAAGGGTTTTCTTCCATGTCTACGGCAGCAACCATCAGAGAATCATCCACCGTTTGGACCACATCTGTGCCCGGCAATTGGATAACTCCCATCTCCAAGTCACCGGCGGTGGTCACCAAAGGCAAGTTTTCGTGTGGCTCCACCCTAGAATCGTCCTCCGAACCGGATTCCTCCTGCGAACTTGAGTTAGACATTTTTCAAAAGAAGAAACGGAAGAAGAAAGAAAAGAAGCGCAAAGCTCACCGAACCACTTCCGAAAAAGAACCGGTCTTTGCCGGAGGAATCACTCTCACTTGTCGAACTTTCTTCTTTCTCGACTCATCACCGCTATGAGTAGGCTCGGTCGCCGAAATTCTTCGAAGAAATTGCCGTCTCGGCAACGTGCAAGGGCAACGAAAGCATTAACACTACCAAGCCCTGGAAGAAACAAGACGCATGTTTTCAGCAGAAATTCACGTGTGTTGAGACAAACCAATAAGGAGGCGACACGTACCTGGTTATTGGAAGAACTGAAAGACACGAGAGCTGCGGGAGGATCTTGTGAAACCGCCCGAACCCGCCAAACACGATTCTTCGTCCTCTGTTCCTTTGCATGGGGACTTTCCGAGTTGCCAGAAACTTTCGCTGGGATCTCTCAACATCGGATACTTCTTCAAAAGCTGGCAGGGGAAGGTTTACAACGAACATTCTCCACCACGATTTTTACAAAATCTTGGATCATAATAAACTCATCGCGCCAGAACTCATTATAGCCAAAAGTCGTCGAAGTCACTCTTCCCGTTTGAAAGAAGGGAAGGCGGATACCCGGCCAAAGGCACCGGCATTGAGGGCGGCATGCAATGAATCTTTAGGAACCACTAGCTGGTAAGCAAGAGGTACCCCTTGATCGAAACCCATGTGACGAGTAGCGCGGTCAATATTGTAAGCAGCTATTCGGAAAGATCCCATGAAGAAAGACGGCATATAGCCGGACATGCAGCTTTGAATAAACAAGTTTTCACCAACACTCAAGTTGCCGTCAGAAGACAAAGACATGTTCGGAGTAGAAGCAAAGGTGTCAATTTGAGTCACCGACCTATGGACCGGCTCCCATGGGCGAAAAATGATTTCATGCGACTTATCGAGAAGACTAACCAAGCTCACGCCAACTCTTGGACGACTGTTCACCCATCGAAGAATTCGAGAGCCGCCCCAACTCACGGGAATCGAAGGCATCGGTTTCGGAGCATACTTCTCAAAGTGCTCCCATAGCCAGACTTGCAGAAAAGCAACGTGCACATATGAATCCACTTTCATGAAACCATTCGAAACTCGCATGTCCGCAACTAGGTAATCCAGATGCACATACAGGGAACCGAGGAATAGCTTGCCAATGGGAAGAACTTCACCTTTTTCTAACTTCACAAGCAATCACTAGCAACTCGGTCTTATTTCCTTCTTGCCGAATCGTCATCAAAAATGTCTCTAGACAACCAGAGAGCCAAAAATGCTGCAACATGAAGATCACCGCTTTCGTTTAGGTTCCGGCTCGTCCAGGAAACCATTGAGATATCCACCAGCTATAAAAGCACCTTTTATCCTCTTTCCGGACAGGATCCTTCGACTTCGCAGTGGAGTCTTTTCGAGCATAATCTCCCAACTTAGCGGCAAGGTCTTCCCGCATCTTTTCCTCACCTTCAGACAATCGGATATAAAAATTCCCGGTTACCGGAAGATTCAGCAAGAGAGCCACACTCTCCAAAGAGAAAGTTATTTCACCCCATCTACATATGATCGTATGGGTGTCCGAACACCATCTGGAGATGAAAGCAACCAAGCCCGGGATATCCTTCCTAACTGAGATTTATCAAGCTCGACAAAGATCAATAATCTGCGCTCGAGTCAAGTTGGTATTTATGTGCTCCCTACTCACCATGAACTCAACCCATATATCAAAAGAACGCAATGGGCTTTGACACATCCTGAAATCAATGTTGGAAGAAGAGTATACCCCTTTATGAAGACAGAAACGTATGATGTTCTCTGGGCGAACCGAACGTGTTCTCTTTTCATCTTCACCACCGGTTAACAAAATTGGCACGAAACCTGGGTGATTCTTCCGAGCAGGGGCGAGGGGTCTAGCAAAGAATTCATCATCCGTGTTTGGTTTGGAACTATGAACATCCTTCGATGAGGCGAAATTTTGTTCAGGTAACATCTTGTCGGATTTCTTCATAACAGTTTAGTAACGAGATATTTGCACACGAAGAAAGACGAAATTATCTCCCTGACACATAATCGCACCCAACAAAAAAAAAAGAGGGGAGAGGGTGTATTCTCTACGGGTTCAAAAACTGCACGCGCAGTATTTCTTTCAGGACCGAAATTCATATATGCAATATTTCCTATGGGTTCGAAGTCATATGAAGCACATATACAGTATTCTTCTTCGGGATTCATATAATGTATTCTCTACGGGTTCAAAACTGCACACGCAGTATTTTCTTCAGGGTTCAAAATTATACGTAGTATTTTATACGGGCTCAAGTGCGTCTGCAGTATCCTTCTTCGGGTTCAAAATTATATATGGAGCACTTTCCTACGGGTTCAAATAATATATGCAGTATTTCCCTTGGGTGCATATGTACAGTATTTTCTACAAGAAGCACGCCAAGAAATTATATGCGCAATATCATTGCAAGGATTATAAAGAAAAAACGCCTACTCTTAGGGTTTGCACCTACATGAAAAAGGAAACAAGGGAAGTACTGGAAGACATACCTGGAAGCTGGTTTTTCGTTGTAACTCTGCCGCTAGTAGGAAAGGATGAAAGGAATAAAGTGCAAGATGAGAGAAAGGGGTTTTATATATATGGGCGTGAAGATTCCGAAATAGGGAAGGATTTCCCTTTACCAAAAATCGTGCGGACTCACAAGGACGCCCAACTTCCCAATGCCGCCCAAGTTGCACCGGTCCCACCAATTGCGCCAACTTCCCAATGACTGCCCAAGCCACGCCAGCAAGCACGTTCAGCTTCCCCACCTTGCGTCGGTCCCACCAGCTAGCACGCTCAGTTTCCCAACTCACGCCAACTTCCCAATGACCGCCCAAGCCACGCCAGCAAGCACGTTCAGCTTCCCCACCTTGCGTCGGTCCCACCAGCTAGCACGCTCAGTTTCCCAACTCACGCCAACTTCCCAATGACCGCCCAAGCCACGCCAGCAAGCACGTTCAGCTTCCCCACCTTGCGTCGGTCCCACCAGCTAGCACGCTCAGTTTCCCAACTCACGCCAACTTCCCAATGACCGCCCAAGCCACGCCAGCAAGCACGTTCAGCTTCCCCACCTTGCGTCGGTCCCACCAGCTAGCACGCTCAGTTTCCCAACTCGCGACAACTTCTCATTGCCGCCCAGCTTCCTGTCTCTCACGACGCTAACTTCCCAATTGCGCCAGCCTCCTCGATTTGCGCAAAACTGCCAGAGGCAAGGATTCCAAATCCTATTTATAAAGGTCAGACGAGCCTCCTCAATTCTCTTTACAGTTTGATGTTGATAGTTTGTCACCATCTTATGCTTACCATCGCAACAAAGCTCCTGTTCCGAGCTAAGCAGGGGACTTAATGTTGATGGTGGTTTATAAACAGAAGGGTAAAGTCATAAAATCCCAAATAACCTAATGTCACAGTGACACATTTATTAGGACATTTAATGCATGTAGTCAGTAATTAATAGGGGGTATTTTTTCAAATTAGGGTTACAACGAACGAAACCCTAATTCCCCTCCGTGCCAATGGCAAATCATGCCAGCCACACCTAGCCCAAGCTAGCCGCGCCATGCCAAATGCACTCTGCCTTGGCCCTATCTAAGCTAATCACACCAAATGCGCCAAAAGCATGCCAACCATGCTAGCCGCACCTCCGTGCCGATGGAAAATCATGCCAGCCACACCTAGCCCAAGCTAGCCGCACCTCTGTGCCAATGGCAAATCATGCCAGCCACACCAAACGCGCCAAAAGCATGCCAACCATGCTAGCCGCACCTCCGTGCCAATGGCAAATCATGCCAGCCACACTTAGCCCGAGATAGCCGTGCCATGCCAAATGCACTCTGCCCTGGCCCTAGCTACACTCAAACCTTCCACCAAGGCATTCCGCACATGCCATTGGCACATGCCACACACGCCATTAGCAGCTCTGGCATTGCCACTCGCACTCAAGATGCAATCCGCAACAAAGGCATTCCACACATGCCACACGCGCCACTAGCAGCGCCACTAGCAGCGCCACTTGCACTCAAGGTGCAACCAACACTCGAGATATCAACACAAACTGGGGGATGCTTTCCAGGGTTTTGGTTTGGCGGTCACAGCTTGCAGTGTACACTACGCTCACATTAAGAAAGCATGAATATGAATAAAGCGGTTAAATAAATGAGGAAATAATGGTGAAAATGTTTTCACCCATTAACACCATGCGGTTACCACCTCCTCCCATTATTTCACCCTTTACTCTCTTCCTTCATGAGGCCAGGGTACGTTTCAATCTCGACTTGTATAAATAGGTCTTACCTATTTCCACCGGACAACAAGTCTCGGTCGGGAGAAAAATACAACACTCTCGGAAAAGGCAACTTTGCAAGCTATCCAAAAGCTTTCATCTCTTGCAAGCTTCCCGAGCTTTCACTTTCGATACAAGTCGATACACTACTCTCCCTGCACTATTCTCGGCCTCAACACCTTTCTTTGCTTCCCTCCCCAAATCAACCCTTCTCCTCCACTTTGTGACCGAAGCAAGTCTGGAACGGCCATTTCTTAGTTTAGGCCGGACTTGTACAGATTGATCTCTCGAATCTATAAAGTGCTCACGTGAATCACATTTTTTTAGGGTTTAAACCAGTTTCTCACTCACCTACCGAATTTACCGAAATCGGCAGAAACGATTTTCACCCATAAACAACAGCATATCCAATTGGAACGAGATGGTCAGTGCTTTCTACAGAAAGTATTTCTTCGTGTCTGAACAAATCACCTTTTCAGATCTAGGAAGAATTCTTCAGCGGAACAACGAACATCCTAACGACTTCGTCAAAAGGTTCAGAACCCAAGCGTTGGATTGTCACGACCCGAACGTCACCGAACGATAATTGGTGGAGTTGTGCATCAACGGGATGATACCCATATACCGCGCTCTGTTAGAGAATCTGGGCTTTCAAACGTTCTCTCGAACTCCATGAAGCTGCCAAGCGTTCAAAGAACAATCGCACCGGCGTTGCTAGAAAGAACCAGTCGTTCTCAAGTGAAGATTCACGTGAAAGTCGAGGGAGCGGGCGCCTCACGAACAAGCAATACAACACTGGTCCTTCTGTGAGTGTAGTGGGTGGAGGATAGAAAAGGAAAGCTCTAGTGACGGAACAACAAACCAAGCGGACATCCCAAAGACACAAGACTTCGTCTCGGAAAGGAGCGGACAAAGCTCCCGCACAAGACACCGAAGATACAAGTTTTCCTTTCCCCATGAATGAAGTGATAGAACTCTTGGAAGCATGGATCCAAGACGATGCCGTCAAGTCGCCTCCTATCGGGCGTCCTCCAACCGAGAAAGACATGGCAGATCCCAAATACTGTTGCTACCACAGATTCATACATCATCCAACCAAAGATTGTAATAAAGTTGAAACAAATATTCGGGGAAAAGATAGAGACAGGGGAACTCCAACTTGGAAACGAAGGTGTTCGTAGAGACCCTCTCCCCATGAGGAACCGCATGATTTCGGGGATTCTATTCGCAAGACTCGTACAATCTATGATGGAGCACTTGTGTGAAATCTTGTACTTCTCAAAGGGCAGCGTCAAGACATATTTACGGCCCTCAACCACGTTGTGTAAGGCAGGCGTTTGTATCCAGAAGCAGTCCAAGAACCCCAGTCTTTCCTGAAGGACGCGAGCAAAGGAAACTGGGGACTCCTAACTGTCACTCGTTTGAGAGATGCTGAGTTCGATAGCGCGTTGATTGATACGACTTCCGAATTAATATCATTACTGTCAAGACCTTGAGAGCGGCAAAGATTTCAAAGCAGGAAGCTACTCGTTACCCAATTGTGGTTAAAGATTCAGAAGGAGAGCTCAGAGATGCACACGGATATATTGATCTAGAAGTCAAATTGGGTGATGCCTCGACACAAGCAAAGTTCTACATAGTCAAAGATCACCCCAACTACGACATGATCCTGGAACGCCCTTGGATGCACGACAACAAAGCAATACTAGAAAGCTGTCCTCTACCGGTTTCGATACCTAAAAGAATCTCCAACACGCCTTCTGGACCTGATGGCTGTCTGGTACCGCACTAGCAACTTGCCAACGTGACACGACTTCCCGGAGAGAGCCTGTCAGCATACATTGAAAGGTTCCGATCTCAAGTAAGTCTCATCGCGCAACTCTCTTTGCAACCTACCGCCCCTCATTCTAACAAGTCCTGGGGACTGGCTCCAACCAACAAACCAACCCCGGCTAGGAGATGTGAATGGGAAGCCGGCCCTTTCAAACGTTTTATCAAGAGCGTAGAGGCTGTCTTGGTCAAAGACGATAAGGCCAAGGTCCAAGTATCTGCACGTCCAAACCCATTTGGAATTGGAGACCTGGTGACGAAGACGACTACATTCAAGGTTGGGAGCATGACGGTGAAAATGATCACTCCACCTGACTCACCCATCGAAAGAGAAGAGGAACCGCACAGTAGAAGATGTTATCCTAGGCGGTTACTGCAAGCTCATCAACGCTGATAAACTAGAAGGCGTAACAATTCATTCACAATGGCTCAAACCCTACCGAACTTAAGGCGCTGTGCTACCACTTTCCAGCGTCCTCCACCCTTTAAAACGCTGTGCTATTCTTTCCAGCGTGTTTCTTTTTACAATTTCATGTCATACTTGTAATTCCCCATAAAATGATTGCAATACTTGCATTCATAGTTAGGACTTTCAATTTTCAATTTTCAATTTAATTGAAGCATTATTTCCACCTGAAAACCTCTCTACCCCTAAAAACGAAAGGTCTTGAGTCAGCCTAAATCAACCCATTAGAGCAAGGAAGGAAACCTTAGGCAAACATCTCATGAGAAGAAGGAAACACAACGTATGCACAAAAGGAAAACGATATGAGCCATCTGCCCCAGCAAAGACAGGAGGATCTTGCATCAGGAACACAGGTCCGTGGATATTTCATTATGGCATTATTTCTTTTATCACAAAGAGTTATGTGTAAAGGCGCACCCTTGCGCCTGAGAAAGTTCAATTGCAGTCTTGACAAAAGGTTATAAAAAAAAAAAAAAACCTTTATTCAAACAATCAAGTAGAAGAAAACCTTGAACTCAGCTGCCACTGAATACAAGGAAGATGTTCAAATGTACGGAATATACTTGGAAAGCGAAAAAAAAAAAGAAGAAGAAAAGAGGTTTTAGTCGTCAAGATGATCGACATCGCCTGCATCACTGTCAGGTTCTGCTTCAGCGCCATCACCTGTTGATGCTCCTCCCTTCGAATCTACCTCAACTTCTGCATCAGGCGTCTCCGCAGCAGCACACTCCATCCCAACATCATCAGCGGGAGCATTAAAGAGCGCATCAACATTAGGAGCCGTACCAATTGCTTTCAGATGTTCAGTTTCCTCTGTGTCGGAGTCGAGGATTATCACGCCGTCCTGGATCGGGTAATCACACTTATCTTCAGTCATAGGATGTTTATGCTCAACTCTCCGCCTCTTCAACCGCGCTGAATATCTCTCTGCCCTTGCTCTTACCAGTACTTGCAACGCTTCCTCGCCTCCGCCGATCCTCCATTTCAATCGCAGTGAAAAGCGCATGGATGCGTCCCCCGGCAATACGCAGTGCGGGATAGACATCCCCTGTATAGCACGGCCGACTTCACGAAGTGGAAGATCAATCTTAGCCATTACTTCTTCATGCGCATAGGTTTAGGGCTTGTCAACTTGAAGCTTCTTTACGGAGAAGCGATGAATGATCGCCCACCGCTTCCATGATAAAAGCGCAAAGGAGAAGAGGTTATGAGCGCAAAAGAAAAATCATCAATCAATCAATCGATCAGTTAATCAGGAATCAGAAGATCAAATAAGTGCGGAGCAATACCTGAGATATAGAATAAATGACTGCGTGAGATGATTCTTTATAATCTCGCAAGTCGAAAGAATCCCAGGAGAAAAGAAGTCTTTACTTACCACCAATAAAGGCTACCAATTCGGGATAACAATCAACGATGCTTATCAGATACATCTGAAGAAAGCTGTGTGGGAGTACACCTAACCCAAGGAAGGGACCAAGCTCGGATATATACAAGGGGAACCAAAGCGACTCACCAGATTAAGTCCTGCTTCCTTCACAACCTTGATCAGAATCAACCAGTTCCAGGGAAACGTCTGACGATGTCGGCCTATCCGGTAAATATACATTCACCTTAGCTTGGTCATTTTGATGTACAAAATTTGTCACCATCTCATGCCTACCCCACAATAGTGTAACAATTATGTGCTAGGCAGGGGACTTAATGTTGATGGTGGATTTTTATTTAAGGTTAAAATTGTAAAAAACCAGAAAATTATGCGTTGACATCTTGTAAAAGATAAGGCCATCAATAAGTGTTGGATACTCCCTCACTTAATTCACCTAGAATGGAGCATGTGGCAACAATCCCATTCTGTGATTACACGAAATTCATCTAGGTTGGAGCATGTAGCAACAATCCCATATACCCTGTGAACTTCTAGCATTAATTAATTAATGCGCAATCAGCCTTGTATTTCCTGTACTCATTATCAGTGCGGCATGATGACTGAGTGTTACTCTTACCTGAAAAGCCACGAACCTCCAAGCATTATAATGAAACCATGTACGAAATACCCGACAGGCCGACTCTCGGTGTGTTATACTAGCCCGATTGAGCCCCTCTCGGTGTGTTATACTAGCCCGATTGAGCATCCAGATCGCCCCGTATCAGTATGGATATGATCGCGGTCATCCAACTCCACAAGCATGATTGGATGACCCAGATCAATTCCATCATCCCCAAGCGGTATGGAATACCCACTGCCGACCCCGCATGGTCGGCCATTGGCCTAGCTTGCCAGAAAACGTTCATACCAAGCATTATGGACGGAAAACCCTAAATTAGGGTTTGCGGCATATTACATGTGTCGCAAATCAATCTCAACCATCCATCTTCACAGGTATAGATGGAGGGTGTAGATGTAGATTCAAAGGGCCCAGAGCATGTCAACAAGATCACCGTGGGCCCGCCTACACACAATCGGTCAAGACCAACCATGTTTGGTCGTGACAAAATCGTCGCTCAAACAAGAGATGACGCACGGCTTTGAAACCCAAAATTAGGGTTTTGAGCATCACGAGCGTCCATCTTCTCCGGCACGAATGGAGGGTCCAAGATTAGATTAAGCAGGTCCGGTCACACCAAAGATGACCACCGTGGACCCATCTATTCCCTAACCCGATCGGCCAAGGCATATCATGCCTGTCTAATTCAAAACGCACGCCCAAACTAGCGTGGTCATACCTCCCAAACCGCAAACTGATCTCGACCACTCATCTTCGCCGGACGATTTGGATGGCTCAGATCACGTTTTTATGGGATATTCAAGTATAGGTGTGAACACCAGCCTACCATCTTCACATCAGGCCAATCGGCCAAGACCGACCAAAACTGGTCGTCTTGGAACGTGTGCCTGAAGTGGGCGTGACGTGCGGCTCTTGCGGCGCTGGTTTCTGTGTCAAATCGATCTCGACCACTCAACTTCTTTAGGATGAATTGAGTGACCCAGATCATACTTTCATGAGGTAATGGGGTATAGGCGCCTACACCATTTACACGCATGTATGGTCGGTTAGGCCAAAGTTGTATCCCATGCTTGGTTTCGACCAAGCTGAAGAGTGATGCCTACGCACCTCTTCAAAACCCTAATTTCATTAACGGTCGCAGATGAGTGTCTCAAAGATCATCTCATCCGTCCAACTTCACCAGCTTGGTTATACAACCCTGGTCAGGAGTTAGTTTGTCAGTGAGGCGTCATTACCCATCACTTTACCACACCATGATGCAAGACACATAAAATACACACGATACTTCACAAGTATCGACTTCTTGAATAACGCAGTTATTCAATTCAGCATTACATGCTATCTTTCGTGGATCCACGATCCACACATTCCAGAAATCAATCATGTCACAAACTGGGGGATACATACTGGGGTATTGGTCTGGCGGTCTACAGCGTGCAGCGTGCAACGCGCCATCACAAGAACGTGTTAGGAAGTCATGGACGGTTAGAGATGAACAGGAGAAGTGGGAAAGTCCGGTCGTGTATCACCAACACACAACTCCACTACTCCATCACTCCACTTCCTCCACTTCCCACGAGAGACGTGAATAAGACTCAATGACTTGTATAAATAGGTTCTCCGCCCTATTTCAAAATAACAGAAAAAATCAAACAAGAAAACACCCGGAGCCTGCTTACACCAATCGTAAGCTTGTTCACTTTCCTGTTGCAAGTCATAAGCAAGTCTACACCTTCAAAATCTCAACACCTTCTTCGCTTCCCTCCCTAAGATCAACCCCATCTCCTTCACTTTGTGACCGAAACAAGTCTGGAACGTCCATTTCTTGGTTTAGGCCGGACTTGCACAGATTGATCTCTCGAATCTACAAGCACTCACCGCGTAGTGCATTTGTTTAAGGTTTAAATTCATTCCTCATCCACACCCCAAATTACCAAATTCTGCAGGAGTAGTTTTCACCCATAAACAAGTTGTTGCATTATACTATGGACCCTTGATGACTGTGTTTGAAGGATTTTCAATGTACGATCCACATCGGGTAATGCGACAATTGAGTTACGTCTAGGGGTGGGACTTGGGTTGGTTGGTCGGGTTGGAAGGCTTGGCCGAGGCAGACCCGAGGTAGAAAATTTTTGCCCAGATTGCCCATGGAACCCGTGGAACCCGTGGAGGTGCTGCCCAAGTCCCGCCCAAGTTATATTCCTCGGGTTCCTCGGGTTGACCCATGCTAATACTTTACAACATAAAAATTGTGGACATAAAATGGGGTTAGCTAGTAAACTCATATATATACACACATATAAACCCTAATGACCTTAATTTAAGTCTTAAATTTATTTTTTATTAATGCGATAATAACAAATTTTAGTAATTATAAGATTTGATTATTGTATTTAGCTTAAATTTCCAAATAACTTATGATTATTGACAATAATATAATTTTTTTTCATATTAAATTAATAATGAAATAGATATGATTATATTTTCATTATTAGGTTTGAAGATAATGGCTAAAATTGCTTTTAATAGATAATACTATCAATTATAAAAATAATTTATATAATTATATTATAGTTCCTCGGGTTGGGTGGGTTGCTCGGATTAGAAATATTTGTGCCCATGCTTGCCCAAATTTAACTCGGGTTTATTAAAATTGTACCCGAGCTTGCCCAAACTTTTAAAATACATTGCACATGCCCGCCCAACGTTCGGGTTGGGCATGGGTTGGGTGGGTTGACCCAACCCAAGTCCCACCCCTAGTTACGTCCAAGAAGAACCTCATTTCGATGCAGCGAATCCGGACTTTACTGTGGATATGAGTGATTGCACCACCTCCCAAAAAGGTATGAACGTCTCTTACCTTCCAGCACCAACACAAGAACATTGGGATGATAGGCGTCGCGGTCAAATCGATGTGAGTCTTTTGGACGAGGTGACCACCGGTCATGAAGCTACTGAGAAATACATGGCGTGGTACTTGGGTTGGGATCGTCCTACTGTGATTAGGCCAATGACTACTGAAAAACTGGCTCGTAAGAAGAACATGGAATCGAAAGACCCAGCAACATTGCTTAAGATATTTGTAAGTATTTTAGAGTTGCTCTTACTATTTTAAGATTGATTGCATTACCGAATCATTCTATTAATTGTTTGTTGTTTAATTGAATATAGAAGGATCAGTTGAAGACCTTTGTGAGGGTGTGTTGCGCGAAAGACAGAAGAGAACCTGTGCAAAGCAAGCACATTGACTATGCTTGCAATGTTGACAATGAGGATGCCCAGCTATTGTTCAAGCAACTTCAGGCTGAAGTAAAGGCGGAAGAAAAAGCTATTAAGGATGCACAAGCCAAGATAAACGCTGATAAAAAGAGGACTCGTAGTGCTCGTGGTGGTGAAGGTAGCAGCAGTGGTCCTGGTGGTGAAGGTAGCAGCAGTGGTCGTGGTGGTGAAGGTAGTGTTCCAAAACGAGGCCGTGGTCGTGGCCAATGAATGCTTTCCTAGTTCATTTCTTTATGTTGTGGTGGACAAATGTTTAAGTTAATGGTGTGGACAAATGTTTTTACCAGGTTTTTTTATGGTTTATGGGACATGTTTTCGTATTTTGGACAAAAAATGTTGGATTTCTAGTTGTTGAATGAATGGTTTGTTTAGCTATATAAAGTGCCAATACATTTGCCGGCATGCTTTTTTTAAGCTACCCTGTCGACTGTCCCAGGGCCGGCAAGGTTGTGAAATGTCAGACTGCCGGCCCTGTCAACAAAAAAAACTGTGTAGTTACCAGGGCCGGCAAGGTAATATGATTCCTACTAAGCCGGCGTTTTTGTAGCCGGAAGCATACGAAAATAGAGACCCTTCCGGCCATATCTTGAAAAAAAACCATTCTTCTGATGCCTAAAATCATGTAAGGTCGGGAGGGAAACAAAACAAGAAAATGCCGGCGGTATTTTGGCCGGCATGCTAATGAACCCATACATTTTTGGCCGTTTTACGACCCCAAGTAAATTACATCTTCCATATTATGTCAGCCGGCAAGGTTGTATTTTTTTTGCATGCCGAGATTGATATAGCCGGAAGGGTAGGAAATATTTACATGGCGACTGCAAGATTGCGGCCCAAGATAGTCGGCTTGTTCTTCATTCGAGGACCATTCCGGCGGATATCTGGTCGGCAGCTTATTCAAAGTTGAACCTTCCGGCGGAATAGCGATCGGCAGCTTATTCAAAGTAGACCATTCCGGCGGATGTTTGGTCGGAAGCTTATTCAAACCACGACCTTGCCGGCTTTATGCATTTTGAAAACCAAATTTTTTGGATCGAAATCGAACTCATAAGACGGCTCAAAAGGTTAATCTACTAAATTCATAATTTAAAAATTTTAATCTAAACTCAATTAATTAACCTAATCAGAATTTTAGTGTTAATTACCCAAGGGCATATTAGCCATTTAGAAAAAGGCTGGTTAAAGGGGTGGCTTGGTTTTACTTCATAATGACCAGATTTTGTCTTATTGGGTATACCCCAATTAGTTTGAGTATACCCCAATCAAGCTAGGATATTTATATACAAATACTGATTTTTGTTTCTTCTTTCTTTTCTTTTTATAGATTCAATAATTGAACATCCAAATTGTAAAAGGCTGTTCAGGTGTTATGTTTGTGTGGCTGGTTATTTTTGTTTTTTGTTACACGCAGTTGCTTTTTTATTGTGAAGTAAACCAAAATTTTCAACATGGTGGTTGTGAATATTGGTTGAACAGTGACGGCAGCTTGAAAGAAAATCTCCTGGTTGCTAATAGGGGTACTAATTTGCTAGGAAGTATATCCATGTATTAAAAGTGTTTTGTGTCCTATAGATTTTTGGTACTCCCTGTCAATCCCGTACTAGCAATGTTGGAAAATTGTTACAAGGAGAATTGTTTCACCAATAAATGGTGAATTATTTAACCTGGCGAGATTGGGGTATACTCAAACTAATTGGGGTATACCCAATTTTAAGTGGACATGTGACCTTACTAGGGGGAGGTCAAATTTGGTTGAAGTTACAATACTACCCTTGACCTTTATAATTCTATTACCATAATCAGTTTTTTTTATTTTCATCTTCTTCTCTTCTTCTCTTCCATAACCAACCACACCGGCTCCTCCCCCACCACCACCACCAAAACTCGTCGATTAATTCGTTAACATCGTCGATTCGAAAACTCCGAGTAATCTTCAACAATGGAACCACCACAGCGTAAGGGAACTCGTATGAAAGGCGCCAATCGCAAACCCAATCAATACAACCACCGAAATTGCAAAATTAGTTCAACAAAAAGAGAAGAAAAAAACCGTTGAAGAAGAAGAGATTGAACCCGCTCAAAACGAAGAAATGGTGCGATTAAGAAAGTAAGGGCCTACTTAAACTCACTCTAGTACTTCGATTTCATGTTTGCATGTCAAATTTGGTCGAAAAATCGATTCTTTGATTTTCAGTTATTTAGCCGGCATGTTGTTTGTTTCACGACCTTGCGGGATTTCATATTTAGTAATCCTTAGGGATGCTCTTTGGTTGAATATCAAGCCGGCGGTTTAGTTATTGTAATCGCTTTCTTTCACGTGGGTCGGGATGTTATTCAACCTATAATCTTGCCGGCGAAAATTTTATTTTTGAAGCCGGGTTGGTTAAAAATTTTAAACTTGCTTGGCGGGATTTGATTTTTAGCGTCTCCGATGCCTTGAATGATAAATGTCGGAATGGTATCTAAATAATACAACGCCGGCGTTATGTTCGCCGGTGTTGTTTTTATTATATACGTCGCCGGCGTTTGTAGTTGAAAACCCACCATAGTTGTTAAAAGCCGGCGGAGTTATTTGAATAAAACCCTCCCGACCCTTGTTTAGCCAAACTTGCTTTGTTTAGATATCGACCTTCCGACATTATTCCGCCGGAATGGTTATATATGTTGAGCCTTCCGACTTATATTTTTTTTCTTAATTGTTCTTGTTCAGGTTGCAAAAGGCAAACAAGAAAGCTCTGAAAGCTCTTAGTCCTCCTTCAAGACCTCCTCGTGTTGGTGACAAACTCTTGACTTCAAGACATCGAGGGGCATACGTTGTGGCGGGAACGACAAAGATCCGTGTGCCGAATGATGATTATCAACCACCATCAGAACCCGGTGATTCGAGACGAGACTCCAGATGAAGACCAATCAATTCCATCTGGTAGAAGAGGTGAGGATGATGATGTTGATGAAAGAACTCCGGCTGCTGGAGGAGGGAACAATGATGATGATGATGGTGGTGATCAAGACATGCCTAATGTTGGAGGAGGTAATGATGATGATGATGATGGTAATGGAGATAAAGGTAAGGGTAGAGAAGATGAAATTGTTGAAGAGGCAGTGGAAGAAGAAAAAGAAGAAGAAGAAGAAGAAGTTGGGGAACAAACCCAAGCTGCAAGTACTAGTGCAACCGGGAAGAAGAAAAGGGTTATCACTAAACCAGCTAATTCCCACATGCCTTCCTCTGAATTGAAGATTAAATTGAAACCAAACGAGCTTCCCCGGGGGACCCCAGAAGATGGTGGACGTGTTCTTTTTGGATACAAAGACTCGTGGGCATGTGAAATCCAAAATACTATCGTAAGTAATCTCAATCCGTCTTTGTTTTTCATTTAAGTGTGTAACTATCTTAAATTTGTGTCAAGTATTTGTATTTCTTTTCATTTTGTGTTTTTGGTATTTAGGATCACAAGCATGCTATCCGTCTCATGAGGCGCCAAGCTTCATGTTCAGTGACTAAGACTTGGGATCTTGAGGATGAATGTGAGGAGGTGAAAGTGATTGTCAAGAACTCCGGGTTGTTACTGCGGTGGAGAGTTCGAATGTTGAGTATGATAGAGTTACCGTATCCGCATTCTCTGTGAGAGGTTCTACGGAGAGACCGATACAATGTTATTCCCATTCGGTGAGATGGCGATAACTCCGATGATGCTCATCAAATTTTAGGCCTCGAGGTTGAGGGAAAAGCCGTCGGTGAGGGCTTCGATAGTAACATTTCTTGGGAGGATATCTTCAAATTGACCAACACTTTGTTCGGTTGGGATCAGATTAAGGCGAGTCTATGCTTGCGATGAAGGATGGTAATCTAAGCAAGAAGTTTAATCGAAGAAGGCTGAGGGATACATTGTCTGGGACCAAGAAAATCTTTGATGTGGAAGGAATGGTGAACCCCGTGCGAATCAATGCTACCGCGTCAGGTTATTTGCTTTACGTCCTGGGCAGATGTATCTTCCCCGACAGTTACGAAGCTTGGTCGACGCGCAGATTATTTGCAACTATTGGATCCCTTAGATAAGATGCATGAGTATTCTTGGGGGTCTGCGGTGGTCGCCTTCTTGAACAATGAGTTGACAAAGGCTTCAAGGGCACTCATGCGCAAGTTAACGGAAACATATGTCTCTTCCAGGTAATTGTATTGTCTAAATCATTTATATTTGCCAAATGCTTGTAATGTTTGATTCTTACTAAACTTTGTGTTTGCATAGGTTTGGATATATGAGCACTTCCCTACTTTGGTGAAAACCAACTCCCACGTCAAAGTGAATGAAAAGCTTGCGATTGATAAGCCAAGAGCGCAAAGATACGATTTTAAGGGTGCTCGGGAAAAGGATATGCCGCATGTTGCTTATTAACGTGCGAATCGCCTTGGACAAATTGACCTGCGGATGAGGTAATATTTGATCCTTACCGAGATGCTAGAAATCAAGGTTTAATCCAAAGGAGAGATGATGTTGCATTATACTACGGACCCTTGTTGTTCTCCCATGGATTTTCAATGTACGATCCGCATCGGGTAATGCGACAATTGGGTTACGTCCAAGAAGAACCCCATTTCGATCTTGAGCCTTTCTTTAAAGTGTTAAGGGAGGACTGCAAAGCACATCCAAAAAACTATTAACGTCGCTTACGCTCCACCCCCAACTCTAGGACATTGGAACGAAAGACTTGACCGCAAAGTCGATACGAGTCTTTTGGACGAGGTGACCGAAGGTCATGAAGCTCAGGAGAGATACATGTCGTGGTACTTGGGTTGGGCTCGTCCTACTGTGATTAGGGAAATGGTGGTGAACAATTGGCTCGTAAGAGGAAGATGGCATCGAATGAATCAACAACAATTCCTAACTTCCTTGTAAGTATTTTGGAGTAGCTCTTCTTGTTTTAAGATTACATTATCGAATAATTCTATTAATTGTTTGTTGTTTAACCGAAAATAGAAGGGGCATTTGAAGACCTTTGTGAAGTTGTTGTGTTGCGAGAGAAAGAGGAGAGCCTTTGTCGATTGAAGAGCAAACCAAGTACATTCACTATGCTAGCAATATTGACAATGAGGATGCCCATGAAATGTTCAAGCAAGTCGATCTTGAAGTAAAGAGGGAAGAAAAGGCCGGGAGGGAAGCACAAGCCAAGATGAATGCTTTGACAAAAGAGGGCTCGTAGTGGTCGTGGTGGTGAAGGTAGTAGTAGTGCTGGTGTTCCTAAACGGGGCCGAGGTCGTGGTCGTGGTCGTGCTCGTGGTGAATGAATGCAGTCTCTAGTTTATTTCTTTATGTTGGGTTGGACAAATGTAAAGGTTAATGGTTGGACAAATGGTTTTTTAAGGTTTATGGGACATGTTTTCTTATTTTGGACAACAAGTGTTTGATTTCTAATTGTTGAATGAAAGTTTTATATAGCTACTTAAAGTTTCAAGACAAATAGCCGGCAAGGTTCTTTTAATTCACCATGCCGACAATACCGGAGGCCGGCAAGGTTTTGAAGTGTCGATCGCCGGCCTGTCGGCGTGAAAATGCTTGCATACCAGGGTCGGCAAGTGAGTCAGATCATTACCAAGCGGCGAATATACAGCGGCAAAGTGTATTATGTTTTCGAATACGCCGGCATTTTGTTACGAGAAAATACCTTCTCCCCGATGCCAAAACCATCATAACGCCGGCTTGGTTTTAAATTTATACCCTTCCGACCTTATCATAGCCGGCGGTAAAATTTCAAAATATATTTTAGGCGTATTGACATGAAGAAAATGATTTGCGATGCCAAAACCATCATAACGCCGGCATGGTTTTAAATTTATACCATTCCGACCGTGTCATAGCCGGCATACTGAGAAAAATAATCTCGCCGGCGAATTCAAAATTCAAATTTTTGGCAAGTACAATTTCATTGATTGACTTGTACTTGGGCACTATTACGGCCAAATTCGGGTACAATCCTATAAATACACTACTTCTCTCTACAAAACAACATACAAATAGTTTCATATACTATCCAAAGCTCATATCATCATACAATCCATCAAACTCACCCAATAGCTAAATAAAAATGGCATCATTTGATTCAAACGAGGATTTGGCAATCACCAAAGCATGGTACGCGGAAACTCGACTTAGACGTCAATCCTCCGAAAGGGAGGATTCCACGACCTTTTGGGCTAGGGTACACAACAAATTTTGCGGCGAGTTTGGTAATCCTAATGGAAGAAGTATTCAACAAGTCCACGAAAGGCACCTAGTCATCGAAAACGCGATACTTGCTTTTTGGCTCTCCAACCTCGGATTTTTAACACTCGCCCCTTCACCTTGTCCATTGCACAATTTGTAAGCAATTTTGTGGTTTTTTTACGCAACCCATGTTGTTTATCTTCCAATGAAACACCACTAACATATGTAAGTTTGTTTTTGTGTTTTTGTAGCATGAAGTCGTGAAAGCGCGCTACTTGGAGGAAAAGGGGAAGCATTCGCGTTCGATGCAAGCTATCACTTCTTGGCGCAAAGAATCCCGGAGGATAACCCGGAGTACTTGGATGCAGATCGTCTTCGGATGAGGAAGATTGATGGCTTTAGAAGTTTTTGTATAGGTTGTGTGGGTAGACCTCTATGTAAACCCTCCGTTTCAATCAATGTAGTAACCAAAATTGCATGAATAAAGTGAATTAGATCTTCCGATATTCTATTTTATGTTTGGTATATTATAATGTCGGCATGGTTATAAATCCTTAACATGCCGGCTATACATACGCTGCCGTATTTGTCAAAAAAAAAAAAAAGTCGGCACAATCTTCATTCAAAGACCCTTCCGGCCACAAAACGGTCGGCGTTTTATTCATCCAAGTACCATGCCGGCTAAAATTGGTCGGCATTTTATTCAAACAAATACTATGCCGGCTATATTATAGCTCAAACCTGGACCCTGCCGACCTTTCATATTTTCAAAACAAAATTTTTGGATCAAAATCGAACTCATAAGACAGATCAAAAGGTTAATCTACTGAATTCATAATTTGAAAATTTTAATCTAAACTCAATTAATTAACCTAATCAGAATTTTAATATTAATTAACCAAGGGCATATTAGCCATTTAGAAAAAATAAGGTTAAGGGGTGGCTTGGTTTTACTTCATAATGACCAGATTTTGTCTTATTGGGTATACCCCAATTAGTTTGAGTATACCCCAATCTCGCCAGGTTATTTAAGTATGCCCCTGCATTAAATAATGATACCACCGTGTATCTCTCCTGTACTGTGTCTGGCGTGTTATTAGCATGAGTGATTCTACACTCACCGAACTCTACACCGTGATTTCTCGAGTCCAAATTTGTTCACACTCCTCTAACGAGTGTATATTTCACAAATTCTTTTGATTGGTTGATTACTTAACTGATTGCCCATTACCCTCCATGTTTAGAATCACATTCCTCGTTACATAACTCCCTAAATTAAATCAAGGGTGGAGATTGAAATGTGAAATATACACTCGTTAAGGAGTGTGCACGAATTCGGACTCGTGATTTCTGCCGATAGGGGATCGAACGGACCCTAAAAAACCTCTCAGCATTTGGATACGTAAAAGTAACAGGTGGGGCCAGCGTTTGTTTCTGGGTGTGGAAATCACGGGATTTCGTTTTCGGTCAATGTAGAATTTCCGTATTAGCATTTAGTTATGTTTTCTTTCTTTGTTCTGTGCCTAATTAGCAATTCGGGGTACGGGACACGTTCGGAATGGGATACGTACGTGAATTATACGGATTTATAAAAGTTGAATTTGGTCAAGAATCCGGTCAACGGTTCGTGATTCGGTAGTAGTACGGAACGGCATACGTACGTGTATAATTCGTTTGGAGATATGAATTCGGGAGGTAAAATTCGGCATGTAGAAATTGTAAAAAATATATGTATACGAAGGAGTTTGGGGTGAATTTCATCTGTTGTACTAAACAAAGAGTATATACATATTAACATACGTACATTAGCACCAACAGTTGGTTCAGTGGAGAAGAGCCATCTGTAAGAAGTTGAACTTCGGGGTTCGAATCCCCTCTGTCATCAGTTTTTGAAAAAAGATGGAAAATAGACTTTGGGCCTTGAATGAACGCCTATAGAGTAAGCCCAGTAGTCACTTAAATCAAAAACGACTGGTTCGTAAAAATTCGCGAATGATTCGGCGACATGCTAACTAGGGTTCTGTGGTGTAAAGTTAGTGAACCGATTGAATTTTACATATGTTTCTTTCCTATAAAAAATCATGTGTATAATTACCGGAAAGAAATGATAATTACATGATAATCCGGATTACAAATCAAAAGCTTCCCATGTATCATCCCGAGTGCAATTCCAAGCACATAGTTAAGTTTTGGGAAACTAAATAAATGTCTGTTGCATGAAAGACTTAGGGTCACGGTGGAACTGTGGTAGACTGGTAGTTACATAGATTTTCGGTCAGGAAGTAGATTTACAATGACTCAGCAGATTTTGGTTTGTGGCCAAATTTAGATCTGCCTCCAGACTTAATCTGCTTTCAATGTCTTCGCATAATTATCATCAGTTCTTGCTCTATCTATGAAACAAGACAATATCATAAAAATGTACCCAACAAAAGCTTCCCTCGTATTTGCAGCTCTCTCTTTGTACGACTCCCTCTCTCTCTCCTAATCCTGCCTGAGTGCCTTCCTCTCCTTCCCGGCGGCTTCTCCTTCCTAACCGTTGGGCTGTCGCCTAGCGTCTAACGGCTCCTTTCTACCGGAATTTTTGGCCGGATTTAATGTCAACCTCCAAATTTCATGTCAAATCCAAGCTATCAGTTATTCCCTTGTTCCTCTGTAACCGAGTCTTAACTTTCTCTACCTTCTCTTGACCTCCCATTCGGTTTCTCTATGACGCTATCAATAAAAATCACCACTTTTCTGAATACCTCTAAACCAAATCACAGTGGAAGCTATCACCTCACCTGGAATCCGAAAGTCTCAAGTATAAACTTAATCACTACAATCACCATAATCACTAAAATCACTAGAGTCACAAACAAAACTCAAATCACAAATGCAACAATTATGGAAGCTGGAAATTCCCCCTCCATGACATTCTTACAACATCAGAATTACAAGGAAACAATACCCCTGCATACTCAGATTCAACTCTGCAACAATTACAATACATCTTACACTGCAATTTCTGAAGACTGCAAACAAAATCTACATCTATTGTGGGAGATAGCTCTAAGAAGCAATTTCAAGTACTATATGCACACCTGGTTATTCTCTTTGAATATCACTACAACATCCTACACAAACCCAGGGAGATGGATTATCTACATATCCTCCTATCAAATTCTCTACAAAAGGAAGATCCCTAACAGGCTTGAGCTGGTAAACCCCTCTGTTATACCTCAATATATCTATGTTTTATCCCTCTTTACTCACTGGCTTCTCAACACTTCTAATATCTCTACCCAAAAAGCCTTATATATCTTAAGCACCAATTGCATAAAATTTAAAGCTTCGCCTAGACTGCACATCACAATTCAAGCAATCTATTGGCCAAATCACCTTATCATTCTCAGAGTAAGTGAACAAAAAACACCCAATTTCCACAACATTCAATTCAAACCTTCAAACATTAAACCCAAAACAAATATGTTTGCAATGACAACCAAAAACATCCAGAAAGTGACTATCTTGTTCTGTTATCTGAAAACACCTCACACCACTCTGATAATAGATATGAACTTTACCAGTTTAATTAGCACTAGCATCCCCAGATGCTTCTGTATCTTCACTTGTAGGAACTGGAGCAGTAGGATGGTTTACACCAACATTGACTCTGGGAGGGGTAGACTCTGGCTCAGGTTCTGGTGCTTGCACGTTCTGAGGAGGATTCGCTTCACCATTCCCTGCATTAGCAATGGCAGCAATTTCTGTAGCCATCCGGCCAACTACAGGGGTCAACATTTCCAAATTGGGGAAAATCATAGCATCAATAGGTATGGAATGGAGGCATTTTCGCGAATTGCAGCTCTGACAGTCTCAGGCATGGTTGTTCATAGAAACCCTGACACACACCTCCACAAACTATATACCGATCTCCCACAAGTACCACCCCATCATTGATCACAAATCTCCCTCGACGGGGATGAGTGGCAAAAACCACCCACCCATCTCTCACCCCCCGAGTGTGATCACCAACTGGTCGAGGAGGAACCCTCTGCTGACCTTGATCTCCTCCAGCAGATGCTGCCTTTCCACCTCCATTTCCACCACTGTTACCACCACCATTGTCATCTACAGCACCACTTCCACCACCCACTTCATTCACACTGTTACGAAACACATGTCTCCCCCCTGGAGTAGACCCCTCTTCGCCTCCAGCAACATCCTAAAAATTTGGTGGAAAACGAAACCCATTATCACTTTGCAACTCATTCTGGTACCAAATTTCTTTAGCAATCATTACTGTGAGAAGAGATTAAAAGTTATACTGAACTTGCATGTTACAGAAAATTACATGGTTAAAAGGCAGATTAAATCTAGGCCTTTTCACAATTTGGCCATGGCCAGGAGGAATTTGATCATACATCTGTTCCATCTTTACTCTTCGATTATAACGTAAATTACTCCAGTGCCAGTTGAAGTTGCGGGTGTAGTTCATAGCCTCTCTTCCGTTGGGGAAAGCAATTCTGTATGGCAGACTCAAAATGGGTATATGTGGATTATAGCAGTCCAGTGTATGTTCCGTCAATATCTCCGGAGTCTCTTCCACTATATCTCCCTCACAATACAACACTCGCGTCATCCTTTGATATTTTCTCTGACTCTAAAAATTGCTCTTCTCTGTGGCTCTGACCGAAAATAACTGAATAAGAAACTGAAAGGTTTTCTCTTTCCCTTGCTTATAATATGGTTGGGAAGAGCAACAGACTCCACATCGCAGCCGTTAACAGTTTCTCACATCCCTATGATTTCTAAGAAAACTGGTCCTAGAGATTTGGGTCAGTTGCAATTACGTATTGGCAAGCCTACATCCTACATGAATTGTTTCTACACCTACAAAAATAACTTATTGGCTCATGCGGAGTGGCAGTTAACATTTGGCAGTTGCAATCTTTTCACTTCCTAGGGCCGTATCTCGGGTACAACTCAAATTACTTTGGATCGGGTATCGGGTATGACACAATATACCTGGAATTCAGTCCATTATCCTTATAAAGATCCATATCTACACAGAAAGTTTGTGCAGCCACACAAATTTCTGAAACACACATCACATTCTTCAAAATATAGCCATTGTGCTCTGAACCAACACCAATTTTATGCAACTACAAGACATGAGACAAATTGGTTCACATGCGTAGACTGGATTAGAGATCAAGGAAACAATCAACGCCAAATAGGAGCCCAACGTCTCTTAAGGCATTGTTGTACTCCTAGTCAAATGAAAGTCACACTACACATCAACAACACCAATCATGACACAGGTAATGTACAAACTTTGGCTCCCTCTGCTAACCTTTGTTTTTATCACAGGGCTAGTCACCAAGCACCATTAGCCTCCCAGTGCGTGCTCCCATTGCCACGAAGGAAAGATGTACGGCACCAATCAGCTATCAGGAAAGATATATGTTATCTCAATATCAGAGCTACCAAGTAAAAACAAAACTACACAAGATCCCATGAACCCCTACAAACAAAAGTTGATAGGAAACAAAACTTTGAACCCGTGAATCATTTTCAAATTAAAGCCTGCACTCTTTTCCCTCACTTTATCAATTCCTACTTTTACCCCTCTCAAATTAGTGAACAATACTCAACTACCCTCTTCTCTGCAAAACTGTCTACTATCTTACTATGGCTTCTTCCTCAAACACCCCTTCTCCTAGCATTCATAACCTAGTAAACAAAATGAACACTGCTCTTACTATCCCCGAGGATCTATTCCCTAAAGTTTTCATTAATCCTGAAAACATCAAAACAAAGCAACCCCTTGATTGGAAATGGTGTTTCATTGAAAAACTCTGCAGCAACATCTGCTTCCAAACTTCAAAGGTCAGTTCTTTCATCAATGCTTACTGGGAGCTGCAAAGTAGAGTTGAAGTGTAAAATTGGAACATGAGAAGAAATTACTACATCCTCAGACTTACTCATGAAGAAGACTACTCCACACTGAAAAATGGTGGAACAAGAGGAGTTTTTGATAAGCTTATGGTCCTAGTTGGTGTTCCTGTAGGAGGACCTGAATTGATAGATGAAGAACAATTCAAAAAGGTGATGATCTGGTTACTCATTAAAAGAATACCATCCCATATCATACCAGACATTCAAGGTATCCTCAAACCAATTGGAGTCTACCAAACTGCTAAGAAAGCTTATGGAAGGGACAGATTTGAAAAGAATTTTGAGGTAAAGCTTACAATTGATGTTACCAGAGCTCTTTAATTTGGTATTGAAGCTTTTGAAACCACCACTACTTCACACTGGCTTGAATTTGCTTATGCTCTCAATGGAATAAAATTTTGTAAAGTCTGCAGAATCTTAGATCATCCAAGTCCCCCTTTTCCCTCACTACCAAACCACTCTCAATCCCATTACAACAACTTCCCAACTCCCCAACCATCTCCCCCACCAAGAACCCAGCAACAAAAAATTGTGCAAGCTGGAAAAAACATTATCTACAGGCCTTACTCTGATGCTGATGCTGCAGCTGAATTTGAGATAAAAATGAAATTAGCAAAAAAGCTGGAGCTTGAAACAGCTATTGCAAAAATTGCCTCATCTTTAAAGGAGCCAATTATTTTTAGTGCTTAACTAGAAACACCATTGGAAACTTTTCCACCTCACCCAGATGTTTTAGCTTGCCAAATCAAGAAAAAAAAACTGGAGTTAGCTAAGAAAATTGCTGGAAACTACAGGAAAAACTCTCCAAGGATGAAAACTGCTGCAAGAGCCAAAAATGTTAGCACCTCAAACACTGACAATCATCATACAGTTGATCCTGATAGTATCTTCCCAACCTCCCCTCCACCAAAACCCTTCCCTTTCAACACCTTGCCAACTCTAGCTCAAATTAAGGAAAGAATGGAGGCTGAACAGACAAAAAAACAAAAAAGGAGGCATGGAAGGCAAAGAAGAAAACACATGTGTTTGAACAACCTTCTTCACCAAATTCTCTAGACCCTATTATGGAAACCAAAAGAAAGAAACCTCTCCAAGCTGAGGATGGTATTGACACCAACTCCTTTAACTGTGACTGCCTCAAAATAATTAAAGAACAAGATAACAACTTTGCCATGTCTCTGGACTCCAACAACATTTTGGTGGCTAATGGTGACCTGGGAACTTCCTCAGCTTCTAATATGGTACATTTCTATACCTTACATCTCCTGCAATTTTCTTTATTTATACACAGATTGTCTCCTTATTTGATTATGCATGCAATCTATGACACCATCACTAGAAAACTTTCTTCAAAATATCCTCTTGTGTCCTACTTTTGGCAATTCTTTACCACTCTGGCATGGAATTGTCAAGGCCTGGGGACAAAGGATGCTAAAAGATATCTTAATGACATGTTGAACAAGCTAAATCCTGACATCATTTTTATCTCTGAGACAAATAAAAAACAAGAAAAGTTCAAAAAATCTATGAATGAGATAAATGTCCAAAATTATTGTTTTTTAACCTAGGAGGGGCTAGTGGCACTGCTGGAGGATTAGACTTGATATGGAAGAGTAATCTTAACATTGAGATCCTTGATTTTTCTCTCAATTATATCAATGCTATTGTAAGGCCTGTCAGTGGCTCTCCTTGGTTATACACTGGTTATTATGGTAGCCCATATGATACAGACAGTAAACTCAACTCTTGGAAAATGCTGGAAAATAATGCTTCCATTAACATCTTACCTTGGCTGGTTATTGAAGACCTAAATATCATCCTTCATGATACTGAAAAATTTAGTGTACACCCTATTGATACTAATGAAGCTGCTATATTTAGCAACAAAATTCTTGAGTTGGATCTAGTGGATTTGGGCTCCACTGGATGCCCATTCACTTGGTCAAACAAAGAGATGGCCACAATATTACTGAACAAAGATTGGATAGAGGGCTGGCTACTGATAGTTGGCTTATTTTATACCCCAATACTACCATCTCCAATATGCTTGCTATTGGTTCTGATCACCATCCCATTCTTATCAATTCTAACCCCTCCTGGCAAACTGGTAAAATTCCCTTCAAGTTCTTTGGTCCATGGTTAGATCACAAGGACTGCAAGGAAATTATATATGAATGTTGGAGGAAGAACCTTACTGGCTCTAGTGCTTTCCTTATAGCCAGAAAGCTTAAAGACATCAAGCTTCATCTCAGAAAGTGGAACAAGGAGGTCTATGGCAACATTAAAACTAACATTGAAGAATGCAAGCACCACCTCCTCTGGTAACAAAAAAACTACTTCAGAGCTGATAGAAATCAAGCTATTAAATTAGCCAGACTTCATCTCAAGGACTGGCAGGATGTTGAAGAAAAATTTTGGAAGACAAAAAGCAGGGATCAATTCATAAAGCTTGGAGACCAAAACACAAGTTACTTCCACAGAGCTACTAAGTGCAGAACAAGAAGAAACAAGATTGATGTTATCCAAGACAGTCATGGGAAATGGATTACTGATTATCAAGAGCTAAAACACTGTTTCACCCAACATTTTTCCAAAATAGCTACTGCAGAAAGCCCTCTCATCAACCCAGAAATTATCAACCTATTCCCCGCCACTATCACCTCTACTAACAAGAGTATGCTAAATAGAATTCTATACCACAATGAAGTTAAAAGCATTCTTTTCAGCATGTCTAAGGACAAAGCTCCAGGACCAGATGGCTTCCCACCCAATTTCTTCTAAGCTAACTGGGATATTATTGGAGAAGACATTGTCAAAGTGGTGCAACATTTCTTCATGTCTGGTCATATTCTAAAAGAAATGAATGCAACTTTCATATCTCTCATTCCCAAAGTGGAAAACCCTACTTCCCCAAGTCAATCAGACCTATCAGTCTTTGTAATACTACCTATAAAATCATTTCCAAGCTTTTAGCCTAGAGAATGAAACCCTATCTCAATAAAATAATATCCCCATACCAATCTTCCTTCATACCTGAAAGACAAATTTCTGACAATATTGCTATTACCCATGAACTTATACACTCTATGAGATCCAAAAGAGGTATCAAAGGTGAGAATGAGAGTATGGGTATAAAGATTGACATGGCAAAAGCTTTTGACAGAGTTGATTGGAAATTCTTCAACACCATTATGACAAAGATGGGCTTCAATGAACAATGGTGCAACAAAATTATACAATGTATCACCACCACTACTTCTGTTGTTCTCATCAATGGCTCACCAGACTCCTTCTTCAACGCCTCTAGAGGATTAAGGCAGGGAGATCCTCTATCCCCTTACCTCTTTCTTTTTTGCGTGGAAGATCTTTCTAGAACTCTTATTCATGCTGAGGATTTGGGTATCATTACTGGAATAAAAATCTGTGGAGGTTCCCCCTCCATTAATCATCTTCTCTTTGCTGATGATTGCATGGTTTTCTGCAAAGCCAACAAAGTAGAAGATCAGAATCTCATGGACGTCCTCAATATTTTAGGTGAAACATCTGGAAAACTTATCAACTTAAACAAATCATGAATGTTCTTCAGCAAAAATACTAATCCTAATCTCTTTCCAATCATCAGCAACATCATGTGGGAGTTCAAGTACTGCAATTGGATGATAAATATCTAGGTTCTCCTCTTTTTACTCACAGAAGCAAAATCAAGTCTTTCAAACCAGGGGTGGATAAACTAAAACTGAGACTATCCAGTTGGAAAAATGTGCCTCTAAACTCTGCTGGCAGGGAAGTTCTAATCAAAACTATTACCTCCACATCTAGTATTTACCAAATGAACTTCTTCATAATTCCTAAACAAACTTGTCAGGATTTAAACAAGCTGCAAAGAGATTTCTTCTGGGGTAAAAATATGGAGAATCCAAGAGGCTACTACCCAAAGGCTTGGACTGCAATATGTAAACCAAAGGATATATGTGGCTTAGGTTTTATGAATATGGAACTTTTCAACAGTTCCATGATCACAAAAATTGGCTGGAGACTTGAACAAGACAAAAACTCTCTCTGGTACCAACTTATGGATGCCAAGTATCTTCTGGGAAGAAATGTTCTAAATATGGATACAAAAGCAAAGCTGGAGACTCTTGGATCTGGAAAGGAATCCTTGAAGGAATACATAACATATAACAACACTGTGACGGGAAGATATGTAATGGAATGAGAATCAACATTTGGGAGGACTACTGGTTACCTAACTCTACAACTAAGCTTCTCAAACCCAGTCACTGCCCACAACAAATAGAGATTCTGATACACCTCATGCACCTTGATGGAAGCTGGAACTCTCAACTCATCCACCATATTTTCAATCAAAACATTTCTCAAGCCATCCTGGCCCTCAATACCCACCCAGGGGAAGAAGACACACTACAATGGAACTTAAATGAAACTGGAAAGTTCTCTATCAGAGCTTTATACAAGGCAAAGATAGACTACCTGTACAGAGATGATACCATCACTAGAAATTGAGAGGCTATCTGGAGACTAACCACTGCTCTAGCTATCAAGATATTTATCTGGAAATGTGCCCATGAAATTCTGCCCACGTGCAAAGACCGCAAGCATTCTGCACTATATTGACCCTATCTGTCAAGTTTGTAGTAGTGGGGAGGAAAACATGACACATCTCTTCTTAAATTGCCCTGCTGTAACTGAAGTTTGGAATGAAACTATTGGAACTACTCATGGAAAGTTTGATAACACCACAAACTTATGGATTGGTTTAACTCCTGGTTTGATACTGGAGCTACATATGGAAAAACTATCCTATATGCTACTACATGCTGGCATATTTGGAAGGCTAGATGTGATCTGATTATTAATCACATAAAACCAAATGCTAAGCACACTTCTCAGTGTATTTAGCAATATTTATGTGATTATAACAGAGTGCACAATTTACCAACTCATGCTCTCAATGATCTTTCCCCCAATAATGATGGGTCTGACACTGAGGTAGGCATCCTAATTCCTTATGATCTAAACCACACTCCACAAGATTTTGGTTTCATTATAAGGATATGTACTATACAGGATCTTGAGAATTTCAAATATTTCTCTGCACTAACTATATTGGATGTTGCAGGAAACAACATTGATAGCAGAGGATACTCAGGCCACTTTGGAGGACGGGGAGCAACATGAGGTGCGGATCTAGCTTTCAGCTGGGCCAAGGAAAAGCATCACATGAATATTGAAGTACAAGCTGAATCAAAGGAAATTCTGTTAAGATTTCACTATCTATATCACCAGGCAATCAAAGGAAGTTTCAACCTCAGTCACTATGATATTTCAAGAAACAATGCTGAAGATAATAGCTTAAGAATCAAGCCTATCTCTTTTGTGTCAAGTAGTCTAAAAATTATTCATAGACTTCAAAATTTGGAAACTCTTAATATAGCTATTATATGTAAGAACAATGAAAGCAGGCTTAGCACAAGCGCTGCTAACACTTTGTATGGTCCTTAGTTCTTTGGGAAAATTGGGAATATGTCCCATTTTCACTAATGTGTTTGAGGATCCGTCCCATAACGGAAAAAATTAAGAAATCTATCCCAACCATCCAAATTTTCTGTTAAGTAGTCAATACCAACTATTGACCAGTCAAAATGTCATTTAACAACATATCAGACTCTCATAAAATTACATTTATACACATATCATGAAGATTTCAGAGTTCATCTTCGTTTTCACTGAACCGGACCATTAGCCATTGGTAGAAACCAACATCCTTCGTTTTCATCTTCAATTGAAAACTCAGACACGATTATATCATCTTCTTGATACAAATCAATGATTATTTGGACTTTAAACATGTATGTATGAAAAATCCCTAATTGATAATGGAATTAAACTAATTACATCTTAAAACTAAATGTTCGAATTGGTGAAATTAAACTGTTCACCTGCAATTCTACAGGATTAATAAATACCCATCCATCGATTTAATAAGAGAATCGTCATGAAGAAAATATATATCATTTATAAACTTGCTCAAAACTATCATTTGCTTAACCATCTTTACAGCATATGTATAGCAGTCCAAAGTCTTTGTCTATCTTTTGGATTTGCTGCACGCTTTGCCAGGCGTACAAATATACCCTTGTTCAGGTTGATGTCTAATGTCCAACCAGGTGAACAGCTACATGGTGCATTAATACAGCTACCCACTTTTCGGCACTTGTGTGATTCTTTGTATTCACGAATTCTGTATAGAAAACTAATTACATCCATCATTTCCCTAAGTATGGTTTTGGTATGGGAAAAGTGGGGAGAGTTATTAAGATTAGGGAGATGGAGATGGCAAAAAAACGAAAGACAGAGAGTTCGATCTTTAGAAAGAAATAATGAATGAAGGACTTAATAGTCTTTTAAATGTACGTGTGCAATCGCATGTGTGCCGTATAGACTACTTAACGGAAAATTTGGATGGTCGGGATAGATATCTTAATTTTTTCCGTCATGGGATAGATCCCCAAACACATTAGTGAAAACGGGACATATTCCCAATTTTCCCTAGTTCTTTCATCTAAGGTTTTACTAAAAATAAAATAAAATTGTAGTAGTATGTATGACTGTCCGAGCACTTGTAATTCAAAGACCAAAAATTAACCATCTTGCATTAGGATAGATGTGACAATTTAATTAGCATAATGCTGTAGTGCTACCAAAAATCATTCTTCGGTTGAATGTAGGGAAAATTGGGAATATGTCCCGTTTTCACTAATGCGTTTGGGGATCTATCCCATAACGGAAAAAATTAAGATATCTATCCCAGTCGTCTAAAAAAACTGTTAAGTAGTCAAGACTGGTCATTGGCCGGTCAAGTTCCCTAACAAAATCACATATACACCCTTCAGTTCACTTCATTTTATTGAACACAGTATCCATGTTCTTCATTTCATTAAACACAGTAGACATGAGAGAAGAAACTTAGATTTTTTGTGTATCTCCAACTGAAAATTCCGACATGATGTTGCATCTTCATAACCCCTAATTGATGATAGAACTCTAATTTCATCCAAAACCCCAAAGATTCAAATCTATGAAATAAAACTCACAAAACTAACTTTCTACAAGATTAATGATAACGCATTCATCTATTTGACAAGTAATCATCATCTTTTGCAAGTTTCTATGCGATGAATGAGTACTCACAAAGCTAACTATCCCATAACAACACATAAAATATTCACCACAAACAGTAATTTCAAATTTGTAATCTGCCTGAATAACAAAGAATAACAATCATATCAAACTTAATCTTAGTTGTTGATTTCATCAAAAAACTTAATGTTAGTATCTTTTACAATAATAGCAGCAAAATCCCGAAAACCCTAACCCCCAAATTTTATAAAAGAGTTATTCTATGTCTTTCCAAAGCATAAACAAATTCATAGCAGTAAACATCTTAAGAACAAATTGTTTCTTCTCGTTAATCTGCCACCACCATATCTAGTGTAACTGCAAATTCGAACAAGGTTTTGATCGAAAAAAGATTGTGATTAAGAATATAACTTGGTGGTAACCTTCAGAGAGATGTTTTCCTATTTTTATTTTTTTTAGAGTAAGAAATCGAGAGAAGGGAAGAAGTGATACAGGTGTATCCGTACTCCTTTAGGGAACTTAGTTAACCTCAAGCTAAGTTGAGGGAAGAAACCTATTCTAGGCATGAATCCTTGTTTAGGCAGAATTCCTAGTTAGGGAAGAGTTTTGTTTTAGGCAATACTCTTAGTTTAGGAAATCGATTCCTAATAGAAGTCCTTGGTCGGCTGAGTACGATGAAGGCTATAAATATAGGGCTTTGGATAATAGCTAAGGACGGATACTAGGCACAGAAAACCTAGAGAAAGCTTACGACAATACTTATGCAAGCTTAGAAAACAGTTTAAGGTTAATCCACTGTTTAGAGAAGATTGTGAGCGTAACAAAGAGAGAATTGTAATCGTTTTCTTGTTCATAATCTAAGAGAAGATATTTTCTTCGAATTACTACTTGTGTTCCGTTTTCTAAGTTTCTCGTCTATTATTATTCTGAATTCCACCTTTATATTAATAGTTACCAAGGTACATAGATCAACACGTATCAAGTTGGCATCACGAGCAAGGTTAATTTTTAGGGTAAATCCCTGTGGTTTATGGTTTTCACTAGATCTCTCTACATAAAGCTTGGTGAGGTACTCGAGAAGTTGGAAGACATTAAGAAAACAAGGGGATCAAGGATGACAAAGTCAGATGATCCTAAGGAAGGCGAGCCACAAACTATGGAAGAAAAGGTGGCTACGTTGCAAACAAACATGAAGTCTATTGAAGTTACCCTTCAGGAATTAAGTGAATGTATTCATTCTCATATACCTAAGAAGAAGACAAAGAAAAAGGTTACACCTTCAGCTGAAGCTTCGGAAAAAGAAGAAGAAGAAGAAGAAGAAGAAGAAGAAGAAGAAGAAGAAGAGGAAGAAGAAGATGAGGATGAAGAAAAGAAGAAAAGTGAGTTTCTTAAAAGTCCTACATCAACTAAACCTCATGGTAAGAATCTGAAAAATTAATTTTCGTGTTGATATTCCACTTTACGATAGGAGTGTCGATGTAGAAAAATTGGATGATTGGATTGAACGTCTAGAGACGTATTTCTCTTTCTTTGAATATGGTTCAAAGGAAAAGATAGCTTTCGCGGCATTGAAGCTACAAAAGCATGCTCTAACCTGGTGGAAAGCTTATCAAAGACAAAACCTAGGTAAAAGAGTATTGTCGTGGAAAAGATTCAAGGCAGTTGTAAGGAGCTTGATTTTATCCCAGGTTGGCTACCTTGAGGATAGATGGTTCAAGTGGTACAACTTGAAACAGACTTACAACCAAACCGTACAAGAATATACTTCAGAATTTCATAATCAAGCTATGATTTTGGACTTAGACTTGGGAGATTATGTTATCAACATGAAATATATTTCCGGGTTCCATGAGTATATACGGAAGGAGTTGAAAATGTTTTCGGTGGATACTATTTCCGAAGAAAGTATAAAGCTAATGCCATTGAAGGCAGGCTTAATAAATCTGATTCGAAGGGAAATACTAAGGTGAATCTGGAGGTACCACTGTGAAAGGAGGTGAAAGGAGCAAAGAAGAAGGGAAGTCTAGTGACAAGGAAGGTTTGTCTTGCACCCATTGCAAGCAAACAGGTCACGTTGTCGACAAGTGTTGGGTTAAGAACCCTCATCTAAATCCTAAAGGGTTGCAGAGTAAAGAAGCCAAGAAGGCAACACTAGTCGTTCAAACTCCAAAAGAAGTCCACGGACTAACATAACCCAATTCAAAGCTTTCTCTTATGACAGGGGCAAAAGAAAGACCTTCAAAAGATGATCTTAGGGAGCAACTCTTCACAGTGAAGATGCAAGTCAAAACTTCACTAGTTGATGTTGTTATTGACCCGGGAAGTCAGAAAAATTTGCTTTCAAATTCTTTGGTGCAGAAGTTAGGTTTGAAGACTTTCAAACATCCAAAACCATACCCTTTAGGATGGCTTCAAAAGGAAGGGGGCTTACAAGTTTCACAGCAGTGCACGTTCAAATTTTCTCTAGATGAGTCATATATTGACTAAGTTACATGCGACGTAGTTCCTTTGGATGTTTGTCAGGTGGTACTAGGTAGTCCTTACCTATGGGATAGAGATGCAACTCTACACAGGAGGGAACAAAAGTACACCTTTACCAAAGATGGAGAAAGTTTTGTGATTCGGGCTATTGATTCTCCTCTTGAGGGAGCAAGTTTGATCACAGCCACTCAGGCTAAACGGTTGGTGAATGCTAGCACAAAGTTCATTCTCCTTGTGATCCGTTCTCTTGAGGAGAAGCCGAGTAGAGTTTGTTTGGCAGCCTTGACTGCACAACAAGAAGATAACCTAGAAAGGTTGAAGTTGAAGTACAAGGATTTATTTTTAGATGTCACGGGATTCCGCCAAAGAGGAGTGTGGAGCATGAGATCATGTTGACCGGGGAGAGTTCTCTTCCTAATGTAGGTCTTTATCGCACGACCGTAGAGAAATCTAATGAGATTAAGAAACAAGTCCAGGAACTTTTAGAATTAGGAATGATAGTGCCAAGTGCTTCACCTTGTGGATCAACGGTGTTGTTGGTTCCAAAGAAAGATGGAGGCTGGCGCATGTGTATTGATTATAGAGCATTGAATAAGATCACAATCAAGAATCGTTACCCTTTACCTAGGATAAACGACATGATGGATCAGTTGGAAAAAGATCGAGTCTTTACAAAATTAGATTTCAAATTCGGATATCACCAGATGAGAGTTCGATAAGATGATACATGGAAAACTGCTTTCAAAACCAAACAAGGCTTGTTCGAATGGTTGGTGATTCCTTTTGCTTTGTGTAATGCTCCAACAACGTTTATGCGTTTGATGAATGATTTGTTACGACCTTTTATAGAAGATTTTGTGATTGTTTACTTGGATGATATCTTAATATACAACAGAACTTGGGAAGAGCATCTCGTTCACGTTGAGAAGGTGTTTAAAGTGTTACATGAAGACCAACTGAAGCTGAACGTAAAAAAGTGTGAGTTTGGGAAGGAGGAGTTAGTGTATCTCGGATTTATTATTGGTGGTGGACAACGGAAGATTGATCTAAGGAAGGTTGAAGTGATCACTAAGTGGCCTAGACCTAGTACTGTAACTGAAATCAGGAGTTTCTTAGGGGCTTGCACCTACTTGCGTAAGTTTATCCGACATTTTTAAAATATTGCAGGACCATTACATGGTTTGAAGAGAGCTAATGCAAAGTTTGAATGGCATCAAACCCATGAAGACGCTTTTCAGTTACTAAAAAGAAAGATTTCAGAAGCATCAGTGTTGGCATTGCCTAACCTACAACGTACTTTTGAAGTTGAGACCGACGCTTCTAACTATGCATTGGGAGGAGTGTTGTTACAGGATGGTAAACCAGTGGAGTACCATTCATAATTGTTCTCAGGTGCTATTAAGAACTACGCACTTATGACAAAGAATTTTATGCTTTATATCGATGTATCAAACATTGGCGAGTGTATCTCTTAGGTAAAGAAGTAGTGGTACATTCAGATCACAAACCGTTGGAGTATCTACATGCACAGACGAAACTACAACAAGCCTGTCACATGAAGTGGATGTCTTACTTGATGACTTTCAATATTCTCATTAGGTACAAGAAGGGAGTAACAAACAAGTTGGAAGATATGTTATCTCGACCTCCAGTTCGATCACTGATGGTGTCCATGAGAATTCAGCCAATTGTTCCTCAAGAATATGCAGAGTCATACGCATCCAACAAAGACTTCAAGAAGGTGTTAGAAGGTGTAAAGAGTGGTTTGAAAATCGAGTATAAACTCCGAGATGGATTGTTATACAAAGGTCAGTTACTTTGCATACCAGAAGATGAAGATCGTTTACAGTCGTTGAGAGAGGCACACACTTCCCGGGTTGCTGGACACTTTGGGATGAATAAAACTCTACTTAACCTCCGGCGTTATGTCTTTTGGCCGAAGATGCAAGATGATGTGGCTAAGTTAGTTAGAGGGTGTAAGTTGTGCAACACATCTAAACCTTCCAACAGAAAACGTGGGTTATATCTACCATTACCAACACAATCAAGGCCTTGGGAGAGTATTTCTATGGATTTTCTTGGTGGGTTATCGAAGACCAAGTCCGGTCATGATTACTTGTTCGTTGTGGTCGACCTATTCAGCAAAATAATTGCATTAATTCCATGTACAAAGACAGTAACGGGAGCCGGTACAGGAAAACTCTTCTTTGAGCACGTGTGGAAGTATTTTGGTTTACCTACTTCGATTATTTCTAATAGGGATAGTCGATTCCTTAGTCACTTTTGGGATTCTTTATGGAAGATGATAGACACTAGGTTGAAAAAGAGTACATCTTTTCATCCACAAACAGACGGACAAACAGAAGTGGTCAATAGGACTATGGTTCACATGTTAAGGGGATATAATTCTAAGCATCCTAAAGCTTGGGATGAGAGTTTACCATATCCACAGTTTGCTTTCAATAGAGCAGTTCACAGTTCTTCGAGAAAATCTCCTTTCGAGACGTGCTATGGTTACTTACCACATAGTCCTTTCGATCTAGTATTTTCTAGTGACACCTCAATGGGGGGAAGGAAGGAAGTGAACGGCAAAAGGCACAAAAGTTCTTGGAGAAGATATCTCAGATTCATGCGACTGTTGAAGCACAACTAAAGAAGTCACAAGCCAAATACAAAGCAAAGCATGACAAGCATCTTGTACCTTGTAATTTCAGTGTTGGTGACTTGGTATGGTTAAAATTAGGTAAGGAACGACTGAAGGGGGAAGGTAAGAAGTTGAAACCATTGAGGTATGGACCATTTCGTATTCTCGATTAGATTGGTGACAATGCCTTTCGTCTGGATATGCCACATTATCTAGGAATGTACTCGGTAATAAATGCCGAATACTTGAAGTTGTTTGAACCGCCATTACTTGATGATGACGACGATGACACTATGATCCTACCACGAGTAGAAGAATTATGGTTTGATAGAGAGGAACCACTCAAGGAAAACTGCATATTGGAGCGAAGAATGACTAAAACACGACAAGGAGAGAAAGAAGCTTTTCTAATTGGATGTAAAGGTCAAGTTTCTAGCAAGGCTAAGTGGTTTAACAAGGAAAAAGGGACTCTCGAGTTCCCTAACCTTCATTTTTAACTCTCACAGGAGTTCAAGTTATTAAAAGGGGGACCCATGATATAGGTGTATTCGTACTCCTTTAGGGAACTTAGTTAACCTCAAGCTAAGTTGAGGGAAGTAACCTATTCTAAGCATGAATCCTTGTTTAGGCAGAATTCCTAGTTAGGGAAGAGTTTTGTTTTAGGCAATACTCTTAGTTTAGGAAATAGATTCCTAATAGAAGTCCTTGGTCGGCTGAGTACGATGAAGGCTATAAATAGATGGCTTTGGCTAATATCTAAGGACGGATACTAGGCACAGAAAACCTAGAGAAAGCTTACGACAATACTTGTGCAAGCTTAGAAAACAGTTTAAGGTTAATCCACTGTTTAGAGAAGATTGTGAGCGTAACAAAGAAAGAATTGTAATCGTTTTCTTGTTCATAATCTAAGAGAATATATTTTCTTCGAATTACTACTTGTGTTCCGTTTTCTAAGTTTCTCGTCTATTATTATTTTGAATTCCTCCTTTATAGTAATAGTTACCAAGGTACAGAGATCAACACGTATCAAGAAGACGAGTGGATGCAAAAACTAGGTTAGGAATTTCTAGTTTAAGGGGAAGGGCATAAGAGTCTTCAAATCTCACGTGTGAATCCACATGTGCGGGGTATTGACTACTTAACCAAATAATTGGACGGATGGGATAGATATCTTAATTTTTTCCGTTATAGGATAGATTCCCAAACGCATTAGTGAAAACGGGACATATTCCCAATTTTCCCTTGAATGTAAGTACTATTAGTAATTATATGTTATAATTAACTTCTCTACTTGATAGTTCACATTTAGGAAAGTATAATTATTATTTTTATTATGACTATTCTAGCATTTATTTATAATTCAAATGAAAATCTCCTCGGGATCAAGCCAAGAATTAATAACATTTAATGTGCTTATAATAAAAATCCAATACCTGTGCACTATAAATTTTCCTACATCAAGAAGAGAAAAAAACATCAAAATGGAAGTCAAATTCAATATTTTGTGTGGGTCGCTTTTCATTTTGTTCTTCTTCATTGAACAAGGTATGGGAGAATGTACAACATCTGATATATGGATCAGACAACAAAGGGTTAATATATATCAATGCGTAAACGAATATGAAGTCGAAATCCTAAACAAATGTTGATTTTGTGGTCTATCCAACTTGACCCTCGGATGTAATGGGTTCCAGAGTGTTGAATCTGTACCAACCGTAATTCTTCAACTGCTAGGCAATGGTGAGTGCTTGATAATCGGTGGTGATGTTATTTTTCCAGGAGTACCGGTTCGTTTTCGATATACATGGTCAGGAACTTATATGTTCGTCACAAAGAAATTTCATACCTATTGCTAATCCATTGGCCTCGTGCTAGTTCTTGGTTCGTTTGTGAAGGCTCGTGCTCGAATAATGGGATCAATCTTAAATTTGGATTTTGGATTATGATTTAAGGTTAATTTTTTATGTATTACATGTACGAAAACAATATCATCCTTGAATAATAAACATTTTTTAATTTTTTATTGAAAATATCTTACATTTACTTTGATTTTGATTGACTGATTAATACTTGCAGTGGTTGATATGGATCAATGGTTGAGATTGGTTGAAAAATGATGATCAATTCGAATCCGTTAAATTACCCAAATAATCACATTTTGGATAAAAACAATGGGGGAACTACAAATAGATTAGACCTAGCTAGAAATATTCTTAATAAATTTTTCACTTTTGTTTTGTTTTTACCTATTATTAATAACATGTTTAGATGTCATTTTAGAAATTGCTTTTTGTTTTCTGGAAGCAGAAAAAGCAGAAATTAGTTGGGTTCACAGTTTCAGAATGATTTTTAAAAATAAAAAAATTTACTTTTTGTGATGTAAATACATTATGTTTGTGACTTATGCTTATGGTATCCAAACAAGCTACAACTCAAATCAATTTTGGCTTCTTTGGGTGACCCCAGCTCAAATCAATTTTGGCTTCTTTGGGTGACTGGGACACAACATCGGCAGCTTGCTATTTCGGCTTCTAATATAAAAGACTGTCCAATTTTTTTCACACTCCTCTAACGAGTGTATATTTCACATAGTCTTTTGATTGGTTGATTATTTAACTGGTGTCCTCATTACCTTCCATGTTTAGAATCACGACCCTCGTTACATAACTCTCTAAATTTAATCAAGGGTTAAGATTGAAATGTGAAATATACAGTCGTTAAGGAGTGTGTACGAATTTGGACTCGTTTTATGGTGCAAAGAAAACTATTATATTTATATATAAATACTGATTTTTTTTCTTTTACAGATTAAATAATTGAATATCCAAATTGCAAAAGCTTTTTTGGTTGTTTATTATAGTTTAGGTGTAATGTTTGTGTGGCTGGTTATTTTTGTTTTTTCTTTTTATAATTCTCATGATTACGTACAATTGCTTAGAGTTATTGTGAAGTATACCAAAATTTTCAATATGTTAGTTTGTGAATATTTGGGTGATGGTAGCTTGAAAGAAAATTTTGGTGGTTGCTAATAGGGTACTAGGGAGTGTAGTGTTTTGTGTAATAGGGGTAATAATTTGCTAGGAAGTACAGTGTTTTGGTACTTCCTAGCAATCCGATACCTCTTTGTTTTACTTATGTAAGTATGCGCCCGCATTGAGTAATGATATCCGCCGTGCATCTCTCCTGCACTGTGTCTGTGGTGCAAGTTATTAGCATTTAATTATGTTTTCTTCCTTTGTTTGCTTTAGCTCTTATAAGCCAGTAAATAGGGCCTGTACTTTCTATGTATGCGAGACAAATAGTACAATTTTCAAACCATGAATGCACCAACAAAAACAATTGAATTTCACATATATTTCTTTCCTGTTAAAAAAAATCTTTATGTATAATTATTATTTTTTGTTATGATTTTTTGATTCATAACAAATATTCTAGCATTTATTTATAATTCAAAACGAAAATCTTTTTGAGATCAAGCAAAAAATTAATAGCATTTAAGGTGCATATAATAAAATCCGGCCCCTCTCCTTTATAAATGCTCATCACGATTCCCATATCAAAAAGAAAGAGAAACAATATCAAAAATGGCAATGAAGTTCAATATTTTGTTTGTGTCGCTTTTCATTTTGTTCTTCTTCATTGAACAAGGCATGGGAGAATGTACAACATCTGATATAGGCATCAGACAACAAAAGGTTAATGTATGGCAAGGCGTAGATGAATATGAAGTCGAAATTCAAAACAACTGTTTATCTTGCGGTCTATCTAACTTGATCCTCGGATGTGATGGGTTCCAGAGCGTTGAATCTGTACCAACCGTGATTCTTCAACCACTTGGCAATGGTGAATGCCTGATAAATGGTGGTGATGTTATTTTTCGAGGAATACCGGTTCGTTTTCGATATACATGGCCAACATCTTATACTTTCATCGCAAAGAGTATTCATAGCAACTGCTAATCCATTGGCCTCGTGCTAGTTCTTGGTTCGTTGGTGACGGCTCGTGCTCGAACAAGGGAATCAATTTTGAATTCGGATTTGGATTATAATTCAAGGGTTAATTTTTTTATGTATTGCATGTACGGAAACAATGCTATCCTTGAATAATAAACATTTTTTAATTAATTAATTAATTATTAAAAATATCTTATATTTAATTTAATTTTGAAGGACCGATTTATATGTGTTGTGGTCGACGTGGATCAATAGTCGGGATTGGTTGAAAAATAGGAAATGTTCTATTCGGACCCGTTAAATTAGAAGAACAATGGCGGAAACTGGAGTGAGCTACACCTAACTAAAAATATATCCGGTGAATTCTTAATACTCCATCCGTTCCAATTTAGATGATGTTGTAGAGTTTTTCACGGAGATTAAGAAACATCAAAGAGAGTAATTTTTTTCCAAATCTGCCCATATTAATACCTTCCTAAAAATTTGAACATCCTAGTTTTTTGTTTCTAGATTCTACTATAAATTATGAATCCCCATATAATTCCACTTGGATAACCAAATATCCTAAGTTAATAGAGAATAGATTTAAAATCTTAAATTAGATTAATTATCTCTCACTGATAACAAGGGCAATGAATGTTATGTTGTGATTCCAAAACAGGGGTAAATCAGTGAGAATTTAGAGATCTTTAGTCGATTAAGATTATTGTGAGGTGATTGATATTTCTAGGCTGTTCTTTGGGAATATAAGTCCGATATATCAATTGGTTCCTGTTCACCTTGATTATCAAAAGACAGAACAAAACTCGCAGGTAATTCTGTGGGAGACAGATTTATCTAAACCTGTAGACTTTTATGTGTGATACATATTTGTTTATTAAAGTCTTCGACTTTGGGTCGTAGCAACTCTTAATTGTGGGGCCAAGGGTTTGGTAGGTGCGGCTAGCATGGCTAAGGCCAAGGCAAGGTGCGGTTTGGCTTGGCATGGTGGGGCCAAGGGTTTGGTAGGTGCGGCTAGCATGGTTGGCATGCCTTGGCGCGGTGGGTGTGGCTGGCATGGTTTGTCATTGGCACAAGGGTGCGGCTAGCATGGTTGGCATGCCTTGGTGCGGTGGGTGTGGCTGGCATGGTTTGCCATTGGCACAAGGGTGCGGCTAGCATGGTTGGCATGCCTTAGCGCGGTGGGTGTGGCTGGAATGGTTTGCCATTGGCACAAGGGTGCGGCTAGCATGGTTGGCATGCCTTGGCGCGGTGGGTGTGGCTGGCATGGTTTGCCATTGGCACAAGGGTGCGGCTAGCATGGTTGGCATGCCTCGGCGCGGTGGGTGTGGCTGGCATGGTTTTCCATTGGCACAAGGGTGCGTCGAGCATGGTTGGCATGCCTTGGCGCGGTAGGATGTGGCTGGCATGATGAGCCATTGGCACGTGCGGTGTGAGAATTAGGGTTTTGGCTTGTCGAAACCCTAATTGGCATTAAAAAAAGGTACCCTGGTAATTTTCTCGCAGAAAAAATTAAAGGGTTCAATAAATGTGCTTGATTTGGACATTACTACTCAAGTTCTGTGACGTCACTGTCTGACTAGGGTTTTATGACTTTACCCCTAAGTTAAAAGCCACCATCAACAAATACGGAAAACCTTGCCTTGGCCCTAACCATGCTAGCCGCACCATGTGCCAACGATATGCCAAGCCCTTGTCCCCACCATGCCAAGCCAAAACCGCATCTAGCCACGCCACCATGCTGGCCTTCCCTACGCGACTACCAAAATGAAGGCGTGCGACAATCAACGACCCCCCTTCAATCCCAGGAGCAAATCCTAGCCATCCAAGGTTACCAGACAACGCCTGGTAACCTTAGTTAAACTCTCATCTATTTTGGAACATACAAAAAACCCTAAAATATCACCTAAAGTGGAACGGAGGGAGTATTTTTTATAACCTATTTAGATGTCACTTCACTTCAGAAGTTGTTTTTTGACTTCTGGAATCAGAAAAACCCCAAGCCAGTTTGGGTACAGTTTCAGTATAACTTCTAAAAGCAGAAAAGTTAAATTTTTGTGAAACAAAAGAATTTTAGTTCTACTGGTATCCAAACCCTAGTTAATAAGTTCGCGAATGATTCGCGAATTTTTCCGGATCACGAATTTTGCCGTCTTATTCGCGTACGTTTGCAACTCCGAACCCAAGGCGCGTATTATATGGCATTCCCGGATTATTCGCGAATCATTCACGAACTTTACGTATCCCGAATAATACGTCCGCTTAATTCGCCGGAAATTCTTTAGCTTTTACGTTTTTAAAGGCCCCACCTTTTGGGCTTTACTGCCTCCCGAGCATACACATCCTAATATTAGACATTGTTGTAACTTTTATGAAACAAAAATGACTGAAGAGATTTGAAGGTGCATCTAAACCACCATACCACGTCCTCTTGGATGACTAATATTGTACTCCCTCCGTCCCTAATTAGATGAGCTACTTGGTTTCAAAAGATGAGCTATTCCACTAACCAAGGGGATATTTCTAAAACTACCCTTTAATTGATTATTTTTTCTATAAGAATTCTGTATAATTTGATAGTCATGTTTATATTCGTTGCGTAGGTGTTTTAAAATGTTTTTCAATGGTACAAAGTTTATAAAAAACCGTGGTATAGTTTAAGAGATAAATCGTTTCTAAATTTTACTAATTATTGCCCATAAGGGTATAATTGTAAAAAATACTTAAATATACTCCACTTTCCTCCTTGCCTTAAAATTTGTGCAAACTACAAGTAGCTCATCTAATTAGGGACAGAGGGAGTATATATTATTAATATCATCATATTAAGTTTATTTTTTCTTTAAATAACTCTCAAATATGCATAAAAATTAGTCTATGTCCTTATAAATAATAATTATTTATTATAATAGATACCGAATTTTCAGAGCCGAACTCATATTTATAAATCGAATTATACACGTATGTATACCATTCCGAATTACTGATGAATCACGTCCCATTGACCGAATTTGCCGAATAATACTCGTACGTTTGCCGAATCCCGAATTGCTAACTAGGATCCAAACAGGTTATAAGTCCTTGTTCGGGTGACTGGGACACCCACATCCACAGCTGGCTCTTTCGGCTGGCCCCAATAGCTGTTTAAATAGCAAGGTCTTTAAAATTTTCTCCTCTATTTCCCCTCTCCGCATATGATAGGCGTTGGTGTCAAAATTCAGCAAACTTATTTTTAGGGTTCAGAATCGTCACCTTGAAACCAGATCCAAGGTACCATATCAGAATTTTATGAAATCATATCTGGTTCTGAATTTAGTTTTGAATCTTGATCTTATTTCCATCCATCTTGATCTTATTTCCATCCAGTATGAGATTGTATCCTAGGGTTTTACTGGTGCCATAAACTTTTTGCTCCCCTCTAATTGTGATGAGTAGACGAACAATTTGACGATTTTTTACGATATTTTCTTTAGTTTATATGCAATTTTTGCCATTTGTTTGAAATTTCCTTATAAATTTTAGTAGGATCGTCCAAAATTTTGTAGAAAGGTCGGAGCAAATATCATCTTTTGATAGAATAATTATCATTCTCCTTGCAGGATTTGTTGATCATTGCTTCTTTTTTTACTTCATTGTTTACTTTAGTTAGAAAATTACTTGTGCAGCAGAAACGCTGATAGAAGTGCCAATTTCAATGGATATGCTGGGTTCAGGAAGGTCTGTGAAATTAATTTCTTTTGAATATTGGTTATTATATTCATATGCAAGGTTCTTCTGTTTGAATTGGGTTGTTTCTTTATCCTTGGTTACATATCTGTGGGTCACAAAAGAAACCTAGAGGAAATTTGTTCTGCTTCTGGAAGCTTATGTAATGGAGAGACACCTGATGGTGAGGGTTAAAAAGTTTTATTGGGTTTTTTTCTTCTCATTTAGCTGAAGTGAACTTCAGAGACAGTTTCTAACCATTTCGCTATACAGGGTGTGCAAGTTTCAACAGTACGCCTGTGAGTTTTGATACTCCATGCTTTAAAAACTTGGATTCGGAGGATTTACTTCAATCATTTGAGAAGATTTGCACAGATGTAACAGAATGGTAGAAACCTCTGGAACAATAAATTCAAGAGTCCTGAAAAGATGATGTTGCTTCCTCATGACATTGTAAAGCGGTTAGACTCTATGGAGAACATGATAAGCTCAGTAATATCAGAATGTAAAAAAGACTACGCACAATTCATCAATAAACCTTTAACTTTGGATTTTCCATGCGTTTTTAACTTGGGGGTATCAGAAGATTTGCGTCAATCACTTGAGAAGACTAGCAGAGCAGTAGCAGATGGTAAAGAGTGTGCAAACTTCATCAGTAAGCCTGTAAGTTTGGATTTTCCATGCGTTTTTAACTTGGGGGTATCAGAAGATTTGCGTCAATCACTTGAGAAGACTAGCAGAGCAGTAGCAGATGGTAAAGAGTGTGCAAACTTCATCAGTAAGCCTGTAAGTTTGGATTTTCCATGCTTTGAAAACTTGGAGGTATCAGAGGATTTACGTCAGTCACTTGAGAAGATTAGCTCAGCTGTAGTAGAATGTACAAACCTCTGGAACAATAAAATCTCAAGTTCTGGAAAGATGGTGCCACTTTCTGAGTTTCAAAAGCTGTTAGAAAGTCATGGGCTGTTATGGCACAAGAATATTGTGTTTGAGGTATACATATAATTTAATTTTTGTTCGAATCTATATCTCTGCCAGCCTTGAGTTCCATCTTGAAGTCGTGTAGTTTTGTTACCTTCTGATGGGTTTATACTGAACTTTCCCCCAGAACGGTGTCACTGCTAACCAACTACAAAGCCGGATCAATCAGAGGCCATATGACCTGTCGTACTTTCTTCCAGATTTAACTTCAGAGTCACTCTGGGAGAAGGCAAGTAAAGACTTCTTCAGGGTGTGTCATATTTGTTTTGAACTTGAAAGAAATTTCAAAGGGCAGCAGGTAATTTCCACCACCAGAAATTGCATTTTTTTTCTTTTTGTAGTGAATTTGATAGATTTTCATGGTATGTTCAGTCTCTTCATAGGTTGGACAGTTAGCCTCTTTCCTTGATTACCTCATCATGATACAAGAGGATCAGCGTTCTGTTGCATATAGTTTTGTTGAGCATCTGGTGCAATTGAAAAAATCTATTGTTCGCCTAAATGATTTATTCACAAACAAATCCAATGTTGGTTGTGATGGAGATGAAAACGAGTATCCTTTTGGGAGGAGCAAGAATCTCACTGTTAAGTGCATGTAGAAACAAAAGGTAAGTCTTTAAAACAAATTAGGATTTCCTTACTATTTTTGTTTGTTTGTTCTAGTGGGCTATATCTAACAGCATTAAAAAATGTCAGCACATGTTTGATGGTCTGTACACCATGTCAAGGGAATCATCTTCGTTGCTGAAGGAGGCTGAGGACAAATCAGATAGTTGCTCAACTGTCAACGATGAACTCCACAAGATTCTTGGAATCATCAAGGACAAGGAGTTTATGAATGCAAGGGTAATTTGTCTTCTGTTCTCTGGTTGGATTTCTTAAAAGCCAAGACTATAGAATAATGCAATCGAACAGATAAGAGCAATATAACACAGATATGGAACTAATAGAACTCAGATAAATTGAGGCTAGTTCAAAAGTAAATATGCTTCTTTAACTGATTTCATAATAAAAAGTCTGCCAAGGACAGATTCTAAGAATGCTAGCATTTTTAGGGGCGACCCCAAACGAATTAGGGGCCACACAAAAGACAAAATAAGATGAAAATACTTGTATGCCCCTTCATAATCGGTAGTTTAGTTATCTACCGATTGCAAAATCTCATTTTTGGGACAAGTCTATATTCGGTAGTTATATGAACTATTTTGACTACCGATTATAGGCTCCACCAAATTAGAAAAATAGATGATTTTTGCAAAATTTCATTTTGGGGCAACTCTATATTCGGTAGTTATATGAACTATTTTGACTACCGATTATGATAGGAATTCAGCAAAAAGACCTAATGTATAATCGGAAGTCATGATAACTCTTCCTTTCTTACCGATTATATGCTCAACCAAAATTCAAAAAAAGAGGATTTTTTGCAAAATCTCATTTTGGGGCTACTCTATATTCGGTAGTCATATGATGAACTATCTTGACTACCGATTATGGTAGGATATTTGCAAAGAGAGCGACTGTATAATCGGAAGTCATGATAGCTCTTCCTTTCTTACCGATTATAGGCTCAACCAAAATTCAAAAAAATAGGATTTTTTGCAAAATCTCATTTTGGGGCTACTCTATATTCGGTAGTCATATAAACTATCTTGACTACCGATTATGGTAGTATATTTGCAAAGAGAGCGACTGTATAATCGGAAGTCATGATAGCTCTTCCTTTCTTACCGATTATAGGCTCAACCAAAATTCAAAAAAATAGGATTTTTTGCAAAATCTCATTTTGGAGCTACTCTATATTCGGTAGTTATGTGAACTATATTGACTACCGATTATGGTAGGATATTTGCCAAAGATCTACTTTAATCGGGAGTCAAGATAACTTTATTTACTACCGATTATAGGATAATCAAAATTCAAAAGATAGAGGATTTTATTTTGGGGATACTTTATATTCGGAAGCTATATAAACTAAATTGACTCCCGATTGTTGATTAACTACCGATTGTATAGTTATCTACCGATTGTAAAGGGTAGTTTGGCCATTAAAAAAACAGGATTATGGATTAACCTTCCGATTATGACCTATTTTGTCCTTTTGTGTCGCCCCTAATTCGTTTGGGGTAGCCCCTAAATTTGCCAGGCTAAGAATGACTACATACCAGAATTATTAAACCCTTCTAAAAGAAAAAAGAAGAAGAAGTATCAATGAAGATCCTAAATGCCCTTCTGTAGAGTGGAAACTAGTATATTTTTAATGTTGGATTTTTGATATGTTTTAATGATCATGGAGATGCATGAGCTAGTGATTAGTGTTGCTCATACAGAGCTCCTAGTTTTAGTAGAATTGTTGAAGCAAGACTTGAACTGTAAACTCACTTTTTATTGATTGTTCTTGCTTAAGTTACAATGGATATTATGTGGAAATCAAGAGAGAGTGAATGGAAGAGTGTAAACCACTCAGAGGTGAGAGCTCTCTATTTTATAGATTGAGTATGCACAGTTACAAGAATACCCTAAAAATATTTATTAAACACTGTTCACAGATCACTGCACATTATTCCTACACAACATAAACGTATGTACACCGATCATATCTGTGAAGAAGGCTTTCTTCACAGACTATACATGTGAAGAGTGTATTCTTCACATGTTCTACACTAACTAGTATAACCTGACCATGAAACTAATATTTCAACACTCCCCCTCAAGCTGGTGTGTAGATATCTAGCATACCGAGCTTGTCAAGGAAAGAGTTGAATGGTCGACTTGGAACTCCTTTTGTCAGAATGTCTGCAATCTAATTTTCGGTTCTTACAAAAGGAGTGCTGATAACCCCTTCTTCCAATTTCTCTTTGATGAAATGTCTGTCCACTTCCACATGTTTGGTTCTATCATGTTGGACTGGATTGTGAGCAATGCTAATGGCAGCCTTGTTGTCGCAGTGTAACTTCATTGGATCTTTAGGCTTGAAACCAATTTTTGACAAGAGTATTCTTAACCATAGTAGCTCGCAAATTCCATGAGTCATAGCTCTAAACTCTGCTTCGGCACTTGATCTAGCTACGACTGATTGCTTCTTGCTGCGCCAGGTTACTAAGCTTCCTCCAACAAATGAACAATAACCAGAGGTAGACCTATGATCAATCATCGAGCCTGCCCAATCTGCATCACGTGTATGCTTCAACCTCTCGTGTGGTTATTCGAGAAAAGAGTAAGCCTTTTTGTTGGTGCCGACTTTAGGTAGCGAAGTATTCGATACATCTAACGTCCATATGTGTCTCTCGTGGAGCATGCATAAACTGACTTACAACACTCACAGTGTATGCAATATCAGGACGAGTATGAGAAAGGTAAATCAGTCTTCCCACTAACCTTTGATATCTTTCTTTATTCACCAGAATACCATTAGTGTCTTTTTCGAGCTTCTGGTTTGGTTCTATTGGCGTATCAATAGGCCCGCATCCCAACATCCCCTGTCTCAGCTAGAAGATTTAGGACATATTTCTTTTGAGAGATGTAGATACCCTTTTTTGATCTTGCCACTTCAATTCCTAGGAAGTAGCGTAACTCTCCTAGGTCCTTTATCTCAAATTCTTTGGCTAAGTAATATTTTACCTTCCCCATTTCTTCTGCATCATCACCTGTCATTATAATGTCATCCACATAGACAATAAGCATGGTGAGTTTTCCATTCCTTGAACGTTTGAGAAATAAGGTATGATCTGCCTGACTTTGCCGAAATCCATATCTCAACATGCTTTGGGTAAATCTTCCAAACCATGCCCTAGGAGACTGTTTCAAACCGTATAAGGATTTCTTCAACTTACATACTTTTCCTTTATTATCGGCAGTTGGAAATCCAGGAGGAATATCCATGTATACTTCCTCTTCCAAATCACCATTAAGAAAAGCATTTTTCACATCGAATTGTTGAAGTGGCCAATCCTTGTTTGCTTCTAAAGATAACAAGACACGAATAGTGTTCATCTTAGCAACCGGAGCAAAGGTTTCTTGATAGTCAATTACATAAGTCTGAGTATAGCCCTTGGCTACTAACCTTGCTTTGTATCTTTCAATAGTTCCATCAGACTTATACTTCACAGTGAATACCCACTTGTAGCCGACTGTCTTCTTTCCTCTTGGTAGTTCAACCTCAACCCATGTGAAGTTCTCTTTTAGAGCTTTCTTTTCCTCTACCAGAGCTTGCTTCCACTTTGGATCAGCAAGAGCGTCTTCAACCCTTGTAGGAATTGTAACAGAAGACAACTTATTTGCAAACGCATCATAAGAGGGTGACAGAGGATGAGTAGACACAAAGTTAGCTATTGGATGATCAGTAGAATACCCATACCGAGTTGGAGGTTTACGTATACGACTAGGATATCTATCTTCCTCAACATTTGTTGGCTCATCAGCTGCGTCGACATCTCGACATTTGTTGGCTCATCAGCTGCGTCGACATCTCTGACATTTGTTGACTCATCAGCTGAAACATCGTCTTCATTAACTCTTACATTTGCCTCAGCAGGAGCTGTAGGAGGTTCTGATTCCGCTACCTGAGGAGCCTTGTCTCTTCGTCTATAGACCTGAATTGGCAGCCGAACAGCCTGGGGTTGAGAAGGTTGAAGAATAGCACTTTCGTTAGGTACAGAACCAGGAAGATCAAACCAAGGCTGATCTTCACGGTATGTTCTATGCTCCCCCTGAAGAGAAGCCGCTGAATACTCTGAGAAGTAGGCTTGATCTTCACAAAAGTTTGCATCCATGGATACATAGATCTTTCCCGTGGGAGGATGACAACACTTGTAGCCTTTTTGTTTAGCTGAATAACCCAACAAAACACATTTGAGAGCTCTTGGATCCAATTTACTCCTATCTTGTTTATGGACATGCACGTAGCAAACACACCCAAAAACTTTTATAGGAGCAGAATCATGTGGTTGCCGTGAAGTGTTTGAATAAAGAACATCACATGGTGTTTGAAAATTCAGAACCCGAGAAGGCATTTTGTTAATCAGCCGTGTTGCGGTAATGACATCATCACCCCAAAATCTTTTTGGCACATTCATTTGGAACAACAAGCACCTAGTGACTTCTAATAGGTGACGATTTTTTCGCTCAACAACTCCATTTTGCTGTGGGGTATCAGTACACGAAGTTTGGTGGACAATTCCATGTTCCAAGAAGTAAGAGGAGAGACCTTGATTTAGATACTCGCCACCTCTATCAGATCTTAACACCTGAATCTTTCTGTCAAACTGGGTTAGAACAAACTTATGAAAGCTTTTGAAGACGACATGAACATCGCTCTTATCTTTCAATAAGTGAACCCAAGAGACCCGAGAATAATCATCAATAAATGTAACAAACCAACGAAAGCCACCATTAGTAGTGACACGTGAAGGACCCCAAACATCACTATGTACGATAGCAAAATGAGATAAACTTTCATTCATGCTCGAAGGATAAGGAACACGATGATGCTTAGCTAGTTCACAAGTTTCACAATGAAATTTAGATATATCAAGTTCTGAATATAGCTTAGGGAACAACTTTTGTAAATACCCGAAGGAAGGATGCCCTAATCGTTTATGCCACAGCCAAACTTGTTCTTCAGAAGTAGACACACTTGTTGATTTGTAGGCTCTTAAACTGTCATCTTGTTTCGCCTCCTGCAATTCCAAGTAGTATAGACCCCCTCTCTCTTTGCCTAATCCAAGTGTTGTTCCAGGTGAGAATATCCCTGAAAAACACAATGTGTCTCATAAAAGGTAACCTTGCACTTCAAAGCTTTGGCTATCCGATTGATTGAGAGAAGGCTGCAAGAAAGATTCGGAACATGTAACACTATAGAAAGAGACATGGAACTAGTTATCGGAACATGTCCTTCACCAGAGACAATAATTGGAGATCTATCAGCCGTCAGAATACATGGTTTACTAGTACTAGGATTAGGATTATAGGTGGAGAAGCGGTTGTACTCGGTAGACATGTGATCAGTTGCTCCACTGTCAACAACCCAAGAACCCTTAGATTTATCACGCCTGGAGTTCAATGCACTACCAATGTTACCCTGATTGAGTCACTGAAGTAGACCCACCATAATTTTCCTTGGATGACTGCATTCTAGCATAGTTCTTTATCAACTGTTCCAGCTGAACTTGAGATGGGTGAGAGGAAACACTAGGTAGTGATGATGATGAAGGCTGAAAATCCTCTTCACCAGTTGTGTGGTACGATCTCGAACCACCACTGTGACCTCCTCTTCTTCCTAGCGGATTACTCCCTCTTCTATTACCATTATTGTTACAACAATCACACACGGATGAAGTAACACTGTTCGAAACAGAATTTTCTTGAGGTACCGGAGATATCAGAGCTACTATTTTCAGAAGTAGTTCCGATACTGCTTTGACACTCATACTATTGTTATGAGAAAAGTCTAGTTGAGCTAAACTCCTAGAATGATATAATCTACTATTCTCAGTAGTATTAGCCATATATCTACTTTTAACTCAACAAACAAAGACAAATTTCAGGGAAAACAACTTACAAATAGCCACAGGTTCTTCAAGAACAGCAGTTTGCAGCCCTTTTTGAAACAACTTCAGGATCTAACTTCAAGATCTTTAATCACAGATCGAAGCAACAGTAGATCAAGTAGTTTTCAGCTTCTTTGACACAACTTCAGGATCTAACTTCAAGATCTTTAATCACAGATCGAAGAAACAATAGATCAAGCTAAAGAAGGAACTAAGATGGGTTTTCTCTTCTTTCTCTCTTGAGCTCTGATACCATGTGGAAATCAAGAGAGAGTGAATGGAAGAGTGTAAACCACTCAGAGGTTAGCGCCCTCTATTTTATAGATTGAGTATGTACAGTTACAAGAATACCCTAAAAATATCTAAACATTGTTCACAGATCACTTCATACTATTCCTACACAACATAACCGTATGTACACCAATCATATCTTTGAAGAAGGCTTTCTTCACAGCCTATACATGTGAAGAGTGTATTCTTCACATGTTCTACACTAAGTAGTATAACCTGACCATGAAACTAATATTTCAACATAGTACAGCTGCCTTTTTATAGGCTTTGTTTAGCTGACACTAACGCTTCTCTGGTTGTCTCCAGAGTTTTCTATACAAGACCGACTTCACTCACTTTTTCTACTTCTCTAGATTTTTTTTTTCTTAATTTGACTGGTCTTTACAGTTTCTAGAGAATTCTTTCTTTTTCTTTTCTACAATCGAGTTCACATTAGTTCACACTAACTTTGCTGACCTTACTGACTTAATAGACTCTCTAGTTTTCTCTAGACAACTGTAGACAATTCTAGGCATTACAAATTATGTTCCAACACTCCCCCTTAATTTGGAATGACTTTGTTTTTGATTTTTACCCAATCTCCGTTTGCTGCTCTTAGCTTCTATTGCTCGCATCATGTCTTCCTCAAAATTTCGCCATTGCTGTCTCCATATCTCTCTTTTGTTCTCCTGCTGTCTTTGGTTCTTGCTAGCTTAGTAGATTACCAGTATCTCTTTTTCTTTTCCTTATCACGACTAGAAATTAGAATATCGTGACAAGCATGGCTCTGTTGCCATCTTCGTTGACAATTGAGGAAGCAATCTTATTGCTCTTACCCTCAATTTCATCTTCTTTTTCTCAGTTTGAGGAAGCAATTGGCTATTGCTCTTACCCTCAAATTCTTCTGCTGATCACTTATTAGGAAGTGACCCTTTTTTTTTTTTTTTTTTTTTTCTTGTTTTTTTTTTGTTCTTGGAGACGTGTTTCATTTTCAAAACTTCTGTAGCTTCACTTGGACTAACCTCGAGCAATTCTTTTCCTTTTTGTCATTTTTTTTCTCTTCAACTTTTGTTTTCTTCTTTTTTCTGTCAGCAATCTTTTCTATTCTTCTTTCTTCATCTGTCTTCATCTTTCTCCCTTACTTGGATTTGGGTGAGATAGCTTCTGTTGGAGGCTGCAACTTGTCTTCTTGTTCTTTGATCTTCATCTTCTGTTCATCTTCTACTCATTTTCTCTTCACTGCGGAAACTTTAACGCCCATATGGATCGAGAACAAGCTCTAATACCATGTTGAATTTTAGATATTTTGATGATACTATGGAGATATAGAGTTGCTCATATAGAGCTCCATAGATTTGGAACAAGACTTAACTCTCTTGAACTCACTGTTTTATATTGATGTTCTTGTTCAAGTTACAATGGATATTACAGCTGCCTTTTTATAGGCTTTGTTTAGCCGACACTAACACTTCTCTGGTTGTCTCCAGAGTTTTCTATACAAGACCGACTTCACTCACTTTCTCTACTTCTCTAGATTTTTCTTTTCTTAATTTGACTGGTCTTTACAGTTTCTAGAGAATTCTTTCTTTTTCTTTTCTACAATCGAGTTCACATTAGTTCACACTAACTTTGCTGACCTTACTGACTTAATAGACTCTCTAGTTTTCTCTAGACAACTGTAGACTATTCTAGGCATTACAAATTATGTTCCAACATTTAAATATAGAAAATGGAGTAAACTGCCCCTGCATCATCTTCTTTGGCGGTGTCATTGAATTTAGGGTCTAGTATCCTTCTTATAAATGAGTTTTTGTTGCAGCGATTGTTAGGTAAGTTTTGTGGTCGCAACTGGGACTCGGAAGAATTTCCAGCAGGTGAATGTTCCCGGGTTTTTCTTGCCCCAAAATCAATGAAGCAGCTGCTTCATTCAAACTTTAAGATATTGGATCAGTTGCGTGGTGTTCTCCAGGGGCAAATTGTTGGTAAAGTTCTGTTACAGAAAAGCTGATTGGTTGTTTTCACGATGTACTCAGTAAGGTATACATGACTTTATCTCTTGTGTGTCTTTTGTTAGGCGCTTGGGCTGTCTTTCTTTATCTTATTCATCTCTTCTATACTTACTACTTAGTAACATGTTCAATAGAAATTTGAGGATAAATGATTGCTTCTTTTGCAGGGAAACTTGATCGAGAAGGAATATTATGATGGTTTAGAGCATAGAAAGCAGTTGGTGAAAGACACTGGCAGACTTATTGATATTGAGGTTGTATCTGAAATTGAATTTGCCAAGTCTGTCAGGAAAACGTCAAAGCAGATTGATGAAGCAGTTCAGGAACTAGTTTCATTAAGGGAATCTATTCTTTCTGAAGACTCCCCTCACGGAAATATCACTTTATGGAGAGTTCTATACGACTATACGAGTCATTGTTGGTGAATTTTCAATTGGATCTTACATGTGATAACCTTGGCGGAACAATCAAACTCGGGGTACACATTTTACTTTATTAGTTTTCTTTTATCATGTGTCATTTTTGTACGATCTTATTCACATGGTAATACCTAAATTTATCGCGGACATATTTTTTTTACAGGTCAGTTTATTAAAAAATGCTCGGCTCAAAGACTCGGCAGACTTGCATCAGCTTCATGCGTCAATTGTTAAACTAATTGCATCTTGTAATGGAGTTTTACTTGACTTCTTAGCCATGCAGAAAACTGTAAGTACTATCTTAACCTTGTTGATTAGCATCCAACTTTTCGCTGTACCCGCTTATAAACGCATCAAATGTTATTTATGGCAGTTGTCAGAAGTGACTTGCATGGTAGCAGAAGTTTTTGTTCCGCGATGTACTGGCATGCTAGCGGAAGAAATGGGATGTAGTTCCTCTGATGTTATTATGACTTCGGACGAGGTAATATAGTTGTTTGTATTTATTGGCTCAACATTTTCAGTCCGATCAAAGGCACCAGAAATTTGTTGTTTTAAATGGTTCCTGTCCTCTCTTCCTCTACAGCAGAATCTGGATTTCTCATTACAGGAGCATGTCGATATTTGTGATGATGTTCCAACTGGGGAGGATGATGAATATGACTGGGAAGATCCTGATGTCAGGGTATGTCATGTCAGGGGGGGGCTGGCTGACAACTTTGCCTTCGACTTCGACGATTGGGTAGAGTTTGATTAATAGAGCAACAATCAAAATTCATCGCAATACACTGATGAAACCTAGATTTTGCTCAAGGTAAAACAGCTAATAGAGGTCTATGTTTTGTGGTGTAAAAAAAATGTTATAGAACTATGTTTTATGGAAGACTTTCTGTCGTTATTGAAAGAATACCATGTGGTCTGTTAATTAGTTTATTATAAAGTAAAATCGAAAACCTCTTGTCCTCTCCGCACATTTTTGTTAATGACTAATTTGCCTATGATTAATTAGTTTAATTAATTGTGTGAGTAAATTGATCAATGAAATTATAGTTAGTGCTGGATTACTAGTTTGGGTGTTTGTGATCATCAAGACATGATTTTTCTTCTCGAAACTTAATTTCTTTTGAACATTGGTTATTATGTTCCTATGCAAGGTTCTTCTGTTTAAATTGGGTTGTTTGTTTCTTTATCCTTGGGTACAGATCTGTGGGTCACAAAAGAAACAGAGAGGAAATTTGTTCTGCTTCTGGAAACTTATGTTATGGAGAGACACCTGATGGTGAGGGTTAAAAAGTTTTATTGGGTTTTTTCTTCTCATATAGCTGAAGTGAACTTCAGAGACAGTTTCTAACCATTTCGCTATACAGGGGGTGCAAATTTCATCAGTAAGCCTGTGAGTTTTGATACTCCATGCTTTAAAAACTTGGATTCGGAGGATTTACTTCAATCATTTGAGAAGATTCGCACAGATGTAACAGAATGTAGAAACCTCTGGAACAATAAATTCAAGAGTCCTGGAAAGATGGTGTTACTTCCTCATGACACTGTAAAGCAGTTAGACTCGATGGAGAACATGATAAGCTCAGTAATATCAGAATGTTAAAAAGACTACGCACGATTCATCAATAAACCTTTAACTTCGGATTTTCCATGCGTTTTTTTCTTGGGGGTATCAGAAGATTTGCGTCAATCACTTGAGAAGACTAGCAGAGCAGTATCAGATGGTATAAGAGTGTGCAAAATTCAGCAGTAAGCCGTTCAGATACTCCATGCTTTAAAAACTTGGATGTGGAGGATTTACTTCAATCATTTGAGAAGATTTGCACAGCTGCAGCAGAATGTAGAAACCTCTGGAACCATAAATTCAAGAGTCCTGGAAAGATGATGCTACTTCCCCATGACATTCACAATTGCTTGTTGCCCACCTTGAAGATCCGTACCCATTATCACACTAAAAAAAGAACTGGAAAATTTCGATGAATGGGGGAAAAACTGAATCAACTTTTAAGAAATTTTATCCCAAGTGAAATTTCACTGTTGGAGACAATGTAGGTTAGAGGTTTGTGTGGGAATGAATAATCAAAGGATAAAAAACGAGTACAAATCCGGTTCTAATTTTGTTGCGTCGGGCCGTATATCCTTTATTTTAGTTGAAGAGTGATGTTTGTCACTTTTGTGGTGTAATGCACCAAGGATTCAAGGGTTTTTTGTTTGTGTCAGTGTGGCTATTGTTTTGATTTTTTCATCAGTAAGCCAGTCTGCATTTTCTAAGCTTGCAAAACTTGGATGTATCACGGAGGAGGTTTCATGTCAATCACCTGGGAAGACTAGCACAGCTGTAGAACATAAAGAGAGTGCTAGCTAGTAGGTTTGGATTTTCCGTGCTTTGAAAACTTGGAGGTATCAGAGGATTTACATGAGAAGATTAGCTCAGCTGCAGTAGAATTTACAAACCTCTGGAACAATAAAATCACGATTTCTGGAAAGATGGTGCTGAGTTTCAAAAGCTGTTAGAAAGTCATGGGCTGTTATGGCACAAGTGTATTTAGTTCCATCTTAAGTCGTGTAGTTTTGTTACCTTCTGATGTGTATTTAGTTTTGTTTTGATCCGGCGCCATATGATCTGTCGCACTTGCTTCCAGATTTAACATCTGAGTCACTCTGGGAAAAGGCAAGTAAAGCCATCTCCAGGTGTGTCATAATTGTTATGAACTTAAAGAAATTTCAACAGACAGTAGGTAATCTCCAGGGATTGTTGCATATAGTTCTGTTGAGCATCTGTTGCATATAGTGGTGGATAGCTGTTAAGTGTTAGCTCTCACCGATGAACTCCACAAGATTCTTGGAATCATCAAGGACAACGAATTTATGGAGTCCAAATATGTTCAAACTCTTCTAACAAGTGTATATTTCACATATTCTTCTGATTGGTTGATTATTTAACTGATGACTTCATTACCCTTCATGTTTAGAATCACGACCCTCATTACATAACTCCCTAAATTAAATCAAGGGTAGAGATTGAAATATGTTATTTGTTTCTGTTGGTCTGTTGGATTCCTTAAAAGCTAAAACTATGTAGAATAACGCAAATGGACAGGAGCAATATAACACAGACTTGGAACTATAGAACTAAAAGAAAATAGAGTCAACTGCCCCTGCATCATCATATCCTGGCTTGTATCATTGAATTTAAGAGTCTAGCATCCTTAGTTGACTACCCACAGTTACAAGCATGTCATACAACATATTTACATGCATCTAATGCTTGAAAATGACAAACATCTTCAATTCTCTACTTCATCTTCAATTCTCTGCATAGGTTCAAGTGAGCAATGCCATCATCATCCTTCTCAGCCACTCTTTTCCTTTTATTCCCTAATATGGTTTGCAAGTCTTGACGTACTGTTTTTAGACGGCCATTTTCGATGGAGATAATGTAAGCTACATAAAAACCACGAAATGAATTAGCAAGCTATAGAAATGAATTAGCAAGCTATAAAAATAATTAAATTGTAATTTTTTTCTTAAAGTCACACTTACCGTGGAATTCACCTCCCATAAGTTTGTTTCTAGCAAAAACAGTATTCATAGTATCGTACATTAACTCCACCATATCCGACGCTGTTTTTTCAATATCATGACCTTTAACCAGAATCTCTGTTGCTTCTTTAGATCCCTGACCAAAACATTTACATTTATGAGCAGGCTCAACTATACGGCAGCCAACCTTCTCATAGTCGACACCGAAGTAATGAACAGCCAATTTATTACTTTCTTTGTCAATTGCAGTGACAACAATACGTGAAGGTATCACTACATTTTTTTCTTTTTCAACGAGATCATTATATTTTTGTTCGATATTTGGTAATAGGTCATTTATGTATACAGTTTGTCCATTATCGTTATCAGATAATTCCTTTGCCAAGTCAGTTAATACGGATTGTACTTTCACATGTCCAGCAAACATTCCAACAAAATATTGATGTACTACCGTCTTTTCCCAAACCTTTGCTTCTGAATCCGACTTATTCCCTGCAATCAATTTAATCACGTTAAACCAAATATCTTATTTTATTTTATTGATATTAAACTACAAAACAGTAAGACAAATATAGATAATATTACCATTAGGTTCTATTATAGTACTAATTGCATTAGTACTTATCTCACATAAGCGAGAATCAGCACCGTCGATTACGCAATCCCTATGATACATTGCCATCAATAGTGTTCCATGCTGAGGACATACACAAGAAAATTAAATGTTTATAAATAACAAAAGACAAAATAAAATAAAAAAAGGACAACAAAGACAAATCAAATAGATCACCGCTGCTTTGAATCCACCCATATTTATAATGAGCAATAACTAATATTCGGAGGATCTTCGGTTATAGTTAAAGCTTGTTATCAACCTGGAAAACCATGGACACGGTTAAGTGCAGTAACTTTATCCACATCCAGTTTCAAAAGGAATGGCAAGCACATAGATACTAAGACATATCTAAGCATTACAATTCCCAAGTACAATGATATATTCTTTTAAGCTTAACTAGATTAATAGTTAAACTGAAGGTAATCAAAAGCAATTCAAATTAACCTGTGTTACAACGATACGCATAAAAAAAAGAAATCAGCCGTATCGATACGTATTTACATGGATACGCGTACTAATACTCCCAATACTTCAAGATACAACTCAGTTAAAAAATTTTGACTAAATATTAGAAAATTTAGATATTTTACTAGATTCTATGAGAAGTTTTAACTATAGGGAGAAAATATTAGTTCCTAATCTGTCCACTGATCTTGCTCTAGACTTTCTTCCTTCTTATCCAGACTTTTTCTCTCTTCAGTGAGGTTAATCATACAGATTATATTTTAATCATGCAAACACATGTATGTATTTTGTTAAGTTTCCATCTTATATATAATATATTTATGTTAAACTACTAATCAATATTGAGTATGCCGTATCGCCGTATTTTAGTTTTTCAAGTTGGTGTATCATAGTAGCGTATTGGTATCTTGTATCCGATACCGTATCCATATCGTTGCAACACAGAAATTAACTAATTTTAAACCCATAGAGGTTTGTACAGATCAATACATGATAAAGTAGCTAGATACCGAACTACATAGTTAATGATATATATGTTTTACAGGTTAAAACAACACTAAAGTGAAAAGATAGAGAATACTGATCAGCTTATTCATCAAAGAAGGTAATCAAAAGCAATTCAAATTAACTAATTTTAAACCCATAGAGGTTTGTACAGATTAATGCATGATAAAGTAGCTAGATACCGAACTACATAGCTAATGATATACTTGTATGTTTTACAGATTAAAACAACATTAAAGTGAAAAGATAGAGCATACTGATCAGCTTATTCATCAAAGAAAGTCAAATTAAACGACCTTTGAACCCTAAAGTTCATAAGAAAGTAAATCAGTTCTGTTACGATCTCTCTAAGAATCTAAAGAATAATAAGAAAAGATATTTGAGAAGAAGAAGGATAAGGGTTTACAGACGAACCCAACGTCAAACTTAGGCTATTGACAAGCCTTGCGTCCAAGTTTAGGATTACTAACCTAAACCTCAAAACACCAAGAGTTACTTTCTTTTTATAAATTTCATTGATATCCTTCTCATTCATTCCATATCTTCTTAAATAAGAATTAGAAGATATCACACGTACCCACTAAAAACAATAAATCCTACATATTAGGAAACAAACCCATAACTAAGAGACTCCTTAAGACTAGGAACTACTAACACACGTTTCCCTAACCATCTTGAATTGGCAAGCCATTCAAATTTATTTCCTATTAACTGATCCAAAACCAAACGGAACAAAATCAAATGCCTAACTAAGAAAGCATAAAAGTTGACTGTAACAGCTCCTTCCCCCTTGTTTAAGCCTTATCCTCAAGGCTATGGACTGTCATCTTCCATCACATGGTCTCCATCAATTTCCTCGATAACCGGAGTTATCATAAACAGTTTTTTTGCATCGGTGTCCTGGTGTGAACATTTCATCCCAGTTGAAGCAAAGCCCATTTTTCCTTCGTTTTTGTAATTGTGAAGCAATCAATTGTTTTACAGGAACCAAACCTTGAGTTTTTGTTGGATTAACGGCGAACAATTGTGACTTATCACGAGCCTCAAACAAACGTGCCAACCCAATTGCTTCGGACAGTGTAGTTGGTTTATTTGCCTGGACATCGGTTCGAATCGATTCTCGTAACCCGCTAACAAATAAACTTACTAGTCTAGACTGTGGGAGTGAACCAGACTTTGCTAATAACTTTTCGAACTGTTTTTGGTAATCTTCAACAGTTCTAGTTTGCTGCAACTTAGTAAGTTCTCCAAAGAAATCAAGAAAAATATTCGGACCATAACGATTTTGTAATGCTGATTTGAAGTCTTCCCAAGTGATGTAAATCATTTCTTGCTTCAACATTTGGTACCAGATTTGTGCATCATCATCAAGATGATAAGAAGCATAAGAAACTCTTTCATTTTCAGGAATTTCATGAAGAAAAAAGTATTGCTCAGCCCTACATAACCAACTAGTGGGGTCATTTGTCCCTTGAAGCTTGGAAAAACTAATTTAACACCACCTTTAACTTTTGAAGTAGTGTTTTCAGAAGATTCTCCTCCATTGGCTTGTTTTCCATTACCTTCTGCAGCACCTTTCATCACATCAACAATCGGAGTCAACTTGCTGAAAAGATCAGTTAGTTTATCCACAAACACTTTTTGGTTGTCGACCATAGTAAGCATGGATTTTTTTAGGTCTTCAGTAGTTTTCTCCAAGGTTTCAACTCTTTCATCCATTTTTAGATTTTTGTACCAAGCTGGTTGAAATAAAGCAGAATGATAGGTTTTCTGGGAAGCAATGATTGTAAGATAGATGATGAGTTTTGCGGAAGCGAAAACCGTGCTGTGGTAATACCAATTGTTACGACCTCTCTAAGAATCTAAAGAATAATAAGAAAAGATATTTGAGAAGAAGAAGGATAAGGGTTTACAGACGAACCCAACGTCAAACTTAGGCTATTGACCAGCCTTGCGTCCAAGTTTAGGATTACTAACCTAAACCTCAAAACACCAAGAGTCACTTTCTTTTTATAAATTTCATTGATATCCTTCTCATTCATTCCATATCTTCTTAAATAAGAATTACAAGATATCACACGTACCCACTAAAAACAATAAATCCTACATATTAGGAAACAAACCCATAACTAAGAGACTCCTTAAGACTAGGAACTACTAACACACGTTTCCCTAACCATCTTGAATTGGCAAGCCATTCAAATTTATTTCCTATCAACTGATCCAAAACCAAACGGAACAAAATCAAATGCCTAACTAAGAAAGCATAAAAGTTGACTGTAACAGGTTCATAAGTAGATCTAACATTTTCCGTATGATTTGCACCCTTATCATGCTAAACAATAATTGTTAACGTTTATATGAGTGGCATCGACACTTGTTTGAGTCACAAGACTCAAAACTCAAGTCACAAGTATGTGACCAAGTCAATAATCCATTATGCTATCATGGTTCATGGGTCACATAAATTCTAACATTCTCGCACTTGAACCATTAGACCATGATAGCAATGGGACCTTTTATTGTCCCATTCAATAAAACTTCTTGTTCAAAATCTGGAACATATTATAAGTGCGCAATAATGCCCTAGTCCATGAAATGGCATGATTAGGTAACATGCTAGTGTGAGTCATAGCGGTTACACACCAACGTGCGATATTAAGTGCGCAATAATACCCTAGTCCATGAAATGGCGTGATTAGGTAACATGCTAGCGCGAGTCATAGCGGTTACACACCAATGTGCGATATGTTTCCTTCCATATATTACTCGATTAGCCTATCACCTAAAATGACCAGTAATCGTTTTCAGCAAACAACATTAGTGCCTCGAAAAACTTCCATTCATGTAAGGCAAATCTGATAAGTGCCCAACTTTCACCATTTCTGTTGAGGAAAAACCTGTATTAGTTACCCCAGGGAACTGTGTACACATGGATAATACAAAAAAGCGGTACATTTCATGATACCTCAAATAGTCTTTGGGGAATTATCCCAACTATTACAAGGGGCCAATATACTTCAATGCAACAAATTACTAGTTTCATTGAGGCATCAAGTGGCAACCCTTTCATCAATGGATCCAATCATAATATTTATACTCCATAATAACTCGTTCCCGAAACTTTTTCTTCACAACAAGAAATTCCGTCCATAATGCAAAATAAATAACTACTTGGCCATTATGTTCACATTCTCCAAGTCTTGAGATGAAACTGCACAACCATATAATTTTGTGGACTTATTACAAGACACGAAATTCAGACTCCATGCGGTGAGTAAAGCTAATGTGGTTCACTTTATGCTTTTCCACAATATAACTCCCTAAATTAACATGAAGATATTAACTCCATGATACACGAGTAAGAGTCTGAAGTGTGTATCGCATTCTGGATATTTATTCCTACAAAGATAGACTCATAAATTCACTTAGTGATACCAAGATCCTTTCGTAATATGAGTCATGTTTGGGTTACTTTGGTAACAACCAAGCATAGCCATTATTGGTATCTAATCTTGTGCTTGAGAGGCTCAATATTGCATAAGTACACGTCAGAAAAGTGAGTTTACGCATATGTGAGCAAGTTCCTAACTCTCACTATAGAATTCTTCAATACGGGTTTTCTGGGAAAATTCTAATGTATTGTTCCCTGCTTTTGGTTTCCAGTGACCTCGACTTTGGTTTCCAGTGACCTCGACTCCAGTTTAAATAACCCATATCTACCATCATAAGAGTTCTTAAAGAGAAACCTCTTGGTTCCAGATAAAATATCAAGATTACATTTGGCGTGATCAAAATCTGAATCAACTACCACTGACCTTCAGATATGTTCACATACGAAAAAATTCCAATAAATCTGAAGGCTGTTTTAAACCTAAGATACTAATGTGGGTATTTTGATCAATTAAAATGACATACCTGACGTTCACACCACTTTTAGAGCAACCTACCGGTTCTTTCATGTAGACACAAGTATTTAGTAACTCTATTACAAGAATCTTCAAAATTGAAATGATCAGAGCCTTCTTTATGGTTGAAGCCTTTGGTCATAATTCTGTCTGGAAGTCATTCGATGTTGCCTATAACTTTGAGCGGATCTGGTCTAAAAAGCAAACTTACACCCGATTTTCTAGCAACTGAACAAAATCATAGACTCTCTTCTAGCCTCTAGACAAATCTGTACCTCATTTATGGCATTCAAATGAATCATTACAAAATTCAAGGAAAGTGAAATACCGTGTCTTTACTAAATCCATTAGCTATATCTGATTTCAAGGATACATTTATAGACCAGATAACCCGATGAAATATCACGTCTTCCTTTCTTTATGAGGATCCTAAGATTCAGACCATAGAGTAGCATTTTCTTGTCATTCAGTATCATTTTTCTTGATTAACAGAACAGTCCTTTCTGAAGATATGGTTATATCAACTACACCCATATCATAGCTTGGTACTCCCTCTAATTGACTGTTTTAATGGAATCTGACATTACCAGTTTCAACGTATGTCGTACTATGGTTAGAATAGTAAAACCTACAACCTTTGGATCTACAAGATGTGCAACAAAAGATCCAATCCCTTTCATGTAGGCTATGGATTCCTTCTTACATTGCTACACTCGAATTTCAAGTGTCTTAAACTAGGTTTCCTAGCGATCCACGACTCTTTCAGAGTTTCAAGAAATGACCTACTGGGAACTTAGTTTAAGAAGCAAACAACGAATTCTAAAAATCCATCCCACAATATAACGGCTTATGCATTCTTTTAACCATTACCAATAAAGTACAACTACATTGAACACAGACACTTAGCTTTCTAGGAGCTTGGCTAATGAATCAGTTTTTTGCTTGATTCATCTTAACTTCCATAATGATCAACACTTTCTCACAAATAATGATTTTCACCTTTCTATCTAATTTTTTTTAAACACATAGCATCCGTGCTTCACTCATTAACTTACCTTAGATAAGCCTTAATGTGAAAACCATTGTCAAAAATTAAGAAGGAACTTAAAACATACTGGAGCAATGCATGCTTCACATCTTATCAAATCACATCTTTTGCTTTAGACAACCAAGTTAATTTCAGGTGCCTAACATTAGGCAAAGTAGTGATTCTATTTATCACTTATTTTTCTTCCTTATAAACCTGTAATGCATTATAGTAGTCTACAATTATTTGGTTATTTAACTTGTTGTTCTCAAGCTCACAATATTCTTTGAGCTACTGTATTTCTTTTACGCTATCATATTTCATGGTAGTTAAATGAGCCATTAATGTACTAACTAAAAATTCATTAGCTGCAGAAGATCTCTCCTCCATGTTCAAATTTGTCTGGCACGTCATAAGAGTTTTCTCATCCGTACTGCTATTTCTGTGAGTGCAGTATGGTTCTCAACTAAGAGACATCAATTCAAAACAAGAAAATCAAAAATTGAAATCCATGTTTGGTACGTTATTCGAGAATATCTAGCCATCAAAAAATAGGAACAAAATTACTATGAAAGGCAACTTACCATGCATATCACTTTGCTAACAAAAATCACAAGTAGCACAGGTAATGGCCTTTATCGAGATAAACTAGTTGTACAATCCAAAATTTCTCCTTTGGGATAAAATTAAGACATACATAGCGTTCATCTAAGGTCAAGTATATTTAGCTTGAATGTTGACTGTTACATGTAATCTCAACACTGATACCTTTGGGCATCAAGATCATTTTCTTGAGAAAACAAGGACCAATATAATGGACCACAATTAATGATGTCTTTGGACAAATCATTAATCAATCATAAGATAATTAGAACAAGTAGTCCACATTAATATGATCAATCATGAGCTGCTTTGGCAACCCATACTTACAGGTTAAACTCAAATCAGATCAACTTAAATATTACTATTATTCACATTTCAGATGACCCTTACAACTTCACAGTCACTGCGTACCTCCTAAAAACCACGTGGTTAGACCTTTGAGCATCAAAACCACCTTTACATGAGGATATCAATCCTAATTACTTATATATATACACGAGCATCATCTAATTGGGTTTCCTTTTCCTTAGATGATTGATAATATTATGAAATCCAGCTAAGTTTTAGTTCAAAAAAGTTTCTATGCATTAGCCCAAGAATCATATGCAATGAAATTCATTAATCCAGCATGGCATACTTAAGTAGTCATAAATACTACAGTACTTCGAAGTGATAATATATACAATTAGATCTTAGATAAAGTAGGCAGACTCATAAACTGAAATAACATGAGTGTGAAATTATAGACTGAGATTCTCAAACACCACAAACCCTAGAAACAAAATTGCCCTAATTTCACGGATGAATGAAAACAAGATTTGTTTAAGAAAGTGAAAGAAGGAAGATGAATACGAGACATACCGAGAAAATGTCTGAGAAGATTGGAAGAGATTGAAATGGATAACAAAATCTATAATCTGAAACATAACAGAATGAAAATGTTAGCATGAAAAACTTTCAGCGAAGATTAGAAATTCTAATAAGGTTTGAGAACAGAAGATGGAGAAAAAACCTTGGTCTCTACCCAGATGTGTTCAGGAGAAATTAGGTTCGAGTTGGGATTCAGCTGTACGAGAGAAAAAAAGAAAAAGGAGCAGGAGCTATTAGGTTGTTGTTTAGTTGGGACTGTTCTGTACGAGAAAAGAAAAAGGTGCAAATAGACGGTAAACACATTTGATGGTCAAAGTGGCATACCAACCTGGTCTACCCTTATCCTCGACAAATGGTTTGTGCTGTTTTGCAACTCGAAAGGTTCGCGCTTACACTTACTAACTCCAGCCAAGTATTTTACTATGGGACGTCTCAGCCGAAAAGTCAAATGCTGGTCTTACCCTTGAATAGTTGAATTGTATTTGTATCCTTTGTAATCAAAGTAGTATATTAGCTTTGTATTACATTTACACAATCCTCAACAACTTGAACCTTTCCATTGTCGCAAAAAATTCAATTTTTATTTAACTTTTCTTCGGTTAGATTAACTTTATTGTTAAAAAAAAAATATAACACGAATCATCCTTCTTTTTCTTATTAAAATCATGGAGAAAATGAGCCGGGTTGATAATCAAAGTACTACTTCAATCTAATTTTATAGTGTTGGAGAAAATGAGTTTTATTATTTCGGTTTTGTAGTCTTGGTGGGAATGGAACTTAGGACCCTTGAGTCTCTAAGGGCACTTGCTCATTTTCTTATGAGTGAATGAAATTTGTCCTTTAGTTCTACATATGGTATAACTAAAGAGGAGCTCCACTATTTAACTATTTCATTATCGATAGTTAGACAAACAATATACGTGGAACGGGTGGGGCAACAATACTTGTTTTCGCTAAGGCTTGGGATTAAGCTCGGGCTCGTTCTTACGCCGTGGACATAGGTCAACCAAGGCTTATCTTTTTGGACAAAATTCTTTTGAAATATTTCTTTAAATATTCTAATATCAAATAAATTTTGTATTTAATGTGGGGGGCGTATGACTTGGAGAGGATTTATTTATTTCCTTTTTTATTTTTATGTCGACATAATGTGCAGTTAATTACGTAACTGTTTTTTACCGTTTTGGAAAATCTTGAATTAATGAAAATTTATTTTGGTTTTATTACAAAATTATATTCTCTTTAATTCACTCATGCACATTATTCTCGATTATCTCTCTTCTCCACTATATAAACCTTTTGGTTTCTTCATTCCAATTTGTGTCCAGAAGAAGCTACTATCCTTCTTCTTTTCGTCTTTCTCCCTCTTTGTGGTTTTTTATATTCCGTGCCATTGTTGTTGAGTTCGTAAGAGTGGGCAAGTATTATAGTGCTTATAGTATTTGCAACGGGCAGTTTTATCCTGGATACGACTTCACCACGGGGTATAGGCATCACTCACTTTGAGGCGTATCGGTGAACTATCGTGTTAGGGACAACGTGTTGAACACGTGACCCTGTCCTCTGTTTGTTGTTTTCCATTAAGTGTTTATTTAAGCTTTTTCGGAAATTTGTTTCTAACATCATTCTTTTAGTATTTTATTGTTGCAGTCCAACTATCTTAACACGATAGCTCTTTTCTGTAACAATGGGTAAGAACGATGTTGATAGGCCTGCAAAATTCTCTGGGGAGCTCGTCCGTTTCGTGAAATCGGTCACTTACATTATAAAGGAGCTAAGTGTCAATAACTTTTGTTTATTTGATTGTTCCTTGTTTTTTAATTTTGCACCCAACATCTTAAGACACTAAAGTTTGTAATAATCATGGATGTTAATTGTTGAGTGAAAAACAAAAAAAACGAATTTTTGGTCAGCTGTAGAGTTTCGAATTTTTCTCTTAACCTAGAAGGAATTTCGATGAACCCTTTTGACCAAATGTAGTAGACATCTTTATAGTTACCCACACAAAATTTCAGAATTTTCGGAGTTGTAAAAGTATTTTTTTGATCAAGAGTATAAAGCACAGTTTGGCTAACTTTGCCTGTCTGAGTGGTGGTCAGGATTTATCCTTAACAAAGATAAATCAAAGGTTGTGGTTCTCCGTGCCACACCCTACAAGTCGCACATGTGGTGTTCATTCCAATATTATGAATTAAAAATGAATACTCAAGTCAAGATATGGAATTTCAAAAATTATAACGGGGAGGTTCGAACTCATGACCTATTGTGTCATAAGAGTGGCCTCTAACCATTGTTCCACCTTGGTTGGAATTGATAGAAAAGATAAATCAACGGTGGTTGTTTGTTCAACTTAAATATTAATTAGAATAAGTGTTTTATTAATTAGTATAAGTGATTTGTCTAGAGAGAAGATAAATCTATGGTGATGGTTTGTTCAACTTAAATATTGATTAGTATAAGTGTTTTATTAATTGATGTCTCATTAATTTCTCATGATAAATGATTTATTAATTTTACATCATAAATGTCCCTTAATTAATATTAATACATATCTCCCTTAATAAATAATAATTTTGACAAAAATTATTTCAATAGATATTAGTGGTGGTGGTGGTAGTAGTAAGTGGTGGAAACGGTGGAAGGTGTTACTAAGTGGTGGAGGCGGTAACATTAGTTTTGGTGGAAGAAATAGTGGCGTTGGATGGTTTTAATGGCGGTGGTATTGGTTTTTTCTTTTTAAATAGAAAAAAAAAAAATTTACATGACGGGTAACATTATATTGTGAAAAGTATAGTTGGTTGTTTTTGACACGATCAATAAAGGCGGATAACAAATACTTTTGGGATGATACCAAATCATATAAGACAAAATGGTTGTTTTTGGTACCACTGCTACCTTTGGTAACCGTTCGTACACATGATTTTCAGTATTAACAAAAAGCATATGGTTGAATAAATTAATTGACGACCTAAGTTTGTTAAATCTAAACTTTATACATGACGTGTGGGATTAAAAGTTATAAGTGTGCCCAATATTCTACGAGGGATGGAAAATGGTGGTGGTGGAGAAAGAAGTGATATCTGGTGGTTTGTGGTACTGGCCGGTATTGATGAGTAGTAATTGACTATGTTAATTATGTGCTGCTACAAAAGGATAACACTATAAATTAGAAATGTGGTTGATCGTATTAATGCTAAAATAAACTCGGTTAAAATACATGAAAATTAAGAAGAAGAAAAAAATATTTGGATGTCACGTTATATAATAAATAACACTAAAAACTACATATTTAGTATCAAGGTTTCTCCTTCCAATAGATATATCTAAGGTTGTATTGAGATCCCATAAGCAGAGGGCGAGTTGGTCTTGGATTTGTGAATGATAATGAATATAATGAAACGCTTCCTCTCGGTTTCTCCGATGAAAACCGACACCTTCTAAAAAAAGTAATCAATCGAACAACACTTAGATGGAACGCATCACTACCAGTGTAAACTTCTCTAAATTGCTACATATCCAGTGAATTTTCTACAGATTAATCTCATGCAATTAAATCTCTAATAGTGATTTTAAAGGTATTCAATAATTACAAAATTCTCTTATAAGTTTTGTTTATGCAAGTATTAATTTAACTTGGGTTCTTTTATATTTTTGTGTTAAGTTGATGACTTTTTAATTTGAATACATGTTTGGTTAACAAACTTTGATACATATAGGGTATTTTCTTTGTAGCACTGATGTTAGTCTCTCATTTTTCACGCTAGCACTTTGTTTCGATCCCGTATTTGTAGACATTATTTGACTAATGTTGGGGTATTTGTTTAATCTCAAGGCCGATTAAACCCAGTGTGTGTTCTATACATTGAAGGCGACAGAAGTTTGTGTCGGCTCTACCTTGAAACTAATAATTTTTCTTCGGAAGGTTAGTTGCATTTATGTAGATACAAATATCAATATGACTATGCTCTTTAACTTACTTGAGTAACACTAGATGTGAGAGCGTCATTCATGCACTACTTAGCATAGTTGGTGTGAAATCTTTTTATCCACGAATTTCTTCAATTTTATGTTTTCAATATGATTGAGAAAGAATCTTACACATGTTTTGATTTACTATTATAAGTTCATTTTTTCAACTCACATGTGTATATCTCATCCTTCCAATAGCCAAGGGTTCTTCATTTTTATAACTCTCACATTTGCAAAAAATAAATAAATAGTGGTTATCTATAGTAGGGAAAATATTATGGGTTTTTGCTTCACTCCTTAGAGCCTTAGTTATCAATAATTTCGGAACAAATGTATTCATAAATATCATGGAGTTGGATTGCCAGTTTAGGTATATGTACTGTTAGATGAAATATTCTTTTTGAAGTTTGAAATTATGGTATGATGGAACAATAAATGGGGAAAATTTTTATTTACTGTATTTTTAATTTTTTTTCATGTTGGCACAACATTATTACTCCGTCCAAATAATAAATTGGAATAACATGCTTAAGTAAAAAATAAAAAGATCAGGTAACCCATTTTGTTTCCCAAAACCTATTTGAATATCAAAATAATTACTCACGAAAAAAATGAAGCAAGAGGAATGTGAATAATATCGTATTAGAGACAAAACATCCCGTGCTGTTACGTCACGGGTTAAGATCTAGTATTTTACAAAATAGAGAAATGTTTCTGAAAAATTCTGACGAGCAGAAATTTGTGGTTGACGAAATTAGTTTTAAAAGGGTAACCAACGAAGTTTGTATATCTAGATGTTATCTTCAAAACTCATATTTTATTTTCCGATTCGGAACTAAGGTTTGTGAGATGTGGTGTATTAGGTGATTGGGAAATTACCGTGTCCGTAGTCAGAGTATAAACGAATATTGTGACATGAAATTGAAAAGGGACATGGCTACCAGGCGCATGTGGATGAACAAAATTTTTCCAAAGATGACAAAGGCAAGAATATCAAACGCAACTCTAAGCGTAGTCTTCATAAGAAAGGTATGTTTCGTAAAACTGAATCCGGCATTACTTTAATTAAGGGTGATTGTTATGTTTGTAAAATTCCTGGCCACACGGAAATAATTTGTAGACAACATAAAAACCTTAATAAGTAGAAAGTTAATGCTAATTTAGTTGAAACAAACTAGAAAGAGTTCAGTGGCATGATGTTGGAAGTTATTACAATAACCAATGTGAGAAACTGGGGTGGACTCTGGAGCCACTAAGCATGTTTGTTGAAACATAGAACTATTCACCTCCTATCGGGGATAGGGGATGTCGAGTGACTCTATGAGTAACTCATCCGCAACAAAGGTTGCATAAAGGGAAAGGTCGAGCAGAAGCTCATATCTGTAAAGACTCTCACATTGAATGGAGTTTCCATATTCCGGCATATGTAAGAATATTGTTTCTTGTTCTGTTGTAGATGTTTAAGATTTAAGATATTAATTAAATCTGTAGAAATTGTTGAAACCAAGGGCACTGATTTTTTAGGCAAGGGTTATAAGAAAAATCTGATAAAGTAACATAGTTGGTTCTTATGTTTTCTTTTGTGTGTTTTTGAATGTTTGCATGGTAAACTTAGAACCGTTAGTTTATAAGTCAATGCATTAACTGGCTAGCGCAGCAGACGAACCCAAATTTAGTTTGGTTTTGAACACAAAAGTGAAACTTGTGAAGTATCCAAATTTGCTTTAAAATATTTTAGCAAAATTAATCCCGTTAGACCTAATTGACTTGATTTTAATCCTTTCTAAGGTGGTAAAAATTGGTTTGTAACTTATGTAGACCATACGTGGTATTGTCATATATACTTGCTTAGGTAAGGATGATGCCTTAGAAGCCATAAGATGTATAAAGTTGAAGTTGAAAACCAATCAGGTGTTACCATTAAAAAGGTTAGGTCTGGACGTGATAGCAAGTATGAAATTCTTAAAGAGAATTTTACTTTTTAAATGGCATTATTCATAAGATCACACTTATTATTCACCATAGTCTATTGGTATAGTTGAACATAAAGAAAGAACCGTTAAGGAGATGATATATGCCATGTGGACTAGATCAGGATTAAACCGCCAACTTGTCGGGGGAGATCGTTCTCTAAAAATGCTATATCCTGGATAGAGTAACCTTTAAAGGATCATATTAAACTCCATATGATTGTGGAAAGTTAGACAACCTTCTTATGCATACGTCAAAGTGTGAGGGTGTTTAGATAAGGTATACTGAGTACCCTGCTGCATAAAGTTTTTGGTTGTGAATTTTGCTTATTCTGACATTGGTGTGAATACTTTTATGAAGTCTAGGGATGATGAGTTTTTTGAACATGTTTTCTATGAAACATGTCTCTTCTTAAGATGTGATGTTGATCCCCTAGATTTCTTTTCAACTAGTCAGAATTTACCTTCAAGGAAAGATGGAGTAGAGTTGATCCTAGGAGAAGTAAAAGGATTAGAACTGGGACTTCTTATAGATCTGACTTCATAATACGCCTAGATCAGTCTGAGTTCTAGACTCATAAAAAATGCATAACATTTACTAATTAAAACCCCATTCTGGTAAGAAGCTTCATTTAGTGAAATGGACTCAGTCCGTCAGAACCAGACTTGGGAGCTTGCTAGTTTATCTCCAGGGAATAAGACCATAGAGTGTAAATGAGTCTTTAGGAGGAAACGTAAGGTAGATGAAACTGTGGAAAATATAAGGCTAGGTTGGTAGCTAAAGGCTATAAACTAAAACAAGGTGTAAATTTCTTTAATTAATTCTTATTCACTTGTGACGAGAATTACTTCAGTTGAGATGCTAATTGATTTTGCTGATATACTGAGAGATACATCAGATTGATGTTAAGACGGCTTTTCTAAAACCGTGAATTAGATAAAGAAATTTACATAAACCGACCTGAGGATTTTATAATGAAAGGTAGTGAAGACAAAGTTTGTAAGTTGAACAAATATTTGTATGGTTTTCAAATAAGCATGTTAACAGTGACATGGAAAATTTTGATCATGTGATGATGTGTAGTGGATTTAAGTTAATGAATCTGACAAGTATATGTACAAGTAACTTGTTAAGGATGCATGTGTGATTGTATGCTTGTATGTTGATTATATGCTTATACTTGATACAAACATAAATGTGATTAATTCCACTAAAAACATGTGCTGAATGAAAACGTTGACTTGAAAGACTTAGGCCCTTTTTGATGTAATCTTAGGGATGAGGATTAGAAGATAATCAAACATTTATAGTCTTAGTCATTCTTATTAAGTTGAATTTGTTCTTAAGAGATACAATCAGTCTGATTGTAAGCTACTTGTGCTCCATACAATTCTTCTTGTAGACTCGAGAAAAATAAAGGAAGTGGAGTATTTTAACCCTAATACTCAAGTTATAAGATGTCTGATAAATTTAATGAACTGTAAGAGTCCAGACATTGCCTATATTGTGAGTAAGTTAAGTAGATATACTTGTAGTCCAGAGCAAGAGCATTGGGATGCACTTAGTAGAGTATTATGGTACCTAAAATACTCTATTACCTTTTGTTCGATTTATGAAAGGTATCTTGTTGTCCTAGAGGGATTTTTGTGATGCAAACTGGATTCCAGACTCGGAGGATTTTAAAGTCTCCGAGTGGATATAGTTTCACTCTAGCTTGAGGGCCTGTTTTTGGAATATTTCCAAACAGGCATATTTTGCTCAATTCATTATGGAATTTGAGAGTATTGCGTTAGATAAAGCACGAGAGGAGGTTGACTGTCTAAGATGTTTTTTGAAAGACATTCATCTCTGGCATAGGCCTGTGCCAGCTATATATATACATTGTGTTACCCAAGCTGTAATAACTAAGCTAAGAATAACTAGTATCATTGGCGTTATTTCCATTGATTGGATAAAGTCCACGGAGAATATCGCAGACCCTTTGACGAAAGGGTTGTCCGAAGAGAGTTAATAATGCATCGAGGGGGATGGGGCTTAAGTTCATTAAATAAACTTGCCATGAAGGATACTCAACCTTGCTGACTGGAGATCCCAAGATCAAGGTTTTGAATGAGACAACTAATTTATGGTGGGTGAAGGTAAACACTATTAGAGAATTTCATTCTGTCCCTTCCCTATAGTGTAGATGTGATAGTGTGACTGCATGTGAAGGATGATTTTTAACTAAGTCTTAATGAGTTCTATAGTTTCAATTTAAGATTGAAGTGGGGTGTCGCAGTAAACACTCTTGATGGAACTCACCTATCTGAATGTGGAAGTGGGTCGCTTCCTATGAGAATAGAGCTGATTCTCTAGAGCATTCTGAGAAATGGGATTTGTCCAGGGCCAAAAAGGACACAATGGCACGAACTTGACAGCACCTAGAGAGATATCACGCGTGGTTATTATCACGGATTACACCAAACGATGGCAGTTCAAGACATCGCGTTCACTGTCCATCAAGTAGTTAGGCAATTTCTCACTAAGCAAAGGTTCAAGACCTCATGGACACCTCTTGCCTATAGTGGTATTTCTCGCTTTTCGTTTTCTGATTTTATCGATATTTCATTCATGTGGGGGATTGTTGGAGAAAATGAGTTTTATTATTTCGGTTTTGTAGTCTTGGTGGGAATGGAACTTAGGACCTTTGAGTCTCTAAGGGCACTTGCTCATTTTCTTATGAGTTAATGAAATATGTCCTTTAGTTCTACATAAGGTATAACTAAAGAGGAGCTCCACTATTTAACTATTTCATTATCGATAGTTAAACAAACAATATATGTTGAACGGGTGGGGCAACAATACTTGTTTTCGCTAACGGTTGGGCTTAAGGCTCGGGCTCGTTCTTACGCCGTGGACATAGGTCAACCAAGACTTATCTTTTTGGACAAAATTCTTTTGAAATATTTCTTTAAATATTCTAACATCAAATAAATTTTGTATTTAATGTGGGGGGCGTATGACTTGGAGAGGATTTATTTATTTCCGTTTTTATTTTTATGTCGACATAATGTGCAGTCAATTACGTAACTGTTTTTTACCGTTTTGGAAAATTTGAATTAATGAAAATTTATTTTGGTGTTATTACAAAATTATATTCTCTTTGATTCACTCTTAATGCACATTATTCTCGATTATCTCTTCTCCACTATATAAACCTTTTGGTTTCTTCATTCCAATTTGTGCCCAGAAGAAGCTACTATCCTTCTTCTTTTCGTCTTTATCCCTTTGTGTGGTTTCTTATATTCCGTGCCATTGTTGTTGAGTTCGTAAGAGTGGGCAAGTATTATAGTGCTTATAGTATTTGCAACGGGCAGTTTTATCCTGGATACGACTTCACCACGAGGTATAGGCATCACTCATTTTGAGGCGTACCGGTGAACTATCGTGTTAAGGACAGCGTGTTGAACACGTGACTTTGTCCTCTTTTGTTGTTTTCCATTAAGTGTTTATTTAAGCTTTTTCGAAAATTTGTTTCTAACATCATTCTTTTAGTATTTTATTGTTACAGTCCAACATATAGCTAGTCCGAAAAAAATAGGGAGAAACACCTTATTTGGCGAGCAGATAAAATGGAAAGGAATAAATGGCACCAATACGAAATCTTAGGTGATTTTCAATCATCTTTTTAATTTATGTTCTGATTTCAATAATTTTGTAATGTTGCTTTAGAATTTGGTTAATTGTGGCCATGTATAGTTGCAGGTTGTTCGTCCATTCAGTGAAAAACACTACCGAACATGAAACTCGTGTGTTTTCTTAAAAATATTTCAATGCTAAGTTCGCCCACTCAGGTCGATATTATGACCGACCCCTTAAATCTGACTGGTCAACAAAGGTAAAACATACAACAGGAATGTTTAGAACTTGTGCATCACAACTTTGAAGTCGTTGATTTATTCAGAATGTTCGACATAAATTGTCTTGATTGATGTAGGGCGTTGGACGCGACTACGTTTGGGCCATGGTTTCTTCTAGAACATACAAATTTAATTGTACACTAAAAAGGGGATACGAGGTTTCTGGTAAGAACTTTGTTTGCTTTCAACTTGAAAGTACCAAAATCTGAAGAGGCCAAGTCGTTTTAATTCCCTAACTTCCCCCACTCACACACCGGTAACCAATTAATTGTCATTCCTCTCATATGAAGTATTTTTTTGTCAGTTATATTAAGTTGTGATGTTACACGTTTCTTTTTAATGGTAAATTAACAAAAACCTAACATTTGATCCCGGTTACAGAATGAAGGAGCAGGGGATTACTACAAATTCAATGGAAGAAATTATTTTAAATGAGAAAGAAATTGTTGTCATGGAATCAATGGCACAACACTCTAAGTCAGCCAATGAAGTAAAACCTTCACGGGCTAATGTTAGTGGAACAGAATCAGTTATCTAGGAACAACAATCATAAAATTTTGATGTCCAAGTTAATGATGAAGTCATTGAGGAACCACATTCATTAATTAGAAGTGGCCGAAGAAGTGTCTGAAAAGAAGAAAATGACTAAGAAAAACATTGTTAACTAGTTGTTTCCACTTGAAGAGGTCGGTACCCAAAGATAATGATGAGGTCATATTTCGATACAAAGACCACACAACTGTCGAATTTGGCGTTACGGTAATGGTGAAGTTATGATTTTGTATAAGAAAATTACATGTGTTAACCAATGTATTTTTACTAGTGTAGGATCTCGGAAATGACGTTTGAATTTTGAAGCTCCACAATCTCTGTAAAACTATGTCAAGTTGGAAGTTGGACGAGGAATGTGAGGAGGTTCAAGAAATTGTGCTCAACTCGGAATTATACGGCGCAATTAAAGCTTCCCATCATGGGGTCGATAGAGTTACCATCTCCGCATTTGTGGATATATTTTATTTCGAGACTGAGACATTTCATCTCCCACTGACAATATAATAATTCCCGGATATATTTTTCATATTTTGGGTTTATCCATGGTTGAGATTCCGTAAATGATGGGTACGACCAGGCCCGCTCCTGGCTTTTTGGTGGCCTCAATCGAAAAAATAATTTGTGGGCTCTTAAATTGATTATGTTTTTATATAATTGGAAAGAAAATAACATCGCTCACCAGGAAAAAAAATCATAATTACCACATTAGGGTTAAAAAAATCTGTAGATTTTTTATAGACAACTAGTAGGGAATTTGTGACAATACGGCTCTTAAATTGATTATGTTTTTATATAATTGGAAAGAAAATAAAATAACATCGCTCACCGGGAAAAAAAAATCATAATTACCACATTAGGGTTAAAAAATTCCGTAGATTTTTAATAGACAACTAGTAGGGATCTGTGACAATACGTAGGGAAATGTGATATTTTAATATACAATTGGATTTAAATACACTGATAAATTCTTTTCTTTACTTATTTGCTTCATTTGCTTTTATCCAAGAGTTTAATAATTACCCATACTAAGGGAATGAGATTTTTTTTTTTTTTTTTTTTTTAAGCATGAAATTCATTAAACTATTAAGAGACTATTACAAGAGGGTATATAGTACCCCAAGATTCATCAATACAATTACATATGTAAGCCACGAATCTACATTAACATGGTACTAATGTAGAATATCAGTCTTCGAGTCGGAGTTGCATCGGAGGCGGATGTTGTTGTCGAATGTCGAAAGGCCTTCGGCCAATGCTTTCCACGAGAAAACCTGTACTTTTTATGGACACAACGGTGTCCATAAGAATTAAGATGGTGGTAGAGGTGTTTGATGCAATCGATTGAAGTTGCTAGTCATGTTTTTGTATCTTGATGTTGTGGTGAGCTGCCCAAGTGATATCCGTCTGCTTCTTTATTTTTCGGCTCGATTCATAACTTCAAAATGAGACTTTAACTTTGATTGAGTCTTGAGGTAGAACCCAATCTCTGGCCTTGAAGGATTAGTGCTAAAATAGCATTAGTGCTAATAGTGTTAATAAGCGATTTCTAACCTTTGCCCTTGAAGGAAGAAGTACTAAAGCGGATAATGCTAATACAAAAGCTACTTGAACTGCGCAACTAAGAAACAAATGGAGTTACAGACCAACTATATTACAACTTCCAACAACAAGGACTAAAGAAAACTAATGCACTAAACTAACTAAAATCTAACAAATAAACAAAAACAAAAACAAAAATTAAAGCGACTAGAAAATAAATTGTCGTCGGAAGAAAATTGTGGATAGTCCACCAACCCATAAAGCACACAAATTAATGTTCGTTGCTCATAGTTACCATGTATTGAAACAAGTTCATGGGTCCCTATTGACAGTGTTACTGCGCTTGTGCTGCTGCTTGTACTGCTCATTGTGCATGCTCATTTGGTCTTGGTAGAGAATTATCATCACTGTTGATTAAAATAAACTTCACTGAAATGTACTTGGTGCATCATTCAAATTCTTCTATGTTAATCCTAGTTCATGAGTGTCCTCTACAAGGTCCCAAATATTCACTATGAAACTACATTGTCAAAGGATAATATTGCTTCTTGCGTAACCATATGATCCAAAAAAAATAAAATAACAAGCCTCCTCTTTGATGATTTAACATGAAAACCAAAAGAAGGTTTCGAAATCTCAGTTCCCACATGACCCTCAAAAATTACAAAACTTTTAGATGCTCGGATAGGAAAATTGAAACAATTAACCCTTCTACCTGCTAAAAATCCATACTGCATGACATGAGAAGGATTTGTAGACGATTCAAGTATACCCTCCGAAGTCTTCATTTTTTAACACCAACTGAATAAAACCTTCCAAAGCCCAGCATAACCCAACTCGATAAAAAAAACTCTCAATACGAAACTAAAGAACCATTTTTTGGGCACTACTCAAAAATGGAGGGGATTATTAAGTTATAGGGACATCTACCCTACATTTTTAAGGGTGTCCTAAAATATGGAAATGACTAACCTACCCTTAACCTAATTTAATTTAAAACAAACCTAATAACCACGTGTATATATATATACACACCACCTCCTCCCACCACCACCGACCATCACCTACCACCTCCGACTACCACCACCACCAACCACCACCACCTCTATATATATAACTTAATTTAAATCATTAACAAAGATATTCTTACAAACCCATTACTTGTCATTCGTTTTTGGTTAAAAAATGAGAAGTAATCATCAAAATGAGTTGAAAATGGAAGTTGCAAAGAGAAGTTCGGCTAGGAATTATGTGAAAAAATTTGTCGAACTAGCCGATTCAACTTTAATGAAGGTTTTTTTTTTCATAGAAAAGTTCGGTTACGTCGGTAAAAAAATGTCCTAGCCGAACTTTTAGTTCGGTTAGAGCATCCACAGTCATCGACCATAACTAAAAATTTGGTCGAAAACACAGACGCTACGGAGAGGAGTATCGATCAAATATCAGACTATAACCAAAAACCAAACTATATTTGGTCTTTGGTTTAGTTTTGGTCTGGCGTAATTTGAAGCTACGCCTAATTGGGGCGGAACTGTAAATTGCGTTTGGTAATGAGACGCAAGTTTAATGTACGCCTGGTTGAAACGCAACTTTAATCTACGCCCGATGGGACGTAGTTTACATTTGCGCCTGATAACAAGCGGTATTTTTATATTACGCCTCATCCAGGTGTAGTTACAAGCTACGTCTGACCAGGCGTGATTTTAAAGTCCGCCTGACTACGGGCGCAAGTTATAGTTTCGCCTGTTACCATATGGGGCGCAATTTAAATCTACGCCCCATCCTTCCACCGTTTTCGATGTATTTTCGATATGTGCTTGTGTGTCTGTTTATCCTGGAATCATACACAGGATCATAAGGAGAATGTATCAATTTGTTTATTTTCTGTTTCAAATGTTGATCCTCGTGGAAATTACACACGTGCTTCCTTTGGTTATTACTTTGAAAATTACACACGTGCTTCCTTTGGAAATTACACACATCCTCGCCTGTGGCTACGTGTAGACCAGGCTATCAAAGGTTGGTGAAATCCTATTTTAATTGGAAATACAGGCGTAATTCCGAGTCACGCCCCATTAGGCGTAGTTACAAGTCACGCCCCATCAGGCGTAGTTACGAGTCACGTCCCATCAGGCGTAATGTAATATTTGCGTCCCACCAGGCGTATTCTGTGTTTGCGCCCCGTCGGGCGTAGTTTTGGATTACGTCTCTCCATGGGGCGGTTTTAAAAATTACGTTCCACACCAAACGCAACTTAGACTCCGCCCGACATCAGGCGTAAAATAAAGTTACGTCCAACCCAAACGCATTTAACATCTACGCCCCATGCCAGACGAACCTCTGTAACTCCGCTCCACCAAATTTACTCCAAGCAACGTAGCGTCTCACCACGGACTAAACCTATTTCTTTTACTTTTTTTTTTGGTTTTTATTCTTTAGTTTTACTCGTCCCACTGCAGTTGCTCTTACATCACAAAAAGTTCGGTTACGCCGCAATTTTTTTCCTAGCCAAACTCCTAGTTCGGTTACGTCGCAATTTTCTTCTCCTAAGCGAACTTTTCTCTGAAAGAAAAAACTCCATTAAAGCTGAGTTCGGCTATCTGCGTTTTCAGAAACATTCGCCGAACTACAGTTGCAGATGAGTGGTAGGCCCAAAGATGTGTATATAATTTACGGCCTACGGTAATACCGCAAGTGCACGGTGTCGTAATGTAGCACTGGGCACGTACGGGTCGAACCACAGAGACTTGTGGTGCCCTTATGTGATCTAAGGCTTTCTCAACTGAGTTTCAAGTAAGTAACAAGGTGACAGCATATATTTTTGTTGCCGAAACGGCTGATTTTTAGTGAAGAGAACCTAAACTAAGGTATAACATTGAAAACAAATGTGTGCTGGGGTGGTCAAATTCACCACTAAACCATGTTGTGTGTTTAACTATGTTGGCTATTCTTGTCCTGTGACAGATAAGGATAATTTGTCAATTTTATCACATATCTAAAGGGTTTCTCCTAGTGACACTTCAATACACGCCTAAGGGTACTAACCCGAGCATTAGTTATCTAATTAAGTATAACTAATCAAAGGAATTAGTGTTAAAAATAGAAGCAAGAATCGCAATACACTCAACACAACATATTGAGACCTAACTACAATGCATCCATGGCGTTGGTATGCACTGTGAGATTAAAGCATTGGGTATTTAGTATTGAAGCTATCTAATTCATTGTTTCCTCAAGAACATTCAACAAAGTTTCATACACAGTCATGGAATTAGGGCTTCATCTCAAACCCTCACACTAAATTAAAACACAAAATTAAACCTAATTGACAGCACTGGCTAACCCAGGCGTAACTAATTTCACTCTCTACTCCTCTATTTATACATGCAAGTCCAATAATTTCCAAACCCTAATTAGTAATAAAATAGAAAAGAAATTGCAAAACATCTCTCACCCATACTCTGAATCGTTCTCCTCTTGTCAAATCGTCTCTTCTAGCCTTCCTTGTGTCGATTGACTTGATGTATGAGAAACCCTAGCCTTGTTTATCTCTAACCTAGCTTCTAGGGTAATGAGAAGCTAGTTTAGAGATAACCACAACTTAGGTATGGCGGAAATAGGGGTGGTTGTTGCGGCTCTGTCAGAGGAAGGAGATGGTGGTGTCGGAGGTGGTGTTGCGAAGATGGTCTGGGAATGGGGGATGAGTTGCTCGCAACCGATAGAGACGGGAGAGGAGAGGAAAGAGAAAGGTGGAAGGGAAATGGTATGTTCGATTAGGGTATAGGATATGGGCCATTTTGCTGCGGAGCAGACGCATCAACGGACGATGGGACAGGCCTAGCGAGCGTTGGATGAGGCGGCTGCGATCTGAACGGCTGAGAGAGGTAGCCGGTTTTGATGTGATCTGGTGTAGCACGGGAGCAGCGATCTTCGATGCACGTGGAAGCAGCGACCGTTGGATGTAGAAGATCAAAATCTTGACGGCTTGGAGTGGACGGGCTCGGATCCGGGTCGCGGGTCAGGTCTAGCTCAAGCCCATGTCTTGAGATGAGTTGCTACTTGTTGGGTTGCAACTCATTGCGCGCGGCTTTGGCTATCTCGCTCCATAGATGCTCGACTCCAATTCTTCGCTCTTTTGGCTCCTCGATTCTCAGGACTTTATTTAGTACCTAAAAATACAAAATTAATTAAAACAAATATTTATTCTTGAAAACAAAGAAAACACGAATAACTGGGATAATATCTGATTTCTATGCGCAAAAGATGAGTAAAATGCCAATAAATAGATGTATAAATATGCAATATTTGGCACTCATCAAATACCCCCAAACCTGAATTTTACTTGTCCTCAAGTGAAACAGAAAATAAGAAATCCTAACTATACCCCTGGTCGCAGTCTCTCGAATGCATTTAGCGTATGCACTAAGCCTTTAAACCCCTAGGTGTCCCTAGTGGACGAGTTGTAGTCTCGTGAGGGTTTACAAGAGGTGTACCCACAAAACCTTCTCCAACTTGAGTGTAAAAGAGTCTCAAGCCTCCAAGAAGCTATGAGGACATAGAGTTTCGCATGCTAGTAATGAAGTTAGAACTATCGAAGAACGCATTCTCATCCTTAAGTCCGAGCGAGAAGTAACCATACCATATGAAAGAATTCGGATTCGATTGTGATCATAAGTCTCAACTTCTGCCTCACCATTAGGGTTTTATGATAATTGCACTCAAAAAGATCGTTTTTTTAGTCTCTCATGTGTGCAGGCAGGAGTAAAGAGAGAAATCCTGCACACGTTGTAGGTAAGAAGGATAACCTTCCGAAATAAAATCTGGAGACTCCACAAAAGTGTGGACAAAAAGAATCTTTTTCTAATGATCTCTAAGAAGGGAAAATCAACCATTAGTAAGGGTGGGAGTACTCACTCACTTCTCACCCGATCGGCAATTAATATCACTCTCTCATAAGAAACCATAGAAACGTCTTCAATCTTCGGTCTTCGGTCTTCAATTGTTGATGACGAACTTCTAAACTTCACAAAACTTGACAATTTTTAACTTTTCTACTCAAATTCCTTGTTGTTTGGATTTTTCTTTTTAAACTCTTCTTTACCATGGTGGTAGCAAAAATAAGAAAATAAACTACAATATTTTTTTGATTTTTGATTTTTTTTTTTTTTTTGATTTTTTTTTTTTTTTTTTTTTTTGTTTTTTTTTTTTTTTTTTTTTTTTTTTTTTTTTTATCATAAGTGAAAATAAAAATACAAATACAAATAATGAAACAACTAACTCCATGGAAACTAAACCATGTGAACCCGTTTTCCTTTTCTCGCTTTCCCACTAAGAAAAAACCCAAAAAGCGATTTTATGGCGAAAATTATCTTCTCCGAGTAAACCTAAGGATCACCTGGGGACAACATAAATCACGAGCATGGGATGTAAATGAGGGATCCGATTATGGCACAAGAGGTGGTTCATGGGGGAGAGGTTTTATTTCTTAATATTTCAAGTTTCGTTGTTTAGAAATGTTCTTGTCTCTGTGCAATAGGATAATCTTCTGGGATTTAATACCTAGGCCTGATTTACTTATTATTATAGTGTTAAATCTTGATCATATTTTGTTTCATAAGATTCCTATATTTAATTGAGTAGTTCTTCTGGGGTTTATAACTAGGGTTAGCAAGATAGATTTATCATTTTAATCGGTAATTGATTTTCAACAGGGGTTGGTATTTGATTTTGAATCAGAGGTCTTCATTTGGTTTTTCTTTTTTAATCCTCTTGGATTTCTGTTCTTCTCTATTCTCTTTAAGCATATGATTGATTTTAGATGTTTTGAATTAGGAATTTTGATTGTTTACTATTGAATTCGGCTATTTAGGTTCAGTTCTATAACAGGGGTCTCTTGATTAGTTAATCAGCTGGTTGGATGTGTTCCTTTTCCTTACGATTCCTTTCCTATCTCCTTTAATTGAATTGTTGGTGAAGTACAGTGAATGGATTATGTAATTTCTTCTCAAAATGTGGTAGTGATCATCATTGACTTTTGTCATTTTTAATTTTAATCAATGTTTATGTAATTTCCTTTGAAATTGTGATAATGATCATTAGCTTAATGTTTATGTATCTTGAATATCTAGGTCAGTACTGTGTAAATTCTTCTGAATTTGTGAAAGTAATCAAAATGTGAGCTTTATGTATGTTCTAGGTGTAGGAAATATTGAATCCATGATATCTATGTACAAGTTTAGTAGTAGTCTGTGCAGACGTGCTAGGCGTTGGGGCCTGTAATGTCTAATTTGCATCTGTTTCCATAAAAAGCTACGAGATCGTATCCATCTTTGTTCCTAAGGTACTTGTCGTAGATTATAGGATCGTGTAATTTCTTTCGAAATTGTGTTTAAATCTACAGGTTAGTGTTTTGCTATCAGTCTGAAAAAATGAAAAATGAAATGGTATTTTAGTGTTTTGTTATCTGTTTGAATAATTGAAAAATGAAATGGTAATTAAAATGTTATTTGGAGTCTCTATTCAATCCCCGCTAAATGAAATGATAATTGAAATAATAGTTTGGAGTTAGTATCCAATCCCTGCCTCTATCCTGCTTTGAATCCTAGTTATTTCCCATATTTCTTTAGTCATGATCATGTGCTAGTTGTATATGGTTTAGTGTTTGTGTTTTGTAGTGAATTTTACTATATAAATATAGTGTTTAATGACTTGATTAGGATTTTATTAACCTTATGTACAAATCTCTTGTATGTTTCTTTTTTCTCTTATGTTTTTTCGTTTAGGAATTTTAGTTTCATGATTTGTAATCTAGGTTATCTCTTCCTTAAGTTTAACCTTCTCGTGAGATTAATCTTAATTTTGTGGTTGTCAAACATTTCATTGTCTTAGTTTTCTTGGTTTTCTTATTAGAAGTTGTTTTGTTTTAACCCCTTAGCGCCCCTCTCGCTTGTGTCGAATATGAAGAAATGATATCCCTTGTCCCAAACCCATGCTCCTCTGATATATGGAACCCCCAGGTAAGTCCAACTAATTTATCATTAATCAACAATTCAACCTTCTCCTCCGTTCCTCGTACCCAGACTCAGTTCATCAAACAATCTCATTAAAGCCAATAAAAACCAAAGCAACTTATTAGAAACTCATCTTAATACTCCTATCCATTCTCTTTAGGAAACCAAGCTTGTTTTGGGTTAAGTCCCTTTTATTTCATCACCCAACTTCTTCTCACATCCAGTCCAATTCCTTCTTTAAACACCAAAAATGAATATCTTGGCATGGAATTGTCAAGGAATTAATAACCCAACCACAATTCAACATCTGAAGGGACTAATTTCCTTGCACAAACCTGACATTCTTTTCCTTTCAGAAACCTTAGCAACTGAAAGGCATATGTTGGGCCTTGCTCAATCATTTCAATACCAAAACCTATCAACTGTTCCTAAAGTTGGAAGACGGGGAGGCCTCTGCCTTATGTGAAGAAACCACATCAACATCCGAGTATTGTTCCAATCCCAAAGTTACATCCATGCTCTTGTCACTCCTCCTTCTCCGGGGCAGCCATGGCTTTGCACTGGGCTTTACGGCCCTCCTCATACAAACGCTAGGATTGATTTGTGGCAAGATTTTCCATCCATCTTCTCCAACATCACCAATTCCACTTCTTGGATGTTATTAGGTGACTTCAATGAGATAATGGATCAATCAGAAAAAAAAGGTGGTAGACCAGTCACATATAGTCAAACTCAACCATTCCTCACAATGGTTGATCAAGTGGGACTCATCGACCTAGGATTTCGTGGAGACCCTTTCACTTGGACAAACAATCAACAAGGCCAAGACAACATTTTGGAAAGACTGGATAGAGCAATGGCAACACCGTATTGGCGTACCGCCAATCCTCACGCAGCAGTCACGCATCTTCCACGAATCGCATCTGATCATGCCCCCATCCTTCTGCACACAAAAACAATGGATTGGCAAGGACAAAAAAATTACAAGTTTGAACATATGTGGCTAACCCACCCGCATCTAAAGCAAGTTGTTGAATCTGCTTGGTCTCAACAGAGCGATTCAGAACCAGCTCTAAATCTCCAGCTAAAGCTAATCACAACTGGACAAATTCTTATGGAATGGAACAAGGGAACCTTCGGTCATCTCCCAAGCTTGATTAAAAAATCAACTGCTCAAATCCAACGGGCCCAACATCAGTGCGCGATTACATATGGGGACGATCTGGAGTACTGGATAACACAGGAGAAAGAACTTCGAAATCAACACCTAAACTTGCTTGAATGTCATGCAACATATTGGAAGCAAAGATCCAGGATACAATGGCTTCAATCCGGAGACAATAATACGACGTTCTTCCACACGAAAGCAACTATCTATCGAAGTCGCAATAATATTCAGCAACTCCAGGATCCTCAGAACAACTGGGTAAGCGAAAAAGATCAAGTAATTCAGATCATCCTCGATCATTTCACCAACCAATACACAGCTCCTCCCACAACAATAGATGAGACGCTATTTACGGAAATCACGCCAAGATTAACGCAGGCTCAATGTGACAAACTCTCAGCAAAAGTCACCATAACAGAAATCAAACAAGCTTTGTTCTCAATAAATTCTGAAAGTGCTCCTGGACCAGATGGATACACCAGTAAGTTCTTTAAAGTTTTTTGGGAAACCACACAAATTCAGCTAATAGCCATGGTCCAGAGTTTTTTTGAATCACTGAATATTCATCCTCTCATGAATCATACAAACATTACTCTCATCCCCAAAGTGGACACACCAACAAAACCTTCTCACTTTAGACCTATCGGTCGTAATGTCACCTACAAAGTGATATCAAAAATTCTAGTCAATCATATAAGACCCCTCCTCCCATTCCTAATAAGTCCTTACCAAAGTGCCTTCGTGCCACAACGGTCTATACAAGATAACATAGCAATTGCAGGAGAACTATTTCACTACATCAGAACTTCACCAATCACAAAAGATCCCAAAATCGCTATGAAACTAGATATCGAGAAAGCCTATGACAGTCTAGATTGGGGTTTCATCAAAAAAACCTTTTCCAAACTAGGTTTTCCAACCATATTTGTGGATTATATTATGTTATGTATCTCCTCAGTCACCTACTCGATTAACATCAATGGAACCCCACATGGTTTCATCACCCCATCAAGAGGAATCAGACAGGGAGATCCCATCTCGTCCTATATTTTTATTATATGTGCAGAAATATTATCTACAAATTTGGGCAATATGGAAGCCAACAAGAAGATAGGGGGACTCCGCATATCACAAAAAGCTCCACCAATACTACATCTTATGTATGCAGACGATCTTCTCATCTCTTTCAAGGCATCTCAAGAAAGTAACAACAATCTCCAAAAATACTTCATCATACTGACTCATCAAAGGGCAATACATCAATACCGCAAAATCCACAATTATTCACCACCCGAGACTTCCACCTCATCATATAGAGTCTCTCCACCAATTCTTCAACATGTCAACCACAATAACACCCCCTATATACTTGGGAATTCAATTTATACATGGAAGAACATCTCGACACATATCTGCACCATTACTTCAAAGGTTGGCTCGAAAGGCTCAAGGCTGGATGACAAAATGTCTTAACCATGCAGGAAGGTTAGTTCTTATTAAAACATCCTTAACTCCTACAACCAATCATCTTATGCAATCACAAATATTCCCTAAACATGTACACAACCAGATTGATAGGATAGCAAGAAATTTTTTTTGGGGCCATGATTCCTCTGTTAAAAAACTTCACCCTTTAGGATGGATTAAACTAAACAAACCTATTTCCCAAGGAGGGCTAGGAATTAGGAAGAGTATCCATCACAACAAAGCCTTATTCATGAAACGCTTATGGAACATCCATGAAAAGCCTCACTCAATCTGCACCGAACTCTTTACCAAGAAATACCTCAATCACCAACCTATTTTCCAAGGTACAATCTCCGTTTCTAATCACGCCAGCCCCCAATGGAAACAAATGGCTTCTCTAATACCTCTCATTAAACAACACATATTTTATCGCGTAGGAAACGGTTTAGACACCCCAATCCAAGCTAATTGGATACCTTACCATCAAACCCTTGATCCTTCCCAATGCTATCCGATCCAAACAGTAGCAGACATCCTTGACCCCGTTACTCATAATTGGAGACATGACCAATTAGGTACCCTTCCACCTTCAGCGATCCAGCATATAATAAATATCCACCTCCCAAGTGACCAAACCTCAGATAGAATCATTTGGCCGCTCTCAAAATCAGGAAAATACACAACTGCATCTGGCTACAATAGTCTAATCCAACAAGATAATCTCTCTCAACTAAACCCCCTTCCAAATACCAAATTTCTATGGACCTTACCATGTCCACCAAAAATTCAGCTTTTCTTGTGGAAAGTTATTAATGAAGGACTACCAACCTTCTCTTTTTTACATCGTATCAACCTCACCAACTCCAACATTTGCCCAAGATGCAGAAGCACTCAAGAATCTGTTGTACACATGCTTATTCACTGCCAAGTTGCATTAAACACATGGGACATGCTGTCCAATCATCTAACAACACATCAACCCACCAACAATCACCAAACAATTACTGTCACAGCTCAAACAACAATAACCCAAATCATCCAAGGTTCTACCCATCCGTCTACCATCACATCCGTTTGTTATCTCCTTTGGTCACTTTGGACAACCAGAAATGAACTCGTCTTCAAACAAACCAACTTCACTCCAGAGGACATTTTAAGGCGAGCCCTACAACAACAACACGAATTTGAATGGGCAAAAAAGATAACCCCACCAATTCTCCCAGGAGACCCACCATCCATGATCACACCAAACAACCTCAGAATAACAAAAACAATTTTCGTGAGATGGATCAGACCAGAACCAGATTGGATTAAAATAAACACTGATGGAGCTGCTCGAGGACACCCAGGGATGGCTGGAGCAGGGGTCATTTGCAGGAACTCAGACGCCAACACTTTGATAGCTGTTGCACAGCCTTTAGGTATAACGGATGCAATCACAGCAGAAACGTGGGCGACTGTACTGGCAACTAGAACGGCGATGGAAAGACAATGGAACAAGGTGTTGTTTGAAACGGACTCGGAAAATCTCATACGATTCATAAAGACCCCAACAGAAGCACCTTGGTATATTGCAGAAATGATTGCTGAAATAAAACAACATATGCACCAAATCCCCTGTTGCGATATCCAACACTCGTATCGGGAAGGAAACCAAGCGGCAGACGGTCTAGCAAACTTCGCGGCAGACGGAAGCCAAGCAAGAAACTTATCGACTACGATATGGGACCGTGCAATCCCACCTTGCATCGATCAAATTATTTTAAGTGACTTTAGGGGGATCCAATTTCCGCGTGTAATAACAATTTAAGTCTTTTATTTAATGCATGCTTCAAAAAAAAAAAAAAACTCCATGGACAAAGGACTTTATCACTCAATTTTTCCACAACTTGTATTGTCTTGATTTTATAAATTTTATTAATTCTCATCCTATTTTCTTTTTCTTTTTTCGCACATAAACCTTGGACTATATCAATTTTTCTTTCAATATTCCGATTCTGCTCCAGGTTCGCGACGATGATGTGTTTCTATGGGTCTTGCTTGATTGAGAGAGAGAGAGATGCTAATTGTAAATCGGTATTTAGAAGGAGTTTTCATCTTTAGACGTCACCCTCATGATTGACAAAAACTAGCACTCAAGAGATCAAAAGTAGTCTTTGAAAATGGTGCGAAGTTGGGTAGCTCACCATTCCTACCCGGAATTTACGTAAGGTGACACACACTCTACTTGACTTTTCTAGAAAGTTGCAAAAATTGAAGGTTGGTGCCTCACTTGATGTAAAATGGGTAGTCTCCACTATGGGTGATCACAATTCTACTACCGAATATCTAAACAAAGCACCTAATTCGCCCTCCAGTATGGTTAAATCCAACTTTAACGCTCTAATCAACTAAGGAACCCGATTGTGTTCTCCAGGTACTTCCAAGTTCTGTTATTTCGGGGGAATCTCTATGTAAACATAGCTAAAAGCATGCTAGTGACTCTAAAATCTCTAAAAGTTGGAGGTTTTTTAAAAAAAGAGTTTTGATGATTTTTTTTTTTTTTTTTTTTTTTTTTTTTTTTTTTTGAAATAAAAGATAAAATAAAAGACTAAAAACTCTAAATGCAAATGCACCCCCAAACCTAAATTAAACATTGTCCTCAATGTGTCACAGATAGGAAAAATTTGAACAGTTAAGTACCATGAGAACTATCTTGAAAATAGAAAAGGGAAGAGATTAGGTATGTCGGCGGGAGCAAGGTTGAGCTTCATTCGTCAAAGCTAGAATCCAATATTCTCAACGGAGATCATATCGAGATTAGCATAATATAAGCACAAGAATACTCAACCGATTCAAGAAAAGAAAAATTTAAAAAGTCCTATTTGGATATATACAATGAAAATGCACCATACACTAATAATCTAAAGAGTTGAGGGTCAACCCAAAAGATAATGTACAGAAACATTCTTACAAATCTAACATAAAAATGGGCTTTGGTTTAAATGGGAATTTGGTTTATTGGGCTTTGGTTGGTTGGGAATTTGGTTTATTGGGCTTTGGTTTAAATGGGAAAGTACAGCCCAGTTGATGTTGAGCAGCCCAAAGTGTGGGTTCTAGCCTAGATGATCTGGCCCAAACTTGGTTGCCTGACCCAGATGTGTAGCCGATGTGGGTGAAGGTTGTTTGCACTTGGATGTGTAAAGCCCCGGGTTGTGTTAGCCCGGTGAGCCGGGTTTCGGATTTGGTTGCAGCCAAGTTGGGTTTAGTGGGCTGGTTTTGTGTGCAGCCCAGCGGTGAATGAGTCCAGCGAGAGAGGCTACGTTTGGTTGTACGGCCTAGGTTGAGCCCAGTTTGAGTTAAGTTCGGGTTGGTTGTGACTAGCCCGGTTGGTTTGCAAAGCCTAGTTGCTCAAATTAGGGAAACCTAGTGTATTTGAAATTTGGTCTATTGCATGCCAAGTGCAACTTGTCTGGGTCCGGCCCAGTGCAACAACAAAGACAACCTTGCACTTCACAGCTCAGGGAAAGCAGACTCACAGCTAGAATAATAACAGCACAATTTGCAGCTTTGCAACACAGCACACAAAAATTAACAATTGGGTAAATTGAACAGCTTGGTCAGGCCTGGCATAGATTATCTCAACTTGTAGCTGCTGGGGCTAGCAAGGAGAAGCAAGTACAGTGGTTCAAAGCAAGGCAAGACGAGATGGCAAAGCAAGTACACTTAAATGCTTAGATCTTTGAGCAATACAGGGCAAGGCAATACAGGCACACAAAATGCTTAGCAAGGTTTACAAATGGCAATACAGGGCTCAGCAAGGCAAAGCAAATGGCAATACAGGCTCAATGGTTTGCGAAGTGCTGCTCCCGTGCAATGAGAATATGCACTGAGAATATGGAGTCAAGCATGCATAAATTGCTCAATGGCTTAAGCCTGCGGCTTCGGGGGCTTGCAAGGCAAAGCAATACAGAGTTACAAGATGCTCGGGTGCGGGTCAGCTAAGGGTTGATCACAACCTTGGTATATGTTTAAGGGCTTGGTCTCAACCTTGGTCTATTCAAGAAATGCTTACGGCCGCAGAACGAGGTGGTGCATTGGTGCAGAGTTGGCAACTCTGTCACAGAGTTGCAGTGAGGTACAGGTTATCACAGGGCAGATGCTGACTTGGCTAGCCAAGTTGCAACACAGCCACAAAGCTTAACTACAACTCAAGGGTTCACAGAGCAAACTTGTTTTCATACATTCATGCCAAGGGATTCATGTAAGGGTGATACACGCTATGCTCAAGCAAGGTAATGGCACACAAGGCTTGCAGCCAACCTGGCTTTCCAAGATCCACCTCACAGCTACAGGGGCTGGAGGGTTATATGATTTAGTACTAGCTCGGGGTCATGCACAGTTAAGTGCACGGGGTTTGCAATTCTCAACACGGCCAGAATACTTAACGAGGCCAGCAAGCTCAATTGATGGCAAGTTTATTAATGAAGCAAACCACTAATCACAGAATTACATGCATGAATTCAATATGTTGCAAGGGTTGAGTGATGCTATAAGCACAATTACTACAGCAAGCCTGCTATGTCATTTAAGAAATCAAGGATTCACAACAGATGCAACAGCTGAGATACATGAACTTGATTTTGGCTCAACACATTTGGAAGCACCCAAAGTAGCAACTGGGTTGGTTGAGTTTTTGGTTTTTACTGGTAAAGCATACACAACTTGGCTCAACAAGCTCATAAACTCAATTGACAGGGTTTGTGCAAGCTCAACAAGCAGATCTGTCAGCAGGGTTTGTGCAAGTTTGGTTGTACTTGTTGTAGTTCAAACTCACAGCAGCAGGGGCTGGAGTTGAACACAAACCTAGTCGAGGCTAAGGGTTCACGGGATGGAACACCTAATGAAAATCGGGGCACAGAGCACACAAGTTGAATGAACTTCGGGTGGTTGAGCACTTCCTAGCAAAGGTTTTCAGCATGCAAATGTGATAACAGGAATACGCAGATGCTCAGAATGCACGAGATAGTTCATACAAGTTCTCAGGTAGGGTCTGGCACAAGTTTACAGGGTCTCAACAGGCTCAACAGGCCAGCATGCAAGGTCACAGATCATCACACAGACATAAAATATAGCAGGATTTTGAGAATGATTAACCTGCTTTTAGCCACAATGGCTATGTTGCTCCTTGTCTTCACTTTCCTTAGTTTTTGTAGCACATGTACCTGCTGGCTCCACAAAAATTTTCAGTTCTCTGAAGTGCAAGTTCAAAGCAAGACAATGAATGCAATGGCACAGTTTAGACTATGTCTATGGCAAAGATTGAACCACGGGATTATACTAGTTGACACGGCGTCCCAGAGATGCTATGGAGCCGAGATAGAAACCACTAGCCGGTAGAATATTACAAGAAGTCGAGATGGTTCTAGCAAAGAAGCTGAGTTACAGCTACAATGCAAGGTAAAGATGAAGGAATGAAAAACTATGCTCAGCTGTGCAGCCAAGATGGCTGTGCTGCTGCAACTATGCAGCCAAGATGGCTGTGCTGCTGTTCTTTGGACTGTCACAGGGAGGGGTTGCACAGTATGCAAAGTACAAAATTTAAGCGAAGTTATAGATGCGGGCAGATATATACGGGGTTGAGAATGCGGGGTTGAGAATGCAGATTACAATGAAGATGCAAAGAGGTTAAGCTAAGTTATGCGAGAGTGCACTAGGAGAACACGGATAGACAATAGGGTTTGCGAGTACGGATGAGTCTACCGAGAATTTCAAGGCTAAACACAAAGTACAAAAGCTAAACACAAAGTAAATGCTAAATTCTAAACACAAAGTAATTACTAACAGATGCAAGACAAATTAACTAACAATATGTGAATATGTACAGGGGATAGATGGAACTCAGCGAAGCAAGCAACAAATCACAGGCACGCGCCAAATCCCCGGCAGCGGCGCCAAAAACTTGGTAGGCCCAAAGATGTGTATATAATTTACGGCCTACGGTAATACCGCAAGTGCACGGTGTCGTAATGTAGACCCAGGCACGTGCGGGTCGAACCACAGAGACTTGTGGTGCCCTTATGTGATCTAAGGCTTTCTCAATCGAGTTTCAAGTAAGTAACAAGGTGACAAAGATATATTTTTGTTGCTTTAGAAACTACTGATTTTAGTGAAGAGAACCTAAACTAAGGTATAACATTGAAAACAAATGTGTCTTTGGGGTGGTCAAATTCACCACTAAACCATGTTGTGTGTTTAACTATGTTGGCTATTCTTGTCCTGTGACGGATAAGGATAATTTGTCAATTTTATCACATATCTAAAGGGTTTCTCCTAGTGACACTTCAATACACCTAAGGGTACTAACCTGAGAGCATTAGTTATCTAATTAAGTATAACTAATCAAAGGAATTAGTGTTAAAAATAGAAGCAAGAACTGCAATACACTCAACACAGGTTGAGACCTAACTACAATGCATCCATGGCGTTGGTATGCACTGTGAGAGAAAAGCATTGGGTATTTAGTATTGAAGCTATCTAATTCATTGTTTCCTCAAGAACATTCAACAAAGTTTCATACACAGTCATGGAATTAGGGCTTCATCTCAAACCCTCACACTAAATTAAAACACAAAATTAAACCTAAATGACACTCTGGCTAACCCAGGCGTAACTAATTTCACTCTCTACTCCTCTATTTATACATGCAAGTCCAATAATTTCCAAACCCTAATTAGTAATAAAATAGAAAAGAAATTGCAAAACATCTCTCACCCATACTCTGAATCGTTCTCCTCTTGTCAAATCGTCTCTTCTAGCCTTCCTTGTGTCGATTGACTTGATGTATGAGAAACCCTAGCCTTGTTTATCTCTAACCTAGCTTCTAGGGTAATGAGAAGCTATTTTAAAGACAAACACAGCTTGGGTGTGGCGGAATAGGTAGCTGTTGGTGTTGGTGTGGTGTCAGGGAAGAAGGTGGCGGAGGTGAGGCTCTGACAGGGTTATGGAGGTGGTAAAGTTGCTCTGCAACCGGTGGAGACGAGAGCAGAAGAAGAAAGAGAAAGAAAGAGAAGAAGTGAATTGGTTTTGCTCGATAGGTATAGGGTTAGGTTGATAGGGTGTTGAGCGGGCACAGCGAAGTGTCGATGGGAGGGCTTCAGCGAGCGTAGGATTTAGCTGGGAAGATCTGAACGGACGAGAATGGTAGCCGGTCTCGGTGTGATCTGGTGTTGTACGGGATCATCGAGAGATAGATGTAAGCGATGGAGCGACCGTTGGATGTAGCCGGGCGAGATCTTGACGGCTCAGAGTGAGCGGGCTCGGATCCGGGTCATGGGTAGCTCTAGCCCATGTCTTCCTTGTTGGGTTGCAACTGATTCGCGCGCGGGCTTTGGCTATCTGCTCCATAGATGTTTGACTCCAATTCTTCGCTCTTTTGCTCCTCAGATTCTCCGAGCTTTATTTATTACCTAAAAACACAAAATTAATTAATACAAATATTTATTCTTGAAAACAAAGAAAACACGAATGGGATAATATCCGAGTTATAAGCGCAAAAGATGAGTAAAATGCCAATAAAAAGATGTATAAATATGCACTATTTGGCACTCATCAAATACCCCCTATGTGATCGAACCACAGAGACTTGTGGTGCCCTTATGTGATCTATGGACTTTCTAAACTGAGTTCTAAGGTGACAGAGTAACAAAGGTTGTAACATAGATGTTTTGCCGATACGGCTGAATAGTGAAATGTAATGATCCTAAGCTAAGGCAAACAGTGATAGAATGGTGGTACTAGGGTCTTTGAATCCACCTTAACCTACACTATGTTCTCAAAGCTCACAATATTATTCTTGTCTTTATGACAAATGGAGGAGAGGTGTCAACTCTGCTCTATGTCTAAGATGTTTCTCCACTTGATAATTTTGATCACAACAGAAGTATTCACCCTAAGTATTAACTGTCTGATTAAAGTACAATTAATCTGAGGCTAAACAATAGTCCAATTAAGCTCAAGTTGCAGCATAATCAACTCAGAGGTGTTCTAACTACAAGGCATCCATGGCGTTGGTATGCCTTTGTGAGAGCTAAGGGTTGATAAGCTAAGATCAAATTTCATCTTAAAATAGTTAAGCATTCAAGAAATCATATGGAGTATGAAACACACAAGTGAGAGGTTAGGTTTCATCTCAAACCCTAGCAACTAAATTAAAACCGAAAAATAACAAAAATTAAACCTAATTGACAAAGATTGGCTAATCCAGCGTAACTAATTTCACTCTCTACTCCTCTATTTATACATGCAAGTCCAATAATTTCCAAACCCTAATTAGTAATAAAATAGAAAAGAAATTGCAAAACATCTCTCACCCATACTCTGAATCGTTCTCCTCTTGTCAAATCGTCTCTTCTAGCCTTCCTTGTGTCGATTGACTTGATGTATGAGAAACCCTAGCCTTGTTTATCTCTAACCTAGCTTCTAGGGTAATGAGAAGCTAGTTTAGAGATAACCACAACTTAGGTATGGCGGAAATAGGGGTGGTTGTTGCGGCTCTGTCAGAGGAAGGAGATGGTGGTGTCGGAGGTGGTGTTGCAGAAGATGGTCGGGGAATGGGGGGGATGAGTTGCTCTGCAACTGATAGAGACGGGAGAGGAGAGGAAAGAGAAAGGTGGAAGGGAAATGGTATGTTCGATTAGGGTATAGGATATGGGCCATTTTGTTGCGGAGCAGACGCATCAACGGACGATGGGACAGGCCTAGCGAGCGTTGGATGAGGCGGCTGCGATCTGAACGGCTGAGAGAGGTAGCCGGTTTTGATGTGATCTGGTGTAGCACGGGAGCAGCGATCTTCGATGCACGTGGAAGCAGCGACCGTTGGATGTAGAAGATCAAAATCTTGACGGCTTGGAGTGGACGGGGTCGGATCCGGGTCGCGGAGTCGGAGTCTAGCTCAAGCCCATGTCTTGAGATGAGTTCTACTTGTTGGGTTGCAACTGTTGCGCTGGGCTTTGGCTATCTCTGCTCCATAGATGCTCGACTCCAATTCTTCGCTCTTTTGGCTCCTCAGATTCTCCAGGACTTTATTTAGTACCTAAAAATACAAAATTAATTAAAACAAATATTTATTCTTGAAAACAAAGAAAACACGAGAACTGGGATAATATCTCGATTTCTATGCTAAAAGATGAGTAAAATGCCAATAAATAGATGTATAAATATGCAATATTTGGCACTCATCAATGAGTTCGGCTACCTGTTCTTCAGATGTCGTAGCCGAACTTTTTTAACCAAACCGAAATCAATTTGTAAATTGTTCATTTTTAGGAATATTTTGGCCAATTCAAACACCATTAACTAAATTTGAAGTATCCGTGAGTACCCAAAACATCATACTCTTGTTGTGGCTCTTAAAGAAAAATATCTAACTTTTTTTCTTCCAAAACCCGCATCTTCATTATTATCTTCATCTTCTTATTCTCCCTCTCAATAATTACGATTCTAACAAAAAACTATCCTATTAATAACTCACTAATCAGTAACTAATCGGTAATTAATCATTACACTAATACTAACTAATTAATACAATAACTAATTTAATTACTAAGGGCATGTACGGTATTAAAAAAAATAGATAAGAGGTGACCCAAAATTACTCCAAATATCCACCCAAAAAATAAAGAGTAGTCCCCCTTCATTTTTGTAGTGCCCAAAAAATCATTCAAACTAAAACCAGCACCTAACATAAAAAAACTCAAACCTAAGAAGAAAAACCGAAACTAATCCAATGAGAAAACCTATCCTGAACCTATCATCAAATCTAAACAAACACAATCGAAAAACCAGAAGATTCCAACATGAACGACGAAAACCACCAACATTTAACACAACCAAACGAACCCAGTGAAGAAGCTGTGACTGGGAATTTTCTGGTGGAGTTTGAGATTACTAAAGACTAAAATTAATCAGGTTCAAGAGACAACAGGGATATGGTCAAAATGGATGCTGTTTGTACCTAAAATTACTTTTAGGCACGAAACACGATTGAATCAATTATTTGAGGTGTAGTTAGGGTTAGGAAATGAATTGAAGAACAATAGAAGAAACACAGATTTTACGTGGTTCGGCAAGATGTGCCTACGTCCACGGATGAATCTCCTTGGGTAGTGGTGTTTTATTGATAATAGAATTACAATAGCATTTTTCTATTTTTTTCTCCCCCCTATTCAAAATTACATTCCCTCTATTTATACAATCATGAACATAAATGGTATTTACTTCCCTTGCATGCCTCCTGGAATTAATTTTGCATGAAACCTCCTGGAATTAATTTTGCATGAAACCTCCCTTGCATGCCTCCTGGCATTAATCCGCATGAAACTTTCCTTGCATGCCTCCTGGCATTAATCCTCCCTGCATGCCTCCTTGTATTGATTTTCGGGCCTCCCGTGTATTTTATACACAGTACAAACATCGCCCCCTCTTAACCTCCAACTTGTTGGGGGTTAAGAATTTTGTTTTTCCTTCGCGTCGATCGTCGATGACGTAACTCGCCAGTCGTCCCCAAGCGTGAGTAGAGACATTACAAAGACGCCCAACCGTGATAACCCGCTGATAAAATTTGCTCACGTGCTAGGCCAGACTTTTTGCCACGTGGTGGACTTGTGATGCTCGATATCTAGTCGAGTCTTGAGTAGAATGTAGTGTGTGCTTGCGGCTGGGGAAAGGCTTTTTGCTCGCAACGTACGTAACAAGGCTAGCGCTGGCTGCTCGGGCAGGCTGGCTGTTGCTTGTGTTAAGTACAAGTCTTTGGACCAATATCGGGCATTGGGCTCGTGGTTCAAACGAGACTTTATGCTTGCCATGCTGCAAGTCTTTTATACTCGCGTGCAAGACGAGATTTTATGCTTGCGATAAAAGCAAGACTTATGTGCTCACGTGCAAGGTGAGGCTTTAGGTGCTTGCGAAGTGATGCAAGGCTAAATATTGAAGGGTCTATGCAATCCTCATCTCGAACTCGATCATGTTGCTGCCCCAAGTGCACATAAAAGTTTCTCGAACATAGAAAGTTTTGTGTCCATGCTGTAGGGAATTGAAAAACGATTCTAACGAGCCAAAAATCACTCAATTTGGACTTAAAACGAAGAAGTTATCAAGAAAACAAAATTGAAGACCAAGCCCAAACAGTGGGGAGAAAAATCCGAAGGTGTCTGTATTTGGGACTGAAACATCCAAGCTAGTTCGGCTTGGCTCATGGCTTGGCTTGGTTCCTTGACGGCCCGAACGGCTCGGCTTGGAACGGTTTGGCTTTACGCAGCGGCCTGACTCGAACAGCTTGGCTCATCTCGGAGCGGCTCGAACAGCTCGGCTCGGCTTTGAGCTGCTTAGCTTGAGAGAAGGTGTTTTTTTCACATCTGCAACACCTATTTCATTTGCTTTGGATATTTGTTTTCTGCTTGTTTTGGTCACGATTTCTTCAACTATTTTTTATGAGTTTCTTCATCCTCGCAACGGTTTCTTTATCCTTTGTAACGGTTTCTTCAACCTCGCAACGGTTTCTTGAACCCTAATTTTTTTTGCTGCTGATTTTTTTGAACATAATCTCGTGCATGAAATTGTTGTTTTGTACCACACTTTTCTCGATGGAAAGAACACGATTCTTTCACTCGAATGCCCTTAGTCGGCGCCAATGTTTGTACCCAAAATTACTTTTAGGCACGAAACACGATTGAATCAATGATTTGAGGTGTAGTTAGGGTTAGGAAATGAATTGAAGAACAATAGAAGAAACACAAATTTTACGTGGTTCGGCAAGATGTGCCTACGTCCACGGATGAATCCCCTTGGGTAGTGGTGTTTTATTGATAATAGAATTACAATAGCATTTTTCTATTTTTTTCTCCCCCCTATTCAAAATTACATTCCCTCTATTTATACAATCCTGAACATAAATGGTATTTACTTCCCTTGCATGCCTCCTGGAATTAATTTTGCATGAAACCCCCGAAATTAATTTTGCATGAAACCTCCCTTGCATGCCTCCTGGCATTAATCCGCATGAAACTTTCCTTGCATGCCTCCTGGCATTAATCCTCCATGCATGCCTCCTTATATTGATTTTCGGGCCTCCCGTGTATTTTATACACGGTACAAACATCGCCCCCTCTTAACCTCCAACTTGTTGGGGGTTAAGAATTTTGTTTTTCCTTCGCGTCGATCGTCGATGACGTAACTCTCCAGTCTCCCCCAAGCGTGAGTAGAGACATTACAAAGACGCCCCCAACTGTGATAACTGCAATCAAATTTGCTCACGTGCTAGGCGAGACTTTTTGCCACGTGGTGGACTTGTGATGCTCGATATCTAGTCGAGTCTTGAGTAGAATGTAGTGTGTGCTTGCGGCTAGGGAAAGGCTTTTTGCTCGCAACGTACGTAACAAGGCTAGCGCTGGCTGCTCGGGCAGGCTGGCTGTTGCTTGTGTTAAGTACAAGTCTTTGGACCAATATCGGGCATTGGGCTCGTGGTTCAAACGAGACTTTATGCTTGCCATGCTGCAAGTCTTTTATACTCGCGTGCAATACGAGATTTTATGCTTGCGATAAAAGCAAGACTTATGTGCTCACGTGCAAGGTGAGGCTTTAGGTGCTTGTGAAGTGATGCAAGGCTAAATATTGAAGGGTCTATGCAATCCTCATCTCGAACTCGATCATGTTGCTGCCCCAAGTGCACATAAAAGTTTCTCGAACATAGAAAGTTTTGTGTCCATCTTTGTAGGGAATTGAAAACGATTCTAACGAGCCAAAAATCACTCAATTTGGACTTAAAACGAAGAAGTTATCAATAAAACAAAATTGAAGACCAAGCCCAAACAGTAGGGAGAAAAATCCGAAGGTGTCTGTATTTGGGACTGAAACATCCAAGCTAGTTCGGCTTGGCTCATGGCTTGGCTTGGTTCCTTGACGGCCCGAACGGCTCGGCTTGGAACGGTTTGGCTTGACGCAGCGGCCTGACTCGAACAGCTTGGCTCATCTCGGAGCGGCTCGAACGGCTCGGCTCGGCTTTGAGCTGCTTAGCTTGAGAGAAGGTGTTTTTTTCACATCTGCAACACCTATTTCTGTTGCTTTCGGATCATTTCGCCTTCTTTGTTTTGGTCACAGTTTCTTCAACTGTTTCGCAACAGTTTCTTCATCCTCGCAACGGTTTCTTTATCCTTTGTAACGGTTTCTTCAACCTCGCAACGGTTTCTTCAACCCTAATTTTTTTTGCTGCTGATTTTTTTGAACATAATCTCGTGCATGAAATTTTTGTTTTGTACCACACTTTTCTCGATGGAAAGAACACGATTCTTTCACTCGAATGCCCTTAGTCGGCGCCAATGTTTGTACCCAAAATTACTTTTAGGCACGAAACACGATTGAATCAATGATTTGAGGTGTAGTTAGGGTTAGGAAATGAATTGAAGAACAATAGAAGAAACACAAATTTTACGTGGTTCGGCAAGATGTGCCTATGTCCACGGATGAATCCCCTTGGGTAGTGGTGTTTTATTGACAATAGAATTACAATAGCATTTTTCTATTTTTTCTCCCCCTATTCAAAATTACATTCCCTGTATTTATACAATCCTGAACATAAATGGTATTTACTTCCCTTACATGCCTCCTGGAATTAATTTTGCATGAAACCTCACGGAATTAATTTTGCATGAAACCTCCCTTGCATGCCTCCCTGGCATTAATCCCGCATGAAACTTTCCTTGCATGCCTCCCGGCATTAATCCTCCATGCATGCCTCCTTATATTGATTTTCGGGCCTCCCGTGTATTTTATACACGATACAAACATCGCCCCCTCTTAACCTCCAACTTGTTGGGGGTTAAGAATTTTGTTTTTCCTTCGCGTCGATCGTCGATGACGTAAATCGCCAGTCGCCCCCAAGCGTGAGTAGAGACATTACAAAGACGCCCCCAACTGTGATAACCTGCAATCAAATTTGCTCACGTGCTAGGCGAGACTTTTTGCCACGTGGTGGACTTGTGATGCTCGATATCTAGTCGAGTCTTGAGTAGAATGTAGTGTGTGCTTGCGGCTAGGGAAAGGCTTTTTGCTCGCAACGTACGTAACAAGGCTAGCGCTGGCTGCTCGGGCAGGCTGGTTGTTGCTTGTGTTAAGTACAAGTCTTTGGACCAATATCGGGCATTGGGCTCGTGGTTCAAACGAGACTTTATGCTTGCCATGCTGCAAGTCTTTTATACTCGCGTGCAAGACGATATTTTATGCTTGCGATAAAAGCAAGACTTATGTGCTCACGTGCAAGGTGAGGCTTTAGGTGCTTGCGAAGTGATGCAAGGCTAAATATTGAAGGGTCTATGCAATCCTCATCTCGAAATCGATCATGTTGCTGCCCCAAGTGCACATAAAAGTTTCTCGAACATAGAAATTTTTGTGTCCATGCTGTAGGGAATTGAAAAACGATTCTAACGAGCCAAAAATCACTCAATTTGGACTTAAAACGAAGAAGTTATCAATAAAACAAAATTGAAGACCAAGCCCAAACAGTAGGGAGAAAAATCCGAAGGTGTCTGTATTTGGGACTGAAACATCCAAGCTAGTTCGGCTTGGCTCATGGCTTGGCTTGGTTCCTTGACGGCCCGAACGGCTCGGCTTGGAACGGTTTGGCTTGACGCAGCGGCCTGACTCGAACAGCTTGGCTCATCTCGGAGCGGCTCGAACAGCTCGGCTCGGCTTTGAGCTGCTTAGCTTGAGAGAAGGTGTTTTTGTCACATATGCAACACCTATTTCTATTGCTTTCGGATACTGTTTCAGCTACTGTTTTGGTCACAGTTTCTTCAACTGTTTCGCAACAGTTTCTTCATCCTCGCAACAGTTTCTTTATCCTTTGTAACGGTTTCTTCAACCTCGCAACGGTTTCTTCAACCTAATTTTTTTTGTTGCTGATTTTTTTGAACATAATCTCGTGCATGAAATTGTTGTTTTGTACCACACTTTTCTCGATGGAAAGAACACGATTCTTTCACTCGAATCCCCTTAGTCGGCGCCAAAGTTTGTACCCAAAATTACTTTTAGGCACGAAACACGATTGAATCAATGATTTGAGGTGTAGTTAGGGTTAGGAAATGAATTGAAGAACAATAGAAGAAACACAAATTTTACGTGGTTCGGCAAGATGTGCCTATGTCCACGGATGAATCCCCTTGGGTAGTGGTGTTTTATTGACAATAGAATTATAATAGCATTTTTCTATTTTTTCTCCCCCCTATTCAAAATTACATTCCCTGTATTTATACAATCCTGAACATAAATGGTATTTACTTCCCTTACATGCCTCCTGGAATTAATTTTGCATGAAACCTCCTGGAATTAATTTTGCATGAAACCTCCCTTGCATGCCTCATGGCATTAATCCGCATGAAACTTTCCTTGCATGCCTCCTGGCATTAATCCTCCCTGCATGCCTCCTTATATTGATTTTCGGGCCTCCCGTGTATTTTATACACGGTACAAACATCGCCCCCTCTTAACCCCCAACGCCCCCTCTTAACCTCCAACTTGTTGGGGGTTAAGAATTTTGTTTTTCCTTCGCGTCGATCGTCGATGACGTAACTCTTGATCGCCCCAAAGCGTGAGTAGAGACATTACAAAGACGCCCCCAACTGTGATAACCTGCAATCAAATTTGCTCACGTGCTAGGCGAGACTTTTTGCCACGTGGTGGACTTGTGATGCTCGATATCTAGTCGAGTCTTGAGTAGAATGTAGTGTGTGCTTGCGGCTAGGGAAAGGCTTTTTGCTCGCAACGTACGTAACAAGGCTAGCGCTGGCTGCTCGGAGCAGGTGGGTCGTTGCTTGTGTTAAGTACAAGTCTTTGGACCAATATCGGGCATTGGGCTCGTGGTTCGAGACGAGACTTTATGCTTGCCATGCTGCAAGTCTTTTATACTCGCGTGCAAGACAAGATTTTATGATTGCGATAAAAGCAAGGCTTATGTGCTCACGTGCAAGGTGAGGCTTTAGGTGCTTGCGAAGTGATGCAAGGCTAAATATTGAAGGGTCTATGCAATCCTCATCTCGAAATCGATCATGTTGCTGCCCCAAGTGCACATAAAAGTTTCTCGAACATAGAAAGTTTTGTGTCCATGCTGTAGGGAATTGAAAAACGATTCTAACGAGCCAAAAATCACTCAATTTGGACTTAAAACGAAGAAGTTATCAAGAAAACAATTGAAGACCAAGCCCAAGCGGTGGGAGAAAAATCCGAAGGTGTCTCGTATTTGGGATCGAAACATCCAAGCTAGTTCGGCTTGGCTCATGGCTTGGCTTGGTTCCTTGACGGCCCGAACGGCTCGGCTTGGAACGGTTTGGCTTGACGCGGCAGCTTGACTCGTACATCTTGGCTCATCTCGGAGCGGCTCGAACAGCTCGGATCGGCTTTGAGCTGTTTAGCTTGGGAGAAGGTGTTTTTGTCACATCTGCAACACCTATTTCTGTTGCTTTCGGATATTGTTTTTTTCTTTGTTTTGGTCACGGTTTCTTCAACTGTTTCGCAATACGCTTTCTTCATCCTCGCAACGGTTTCTTTATCCTTTGTAACGGTTTCTTCAACCTCGCAACGGTTTCTTGAACCCTAATTTTTTTTGCTGCTGATTTTTGTGAACATAATCTCGTGCATGAAATTGTTGTTTTGTACCACACTTTTCTCGATGGAAAGAACACGATTCTTTCACTCGAATCCCCTTAGTCGGCGCCAATTTTTGTACCCAAAATTACTTTTAGGCACGAAACACGATTGAATCAATGATTTGAGGTGTAGTTAGGGTTAGGAAATGAATTGAAGAACAATAGAAGAAACCAGATTTTACGTGGTTCGGCAAGATGTGCCTACGTCCACGGATGAATCCCCTTGGGTAGTGGTGTTTTATTGATAATAGAATTACAATAGCATTTTTCTATTTTTTTATCCCCCATATTCAAAATTACATTCCCTCTATTTATACAATCCTGAACATAAATGGTATTTACTTCCCTTGCATGCCTCCTGGAATTAATTTTGCATGAAACCTCCTGGAATTAATTTTGCATGAAACCTCCCTTGCATGCCTCCTGACATTAATCCGCATGAAACTTTCCTTGCATGCCTCCCGGCATTAATCCTCCCCGCATGCCTCCTTGTATTGATTTTCGGGCCTCCGTGTATTTTATACACGGTACAAACAGATGCATCACCGACCAAAGATTGGTCAAGGAGAAAAAAAAGTTTCGGATCAAAAGCAAAAGATTTACACCAACCCGGAATCGAGAGGCAATAATAAGACTAAGTTGATGGATATGAATACATCTTGAGCATGGCTATGGACTTGTGGTGGGAAGCTTTATGGGGGGATTTAACTTTAATTTGATGATTTATGCATATATTGAGTACATATGATTAAGGAAGAGATATTCAATCAACAAATTGATTGAACCAGGACATAGGACGCTCATGAATAACCTCCTAAATCTAGGTGCTTAATATTAAAGAAAAGGTTAATTGGAGAGATTACCTGCCAATCTGAGAGAAGACAGGAAAAAACCTAGAGCAGCAACAATAAAACCAGATCTAAAGATGACGTTTCGATGTAGAATAGAGGAGAGGAAGACACGTCTTGAAACCAAAAAACAATATAGCGAAACATTACCAAAATAGTGAGAAATGTTGGATATAACTTTATTGAATGTAAATTGCAACAATCACTAAATGTAATTTCTACAATGATTTATGAACTTCACTTAGTCAATTATACAAACACGTTGTCTTCAACAACAGTTTCACCAATATTTTGAGATTGAAAACAACAATAACAATGATACAACAAGAGAATTAAGGAAATAAAACAATAACAATCAAATGAATCGAAAAACTCACAGGTAATTTTCCACCGAGGCGAGTTAGACTCTTTCCTTAAAGTGTTTACATCCCGTACACTGGTGATGTTATATGACAGACAAATGCTATCCCACACGACTTTGCAAGATGGATTCCCGAAAAAGCGGCTTCTTTACCGTTGGATGATCAAATCAACGGTTAGATTCATATTCAAAAAGGACACATCACTTTCAGGAAATGACCCACCACTTTCAGGGAAGGACCCACCACTTCCCCTAAAGGGTTCAAGGCTGTTAGATCTGGATTTTAGCATGATCTAACGGTAAGAAGCCGCTTTTGCGGGAAGCCATCCTGCAAAGTCGTGTGGGATAGCACTGCTCTATGTGAAAATGAATGAATGCTTACCAAGAGATACAACAGTGCCTTGAAGATAACCCAGCACTTGAATATCTTCAATCGGTCGAATGCAATCACGTAGCACAAACCCTCAAACAGAATCACTAATCTTAACAATACTTTCTTAATGCTAGAACTCTGGTTTTGGGTATGCTTTTTATGTCTTAAACTGAACGAAGAAACGAGTTTTTATTCTTGTTGAAACAAGGCAACGGTTGGGTGTGTCCAATTGTGAACAATGATGTTGTTTCAAACCATTGGACACTTATGTTTATAATCCAAAGATTATAATCATTCAAATAAGTCGCAATTGTTTCCTATCAACTGAATCATAACCGTTAATTCAGTATTGTTTCACAAACTGAAACTCACTGTTTGTTTCATCATAGAAATGGGAAAGAGAGTAATCTCCCACACATAGACTTAAGTGTTGCCCAGGAAATAGACTTAAGTGGCCAATTCAAGTGCTTATTTCCTACAATCCCCCACATGAATGAAATTGTATAACAAATATGCAGAATGATAATCCTAATCTCTAATACAAACACTAGAGAGTTTGAGCGCGGAACGTCACTGCATCGGGAAAGATAGATGTTGGATTTGAATCTTCCTTAGTGAATACTTGTCGGGCTTACTAGTTGCTCAGTGAACACGATGTATTGAACTAGTCAACTTTATAATGTAAACCGATGCAGTAAATATCACACAACTCATTTCCATACCTGATTGACTCTTGGTTGTGTCCTTTTCGGCCCTGGACAATTTTGGTATTCATGAGTGCTCTAGATTAACATAACCTTATAGTTATCAAAGAAGCGGCCACACTTCACACTCATATAGGTGATCTCCTATTTGAAAGTATCCTGCCATACTTTTCTTAGTTAGACTAAGTTATAGGAATCATTAAGAGAAATTCTCAACCTCTCACTTTACAGGGGAACATTTTTTCATCATAGAAATGGGAAAGAGAGTAATCTCTCAGTGTTTTCTGTTGAGTATAAATTTACAACTTGGTTGTCCCTTTTGAACCTAGATAACCATGGGATCTCCAATCGCTAGGTTGGGTTTCCACTGTAAAACTACTCTATATTAGGCAATAATCTTATTCCCCTCGATGACGCAATTACGGGCTCTCTAAAAAACCCTTTTGTTAACGGATCCGCTAAGTTATCTTTAGACCTTATATAACTAACTATTATAATTCCACTAGATCGTAATTGCCTAATGGTTTCATGTCTAAGACGAAAGTGTCTAGACTTACCATTATATTACTATGAGCCTTCGATATTCTTTGTTTGATTGTCGCAATGTATGTTTATTGCCGACACCGTTTTAGGCCATATTGGTAAATCTTCAAGGAAATTTCGAAGCCATTCAGTTTCTTCCGCTGCTTTATCCAAAGCAAAAAATTCAGCTTCCATAGTTGATCTAGAAATCAACGTTTTTCTGGACGATTTCCATGATATAGTAGCCCCACCCATAGTAAATACATAGCCACTAGTAGCCTTAGCATCATTAATGTCAAAGATTCAATTTGCATCAACATATCCCTCAAGAACTGCCGGGTATTTTGTATAATGCAGACCATACTCATTTGTATGTCTCAAATATCTCAAAAATTTTACTATGGCTTGCCAATGAGTTTTGTTAGGATTACTTGTAAATCTACTAAACCTACTCACTACACATGCTATGTTTGGCCTTGTACAACTCATTAGGTACATTAGACTTCCGATCACTCGAGAGTATTCTAATTGATCTACTCCTTTATCCAAATTCTTTTTAAGATGGATGGTCGGATCTAATGGCGTTCCAACGACTTTGTTGTCATTCTTGTTAAATCGCTCTAAAATTTTCTCAACATAGTGTTCTTGAGATAATTTAATTCCTTCATTCGTTCTAGAGGTTTTTATTCCAAGAATAACATCCGCCTTGCCTAAATCTTTCATATCGAAATTTTTAGACATTCTCTTTGTGGATTTTATAAATTTTGTTGTTTCCCATTATTAACATGTTATCCACATACAAACAGATTTATCACTAAGCTTGTTGGGGTGGTTATAGTGTAAACGCATTTGTCCCACTCGTTTTCCTTAAATCCATTTGATAATACTGTTTTGTCAAACTTTTCATGCCATTGTTTAGGTGCTTGCTCTAACCCGTAAAGCGATTTCACCAACTTACAAACTTTCTTTTCCTTTCCGGGAACCACATAACCTTCAGGCTATTCCATGTAGATTTCTTCTTCAAAATCTCCATTTAAGAAAGCATTTTTAACATCCATTTGCATATCCAGATTATACAATGTCGCAATCGCAATAAGCAATCTTATGGATGTAATCCTCGTAACAGGAGAATAGGTGTTGAAGTAATCTAAACCTTCCTTTTGTCTAAAGCCATTGACAACTAGTCTTGCTTTATACTTGTCTATCGTTCCATCAGTTTTCAATTTCCGTTTGAAAACCCATTTATTACCTAAAGGTTTACAACCTGGAGGTAAATCCAACATCTCATATGTGTGGTTTTGCATTATGGAATCGGTTTCGCTATCAGTGGCTTCTTTCCAGCACGGAACTTCTGGTGTAGACATAGCTTGTTTAAATGTTTGTTGTTCATCCTCTAACAAAAAAGTTACAAAATCATCACCAAAAGACTTAGCAATTCTTCCCCTTTTGCTTCTTCGCGGTTCTTCAACAATTTCCTTTACCTGTTGTAGTGGTAATTGTGAAGAACTAGCGTTTTCACTTTCTTGTGCATCTATTGCCTTCCTCTTTAAAGGATTTACACTATTTTCTGGTTTTCAAGGAAACACATTTTCAAATAATGATACATTCCTTGATTCCATAATAGTGCTTACATGTATGTCGTCTAAATTTGACTTATACACAAGAAACCTACAGGCACTACTATGTTCAGCATAACCTATGAAAACACAATCAGCTGTTCTAGGCCCAATCTTAATTTGTTTAGGAGGAGGCACTGCCACTTTCGCCAAACACCCCCACACTTTTATGTAGTTATAGGAAGGCTTCCTACCTTTCCATAACTCATAAGGAGTTTTGTTTTTCTTCTTGTGGGGTAACTTGTTAAGAAGATAGTTTTTTGTTAGTACAGCTTCCCCCCACAAGTTATCGGGTGCTCCGGCAATGATCAAAAGAGCTTTCATCATATCTTTTAGAGTACGATTTTCCGTTCTGCAATGTCGTTTGGCTGTGGAGAGTATGGCGGCGTCACTTGGTGAATGATACCATTCTTTTTGCACAATTATGCAAAAGGCATTTCATACTCTCCGCCCCTGTCACTCTTTGAAACTTTAATCTTTCGATTAAGTTGAGTTTCGACTTCATTTTTATAAAGTTCAAACTTTTCAAGGGCTTCATCTTTACTTCTTAACAAGTAAATCTGACAGTAGCGTGTACTATCGTCAACAAAAGTGACAAATTATCTCTTTCCACCTCTTGTTTGAACCATTTTCAAGTCACACAAGTCTGTGTGTACTAAGTCCAGGGGTTCTGTTTCCTCTTGATAGGGAGGTTTGGTGAATTTAGCCTCAACACATATTTCAGATTTCTTAGTTGAGTCTATGTCAAGCTGAGGTAACAACTGCATTCCCATTATATTTTTCATGGAATTATAATTCACATGGCCTAACCTTTCATGCCAAAGGGAGCAAGATTCTACAATGTGGGCAGAAGAAAAAACTGTGTCGATCTCAGGCATTATAGTTGTTACATTAGCATTGAAGAGCCATCTACTGAGATAGCCCTTTCCTAAGAACACATCATTCTTAAAAATTACAAAATGATTTGAAACAAACATTAGTTTGGAACCATTTTTTACAAGGAGACCAACTGGAATCAAAACTCATTTTGATATCAGGAACATGCAAGACATTAGTTAAGGTGGGTTTCTTACCGGATGTGCACTTGAGCACCACAGTTCCCATTCCTTGAACTTCGCCATCGTTGTGTTTCCCATGAAAACAGACTCACGTATTCTTTGTCTCCTCATAGGATGTGAACATGTTGTAGTATGCACATATATGTCGAGTTGCACCAGAGTGACCCACCAATCATTTAGATTGTTTACCAAATTACTATCAGAAATAATGGAAACCATTGTTGACACTTTTGGTATATTAAAGTTCAGAATTTGAATACTTTCATTGACCATAGCAACCTTGTTAGTTTCTGGTTCATAATCAGAAACCTGGGTCATTTCCAAGGGTCTGCAATCATTTGCACAACAAACCCTTTTACCCCAACTATAACATTCACCATTTATGTTTCCATTGTTATTCTTCATTGTTTATCAAGAACAAGACACAACAATTCGGTAATATCCAAAATTGGGTAGTACCCAATGTTAATTTACGCTTTAAGATTGTTGGATATAACTTTACTAAATGTAAATTGCAACAATGATAGACACATGTTTGTGTATGATTTGTCTCGATTATATATTTTGTTAGTGCTCAATCGTTGTACTTATTATGGTTTTATGTCTTTGTAGGTGTGTTCGGAGAAATAAACTTTTGTGGAGAAAGTTGCTTGAAAACTGGTGTTTGGACCTCCGGGAGAAATTAATAAAGGCACCTCATAAATGCGCTAAAAGCACCCCAATAAAGGTTATAAAGACGCCCAGGAATTTTACTAAGTATACCCTAAAATCACTACTTCCACCCCAGTTGCTAAAGGGACTCTACTGGTGGATAAGGGGCCTTCATCTTCAAGAATTCAAAATATGCAAATTGGCGGGAAGGTGTTGCAGCGAAGTAACAAATTAGGTTCGAATTTTGGGCGGATTTAAGGAGACTTAATCTTTGGAATTGATTGTATTGGACTGTTTGAGCTAAACGAGGCTTTCATGCTCAATGGATCGGATCCGGTTGGGATAGATAGGTCGGGAGAAGAAAAAAAGGAGGTGGAAGTTATCGAATCATGTTGATGTATTTTTGGAAGAATTTTGAGAGAGTTAAGTACCACAATAACTTTGTTTCCTAATAAAGAGTTATTACGACGTGTTTTGGAACCGAAAGAAGGAAGAAATCTCATTGAATTGATAGTTATCATAAAACAGGGAAGTTAAGTTATAAGTTTTGGGTTTTGCTTGTATTGAAAAAGGAAACGAAATTTCGGTCTGATTGAGTAAACTTGGAAGACTTGTCAAGAAAAAGGAAAATATATTGTCGGGATTCGATTATGTCAACATCAAGAGACGTGTGTGAAGAAAAAGGAGAAAGAAATATACGTGACTTTTACGTGGAAGAAAAAGAAGAATTATCTCGCAATTTTGGTACATTTTGTGGTGTATATAAAGGGTGCTTGGAGTCTCAGGAAGGGTTATCGAAGGCTTGGAGAGCTTTAGTTACGAGAAATAGAGAGAAAAATCAAGTTGCATGGAAGTTAGTTTTCTGCTGCTGTGAAGAACACCAAGAACAAAAGCCTACCCAGAACAGTCGCAGAAGCAGTCTTAAATTCAACAGCAACATAGAGATATCGTTTTTGACTTCTAGTTGCAAAATACTTCTAATGATTGATCTACCTTTTAGCAGCTGCAATTTATTACTATTTCCTTGGTTTTCACTCTTTTCACCTTTGTAAACACCATTTGAGCAATGAAAAATTCTTTTGAGCATGTTCTACCATGATGAACTAATTCTCACATAACCAAGGCAATGGAGGAAGCTATTTACGCATGATTCATGGGTAACTATATTATTTTCTCTAGTTTTAATTTATAATTCACTCAATCACTACTTTTGTAGAGTTTCAAATTGTTTGCATAATTTTCCTAATTACTTGTGATCCAATCTGATAGATTATGCTTTGTTTAATCAATTGATAATCTATGCTTAGGGGATACAATTAATATTTAAGAATATGCCTGATTATTTATGGATTAAGAAATAGAAGGACTAAAAACGTAACTAGAGTTTTGAAATATTTTCAACATCATTCAATCATGTGTAATAGGGGAATCTAGTGTCTTGGTTAGTTTTAAACTTTTAATAATCTTGAAATCAAACTTTAATTGAGTTTTCTTTGTTTTAATATTAGAATGTAAATCTAGAATCGAACTTTCACAAGTCTTGAACGAACCTTTTTCTACAACTATAAAAAATCTCATCAAACAATCACTAATTGTAATTTCTACACTTATTTATGACCTTCACTTAGTCAATTATACAATCACGTTGTCTTCACCAACAGTTTCATCAATATTTTGAGATTGAAAACAACAATAACAATGATACAACAAGAGAATTAAGGAAATAAAACAATAACAATCAAATGAATCGAAAAACTCATAGGTAATTTTGTGCGAGGCGAGTTAGACTCTTTCCTTAAAGAGTTTACATCCCATACAATCGGTCTTTGTTATGTGATCGAATTTTATATAGTGGTAAATAGAGTTGTCGTTCACTCGGACTTGTTGAAATCGATTTTAGGATTTAATAAACTAAAATAAAAGAAAAATATATACAAAATATTGTCACAGAATATTAGGAATAACCAAGACACTGATTCCACTATTACACATGAATAAATTATGGTAAATAAGCCAAAACTCTAATTATCTTTTAAGTCCCTTATTTCTTAATTCACATATAATCAGACAAATTCTCAAAAATTAATTGTATCCCCCTAAGCATAGATTATCTTAATACAAAGCATAACCTATCTAATTGAATCACAACTAATGACGGAAATTATGCAAACAATTAAAAACTCTGCAAAAGCAGTGATTGAGTGAATCATAAATTATAAATTAGAGAAAATAAATAATTACCAATTATTCATGCGTAAGTAGCTTCCTCATTGATTTGGTTGTGGGAGAATTAGCTCATCATCATGTTGGAAACACGCTCAAAAATTATTTTTATTGCTCAAAGTGTTTACAAATGATGAAAATGGGAGAAATATAATGAAAAGGGTTTATAGATTATATTTGTTACAAACCGATTCACATTCTGAGAACGATAAAAGCTTCCTGTCACTGTTACTGTTGCTTTAAGACTGTCTCCTGAACTACGACCCTCAGATGTGAGTCGTTATCACTGTATCATGAACGAATGTTCTTAGGCGTCCAATGTTCTTTGTGTTCTTCAATGGCAGCAGCAGCAACATGTTTCTCTGGTGATCAATCTTTTGCCTCTGTGATGCTCTGTAATCTCCCAAACTCTCCGTCCACCTTCTATTACTCTCAACGAACCTTTTTATACGTAACATCGTCATAAAATCTCAGCCATAACTCGAGATAATTCTCTTTATTTTTTCTGTAATATTTCGGGAATAATTCCCTAATTTAACTCTGTCACGTTGTTTTCTTCGCATTGACACACTCCATAACGTTACCAACACTCCTCAACCCTCCTACAAGCACATGCCAACCATAAAGAAACACGGGAAGGAGTGAACTATTAAAGTGAAACTCTTATGCTCTGTTTCAAAAAGAAAAGAATATCTTCCCTTATTTATCGTTGATACGCTCATTACCTTCCCTGATTGGGTCAAATAGGTTTATCCAAGTCCAAACTACGGATAATATACGAGTATAACTGTAGCGCCCCCTAAGCTAGCAGCTGACTAATCCAAGAGATTAACTAAATAAAGAAGCACTAAAAATCTAAATCATATACTTAAGCATTCAATTAAGAAATCTGCTACAAAACTTAACTCAAAAACTAGCCCCACTCTGAAATATATATATATATACCAGAACTTCTCTCATATGATACATATACAATAGTCATTTAGTTTACAAATAGAATATACAACATAACAAACATAGCAGAAGTTAACCAACTACGGACTCGACTCCTCGAGGCTTTCATTTGTGCAACTCGATCCGCAAACGGCGAAAGTGGGAATGGGTGATCACATCATCCCTAAAAGGGGTGCCCGGTAGGAATAACATTTAACTTTCAAGTAATCACCGAAATGATCTAGAAAATATTACATGTTTTCCTAAATATTAAAAGGCAATCAATTCATGATTTAAACAATCATGTATATGGAACTAACTCCTTCTTCAAACAATGTATATATTAAGTGTCGACCAATTCCTTACACACCCTATTAGTTTATATTAGTGTCGACCAATTCCTTACACACCTATTAGGCATAAAAGCTCGAATTCATGTAGATATAAATGAAGGAGCAGTATCCTATATACCACGCATGGAAAAACTCCCGTTTTCCAGATAGGTGTCGACCAATTCCTTACACACCTATCATTTCCCTAATAGGTGTCGACCAATTCCTTACACACCTATTAAGCATACAAATGGAAATTCTTATTTCCCAAACATTCATAAAGACATACAAAGCATTACAATTCCTTTCCAAGCAATGGAAAGATTAAAAGAAACAACAATACTTTCGGAATTCAAAATAAAACAATGCAAGGAATACACAAGCAGATAATGCATGAATTTGTTAAACATAAACTTTTGTGAAAGAAAACAACAATAATCACAAGAGAGTTAAATATAAATTCCCACCTCTTTTAATGAAAAGCCACGCCTACCTCGAGATCCACGATCCACTGGTTCATCTTTTGAATCGATCGTTGTTAATATAGTCTAACTGTTAATCACACAAGAACTCTAAGAATCTAGCCAAAATGGCTCACACAAGAATCATACGAGTCTATCTAATGGTTCTAAGCCCATTTATGACTTTACACATTTTCATTCTCTATCTTTAGCATAACTAAGAGTTTACTAATCCAATTAAGTTTATTCTATAGTCTATAAGCTAAGTCTTATGAATATCTACAACTTTGTAGAAGAAGTCAAAGGCTAACTCAGACCATAAAGGTCCAATTCATCAATTATAGGAAAACTAGTCCTAAGCCCAAGTCCACTAACCAACCCAATAAACTAAGTTCCATTCTATTTGAGTCAACTAACGGTCAAACTGATGGTCACAAGTCAACTAACAGTCAACGTCCAAGGTCGGGTCAAGATCCAGGGTCAATGGTCAGACTTGGTCAAAGGATTCAACTCAGTCAAGTCTCACTGAGTTAGGTTTGGTCAGGTCCAGTCATTGAGTTAACTTAGGCATATTATGAGTCAGCTAAGGTATGTCAGTCTGACTAGGCTGAATGGCACCAGGCCAAAACTCTTGCACAGGCCAGAGCCATTGCTCAGTCCAAAGCACACTAATTCACAAGCATTGTGCAACACCAAAACTCTTAACTATAAACCAATAACAATATAATTATCTTAAACAAACTTCATAAATCAAATACAACACTCAACTAAGATTACATGCAAGTGCAGCTTTCACTAAACCCTTTGCTATGACAGCAATACAACCAACTCAGCCTATACATCCTATCAGCACAAACACCAACTGACAAAACTACTCACTCAACTTGAATCTCAACAGCAGCACCTTTCTCACTCAGGCAGTTCATAACCTTCGTTCCAGTCATAACATCCCCGACAAGGTTCACTTGCAACCTCAGATACACAGACCACATCACCAACTCTATGAACTGTAACTCCATACATGTTATTGATTCCATTCTCTCACTGAAACTACCACCAGACCAATAACCACATAGTCTTTCAACACTACAGATTCATCATTCTCATTAACTCCATCACTACTTCCATATCTTGTAACTTATACAACCACTACCAACACATTACAGTTTATACTCCTCATATAATTCTCATTTCAACAACACCTGCAACTTCAGAATCACACAGAACTCAAACCATTTCAGCACCACCAACTCATTAACGACAACTCACATACAACTTATCCATTATATACACATCCCTGTGATTTACATACTCAACCACAACATCTCATAACCATTTCAACAAATACTAGTTCTTTGAAAACTAACACAACCTAATAACAAATCTGCCAAATCAATTCCAACACCAACATCATCACCTGCACATATATACCACCAAATACATCTTCTTCAGGCACAACAAATCCAGTTTCCTAATTGTGATATCCTAGACATATAAATCTCCAGCTGCAGTTAATACAATCATCACCATAATCTTCAAGACTTAATCTCAAATACAGCCCACCTCAACTTATCAATTGAGACTGAAATTTAAACTAAGAATCTCGACTTCATCCTACCCATCTTTTCTTATCTATCGAATCACCCATTACCATTGTCAATTTCTGATTCCTTTTCCAGAAACTGTAATTTACTGATTTGGGGAAGAACATGAAACCCTAGTTTCACAATTTCACATTTAAACCGAAATTAGATTCCAAATAACCGAATCAACTTCAATCTAAACGAATCGATCCAATATACATCAACTCTTAACCAAACTCACATAAGACAGATTCAAATCAAAGAAATCCTAACCTTTTCTTCACAGAAAACCCTAGCTCTTCCATTTATCTTCAAAACAGCTTCAGAACATTAATTGAACATCAACCCCTTTGTTCTACATCTGTCAATGACTCAATATACTTTTCAATTGCATACAAACTCAACTCAGAACCCTAACTCTTTGATTTATCACCTCAACCAAACCCTAACAATTTGTTCTCCTTCAAGATTCACGACAACAGCGTTTCCCTCATCAACTACGCAGCATCACCATACGATTCTCTCAAACAAAATCACCCTCAGTTCATCTCTCGAGCATTAACAGAGAAAAACAGGAAAGAGAGGAAGAAGAAGAAAAATAAGATAAGTAAGAATAATGACTTTGATCGGTTTTGGCAAAGATAAGGCCGACTAAAACTGCTAAAGGCACCCATCCAAACAATAAGGGAAGCCAGGCGGTTGATACCAAAAAGACTATTTTTCCCTCCATACTAATCTGAAGATACCTTCTTCATCCGAAATCTGATTGACACGTTCGAGTAATCCGATTCGCCTAATTTTTCGAGATCTATCTAGTGATACTAGTTTCGTACTAAATCGTTGTTAGATTAATTTCTATTAATTAACGTTCGTGTTAAACTAATCGAGTTAATATCGGCTAATCGTCTCTTGATCATTGCTAGACCAGTCAAATAGCGTTGACGAGCTTGCAGGTCTTTACAATAACTCTCCCATATCTCTCCAAACAGCCCCGTGATATCCTACTCCCTGTTTTATCGTGCACAATGATTTTCTTCCCTGTTTTCTTCAAGCTGGAGTTCTCCAACCAAACTTAGTCGAACCAAAGACCCATATATGAACCGTGTTAAGACCAAAGAAGCTGCCTAATGAATTTCAGCGATTTAATCTCGCTAAAACTCCTCCAAACTCAAAGCCCTAGTTCTGTCAGTTCAAAAACACATTTCCCCGCCACTTTTACGAGTTCAAACGAAGAGGATGAAGGTGCCCCTTAACCAGCGATGGGGTGCGGTTAGCAGTGGGTACCCCTTAGTAATTTGGATACCCCTTATCCAAAATTGGGAGTTCGAATAACACGTTTCCTCAAGGTGCCAAAATCAACTTTTCGAGACAATTTTCAAAAAATGTTTATTTCCCAAAAATGCCTACAAACACATAAAACACCAAAATTAGTACAAAATCGAGCGCCAACAATATGTAGTATTGAGATCAAATTAGACACAAAAATGTGTCTATCAAATACCCCAAACTTATTATTTGCTAGTCCTCGAGCAAATTTATTAGAGAAAATAAAATCCTAACTCACTAGGTGTCCCTAGTGACCAGGAGTTGTAGTCTCGGGAGGGTTTACCAGAGGTGTACCCACAAAACCTTTACTCCAGACCCTACCTATCTACGCGAGAACCTTGGAAGGCACTAAAGAATCTCCTTGGTTGGCATACAATCATTGACTATAGGAGGAAGTACCACGATGCGAAATTCCAGTTGATGTACACGAGTTTGCACTCAAGCATACTAAAATTCATATAAAGTGACAGAGCTCTACTCGGATAGTTTCGGACATCATAAACCTGAGTCAACCAATCACATGGATAGATTAAGAAGATGGATATAGAGAAAACGTAGATGATGTTGACTAAGGTGAACCTATCCTAATGGTGAGATACGGGTGCGGACTAATATCAACACACTTTGGCAAATACAAGGGAACCAGTGGTCGATAATCCTAACTCTAGGTCAACTCAGCTGGCATATACACGGGCACCAGTGGTCGATTTTTTTTTTTTCTTTTGTATCTCAGTCACTCTATTTCACCCTAGCAATGGTAAAAAGAAAAAAGAAGTGATCATGATTCTTTCGATGTTTCCATCACGAGGATATGGCGAAACTACCATGTTTTCTTTTCTAACACCTGAGCTCTGTGCTTTTATGAATAGACTCTTCTAGATGTTTCCATCTAATCAGATTGGTTCCTCAACTCCTACAACCAAGATGTTCCCATCCACTTAGATTAGTTAGTGCCAACCTTAATAAGCATAAATTTCTAGTCTCTCGGAGTTTATTTATTGCAACTAAAAAGTTTCTCCCATACCCCCAAACTTAAATCTAACATTGTCCTCAATGTTCTAAATATAAAATTAAAAGTATGAACAAGGAGAAACTGTTACCACTTGAATCAAAAGAGTTAAGGAAAGATATTACCGTGTTGCATGAGCATGGGTTACCTCCCAAGAAGTGCTAAATTTAAAGTCTTCAGCCAGACTAAGAAAGAACTAGTCACCTCGCAGAATCATATAACAGTAACCGGAATAACTGTGGGTCATCTGGATCAAAACGTATAACCCAAAAGAAGAGAAAATTGCAACAGACCATGAAGATATCGAACATACCCTTATTTAAATTTTTGTTTAAGACAACTATATCTAGTTGTGGCTCAGGTTCAGGCTCTATAAACGGGTTTAAATAAAATGTTTTCATGGGCTTGGACTTCCTCAAATGAAGGATTCTTAAGATCGGGTTGTAGAGTACGGAAATACTCAAGTAGGAACTTAGAAGCACATAACAATAACCTGAATAATTAGGGATCCTCTAAGTCAATCGATTTGACTCACACGGTGACCACAAAGAGAGTGGTGGTCTTCCTTAAACAAATGTGTCGACCCGAATCTCCTAAAGTAATTAGGTTTAGTCTTAAACTTAATATTTGACACATTTGAATTTCATAAGTTCCCACAATTGGAAGGAAGGTTTTTGGTGGGAAAACAATGTCAATCGTGGTATCATAGCACAGGTTAACCACATCAACCAGAGGATGGGTTCTTAACAACTGAACTTCTTTATGGACACAACTAGGTTCAGGAAAAAGTTTATGAAGATAATCTTTTAAAATGGTTGAGGCACATATGTCAAGTCCCAAGTTAGGGACCTTTCTAAGAGTTAAAGCACATGGAGAATGATAATCACCCCCAAACTTAGAGTTTTCGGTGTCTCTAGAAAGACTAGTCACAACTTCCCTAATTTTAAGGTCATCTCGGTTCCCGAAAATGGTCAATTGATTCTTCTAAGTCAGGTTCATCCTCACTCATCTCTACAAGTTCATCTTCTTTGTCTAAGACTAATGTTTATAAATCGCTAGACTCGAAAACAATATTCTCAGGATAAACCCGCTCCTTTAAACTATTATCGTCTTCGTAATCATAAGGAAATACTACAGCGTCCAAAATGGGGGTATCTCTAGTCAAATCCTCGTCCTTTTGAATAGGTGAATAATTATTAAAAATTATTTGGATTTGAACTAGAAATAATATTATCGTTATAAAGCTCAATTGGGGTAACAAATTCCTGATCACTATGCCTATTTATTTCAAATTCTTCATCAACACTATCCTCATCATAATCATCATTATAATAACATGAAAATGGTTGAACCTCATCTAAATTAGTGTCACCAATTCTAACCTCATCATCTTGATTATGCAAATAATTATCCTCATTTTCAAGGGTACTATTGGAAACACTAAGATTATTTCGAACAGTTCTGTTCTGGGCCTCTAACAAAAGCTTTTGAATCGACTCACATGACTTCCTTATGGTTTCGTGACTTGACTCACATGACTTCCTGATTGAATCTAGGAAACAAAGTTCACTCGTTCCATTGCTTTTGTCCATAACTAATTTATTCATTTCTGCTAACTTACGTGTCGACTCGGCTAACTTACGTGTTGACTCTAGTAGAGAGAAATTTTGCTCGTACGACCGGTTGGTGTGTGGATAGTAATTGGGATCACCATGGTATGACCCATAACCTTCAAAAGTTTGGCGTTCCCAACCACTATTCACACTATGGTCATAAAAAGAGTGATGTTCATATTGTTCAGTTGGATATTCATATTCATTGTGATGGATATTGTAATACCCGGTTTGACATCCTAACCGCAAGGGAATTCTACACAAGCACAAACAAGGGTGACTCGACCACAACAAACCTGCGATTTCTAGCAAACAAAAAGCATGATGGCTCCACTTAGATTGTTTCTAGACCAGCTTCTAATCCTTCGAAAGGGAATTCGTTACAATTTAAGCAAAGCCCTCTGGAATCAATCCGAGTCAAAGTAAGTTGAATAGAGGCGAGGGAAGCTCAGTGGAGCTTTGATACCCAAGGCCTCACTGGCATTACAAGGCGACACAGTCACACATTCAACTCACACAAACCATCATGAACTTCAAAGTATGCTTAAAAAAGTAACCAATATTTTTCGAATGACTTTCCTATTAAGATCGTTACCCTATCGGTCTCGTTCTAGTCAGTATTTTAATCTTAGGTTCGCGTTTGGTATCGCTTTCCTAAGGCGGGCAAGAAGAGAACGGTGATGAAATCCGAACCCTTATCTTGTATGTCCAGGCCTTTCCCTTTACTAGGAAATTAAAGCAGCCGTTTTCAATACCTCAACATATATAAATACAAAATCATCCAGTAAACCCGCCTGACAGGATTCGCGGGTGTTTAGAATTCTTACCTCCGTTCCAGGACGGGGATGAACCGTTGAAGTCGACTCGGGCCACTGACTCCTATGTCAATGTACGAACCCGAGGGGCCTAGACAGTATCGTAACTGTCGTCCTTCCCTGTGCATTTTATATTTAAACTAACCCTTCCTTAGGGTTTTAAAAAAAAAATGTCCAAAAGTCCAAAAATAAAGTCCAAAAATTAAAAAGTCCAAAAATAAAAATAAAAATTACAAAAATAATTACCTAATTACAGTTTCTAAAAATAAATAATAATAACACTATACAAAATTTTCTTCTTCACTCCGTTCGGATCTCTCTTTTCTTTCGTATTTTGTCTTTGCTTTTCTTTTCAGCACTTTCTCTTTTTCTTTCGCTCCATTCCAAATCTGAAAGCAAACAGAAATACCAAAACGCGTAAAAAAGAACAAAAATAATAATAAAAAAAAAACCTAAAAACAAATCTATAAACAAGTCCGCGTCGGCGACGCCAAAAATTGATCGAATTTTATATAGTGGTAAATAGAGTTGTCGTTCACTCGGACTTGTTGAAATCGATTTTAGGATTTAATAAACTAAAATAAAAGAAAAATATATACAAAATATTGTCACGGAATATTAGGAATAACCAAGACACTGATTCCACTATTACACATGAATAAATTATGGTAAATAATCCAAAACTCTAATTATCTTTTAAGTCCCTTATTTCTTAATTCACATATAATCAGACAAATTCTCAAAAATTAATTGTATCCCCTAAGCATAGATTATCTTACAAAGCATAACCTATCTAATTGAATAACAACTAATGAAGGAAATTATGCAAACAATTAAAAACTATGCAAAAGCAGTGATTGAGTGAATCATAAATTATAAATTAGAGAAAATAAATAATTACCAATTATTCATGCGTAAGTAGCTTCCTCATTGCCTTGGTTGTGGGAGAATTAGCTCATCATCATGTTGGAAACACGCTCAAAAATTATTTTTATTGATCAAAGTGTTTACAAATGATGAAAATAAGAGAAATATAATGGCTTAGGGTTTGTAAGATTATATTTGTTACAAACCGAGTTGTTACAGAGAACGATAAAAGCTTCCTGTCACTGTTACTGTTGCTTTAAGACTGTCTCCTGAACTACGACCCTTGGATGTGAGTCGTTATCACTGTAGCATGAACGATTGTTCTTAGGCGTCCAATGTTCTTCGTGTTCTTCAATGGCAGCAGCAGTAGCAGGTTTTTCTGGTGATCAATCTTTTGCCTCTGTGATGCTCTGTAATCTCCCAAACTCTCCGTCCACCTTCTATTACTCTCAACGAACCTTTTTATACGTAACAGAGTCATAAAATCTCAGCCATAACTCGAGATAATTCTCTTTATTTTTTCTGTAATATTTCGGGAATAATTAACTAATTTAACTCTGTTACGCTGTTTTCTTCACATTGACACACTCCATAACGTTACCAACACTCCTCAACCCTCCTACAAGCACAGGCCAACCATAAAGAAACACGGGAAGGAGTGAACTATTCCGTGAAACTCTTATGCTCTGTTTCGAAAAGAAAAGAATATCTTCCCTTATTTATCGTTGATATGCTCATTACCTTCCCTGATTGGGTCAAATAGGTTTATCCCAGTCCAAACTACGGAGAATATCCGAGTATAACTCTCCCATATCTCTCCAAACAGCCCCGTGATATCCTACTCCCTGTTTTATCGTGCACTATGATTTTCTTCCCTGTTTTCTTCAACTGGAGTTCTCCAACCAAACTTAGTCGAACCAAAGACCCATATGAACCGTGTTAAGACCAAAGAAGCCTGCCCAATGAATTTCAGCGATTTAATCTCGCTAAAACTCCTCCAAACTCAAAGCCCTAGTTCTGTCAGTTCAAAAACACGTTTCCCACCACTTTTCCGAGTTCAAACGAAAAGGATGAAGGTGCCCCTTAACCAGCGATGGGGTGCGGTTAGCAGGTGGGTACCCCTTAGTAATTTGTATACCCCTTATCCAAAATTGGGAGTCCGAATAACACGTGTCCTCCGGGTGCCAAAATCAACTTTTCGAGCCGAATTTTCCAAAAATGTTTATTTCCCAAAAATGCCTACAAACACATAAAACACCAAAATTAGTACAAAATCGAGTGCCAACAATATGTAGTATTGAGATCAAATTAGACACAAAAATGTGTCTATCATTATGTGAAAATGGATGAATGCTTACCAAGAGATACAACAGTGCCTTGAAGATATCCCAGCACTTGAATATCTTCAATCGGTCGGATGGATTCACGTAGCACAAACTCTCAAACAGAATCACTAATCCTAACAAGACTTTCTTAATGCTAGAACTCTGGTTTTGGGTATGCTTTTTCTGTCTTAAACTGAACGAAGAAACGAGTTTTTATTCTTGTTGAAACAAGGCAACGGTTGGGTGTGTCCAATTGTGAACAGTGATGTTGTTTCAAACCATTGGACACTTATGTTTATAATCCAAAAATTATAATCATTCCAATAAGTCGCAACTGTTTCCTATCAATTGAATCGTAACCGTTAATTCAGCATTGTTTCACAAACTGAAACTCACTGTTTGTTTCATGTAACCCAATTCTCATTCATCCCAGGAAATAAACTTAAGTGGCCAATTCAAGTGCTTATTTCCTACAAGAACCCATGAAAAAATGGAAGGTATCACATCAAGAATAGGCAAACGAACTAAATGTGTCTCATAGGGCCGGAGAAATAAAGTTCTAGCCGATGAAAATTGATGAAATCATGGCGAGGAAATTTTAAGAATTGGAAAAACTTGAGAAGGGGGCGCTTTGAAAGGGAAAGCGAGTTTTTATCCTTTTCTCGGGAATGAGATGATATATATCATTTGAGTAATATGTATGGGAGCATATCTAAATATTAAAGGTAGTATCTAGGAGGAATACGCAAATACCGTTTACATGTGTGTGGAAAAATAAAAATAAAAAGAGAGGTATGCATAGAGCATTTTTTTTTTTGAAATCCAGAAGGAAGTATGTATGGAGCATATTATAACTGATTACGCCAAAGATGTATGTGTTGGCATAATCTTGGATGTTTATCACCCATATGTATCTTTTATACATAATACCATTTGCTTGGGGGTAAGATAATCTTCAAATATTGTAGCCCTTTCATTTTGTGGCCTCAAGCAAGAATTTGCTCGCTTTAACTACAGGGTCGACCCTGTGTACGATCCCAAAAATGATTGGAAACCCTTGAAGAATTGAGTTTGAATAGAATGACGCCGAAATGGAGGTTCAGTTCAAGGCCGGTGCTAAATTTCCTAAATATAACCCGGATGGAGAACAAAAAAATAAAGAAAAGATATTGAAATTCTTTAGGCTAATAGAATTTTGGAACATTTTAAGGGGAGCGCGAAAAGACTAATTCATGTATCCCCATGCGAAATCAAATAGACTGCTACTGCGTCCTTAATATTTGTCTTGGTACGATGATATTCCCGGACATAACAGGGAACTTGGTGGATGCCAAATACCTTCAGTTGTTTAAAAATATCAATGATGTTTCTAGGTATTCATGAGTAACTGCTTGTATTTCCTTTTTAGTAAAGAATTTGAGAGAAGTCTCTCATAAGAAGTATCGACAAATGGGTAGTAATATAACTCTTCTCCAAGTAAGAATTTTGTGATCCCCTTTTATAATTCTATTGTGGTTTTATATTGTTTTATCTTAGATTAGGACAACACGATTAGGAAACTCTTGATTAATAGTTTTGGTTACTCAAACTTGGATGGTAATCATAATATCGTGTGTACAAATACGTGGAAATAGGGTTGGATATCCGAACATTTTCCATGTTTGAGAAAGAGGTTCGTCACAAACCAAACAGATTGGGTCGCGGACTCCCGATTGCATTGCGGTACAAGGAAGAGGGTGTTTCCTCGCAGCACCAAGCTCGAGACTTGGTTCACATGAGGTTGTTGTTGGATAACTTGAAGTGGGACGACACCTAAAGGTGAATTTGATCCCTGTGTTGATATGAGAGATGCTTATGAAAACCACTTTTATGTGTACCATGGACCCTTGTTTTGTTGTGGTTGGTACACATCATACAAATCAATCCGAGTCATGCGTCACAAAGTAATGGGGGAAGTGAAGAGGTGAAAAGAAGATGAAAGGATGGTGGTAAAGAGGAGTGTAAGTGTGGTGTAAATCCACTATAAATTTATTTCACAACACTCCCCCTTGGATGACACCACACTATTTAACATTGCCTCATTGAAACCTTGTTAGGAAAACCCAAAGGGAAAAACCTAGGCGAAGAAAAAAGAGCACGAAACTTATATATAGAGTAGTGACAGACGCGCAAATGTTGCCTCGTTAAAACCTTGACATGGAAAACCCAGTGGGAGAAAACCTTGACGAAGGAAAAAAAAAATACAACATGATAGTCAAATAAAATACCCCCTGATAAGTACTTCAGTTCAATCTTGGCTTGCAAATCTTTGAGTGACTTCCCAATTTCGATGAACGAATTTCTTGAATGCAAAAAGATTGTTTGTTTAGTGAATAAATTGCTGATAAGCACGTAAGTGCAACGCATTTTCACCCATAACTACATTAGCTAGGACTCATTTTTTCGCTAATAAACTTGTTTTAAGTCTTTTGAAGGAAATAAGCTCTTGTGAAAAAAGTTTGCTCGAAAGTGGTAGTTGGACCCGGAAAAGTACTAAAGGCACATCCACTTTGGATAAGAGCATCCCCATAAATGTGTTAAATACGCCCCAGAGAACTTGTTCAAAAGCACCAAAGAAATTCGCGAAAAATACCCCTTAAAATATTAAGGGGCACACTAATTACTAAAAGGGCTCGGGGATCTAATAAGATGTGTCCATCTTCTTCGTTTGAATACGGAGAAATTGGCGGGAAAATTTGAATATCAACAAACAAAATTAGGGTTGGAGATTTGAAGGTGTTAGGAAGAGACTAAAAAGCTGAATTTCTTGGGTATGATCTTCTCGGATAAACATGGATGTGAGAATTTGGACATGATTTTAAGAGAGTTTCTTTCAGAGAGTACGAATTTCTGTATACTGCTTAACGAGTGTGCACGTAATATTTCAATCTCCACAACTGATTTAATTTGGGGAGTTATGTAACGAGTGTCGAGATTCTAAACATGAAGGATAATGAGGCCATCAGTTAAATAATCAACCAATCAGAAGAATATTTTAAATATTCCTTAGAGGAGCGTGAACAAATTTGGACTCTCTCAGGATTTGAGCTAGAATTTTCCTGTTTGACTAAAACAGGAAATGTATGTGTCTTTCATTCGACAAAAAAAGGGGAAGTCACGTGGATTTGAGCGAAACAAAGGTTATAAATATTCTCGGATATATTCTTTGTTATATTTGGGAAGAAAGCGTGTGTTATGAGAGTGTTTGACACTAGATAAGATTTGCAAAGACGTGTTTAGATGGAGTTGACTGGCTATAGACGCTACACTAGATAAGATTTGCAAAATGACCAAATCCTTTACACTTAGAGCACGAGGCATATCCTCGTCATCGATTTCATCAACATCCCTATTTTTAGGAGGAACACGATTATGAGGTTTGGTGATGCCTTAGGCTTATCTCTGGAGAACCGTTTACTTCTCTTCGGCGGAAGATCTCTAAACTGTCTTGTGATCATTGAGGCGATTTGTCAAGATCTTCATCGATGAATCTGTCTCGAGTGATCATCTTGAGAGATATACACTTTTTTACTTTTATCAAGTAATTTAATGTCCTTTAGTGCTTTGAACACAACATCCTTAGTCTTGGATGAATGTTCATGATCAAAGATCTTAAGCTTCCCAACCAGCGTATTTCTGGAGAGATTATCAAGGTTATTTCCCTCAACGATGGCATGCTTCTTAGAATCGTATTTGGATGGCAGTGATCTGAGAATTTTCATCACAATTTCCTTTTCAGGAATAGTCTTACCCAATTTAAAAGATGTATTAACAATTTCAAACACTTTGTGATTAAACTCATCAAATGTTTCTTCATCTGCCATATGAAGGTTTTCCCAATCAGAATTAAGGTTTTGAAGCCTAGCTTCCTTTTCACTGGTATTACCTTTAAAAAATGGTTTCTAAGATATCTCAAGCTTCTTGTGACTTAGTGCAGTTTGTCACTTGGTGATGAAGATTTGGGGTAATGGCATGTATGATGGCATTCAAACAGTCGGAATTTTGCTTTGCAACAAGTACCTCAGCAGGGGTGTATTCACCAATATTCTTGGGAACGTTTACATCACCAACTGCCACGGCGGGAGGATCATAGCCATTAACAACATATACCCATGATTGAAAATCACGCGCTTGAAGAAAAGCTCGCATAACAATTTTCCACCATAAGTAATTAGAGCCATCGAAGACTGGTGGTACGTTAATAGAGATAACGCCTCTGTCCATAGAGTCAGATCGCTACAAACACAGACTTATAAGGTCTTAAACGTGTTTGCCTGCTCTGATACCAATTAAAAAAGCGGGGGTCTAACAACCACACCCAACAATTCGATTAGCAATCTGTATGGACAAACTCCAATATAATTTCTAGAGAATCAACTAGACAGTCAGACTCAATCTAGATAAAAAAGTATATCAAAGAGTTTATATTTCAATCTCTCGATTTGATCTTTACTCAAGCAAATAAAAATCTGCGAGTCTTTGTCAAAGAGAGATAACTTGGATGGTACCAAAGACCAATATCCAAGTGTCAATCAATTTAAATCAATAACCCAAAAGGTCGGATATTCTAATTGATTGAACAACGCACAACCTGTGATATTTCAATTATATAAACAAATATAATGCGGAATAGAAATAAAACAAACACTAGAATTTTGTTAACGAGGAAACCGCAAATGCAGAAAAACCCCGGAACCTAGTCCAGATTGAACACACACTGTATTAAGCCGCTACAGACTCTAGCCTACTCCAAATTAACTTCGGTCTGGATTGTAGTTGAGCCCCAATCAATCTCACACTGATCCAAGGTATAGTTATGCTCCTACGCCTCTGATCCCAGCAGGATGCTACGTACTTGATTCCCTTAGCTGATCTCACCCATTACTAAGTGTTGCTACGACCCAAAGTCGAAGACTTTAATAAAAAAAATTGTATCACACAGAAAAGTCTATAGTAATAGATAAATCCGTCTCCCACGAATAAACCTATGAGTTTTGTTCCGTCTTTGATAAATCAAGGTGAGCAGGAACCAATCAATAACTTGAGACTTATATTCCCGAAGAACGGCCTAGTATTATTGATCACCTCACAATAATCTTAATTGACGCAGCGAAAAAAGATATTGTGGAATCACAAATGATGAGACGAAGTGTTTGTGATTTCTTTTCTATCTTGCCTATCGGAGATATAAATCTCAAGCCAATTATTTCAATTGTACTAAATACGATAGAAACAACAAGATCAGATCACACAACTATAAGAAAAGTAGTTTCGGTGCAAGCTTCACAATCCCAGTGAAGTATTTAAGTCGTTAACCTGGTTTTAGAAGAAGAAAACCAAAGGTTAAAGGAGAATCGACTCTATCTTAGCAAACTAGTATCACACGTAAAGTGTAGGGATTAGGTTTCCCAGTTGCTAGAGTTCTCCCTTATATAGTCTTTCAAATCAGGGTTTGCAATCAATGTTAGCTTAGTAACAAAGCATTCAATATTCACCGTTAGATGAAAACTTGATTAGATTCAAGCTAATATTTCTCAACCGTTGGATCGAAAACTTAGCTTGTTACACACAAATGAAAAGTTCAATTTTGGGTTTATGAACCGTACCCATACATTAACATTTGTTGGTTCAACAATAGTCAACCAAATGGTTATCCATATGAACACTCTCATATCAACCATATTCTTCTTCACCATAACTAGTTCAAATGACTCAAATGAACTAGTTAGAGAGTTGTTCAATTGCTTATATCTTATGTAACTACACACGACACAATCGAAGCAAAAACGGTTTGATTAACTCGAATCGGTTCATGAACTTTATAGCCACGGTTTACAAAAGCATTCCTTAGTTTATATAAACATTAGTTCAAGAACAACCGGGTTTAGATATAACCTACTCAAGTTCGCAGACTGGGTTCGCGGACTTAAGCTCATGGAAGGTGTACACAAACTCCAGCAGAAATTCTCGGGTGAGAACTTCCGTCAGTTCGCGGACTGAGTTCGCGGACTTGGCTTGCGCCACTTCCATTTCTCTTGATCAACAAAGTTCGCAAATTTTGGTTCAAGGAATAAGGACTTATACATATATGTGTTTCCACAACAATGCTTATATCCTACCAATGCTTATGTAATCTAAACTCTCATTTCAATCATTGAAACATTCTCGAGAGAACGTTATATAGTCGTTATTCACGAGACCATTTTTTCGTCGAGCAATTTCCAAAGTGATTGAAACATATCATGACTTTCGTCACTAGGTAAAGATGAATTCGGTTAAAGCGAAAGCTTACAAACACATATTTCGAGAAATAGATAGGCGAGTTAAACTCGGCTCGAAATAGCAAACGTGTATAATGAAAGTCTATACGTCTAAACGACTTTTGTCTCAAGAGTAGGAGATAGAGTAAATAGACTTTTGAGTGACAGATAAGTTCAAGTCTCCACATACCTTTTAGTCGATGAAGTTCCACCGGTTCCTCGAGTAGTCCTTCGTCTTGTATGATGATTTCCATGGAGTTCTTGAGCTCAACTACACTTTCTATCATAGTCCGAGACCTTTAGCTACATAAGCTAGAAATCAAGACTTATAGTTTTGATCACTAACATTGACAAACATGCTTGAGATAGCAACGCATGCGAGTTCGACCGAGCAATGCTCTAACAATGTTGATTTGGTCTAACAGATTGACCTCGTTAATGGTGGGAATCCATCAAAAAATAAAAATCGATACAACTATTGGATGACCACCATGTTTGTAATACCTGTCCTAATTTTAGCGATAATTTTGTAAGTTTAATAAAAATGGCAGTTTTTATTTATTTATTAAAATGGCAGTTTGGTAACTTACTACTAGTTTATTTTTAAAATTGTCATACTCTTGAGAATACAAATTAATTTTCTTTTTGATTAATTAATTAATATTTAATAAATTGTACTAGTAGTAATACTTTGTGCATTAATTGGTAGTGACATTGGCGTGTAATTAAATTTAGACATTTTTCTTAATGTTAGGAAAGAGATTAATTATTTTGGCAGTGACTAAATACAATCCAATTAAAATTAAATACAACAGGTTAAAAAAATTAACTTTACTGATATGGGTAAACAAAACTCAACGTTGTTATGTTCCTACTTTTCACACTGTTTTAGGTTTTGCCATAAATACTTAAAAACCTCCAAAACCAATTATCTCTTTCACACTGTGGTGATTGATTAATTATTTTCATTGAATACATTGATTGCATACAAATACCAATGACTGATACACTTTTCAACCCAAATTTCATCGCTCAAATCAGAAATTAAATGGGTGATCAATTGCAATTTTTGCATCTGCAAAAATTAAGGAACCACCTGTGAGGGAAGAAGATGAAAGAATATTTTGTTTACCCACATGAATTAGGTTTTTAATATTCACGGAAGGGTTGTATTTAATTTAGTTTGGGTTGTATTTAGTCACCGCTATTATTTTTATCTAGCTAATTATATCATGGATCTATCTTACAAAAACAAATGTGTTTTGCCAAATCCGACGGTTATATATCGGTGTTATAAGTGGATCGACGGGTTATATTAGTCTCAAGAATCAGAAAAGTGAAGGAGATAAATCGTGGCTCATAATGCATCCCTTTAATAAGCCCTGATCCGACGTCCCAAATTCAATTTCTTTATGCATTACCTAATCATTCAATCGATTGAGTTAATCTCATCATTTAATCTAATTCGACTGTTACCCTTATATCATTCAATTTCAAGACATTTCTTTCTTCTCGGAAAAACGAATCTCTCATAAACCTCATGTCAAGAATAAGGGAAACGCACCACCCAACTCAAAAAATGTTCCATTTTGGGAATCAATGAAATTGAAGCTCTAATTTCTTCTTCGTCCTAATCTAAGGTAAGTTATATCAGTTTAATCTGGATTTTCTCCATCTTCTGTCTCATTCTCTCTAGAATTTTTTAGGGATAATTAGGGGTTTGTACATTGTATTTTTAACTTAATTTTGATTTTGTTTGTTGGAAACGAGGGGTTTGTACATTATATGATGTGATTTTTAAGCTCAGTGTGGATACAAAATTCCTTAATCGCCCTTATGTATAATCCCAGGTATTAGTCCTTATGTTCTTTAGTCGAATTAACATTTAAAAAATTGTGTGTGTTTCCGTTGATTACCCTTTTTTTTTTCCTTTTTTTTTACGGATAACGTTACAAACTGTTTGTTTATGTTTCTCGTCTTAAAGATTTTTCTTCGCTTATAATAGATCAATCGTTTAAAATTATTCAAAACAATTTAAACAAAGCATGTAAGAAGAGAAAAATTTTAAGTAATCAAAAAAAAAAAAAAAAGGAGTAAATAGGTCAAAGAAATTAATTACTAAGAATTGCTCGTAGAGATGTAGCTTCTTCCAAAACCTTAGAAAATAAGTTTAGCTACTCATGAAAAAAAAACTGGAGAAAAAATGATTAATTATTGCATTCAAAAATATTAAATTTGCTTACAACGTTTTTAGTTGCAAAAGATATCAGCAAATATGCAGTTCGGTTGCAAGAGACCTACCACAACTGAACATAAACGATATAGAGCTACTGTGGTTGAATATCAAATGTTTCTGCGACTGTTCTAAATTGCTCAATGTTCTTTGTATTCTTGGTTGCAGCAACAAAAAATATTTTCGTGCAACTCAGATTTCTCAATTTGTAGCTCTCTCTTATCTCCTAGACTCGATGTATCCCTTCTCTAGACCTCATGGGCCCTTATATACTCAACAACACCCTTGAATCTCTTGCCATAACCCCCATAAATCTCCTTTCCTTCTCTGCAATATTTCGGGAATAATTTCCATGTTTTAACTTCTTCACGCGTCTTCGTTGGTTCTTCTTTATCCAAATACATCCCTCGCACCTTCAAATATTGTCAAACACGATCTAGCCTCATGAAATCTTCCCAAAATAATCAAAATCACGAAAAAATTTCTCCACATAATTATACTTCCATGTTTTATCAAATCCGACAATTTTAACCAATTCTAATCCAGTCCAGCACCCATATCAACATTGTATAGCCAAATCAAGCATACCAATTAAAATCGGCGATTTACCAAACCACTCCAAAATCAAACCCTTTATGCCCAGTGAAAATTAAATTTCCTGTCAATTTTCGTTTCCAAACGAGGAATAAAAGGGTGCCCCTTATCCAATCCGTGGTCCTTTATCATTTGTTCATGGGGAACCTTTATCAAATTTTGAGGGTGTTCAAGAGCATTATGAAGGTTGGCATGGATGTTTTTGTATGCGGGATGGCCAAGTAAAGTTTATTATTGTTTCAGTTAGTTTTTCGTAAGGCTCGGGGGCATGTCCCCGGCCTTGCACTCCTTCTTCTTTGTCATTATGTTTTTTTTTAATGAATTTGGACTTTGGAAAAAAAAAGACATTTTTCTATGGGCGAAAGTGTTAGAACACATAAGTCAACCATCAAACGTGTCCTTGTTATCCAATAATAATTTACGTTTACCAGGTTATTGTAATTCCAGCTGTACTCCAGCTATATAGTGTCGGTAACAAACCGTTGTTCATGTTGCGCCAAAGCCTACGGAAGCATTAGGTTTTCACTTCTACAAAGGTACCTGGATATCACCAAGAACACAATCACACTCACACAAGAACAAGTATTTAATGAGGTTGAATCCTCGGGAAAGAATAAGAAATTTTATATACCATCGTATAGGTTGGGATATACAAAGCCTAAGCAGAGAATAAGAGAACTATTTAGTTCTAGTGTGTATTTCTCTAGTTCTTTTTATGGTTATTTATATATATCAATAGTGTAGCGCCCCCTAAGCTAGCAGTTGACTAATCCAAGAGATTAACTAAATAAAGAGGCACTAAGAATCTAAATCATTCACTTAACATTCAATTAAGAAATATTTTACAAAACTTAACTTAAAAAACTAGCTAGCCTCTCAAATATATATACAAAAACTCCTCTCAAATGATACATATTCAATAGTGAGTAGATTTACAAATAGAATACAAACACGAGAATAAATATAGCGAAAGCTAACTAACTAACGTAAATAATCTTTGAAGCTTTCATCATCACATGCACATCTTGATCATCTGAGGCGAAACCGAAAGTGGGAATGGGGTGAGCACATCATCCCTAAAAGGGGTGCCCAGTAGAAATAACAACTAACTTTCAAGTAATCATTAATATGATTTAAAAACAATGCAGGTTTTGTCGAAAAATAATAATACACGGAAAGACAGTAAAACATATTGTAGAAACTTAACTTTTTCAAAGTAATTTAAAAGAACAATAACAACAAACAGTAAACATCCATGAATAACAGTAAATATAAACATCCAAGTATGAGATGTGTGTGTTGCCGCACATAAGGAAGAGTAATATTGAAGCCCACTTCCACTCGATTAAGTAATATTGCGGTGTATCGCCTAACCATAGAAAAGGATATAAAGGAAGATAATTTTTGGCCATGTAATATTGCGGTGTATCGCCCTAGCCATAGAATACTGGATATTGTGCAGACACACATCTCATACCACACACAAGCACACCAAGATATGCATGAATTTCACAAAAGATAGATTTGTAAAACAATAATGAATACAAGAGAGTTTGTTATCGATTCCCACCTCTTTTGTTGACAAGCCTCGCCTACCTTGAAATCCACAATCCTCTGGTTCATTCTTTAGTTCGATCGTTGTTAATAAAGATTAAGCCGTTAATCACACAAGCACTCTAATGATTAGCCAAAAGGCTCATAACACAAACTCATGCAATTCTCTAGTTATAGCTAAGTGAACTATCTAATGGTTCTAAGCCCATTTATGATTCTACACCTTTTCATTCTCTATCTTTAACACAACAAGGTTTACTAATTCCATTAGGTATAATCTATAGTCCATTTTGATAAGTCTAAGTGTATCTACAATTATGTAAAAGGAATTAAAGACTAATTAAGACTATAAGAGTCCAAAACATCAAACTAAGAATACATGGCACTAAGCCCAAGTCCACTAAACTCGGCCCAATACACAAGGCCCGGTCCATCTGGGTCAAACTAACAGTCACTGACGATCAAAGGAGTCAGCTAACAGTCCACGCCAGTCAAAGTCCAGGGTCAAGGTCCAACTCGGTCCACTGTCAAGTCAATTGGTCAACGGGTCTAAGATCAGGTCAACTGAGTCGACTCAGGTCAAGGAGGAAACTCGGTGAGTCAACCCCGCTACAACTCAGTCAAAAACTGAGTCAGGGTCAGTTAGGTCAGTCAGGTTCTGACTAAGCTGAAAAGCTCAAGGCCAAAGCCTTGCACAGGCCAGAGCCATTGCTCAGGCCAAAGAGTACTAAAGCACCATCCTGGTGCAACACCTAACCTGCCAAGACTAAAATGATGCAATACAAAGCATAACAAGATCAAATGCATTTCTAACTTCTCTTGCCAAGATACATAGTTTAAACATCTCTTCATTGATTCAAATCAAATACTATATTTCCATGACTCTATGAACTGCAACTCTAATAACACTTCCATATAAACAGGTCTCATTACATCATCATCATCACACTCCTAATATCACCAAAACTTGCATCCATGCAATTATAGCTTCACTGCCACATTCTCAACATCATTATTTCAATATCCACTAGCTCTTGAATTCAACTCAAGTTCAGTTGCATCAACACATCTCAACAAAGTCCATTCTTCTTGTAAATCCTGCAACAGCACCAGTTCTGACTAATACCACACTGTCATCCTTGTATCACCACAGACCTCCCTTATAAAGTATCATTCAAACCACCATATCTCAGCCATAACCATTTCAGAACTAGTTGCAATTCTATTCTACATGTAGCACTTCATTCATCTAACACAACACAATTAATCAAACCACCAATTGCACTGCCAGTTGAGCTCAAAAACATCCGAGCTGTAAACAAAACCATCTCCCATGTATTTCAACCTTGAGCTAGTCATCACAACTTCTCTGAAGCAGCGGCTACACTTCATATCCACAACAACATTGTCTTCAAATATGTATTACTCTCACTTCCACTCTATTCAGTCACAACCATAGTGACCTAATCCAGTTAACACTTCACAATATCACTACCAGCTTCAATTAACCTAGCAGTCATCTAAAACTTCATTCATTCAAGACAACCTCCCCTTCATATAATATCTTCAATCCACAACACCACCAGTTCAACTCCATTACTTCCAGAAATCCAGTAAATCACTAAACCGAACACAATTTCATCTCCACCATATACCCCATCACCTTTAATTCAAAATTAAACTCCACATCCCCTGTATCTCAACAAGACCTAAACTGCAGCCACTTCCAATTTTCTTCACCACAGACCCTACTCCAAATTAACTAACCCTAAATAAGATGAATCCTAATTTCCAAATCAACTTTCTACAAAAACTGCAATTAAACCTAATGCATGCGACTATGATTCAATTAAGAACAAACCCATTACTAATTGAACAAGCAACACATCAATTTCACACAAAACAGAGTTTAATAATGAAACCCTAATTTACCTGGTCCTGTGATTCTTCATCAGAACAGCTCCAAAACTTCAATCAAACACCAAATAAGAACAAACCCATCTTCTAACTCCTCCTTATTCACCCTTAATCGAATTCTCCAATTCAATATGTAGAAACCCTAAGTCTAATTCTCTGTTTTCTCCAATCTCTCATTTCTTCGGCTTCTCTTGACCAAATAACATCTTCACCACGACCCACCATCATCTATTAGCATCACCAGATAATTTTTCTTGAATCTACTCTCAAATTCCTCACTCGGCTGAAGAACAGAAAGACACAGAGAGAAGAAGAAGGAAAAGAAGAAGAAAGAAGAATGAGGAAGAAAAGAAAAGAAATCGAGTTTATCTACTCGATTGGGATAAGACCTGGGTTGCACGGACGCTCCATTTCTTGAGCCGTGTCCGCGTCCGACCTCGCGGCGGACATAGGACTCGCGTGAGACGCTGACACGACGGCGTATCCGGCGCACCAATACAAGGCGTCCCGCGCGCGTCTGGGTTTGGACGCACCGATGATGCGTGTCCGACGCATTTTTTTTTCATTTTCATATAAACTTTTTCCTTTATTTTTACTATTATTAACCAAATGAAGAAAGATCAATAATTTAGGTCTTTATTAGGATTTTGTAATTGGAAATGACATCACGTATACCCTTAGTTGGACATGTGTTGATCTAAGAATGCATTTTGATTGTGCTATGTGTTTAATAGTGACTGATTATTTGACATTCGGCGTGTATAAACAAACGATATCTTCTTTTCTATTGAAATTTATACATATGTAACATCATTTTCTAATTTTTAGGGTCGAAATAGTTGACTTTGCTGTATAAATACAGGATTATATATATAAATAAAATATGTATATAAGTGTCCGCGTCCTAATTTTTTGAAAATTTTGTAGTGTCCGCGTCAGCGTCGTGTCGTGTCCGCGTCTACGTGTCCGCGTCTGTGCATCCCAGGATAAGACCAATCAGAAATGATTAAGGCACCCAAGAACGGATCAGGGCAGCCAATCGGTTTAAAAGCAAAATGGTATTTTGCCCTTCATACTAATTTGATGATATCTTTCAAGCGTAGGTCTCCGAATGACACGTTCGAGTAGTCTAATTGGCATAACTTTTCGAGATCTATCTAGTGATACTAGTTTCGTATATAAATCGTTGTTAGATTAATTTCTTTTAATTAACGTTCGTCTCTAATTAATCGGGTTAATAATGGCTTAGTCGTCTCATGACTGGTCTAATGGCGTTGACGAGCTTGAGGCTCGTTACAAATAGGACTGGACACATTCTTTAACAAGGATTACTTTTCATACAAGTATAGGGTTTCCAAACTTAACTCTAAGAGACAAACCTTTTAAGTTGCTATACTTAGGACACAAGTACTTGGTTTCCTAAACCAACTAGATATCCTAATCTAGTCCTTGACCAACCTACTACCAATTTTCCACCTTGGATCATGCATTCATGCATGAGACAATCAATATATAAAATCATCTTCATCTTCCAATATCGATTAAACTATCGTTGGCTGCCTACGTATCCGCAATAGGAATCAAACCTGACCGTAGTTCTCTAAAATGGCCTTGGTAGAAGGCCTCCACCAGGTTCCTAAGAACATCTACCCCAAGAGGGACTCTTACCAAACATTACAGATGTGGATCAATTTCAAACAATGTCGAAACTTGATCCCAGATATTACTTTAGTCAACATATCAGCTAGATTGTCTTTGGTATCAATCTTCACAAGTAGAATGTCTTATTTTTCAAGAATTTCTCTCACAAAGTGAAAACGCACGTCTATTGTTTGGTTCTAGCATGATGCACTTGATTTTTAGTCAAATAAATCGCACTTAGACTGTCACAATGCACATGCGGTTGGTATTGCACAACTCTTAAGTCATCTAGCAAACCTTGTAACCATATGGCCTCTTTAAATGTCTCTGTTACTGCCATATACTCCGCTTCAGTAGTTGAAAGAGCCATAATAGACTGCAAGATTGATCTCCAACTAACCGTTACTCCTGCTACGATAAATACATACCTTGTAGTTGAATGTCTCCTGTCCAAATCACAAGCATAGTCAGAATCCACATACCCAACACACAACTGATTGTTACTTTCATCCTTCACAAACTCCAAGCCAACATCAGTCGTACCCTAAAGATACTGAAAACGCGGGGGTATAACAACCACACCCAATATTTCATGCGGCAATATGTATGAACTAAACTCCAATATAATTCCGAGAGCACCAACTTAAAAGTGAGACTCAATCAAGAAAGATATCAAAGAGCTTTATCTCTTTCTCAATACAATAAGTAAATCAACTAGATAGAATTCCGTGAGACTGATTGTTATGAGAATAACTCGGATGGTACCAAAGACCAATGTCCAAGTGTCAATCAAGTTCTATCCAACAAACAAGGTCAGATTTATCAACTATGATTGAACTACGCATAACTTGTTATATTTCAGTTATATAAACAAATATAGTGGGGAAAAGAAATAACACAGACACCAGAAATTTTGTGAACGAGGAAACCGCAAATGAAGAAAAACCCCGAGACCTAGTCCAGACTTGAACACCATACTGTATTAAGCCGCTACATACTCTAGACTACTACAAGTTAACTTCGGTCTGGAATGTAGTTGAGCCCTAACCAAGTCTCACACCGATTACGGTACAGTCGCATTCCTTACGCCTCTTGAATCCCAACAGGACTCTGTGCACTTGATTCCCTTAGCTGATCTCACCCACCCCTAAGATTTTCTACGAACCAAATTTGAATACTTACAAACAAATTTGTATTCCACAGAGAAGTCTATTCTGGTTGTTGTTTCTATCTTAAGATAAAGATCAAGGTATACATGAAACTCAACTAATAATGCGGTCTTATACTCCCGAAGAGCAGCCTAGAAATATTAGTCACCTCACAATAACCTAACTGATTAACAGAAGAAGTTATTGTGGAATCACAAGAGTCTGAGACGAAGAACTGTTGTGATTACTGAAAAAGCGGGGGTACAACAACCACACCCAAAATTTCGCTTAGAAATCTGTATGGACAAACTCCAATATACTTTCAAGAGAATCAACTAGACTCAATCTTAATAAAGTATATCAAAGAGTTATATCTCTCTTTCTTGATTTAATTCCTTCTCAAGCAAATAGAAATCTGCGAGTCTAATTGAATACAATAGAAATCACTTGAACGGTACCAAAGACCAACGTTCAAGGATCAATCAATTTTAATCAACCAAAGGTCGGACTTCCAATTGATTGATTCAAACGCACAACCTATGATATTTCAATTATATAACAAAATATAATGCGGAATGGAAATAACACAGACACCAGAATTTTGTTAACGAGGAAACCGCGAATGCAGAAAAACCCCGGGAGCTAGTCCGGATTGAACACCACACTGTATTAAGCCGCTACAGACACTAGCCTACTACAAACTAACTTCGGTGCAGGTGTAGTTGAACCCCAATCAATCTCACACTTTGATTCAAGGTACAGGATCACGTTCCTTACGTCTCGATCCTAGCGAGGATACTATGCACTTGATTCCCTTACTGATCTCACCCACAACTAACAGTTGCTACGACCAAGTCAATGACTTTAATAAACAAATCTGTATCACACAGAAAAGTCTACAGGAATAGATAAATCTGTCTCCCACAGAAATACCTACGAGTTTTGTTTCGTCTTTTGATAAATCAAGGTGAACAGGAACCAATTGATAACCCGGACTTATATTCGGAAGAACAGCCTAGTATTATCAATCACCTCACAATAATCTTAATCGACGCGGCGAAAGAAGATATTGTGGAATCACAAACGATGAGACGAAGATGTTTGTGACTACTTTTATATCTTGCCTATCGGAGATATTAATCTCAAGCCGATCATTACTATTGTACTCAACACGATAGAATCAGCAAGATCAGATCACACAACTACGAGAAAGTAGTATCGGTTTGGCTTCACAATCCCAATGAAGTCTTTAAGTCCTTAACCTGGTTTTCAAGAAGAAACCTAAGGTTAAAGGAGAATCGACTCTAGCTAATACAACTAGTATCACACGGAAGGTGTGGGTATTAGGTTTCCCAGTTGCTAGAGTTCTCCCTTATATAGTCTTTCAAATCAGGGTTTGTAATCAATGTTAGCTTGGTAACAAAGCATTCAATATTCAGATTAGATGAAAACTGATTAGATTCAAGCTAATATCTTTCAACCGTTGGATCGAAAACTTAGCTTGTTACACACAAATGAAATGCATGATTTTAGGTTTTTGTAACCGTACCCAAACATGTACATTTGTTGGTTCAACAATAGTTAACCAAATGGTTAGCCATATGAGCACTTTCATATCAACCATATTCTTCTTCACCATAACTAGTTCAAATGACTCAAATGAACTAGTTAGAGAGTTGTTCAATTGCAAGGAAATCTTATGTAACTACACAAGACACAATCGAAGCAAAAATGATTTGATTCACTCGAATCGGTTCATGAACTTTATAGCCACGGTTTGCATTTAGCATTCCTTAGTTAATATAAATAAGTTCACAAACAATCGTCTTTAGATATAACCAACTTAAGTTCGCAGACTTAGTTCGCGGACTTAAGTTCCCGGAAGGAGTTCTTAAAATCCAGTAGATTTTCTCGTGTCGAGAACTTCCGCCAGTTCGCGGACTGGGTTCGCGGACTGAGTTCACGGCTCTTGTTCCGGTTCTCTTGATCAACAAAGTTCACAAACTTCGTTTCAAGGAAAATGACTTATACATATATGTGTTGCCACACAATGCTTATATCCACCACTGGTTATATAATGTAAACTCTCAATTTCAATCATTGAAACATTCTTAGAGGACGTTATATAGTTGTTATTCACAAACCATTTTTCGTCAAAGCCATTTTCAAAGTGATTGAAACATAACATGACTTTCGTCACTAGGTAAAGATGAACTTGGCCAAAGCGAAAGCTTACCAACACATATTTCGAGAAATAGATAGGCGAGATAAACTCGGCTTGAAATAACAAATGTGTATAATCAAAGTCTGTATAGAAAAACGACTTTTGTCTCAAGAATATGAGATAGAGTAGATAGACTTTTGAGTGATAGATAAGTTCAAATCTCCACATACCTTTTAGTCGATGAAGTTCCACCAGTTCCTTGAGTAGTCCTTTGTCTTATATGATGATTGCCATGGAGTTCTTGAGCTCAACTACACTTTATATCCTAGTCCGAGACTTAGCTATAGTAGGCTAGAAATCAAGACTTATAGTTTTGGTCACCAACATTAAACAAACATGCTTGAGATAGCAACGCATGCGAGTTCGACCGAGCAATGCTCTAACAATCTCCCCCTTTGTCAATTTTAATAACAAAACTATCAATACATATGGATTACAAAATAGATAAAAATTGTAGCTTCCCATTCACATGCTTGATCTCCTTGGCATCTTCAACACGACTCGAAATCTTCATCACTTCCAAGTACTCCATGATCCTAAAGGTTGTAAGTTCAGCATCACAGTTGTTGAAGATCCGTAGATATAACAATGAGAAAACAAAATGCTCTCAATCATTGTTATACAGTGTCATAGTATTATTACACAACATCAAAGTTCAATTGTATCACAACTTTGACAACAATACTATGGTGATATTCATCACTCCCCCTTAGTCAATACTTTATTTCAACATGAAAACCACTCCCCCTTACATAATGATCTGTAAACCATATGTATTTGTAGTATCACACTACACATTAATTCTCTCCCTTTTTGTCAATATAAATTGGCAAAGGTACAAAAACTAGTGGGATCCTCATGAAATTTGCACAGAGATACTTCATGACTAAAGGAGAATACCATACCAACTTATTTAGATGCAATCATAAAGCCAAAGCTAAATGCATTCATCAATGAGTTAATAAAGATACAAGATAACCCCTAATATTTCACAGCCACTCTCCCCACAAAGATTTGGCAATTAAGCACAAGTTCAATATGAACTATCCCCCATAAAATGTCGTCCCCTAAGGAACAACAAAGGCAACCTTACTTTCACAAGCAAAGAAAGATTTTTTACAAACACTAGGATACTTGACGGAACCAAATCTACTAGAAACAAATGCAAACAAGACTTGACACTATTTTGGAGTTCCAAACTCAATTGCCCAAAAGATCGAGATAAAAGAACGGGCAAGAGTTATGAGGATCTAATAAACTAGAACAACACCAATAGACTGTCGCAAGTGCTGAAATGTGGCAGTGTCTAATGGTTTGGTGAGAATATCAGCCAATTGTTGTTCGGAAGGCACAAATTCCATAGTGATAATACCGTCTTCATAAAGATCTCGAATAAAATGGGACCTGATGTCTATGTGCTTAGTTCTTGAGTGCTCAACATGATTCTCAGTGATGCGAATCGCACTTGAGTTATCACAAAAGATCTTTATTATTCCATAATCAATTCCATAATCAGCAATCATTTGTTTCAACCATATAATTTGAGTACAACATGACCCATCAACAATATATTATGCTTCACGTGTTGAAAGAGATTGTGAATTTTGTTTCTTGCTATGCCAAGCTACAAGATTCATCACTACATAGTAGAATTCCCCTGATGTACTCTTTCTATCTTCCATACATCCAGCCCAATCGGCATCTGAATAGGCAGTAAGATCAGTGTTAGTATCAATAGTCTAAGAAAGACCATACCCGACAGTGTGACTAATGTAACGTATGATCCTCTTTGTGGCGGCAAGATGAGATTCCTTTGGATTTGCCTAGAACCTAGCACAGAAACCAACACTAATAGCAATATCAGGTCTCATAGCAGTACTGAGATACAAAAGACTTCCGATAATAGATTGATAAAGTTTTTGATCCACATTTACACCTTTCTCATCTCTATGTATGTAGTTTACCCGTGGTAGGCATATGAGTGATTTTTGGAGTTGACTTATCAAGACCAAATCTTGAAACCAAATTTTTTGCACATTTTTCTTGAGATAAGTAAATTCCATCCTTGTGTTGTTGAATTTGTAAACCCAAAAATAATTTTAAGTCCCCAACATGCTCATCTCAAACTCCTTACCAAGAGAAACTTGAAAATATTTTGCAAGTTTCTCCGATGTTGATCCATAAATGATATCATCTACATAAACTTGAGAAATAACAATATCTTTTCCACTCCATTTGGTAAACAAAGTTTTATCATCTCCACCTCCTTTCCTAAGAAGAGAAGTAGTTAGTTTTTCAAACCAGGCACGAGGTGCTTGTTTTAACCTGTATAATGCCTTATTGAGTTTAAGGACATGATCAGGGAAATCAGGTTTTCAAAACCTTTAGGTTGAGCGACATAGACTTTTTCCTTTATGTTTCCATTTAGAAAGGCGGATTTAATGTCCATATGAAACAGCTTAACCTTAAGGAAACAAGCATGAGCTAATAACAAACGAATTGGCTCAAGGGGTGCCACAGGAGCAAAGGTTTCGTCAAAGTCGATTCCTTCAATCTGTGAATATCCCTGAGCGACAAGTCTAGTTTTGTTTCTGACAATGGTGCCAAATTCATCAGACTTGTTCTTAAATATCCATTTGGTACCAACAATATTTATATTGGGGGGACAAGGTACGAGTTTCCATACGTCTTGTCTTTGAAATTGATTTAACTCTTCATGCATTGCGTTCACCCAAAAGGGATCACTAAGAGCTTCATCAATGTTCCTAGGTTCCACTTGCGATAGATAACATCCAAAATTGCAAATATTTTGAAGTTGACCTCTCGTCTTAGCTGTAGAGTCCTTACCACCAATAATATTGTTAGTATCATGATTACTTTGAACCCAAAGGTGTCGTGTGGAGACACGCTCTTGTTCAACAGGAATAGCCTGACTAGAGCTTTTCTCCTCATCACGAGAGACATCAGGATCAGCAACCGTTGGAACAACTTCTTCTGATTCTGACGTTTCTTTGACATTCTCAATTGTCTCGGTTGGAGGCAATTCAGTAGGTGATATGTGTTGTAAAACACCTAATTTTATATCTATTGTTTATGCTTTCTTTGCGAGTTTCTTGTGAATTATGTATCTTATGTGTGAGTTTGAGTTTATTAGGTGTTTTGGAGTCATTGGAGCAAAAAGAAGTGGGACTCGCTCAAGTCCGGGATTTCTTCTCATCATCTTGGAGAGAATGAAAAGGCGAAGCCAACGGCGAAAGAAAGAGATCATTCCTGAAGCGAAATCAATGATTAAGCTTGTCAGTCCCCTGAAACTGACAATATAAGAATTATGCAGGGCAACCCTTATCCAAGTGACCGGGTGTCAATAACTTGTCCGTACGGACATACCCAACTAGGTCGAATATGTCTCAGACAACTCAGCGTATTTTACTTCCTCCTCCATTACATCGAGGAGAGCGCGGCCGTGGTCTTTGAATTGAGAGATTCAGGGGGAAGAAAATGGAATCAAGAAGCTCAAAGGAATTGGTGATTCGAGAAGGGTGGAAGATTACATGGGTTCGATTGATGATGGTTTGTTGATCGAGAATATGAAGAAAGGGGATCTGGGATTCTTTTGGGTTACGATGATGTTGATGTTTACGTGAAGCAAAAGCCAAGATTGTCATTTGGATGGGATTGGAGGTAGGGTTTGTCGATGGAGAATGGTTCGATCTGTGATGTTGTTGGTGTTCTTGAGGATATCAACAAGACAAAGGTTATGCACACAGGTGTGCTGGGAAAATGTCTTAAATGGAGTAGTGGATGACGGTGGTGATGGCCAAAGAATCGAAGTGATCTTGCATTGCATTTGGTGGAGCTGTAAGGGAAGGAGCAGATTTGAGAAGCAATGGCTTAAGGTGATAAGTTTGATGGCGAGAGGAGATGGTGGTTGGAGCTGAACTCAAATGCAGGCATGAATTGCATTGATGAGTCCGTGAAGCAAACGGGTTGGTGATGCGAGATATGGAGTAAGTTCTGCTGCGGGAAGTGGCTTGAGACCGAGGTGTTGCGGTCGAGTCGAAGTGCGAGGTACTAATGGAGTGAGGGTGAGACTGAGATTGAGAAGTCGCTGCTGATTTGCAACCTGAAATGGACTGAGGCTAGGAAGCAACTGAGATAGCAGGTGGAGCTAGTTCTAATTATCAGTGACTAATGGAGCTGTAATTGGTTTGCTTGGGTCTGCGAAGCACGGTGGAGGTCTTGATTGAGTCGCGGGAGCTATAACGGATGTTATTGAACCGAGTTGGATGGTTGTGACAGATGCATTGGTGAACTACAATTGGATTGGAGTAGTGAGTCCGAGGCGAGCGGAGAAGATTCGAGAGGTTGCGGTTCAAGCACAAATTCGGTGAGGTTCTTGCCGCAATACAATGAGTGGACTTGAATGAAGCTATTGATCCTGCATTGAAGCTGTGGAGAGTTGATTGATACAGGGAAAGGAGTCATGGTTGAAGTATGTTAATTACATTGCAGGTGGTGGTATTGAGAGTGCAAATGAGCTGATTGCAGGAAGCTTGAGATGAGTGGGTTGTAGATGATGACAGAGTGATGAATGAGATGGGTTTGAAACACTGGTGATCTTTGTTGATGTTTTGAAGAAGATGCACTAGTTGGAGTAGTTCGGTGAGGCAATGGTGGGAGCGAGATGGAGGAATTAGTGACAAGAAGCACGGTGGCTAGGCTTTTTGGAGATTGCGGGGATGTTGCCATAAGCTGCAGGAAGAGAGAATAGAGCAGTTGTTGTTGCAAGGGGAGATTATGTGTGTTGTGACGAAGTTTGAGATTCAGTTTCTGGTGGATTATGTTGCAGGCAAGAGCTGAAATGGGTCTGGTGTTGGTGTTGAATTGATGAAAGGATCTGAAGATGATGGTTGAGCTGATGAGGTGTTGGTAGGCGTGTTGGATGCAGGAATTCTGTGGTTGTTTGCATACAGGGGAAGAGTTAGTATGGCTGAATTGTGGGTGCTTGCCATGAATGAATGTGCTTGTATGAACTATAACTGTGCAGGGAATGGATTTTGAAGCTGTAGAAATTGCGCGAAAACGGAGCAGAAATGGCGTGCTGGTGGTACTAGCCCTGGTTGTCGGATTTCTGAACCGAAAGTGGGGATCATAATATTTCAGTGAATCACGAAGGGGGTATGTGTTGGATGCATGATTCGGTCGCGGCACATATGAGCTACGAGTCGCTTTTGGGCGCGTTTTCGCAAGAATTGTGAGTTTTGCTTTGAATTGTGAGTGTATGAACTACGAGAGAAGGAGAGTTGAGTGCTTTGGAAGTATATGATTCTCTTGTGACAGTTTCAAGTAGCCGGAGGCGAGTTCGAGTAGTCAGGGACAATTTCCGATGACGGATTCCTAAGAACCGTGACCGGACTCGGTGATGACGTCATCAAATCCGGCGACCATTTTTCACCCAAAAATCCGGAGACTTATTTTCCACACATGGGCTTGGTGGACCACTTGGAGATGGGTTTTGAGAAGACCTAATATTGGAAGGAGTATCCTTTTGGAATGGGAGAAGCATATAAATAGAAAAGTCTTTCTCAAACCTAGGGATATCTCCATTAGGGAGGCCTCTTCTTTGTTCTAGGGTTTACACCGTGAAGTATTTTCTCTTCCTTCTTGTTATGAACTCCATGAATATGAGCTAGTGTTTTATTATTGGTTATGGATAAAGTTGATTTCACATAACATGAATCTTTGTTTAATATATTAGTTTTGTCTCAATACTATCGATTATGATTCACTAGAAATATCGTCATGTATGATTGAATGTTTGTTTTTTAAAGTTGCAAATTGGTAGAACTCACATGCATGTCTTTTGCTAGATTAGGGTTATTATACGCAAAAGTGATAATTCCTGATTTGAAGTAGCATAAATATGATTATAGTTTGTAGTGATATATTCTTATGATCATATGTGAACCATAACCTTTGTTAAATTTGATTAGTGCTTTTACACGTTCGATTGCTTTGATTGGCCTGATTTCATAGAACCTAATGCATCTAGGGAATTAAACTTGATTAGTGCTTTTACACGTTAGGTTGTTCTTTTTGATAGAATTCATATTCGCATCTTTTAATGTGTTCGTTGATGACACGAGGAGATTAGCGGGATATTCTTGCGATCAAGGTATTCTAGGGCCTTTGATAAAAGTTGAGATTAAAATATCAATTCTAATTATTAAGACAAGAATATGTTTGTGAATGAAAACGAAATCCATGACCAATACTTTCTCATTCTTGATTTGCGTGTTTACTTTTTATTGTTTTGCTTTTATTTTATTTTCGTTTATAAAAATCAGAAAACTCCCGGTGTTATTTATTGGAAACCGAATCAATTTGACAACCAAGACCTCTCTGTGGGAATGATCCTTTCTTGCCCTTGCTTCATTATATATTTTGAGTAGTAAGAAAGTGTAATTTATATTTGTGTCGGCTGACAACCGGTCAAATTTTGGCGCCGTTGCCGGGGAGGCAGCGGTTGTCAATTGTTTTTGGTTTCTTATTTTTGTTTTTACTTTTTGTTTTACTTTTTCTTATTCTTTGGTTCTTATTCGAGTTTTGAGAATCTCGTTTCAGGTACCAATTTCTATGGACGGAGCATATTGGAGCAATCAATACGTCTTTCAACCTCAACAATATGACAACTATCACCCTTACGGGGAGTACAATCAAAATCAATCCTTTGGTTATGATCAATACTCCACGTACCCTTTTAATTATTCTCATACATACCAACTAATAGGTGTAGAATACACCGTATTTACTATCTAGTAGTTACGCTTTCTTTGCTATTTTTCTTGTGAATTATGTATCTTATGTGTGTTTTTGAGTTATTAGATACTCGGGAGTCGCACGGAGGAAAAGGAGAAGAAATAATCCAAAATTGAGCAAAAAGGGCAAAGCCGTCATTTTCTGAGGATAACACTATCCGGAGCTGGTCAAAGTTAAGGAGCAACCATCGACAGTTCACTAAAGACAGTCTGATTCGTTAAGGGACAACTCTATTCGGAAGAGCACTAAATACAGATCAGTTTGTGGATAAAGGGTGGGAACTTTGGCTAGCCCTTATCAATCCATAACCACTCCCAACTATAACCCTAGTTTCAATCGAGAGAAACCATTTTTCTCTTTTGTTTTGAATCTCGAGAAATAAGGTTAGGGAGATTGAATTCACTGAGAGATAGGCAGAGAAATTGAGAAATTGAAGAGCTGAAATCAAGAGAGAAGAGAGAAATGGAGACGGCTGCATAACTCTTGATGCAGAGAAATCAAGGAGAGGAGTAAGCTGCTGCTGATGTGAATCGAGAAGACGCCGTTGTTGATGAAGAACAAGATTCAGCGCTCGAATTAGTTAGGGTTCATGGTGAAATTGCTGTAATTCAGCTGGTATTTCGAGTTGTGAAGAATATGAGATTCAGATGATGAATTGTTGTTGTGTACTGGCGACGAAAGTGAAGGTTAAAGTCGAGATTCAAATGGGTTTTAATTAGTCTTCTGATGGGAAAGTTAGAGATATGGTAACTCGAATAAGGTCTGGAATCTGTATGAGATTGATGTTGTGAATTGAAGATGGGTATGACTCAGTTAAAGTTATGAAAGATTTCAAAGAAGATTTGAGTTTGAGTTATGTCTGAAATTGAAGCTAAATCTATTGGAGTTACTGCTATTGTTGGGGTTACAAGGAAGAAAACAAATAATGGAACTATGGGTGTTGAGAAGTTGAATATGAGAAACAGATAAGAAGGCCTTTCTTGGTGGTGGCATTGGAATGCATTGTTCTGATGGACTCAAGGCATTGGAGGTTCATTTGGTTGTAATGAGTTAGCGAGATGAGAGGCGAGAGTTGGTCAAAGTGAGCATGCGGGGTTGTTATGGCTTGTTGAATAATGCCGAGATTATATTGAGTAATGATTGCGAAATGGGTATGGTCTTTGTTTCTGGAGGAGTTGATTGAATTGCAGCTCAGGTTTGAGCTCATCAAGGAGATGATGTGTATGCAAGGCTGGATTGTGACCTAGATGAATGTTAAGCTTAGCCAGTTATGGAGATTATGAGAGCTGAGCAGCAGGTGGTATAACAAGGAGCTGAAGCTGGGTTACAGGGTGTGAAGGTGCAGCTATGTTTAACTGGTTTTGCAGGTTATGGAGCAGTGAGAAATGGGTGCAGTTAGGCTGGTGTTCAAGCTGATGCGACTAAGTTGTTTTCATGGGTGTGTGTTGGTGACTAGAGTGGTGAATGTGCGGTCTTGAAGGTGAGCGAGAACCAAATGAGTTGGTTTGTTAGCGGTGATGCGGTGGTAGGCTGTGGTGGAGGTTTACTTAGTGGTGGCATTACAGGGAAGATGAGTTGGAACTATGTATGCAATTTGAATTGGCATGGTTCTAGATGACATGGCCAACATGGCTGTGAACAAGAAGCTAAAGTTGGTGTAACTCAGAACAGATAGCCCTTATGGCTGGAAGCTGCAGAAGCAAAGGCATGGCCATCTTGGCCGTGAACTACTTTGGCTTAACCAACTCAGAACCCAGTCAGCCGACTCAGCAACTGACTCGGTTCTGACTCAGTGACTTAGACCTTGACCCGGTCAACAGTTAACGACCAGTTAGTCAGCGATTAAGTATAACGGAATCTTGACGGAATATTCTCCGACGGATGAATTTTTGGTGGTCGGCGGCGACTAGAAAGCCGATTTCCGGCCACAATCCCGATTTTCGGCGAGCGATTTTGGGACGAGAATTTCTACACGGGTTTCTCTCACTTGTGGGCTTGGTGGACTTCTAACTAATGGACTTTGAAGACAAAACCTAATTTTGGAAGGAGTAGAGCTATAAAAGAGAAGACTTTCTCAAAACACATATATCTTGAATCTATTCTTTGGCCTCTACTTTGTTTTTAGGGTTTAGAAACATGAAACTTCTCTTTCTTCTTGTTATGAACTCCATGAATATGAGCTAGAGTTTTATTATTGGTTATGGAATAAGTTTTATTTCCAAATATGTGTTTTAATTCAATAAATTAGTTTTCTCTCATATTATCGTTTATGATTCACCATGAATATTGTTACATGATTTGAATGCTTGTTTAGTCGAGTCGCGAATCGATTGAGTTTGTTTTCATCTCTATTGCTAGATTGGGGTTATTATACGCAAAAGTGATAATTCCGGATTGCAAGTAGCATAAATATGATTATAGTTTGTAGTGATATATTCTTATGATCATATGTGAACCATAACCTTTGTTAAATCGGATTAGTGCGCTTTCCACGTTCGATTGCTTTGATTGGCCTGATTTCATAGAACTTAATGCATCTAGGGAATTAAACTTGATTAGTGCTTTTACACGTTAGGTTGTTCCTTTAGGTAGAATTCATATTCGCATCTTTTAATGTGTTTGATGATGACATGAGGAGATTTGCGGGATATTCTTGCGATCAAGGTATTCTAGGGTCTTTGATAAAAGTTGAGATTAAAATATCAATTCTAGTTATTGTGTGAAAACATGTTTGTGAATGAAAACGAAATCCATGACCAATATCTTCTTATCCCCGATTTGATTTGTTTGCTTTGCTTTATTTGCTTTTATTTAGTTTATTTTATAAAAATCACAAAACTACCGGTGTTATTTATAGGGAACCAAAACAATTTGACAACCTAGACCTCTCTCTCGGGATCGATCCTTTCTTGCCCTTGCTATATTTATATTTTGAGTAGTAAGAAAGTGTAATTATATTTTTGACGCTTACGACGGCGATCAAATTTTGGCGCCGCTGCCGGGGAGGCAGCGGTTGTTAATTGTTTTTGGTTTCTTATTTTTGTATTTAGTTTTTGTTTTATTTTTTCTTATTTTCTGGTTTTAACCTTGGTTTGAGAATTTTATTTCAGGTGCTTATTTCTATGGAAGGAGCATATTGGAGCAATCAATACGGGTTTCAACCTCAACAATGTGATAACTACCAATTCCATGGGTATAATCAAAACCAATTCATTGGTTATGACCAATATTCCATGGAACCTTATGGTTTTCCTCAACAACCTTATGGCGGGGAACAACAACAAGGATGGGAGGATTCTTATGTTCGTGAACAAAAAGTCTCTAACTTTATAGACAAAGTTTCCACCTTTTTACAAGAGGAATTTCAAAAAGCTAAAGAGACTACAAACGAGCAACTCCAAGAACTTCGTGAAGGTATGACTATCTTACGAAGAGGCATTGATCAATACAAGGAATATATGGATAATTCTAATGTGCATATGGTTTGTGATGAATATTTGATTGATGCTAATGTTGAAAAAGGCCAATCCTTGGGCACTTTCGTTGATAATTGTGTAGTTAACTCAACTCTTGATCTTAATAATGATCATTCACCTATTCAAAAGGATGAGTTAGAGATTAGCAACACTAAATTCAGCGAGGACTCATCTTATGTTGACTATGATAGTGACGGTGATTATGATACATTGCTTGAAACAACTCATGGTGACATCTCCGAAGAGTCTTTTTGGGATCAAGATGAAGACGAAGAGGAATATGTCGACACTTGTGTATATTACTCAAGCATTGATCTTAATAATGATCAAGAGCCTATTCAAAGGGCGGAGCTTGAGGAGGATGCATTTTCGAGTGTTCTAAAAAAGTTTCTTATAATAAAATTTGGATCCGCAAAAGAGTATGTGCCTTACAACAAAGAGGAGTGTGTTGAGAATGAGACCGTTATGACCAATATTGTGGAAGACCCAACTGAGCTTGCAAATGATTGTAATGATGATGTTTATGTCGACACTTTGGTTACGGCAGAAACGGACGAAGAATGGTTGCAAGGTTTGATAGAGGACCATGATATAAAAGAGGTGAATAATTCACTTGAGTTTTTCAAGGATGAAGAGGATTCCGTGATACAAGAGATTGTGCAAGGTTTGTCTAATCCGTTGCCTATTGTTTCTTCTCCTTTACCTCTTATTGGTTTGAATGTATGTGCTTGAGAATATTGTTGAATGACTTTATTTCTCGTTTTTCCGCCATTAGAGATACTTGATTCTCATACTATGCAGGTTTTGGAACAAGAAACCGTGGAAGTACCCAACTTCTATATTCTTTATACACTCCCAAGTGTGGACAAGAATAAGTGTGGGGGAAGCTTTTATCGGTTCATAGCTTCACTTTTGTTTTATCTTACTAATATTTGTGTGAAGCTAGTGTTTGCAAAACAGTTTCTATGGAAGGATCCTCAACTTTTCAGATTGTTGGTATATGGACGATAACAAAAGAGTCGGGCTGACGACTTTAAACCAAGCGCTAAATGGGAGGCAACCCATAGGTTTTGTATTTTAGTCCCTTTTATTTTTTGTTTTTATAGTTTTCATATCATATTTGCATCCCCATGTTTAATTTCATTGAGTCCGGAATCTATCTTAGAAGAGAATTATGTCGAATACCTTTTCGTCGGAAAAATTCAGGATAGCAGCGTAGTTCATTCGAGAGACCATAACTGCTGACCGTTTATCGAAACACTGTGCCCTTTTGACACTTTGTAGAAAACATGTAGATGAACAACTTTTGTGAAATGGAGTTTTTTCCAAATTCCTTACCAATTTGTACAGTTTTTGCGTTTTATCTGTTTACGTCGAAATTCGAGAATTTTCGGTTTTACACATTGAGGACAATGTGAAGTTTAAGTGTGGGGGAGTCTTTTGCATATAGAGTTTTTAGCCTTTTTGAGTCAAAATTTTCAACTTTTTTGTAAATAATGAATAAAAAACTCCAACTTGTGGTTAGTTTAGAGTCACATAGTATACATGTCGCTAAGATTACATCGAGAATCTCATAAGAGTGACTGAACTTAGAGATGACAGAGAACATGATCGGGTTTCTTAATTGTATGAGAGTTAAAGTTGGATTTAACCATGCCGGTGGCAAATAAGGTGCAGACGAATTCGGTATTAGAGTAGTGGTCCCCTATAGTGTAGACTACCCATGTTACATAATGTGAGGCACCGACCTTCAATTCTTTTGTACTGTCTAAATATGTGCTTTTAGAGTGTGTGTCACCGTACGTAAATTCGGGCAGAATGGTGAGCTGTCCAACTTCCCACCATAGAAGCACTATTTTGATCTCTTGAGTGCTATTTTTATCAATCATGATGGTGACATCGAATTGCTAACTTACATACCACTTGTAATCTTGTTCGAATTAGCACCATCCACCTTATCTCTCTCTACACCAACAGGTCCATAGAAACACCATCATCATCAACAAGAGGAGCATCACAAATTTGAAGGAAAGTTGAAAACGTTTGAGGTTTACAAGCAACAATACAAAAAAAAAGTGGAAATTATCAAGATGAGAGTTCGAAAAGTTTATGATATCAAGACATACAAGTTGTGAAGAATCAAGCGGTAAAGTACTTACACCATGGCCTTTGTACTTACATTTTTATCTTATTTGTATTTTACTTTCTCTTGTCTTAATAAAAAAAAATATTAAAAAAAAAAAACGAAAATTAAAAAAAAAAAAAAATAAAAATAAAAAAAGAAAAATAAAAATAAAAAAAAAAAAGGAAAAAAAAATAAATTTTGGGTTTGTATAGTTCGTTTTTAGTTTTGTATTCTTTCAATAAAGCCAATGGAAAGAAGGAATATCCATAATGAAGTTTCAAGCGACAAGAAATTAGAGGAAATAATTAAATTGTCGAGATTCTACGAGGTTCGAGAGTTATCATCAAGAGTTGAAGACCGAAGACGAAGATGAAGACACCGATAGAAGACCGAAGACGTTTCTATGGATCTTTGTGAGAGTGGTGCTAGCTGCACGCCGAACGGATTCACGGTAAGTAAGCATATTCCCACCTTCGTTAAATGGTTGATTTCCTTTCGAAGAGATCGTCAGAAAAATGGGTTTTCAAAAATATATAAAAGATGTGGGTTTTTCAAAATATTTCGGAGGGTTTTGCCTTCCTACCATTCAACGTGTCGCAGGATTCTCTCTTCATTCCAACCTGGACACATGTGTGACCCATAAAAAGCTGTTTATTATTTAGAGCAATATCATAAAACCCTTTCTTGTGAGGCAGAGTCGAGACTTTTGATCACTCCGAACCCGAATTTTAGTCGAGAAGGGATGGTTATTTCTCTCTCAACTTTTAAGAATGAGATTATGTTCATTTATGTGTCTAACTTCTTATGACTAGTGTGCAGAATCTCTATGTCTTCTTAGCGCGTTGGATGCTATCATTACGGAGAACTAGTAAGTTGGAAAAATAGGTTTTGTGGGTATATCTCTAGTAAACCCTCACGAGACTATAACTCGTCCACTAGGGACACCTAGGGGTTTAAAGGCTTGTTATTTATGCTAAAAGTGACCGTAGCCTCGACGACACGGAGTTGTTGTATTTTATTGTTTTGTTTGATTTGCTCGAGGACTAGCAAAGTCTAAGTGTGGGGAATCTGATAGGTGTAGAATACACCGTATTTACTATCTAGTAGTTACGCTTTCTTTGCTATTTTTCTTGTGAATTATGTATCTTATGTGTGTTTTTGAGTTATTAGATACTCGGGAGTCGCACGGAGGAAAAGGAGAAGAAATAATCCAAAATTGAACAAAAAGGGCAAAGCGAGTCATTTTCTGAGATAACACTATCTAGAGCCTGGTCAAAGTTAAGGAGCAACCATCGACAGTTCACTAAAGACAGTCTGATTCGTTAAGGGACAACTCTATTCGGAAGAGCACTAAATACAGATGTTTGTGGATAAGGGGCGGGAACTTTGGTTAGCCCTTATCAATCCATAACCACTCCCAACTATAACCCTAGTTTCAATCGAGAGAAACCATTTTTCTCTTTTGTTTTGAATCGAGAAATAAGGTTAGGGAGATTGAATTCACCGAGAGATAGGCGAGAGAAATTGAGAAATTGAAGAGTCGAAATCAAGAGAGAAGAGAGAAATGGAGGCATTTTGCATAACTCTTGATGCGGAGAAATCAAGGAGAGGAGTAAGCTGTCTGTTGATGTGAATCGAGAAACGCCGTTGTTGATGAAGAACAAGATTGGCGCTCGAATTAGTTAGGGTTCATGGTGAAATTGCTGTAATTCAGCTGGTATTTCGAGTTGTGAAGAATATGAGATTCAGATGATGAATTGTTGTTATGTACTGGCGACGAAAGTGAAGGTTAAAGTCGAGATTCAAATGGGTTTTGATTAGTCTTCTGATGGGAAAGTTAGAGATATGGTAACTCGAATAAGGTCTGGAATCTGTATGAGATTGATGTTGTGAATTGAAGATGGGTATGACTCAGTTGAAGTTATGAAAAGATTTCAAAGAAGATTTGAGTTTGAGTTATGTCTGAAATTGAAGCTAAATCTGATGGAGTTACTGCTATTGTTGGGGTTACAAGGAAGAAAACAAATAGTGGAACTATGGGTGTTGAGAAGTTGAATATGAGAAACAAGATAAGAAGGCTTAACTGGTGGTGGCATTGGAATGCAATGGACTCAAGGCATTGGAGGTTGGTTGGATCAGTAATGAGTTAGCAGATGAGAGGCGAGAGTTGGTCAAAGTGAGCATGCGGGGTTGTTATGGCTTGTTGAATAATCTTTGAGATTATATTGAGTAATGATTGTAGAAATGGGTATGGTGTCTTTGTTTCGGAGGGAGTTGATTGAATTGCGGCTCGGGTTTGAGCTCATCAAGGAGATGATGTGTATGCAAGGTGGATTGTGACCTAGATGAATGTTAAGCTTAGCCGATTATGGAGATTATGAGGTGAGCGGCGCAGGTGGTATTACAAGGAGTCAAGTCTGGGTTACTGTGGTGTGAAGGTGCAGCTATGTTTAACTCGGGTTTTGCGGAGTTATGGAGCAGTGAGAAATGGGTGCAGTTAGGCTGGTGTTCAAGCTGATCTTTGGAATAAAGTGATGCGCTAAGTTGTTTTCATGGGTTTGTGTTGGTGACTAGAGTGGTGAAATGCGATCTTGAAGGTGAGCGAGAACCAAATGAGTTGGTTTGCGTTTAAATTGGCTGGGGCGGTGATGCGTCATTTAATGGTAGCTGTGGTGGAGGTTTACTTAGTGGTGGCATTACGGGGAAGATGAGTTGGAACTATGTATTCAATTTGAATTGGCATGGTTCTAGATGATTAGAGGCCAACATGGTTGTGAACAAGAAGCTAAAGTTGGTGTAACTCGAAATGAGATAGCCCTTATGGTCGGAAGGCTGCGAAGCAAAAGGCATGGCCATCTTGGCCGTGAACTACTTTGGCTTAACCAACTCGAGAACCCGGTCGGACCGACTCAAAGAATCGACTCGGTTCTGACTCAGTGACTTAGACCTTGACCCGGTCAACAGTTAACGACCGTTAGTCAACAGTTAAGTATAACGGAATCTTGACGGAATATTCTCCCGACGGACAGAATTTTCAGGTGGTCGGCGGCGACTATTCCGTCCGATTTCCGGCCACAATCCCAGTTTTCCGGCGAGCGATTTTGGGACAGAATTTCTACACGGGTTTCTCTCACTTGTGGGCTTGGTGGACTTCTAACTAATGGACTTTGAAGACAAAACCTAATTTTGGAAGGAGTAGAGCTATAAAAGAGAAGACTTTCTCAAAACACATATATCTTGAATCTATTCTTTGGCCTCTACTTTGTTTTTAGGGTTTAGAAACATGAAACTTCTCTTTCTTCTTGTTATGAACTCCATGAATATGAGCTAGAGTTTTATTATTGGTTATGGAATAAGTTTGATTTCCAAATATGTGTTTTAATTCAATAAATTAGTTTTCTCTCATATTATCGTTTATGATTCACCATGAATATTGTTACATGATTTGAATGCTTGTTTAGTCGAGTCGCGAATCGATTGGGTTTGTTTTCATCTCTATTGCTAGATTAGGGTTATTATACGCAAAAGTGATAATTCCGGATTGCAAGTAGCATAAATATGATTATAGTTTGTAGTGATATATTCTTATGATCATATGTGAACCATAACCTTTGTTAAATCGGATTAGTGCGCTTTCCACGTTCGATTGCTTTGATTGGCCTGATTTCATAGAACTTAATGCATCTAGGGAATTAACTTGATTAGTGCTTTTACACGTTAGGTTGTTCCTTTAGGTAGAATTCATATTCGCATCTTTTAATGTGTTTGATGATGACATGAGGAGATTTGCGGGATATTCTTGCGATCAAGGTATTCTAGGGTCTTTGATAAAAGTTGAGATTAAAATATCAATTCTAGTTATTGTGTAAAAACATGTTTGTGAATGAAAACGAAATCCATGACCAATATCTTCTTATCCTCGATTTGATTTGTTTGCTTTGCTTTATTTGCTTTTATTTAGTTTATTTTATAAAAATCACAAAACTACCGGTGTTATTTATAGGGAACCAAAACAATTTGACAACCTAGACCTCTCTGTGGGATCGATCCTTTCTTGCCCTTGCTATATTTATATTTTGAGTAGTAAGAAAGTGTAAATTTATTTTTGACGCTTACGACAGCGATCACCAACCTTCTTACGGTGGGTATGTAAGTGATCAACCACAAAGAGGGGATGATACTTGTGCTCCTATTCATATTTCCTCTAATTTGGTAGATGAAATGCAGCAATTTATGGACAGCTGTTTATGGGTAAAAATCGTTTCTGCCGATTTCGGTAAATTCGGTAGGTGAGTGAGAAACTGGTTCAAACCCTAAACAAATGTGCTGCACGTGAGCACTTTAGATTCGAGAGATCAATCTGTACAAGTCCAGCTTAAACCAAGAAATGGCCGTTCCAGACTTGCTTCGGTCACAAAGTGGAGGAGAAGGGTTGATTTGGGGAGGGAAGCAAAGAAAGGTGTTGAGGAGAGTAGTATCTCGACTTGTATCGTAAAGTGAAAGCTTAGGAAGCTTGCAAGAGATGAAAGCTTTTTGGGAGAGCTTGCAAAGTTGCCTTTCGAGAGTGTAGTATTTTTCTCCCGACCGAGACTTGTTGTCTGGTGGAAATAGGTAAGACCTATTTATACAAGTCGAGATTGAAACGTACCCTGGCCTCATGAAGGAAGAGAGTAAAGGGTGAAATAATGGGAGGAGGTGGCAACCGTATGGTTTAATGGGTGAAAACGTTTTTCACCATTATTTCCTCTTTATTTGACCGCTTTATTCCTTTTCACGCTTTCTTAATGTGAGCGTAGTGTACGCCGCATGCTGTGACCGCCAAACCAAAACCCTAAAGAAGCATCCCCCAGTTTGTGTTGATGTCTCGAGTGTTGGTTGCATCTTGCGTGCAAGTGGTGCTGCTAGGGACGCATGTGGCATGTGCGGAATGCCTTCGTTGCGAGTTGCACCTCGAGCGTAAGTGGTAATGCCAGAGCTGTTAGTGGCGTGTGTGGCATGTGCCAACGGCATGTGCGGAATGCCTTGGTGGTAGGTTGCACGGTTTGCAAGTTAGGCTACCAGCGTGTGTGTTTGGCATGTGCCAATGGCATGTGCGGAATGCCTTGGTGGTAGGTTGCACGGTTGGCAAGTTAGGCTACCAGCGTGTGTGTTTGGCATGTGCGGAATGCCTTGGTGGTAGGTTGCACGGTTTGCAAGTTAGGCTACCAGCGTGTGTGTTTGGCATGTGTGGCCGTTAGGGCTGTGGCCTTGGAAATATGGCTTGTGGTACGTGTTGGCATGTGCCAATGGCACGTACGGCCATGTTGACCTAGTTGCAAGTCTTGCAAGCCTAGGGCGCTATGTTTGGCGTGGGCCAATGGCATAGCGACTTGGAAATATGGCTTGCATGACGTGTTGGCATGTGCCAATGGCACGTACGGCCATGTTGACCTAGTTGCAAGTCTTGCAAGCCTAGGGCGCTATGTTTGGCGTGGGCCAATGGCATAGCGACTTGGAAATATGGCTTACGGTACGTGTTGGCATGTGCCAATGGCACATACGGCCATGTTGACCTAGTTTCAAGTCTTGCAAGCCTAGGGCGCTATGTTTGGCGTGGGCCAATGGCATAGCGACTTGGAAATATGGCTTGCGGTACGTGTTGGCATGTGCCAATGGCACGTACGGCCATGTTGACCTAGTTGCAAGTCTTGCAAGCCTAGGGCGCTATGTTTGGCGTGGGCCAATGGCATAGCGACTTGGAAATCTGGCTTGCGGTACGTGTTGGCATGTGCCAATGGCACGTACGACCATGTTGACCTAGTTGCAAGTCTTGCAAGCCTAGGGCGCTATGTTTGGCGTGGGCCAATGGCATAGCGACTTGGAAATATGGCTTGCGGTACGTGTTAGCATGTGCCAATGGCACGTACGGCCATGTTGACCTAGTTGCAAGTCTTGCAAGCCTAGGGCGCTATGTTTGGCGTGGGCCAATGGCATAACGACTTGGAAATATAGCTTGCGGTACGTGTTTACATGTGCCAATGGCACGTACGGCCATGTTGACCTAGTTGCAAGTCTTGCAAGCCTATGGCGCTATGTTTGGCGTGGGCCAATGGCATAGCGACTTGGAAATATGGCTTGTGGTGCGTGTTGGCATGTGCCAATGGCACGTACGGCCATGTTGACCTAGTTGCAAGTCTTGCAAGCCTAGGGCGCTATGTTTGGCGTGGGCCAATGGCATAGCGACTTGGAAATATGGCTTGCGATACGTGTTGGCATGTGCCAATGGCACGTACGGCCATGTTGACCTAGTTGCAAGTCTTGCAAGCCTAGGGCGCTATATTTGGCGTGGGCCAAAGGCATAGCGGCTTGGAAATATGGCTGCGATACGTGTTGGCATGTGCCAATGGCACGTACGGCCATGTTGACCTAGTTGCAAGTCTTGCAAGCCTAGGGCGCTATATTTGGCGTGGGCCAAAGGCATAGCGGCTTGGAAATATGGCCTGCGATACGTGTTGGCATGTGCCAATGGCACGTACGGCCATGTTGACCTAGTTGCAAGTCTTGCAAGCCTAGGGCGCTATATTTGGCGTGGGCCAAAGGCATAGCGGCTTGGAAATATAGCCTTGTTGCCATGGTGCGCAGGGTGCGGCTTGGTTTGGCATTGTTGCCATGGTGCGCAGTGTGCGGCTTGGTTTGGCATTGTTGCCATGGTGCGCAGGGTGCGGCTTGGTTTGGCATTGTTGCCATGGTGCGCGAGGTGCGACTTGGTTTGGCATTGTTGCCATGGTGCGCAAAGATGCGACTTGGTTTGGCATTGTTGCCATGGTGCGCGAAGATGCGGCTTGGTTTGGCATTGTTGCCATGGTGCGCAAAGATGCGACTTTGTTTGGCATTGTTGCCATGGTGCGCATGATATGCGGCTTGGTTTTGGCATTGTTGCCATGGTGCGTGATATGCGACTTTGTTTGGCATTGTTGCCATGGTGCGCGAGATGCGGCTTGGTTTGGCATTGTTGCCATGGTGCGCAGATATGCGACTTGGTTTGGCATTGTTGCCATGGTGCATGATATGCGGCTTGGTTTGGCATTGTTGCCATGGTGCGCGATATGCGACTTGGTTTGGCATTGTTGCCATGGTGCATGATATGCGGCTTGGTTTTGGAATTAGGGTTACGTGTTGAAAACCCTAACTGGGTATTTTGAAAAAATACCCCCATTAATTGTTTACACCCGAGTTAAATGCTCTTAGTTAATGTGTTGCGGGTAACACTAGGTCATGGGGTTTTACAATTTTACCCCTTGTCCTGCTTAGCTCGGAACAGGGGCTTTGTTGCGAGGTAAGCATAAGATGGTGACAAACTATTAACAGCAAAACGTAAGGAAAATTGAAGGAGGCTTGTCTGACCTTTTATAAATAGGATTTGGAATCCTTGCCTCTGGTAGTTTTGCACAAATCGGGAGGCTGGCACGATTGGTGGGCCGGTGCAGCTTGGGCGACGTTGGGAAGTTGGCGTGAGTTGGGAAACCGAGTGTGCTAGCTGGTGGGACCGGGCGCAAAGTGTAGAAGCCGTGCGTGCTTGCAGGTCGGCGCAATTGGTGGGGCCGGCGCAACTTGGAAACCATGCTTGCAGGCGTGACTTGTGCGGCCATTGGGAGGTCGGCGCAATTGGTGGGGCTGGTGCAGCTTGGAAACCGTGCTTGCAGGCGTGACTTATGTAAATAAAGGGGGAGTTTCTTCAGATAGCAAAGTTTCCTTATCTTGCTTTCCTTCACGTGCGGCTTCAATTAGGGCATTATTCATGCTAAAATCTGGAAGCGTTATGTCTCTCATTGCTTCCTTTCCCTTTTTAAAATTCCGTATTCATATCCAAAAATAATTTCATCGTCTCCTCGTTTGAGAAAAAGGGTTCATCTTGTTGGATTTCTCTCTTTGTCATGTCGCGCAGATTCGAATCATCTTCTAACCAGTCAGGTTCTCCGGATGAAGGTGCAAGGTCTGACTCTCGTATGAGCATCCCAACAAAGGTTATTCGGGTTAAGAAAATCATCTGGGTATGTTTTCTTCTTCTTTGTGATCGACGTATACTTTAACGCTTGTTGTATAAATGGAAAATTTCCCTTTTGTGCGAGAGATATCCCGTTGGAGCATGCGTTCTCGTTATCGACGAGGATGACCTAGTCGTTCCCCTTCCTTCAAGCCCGACCTTGTTGACTGCTGCAGACTTGGAGGATGCTGATTTAGGGCTCTCTTATCATGAATACCCTTCCACAGGTTTGTCGTTTGGGACTCGTATGAGGTGTCTCTCCTCCAATTATCGGAATGTTGGTGGTTTCCTAGTGCGGAAATAATTCGTGGCCCTTTATACGAGGATATGGAAAACATACGGCCATATTGCTACCAGGAGCGTGGTGAAGTACTGTTCGTCCGCTTTGGTTTCCGTAGTGAATTGTCTTTTGCCAATGATTGCTGAGATGGAGAATGTGTCCATTCATGCTGCTGCGGAGTCAGCCATTCAAAAGTGGGAGAATATGGTGTCTACCTGCGAATCCTTGGAGTTTAACGTTAATTTGGTTGCGGCATCGCTCAATATTGTGAAGGTCGACAGGGTGGTATTCTTGCTTTGGTGTGATTCCCGCCACAAAAGCCATCTTTGGAAGAGGAGGAAATTTTGCCCCGGAGTCTCGAGAGGATTGAAAAGTTAACTCAAGATTTGAAGAGTAGGACTGAAAGATATCATGGTCGATTGAAGATGATATTTTGTAGGGATTATAATTTGCTAGATGGGCTTTTCTGATTTGTATTATGAGATTTAAAGGTTCCTCTTTCTTTCTTTTTTTTGAAGAAATAAAGAGATTCTGTTAATCTGTTGGATTGTATTGAAGTTCAATAACTGGTAAGAAAGCAAAAGCAGAGAGAGTGCCTGGACGTTCAAACTTTTGATGTAGCATGTTGCAGAGAAATGATTAGGCGTAGTACGCCTTAAGCCACTTTCCGTTGATGACCGCCTATAGCTTTCCCCCATCTTCTTTGATAATCTTGTAGTAACCACTGTTATATGCTTTAGTGATTATGTACGGCCCTTCCCATTTGGGAGAAAAATTCGGTGCCGATGCATCTTGCTGGATGTGTTTGGCGGTTTTTTAGCACCAGATCTCCTTCCTTGAAAACCCTGGGTTTTACATGGCTGTTGTACGCCACGAAATCCCGCTTCGGTATGCTTGTGCATGTTCCTCTCGCCAGGGATCTTCGGAGTCCAGAGTGTCTAGTTCCGCACGGCATTGAGTGATTCGGCTTCATTCCACCATGGGGTCCGCTTGCCGCGCAATTCCGCCGACGGGATCTTGATTTCTGGGGAGGATCGCGGCTGCCGTAGACGAGGGAATAAGGAGACATGCCGGTGGAGCTTCTAGGAGATTTTCTCGTACGCCCAGAGTGCCATTGGCAATTGCTCGTGCCAGATTCTGGGATTGTCGTGTACTGTCCGGCTGAGGATTCGGATCAGAGTCTTGTTGGTACTTTCGGCTTGCCCATTTCCTTGGGGATAATAGACGGTAGAGAAGACTTGTTTGATTCCGTACCTCTCAAGCAGTTCCTGTACTTGCTTGTTAGCAAAAGGCGTGCCATTATCGGTGATGATGTGTTTAGGTACGCCAAAACGGCAGATGATGTGTTCCTTGATGAATGCCGCGATTGTGGCTCCAGTGGTCCCTTTCAGCGGGACAGCTTCAACCCACTTGGTAAAGTACTCGGTCGCGGTTATTATGTACTCATGCTGTTTTGAGGACGGTGGGTTGATCTTCCCGATGATGTCGAGTCCCCAGCTATAAAAGGGCCACGGGCTACTTATCGCGTGCAAGGGTGTTGGAGGCACGTGGATGAGGTTTCCGTGAATCTGGCATTCTTGGCACTTCTGAACGAAGGTAGCCGCGTCGTCTTCCATGGTCGGCCAGTAGTATCTGCAGGAATAGTTTCTGTTTCCCTTGGTGTTTGCCTTCGTGCATTTCTCTTAACACAACTGGGATTTCTGTACCGCTCAAACACCTTAGTAGACTTCCCCCGAAATTCTTGCGATATAAAAACCCATCATGGAACACGAATCTTTTGGACTTTTGCCTTAGCTTGGACGCATCCTCTTTGTTAGTAGGAAGAATGCTATCGCGAAGGAAAACGATGTACGGCTCCCGCTTGATCCCAGTGTGACCGATGTTGAGGACTTACGTCCGACATGGGGCGCTGGCAATTTGGACACGCTTTCGGAGTAATCGTGATTGGGTTTCCATTTCCGGCCAATAGTATCCCGGTCGTTGTAAACGACGGTAGAGGGTTACTACTGATGTTATTCCACAGACTTCGGTATGAACATGTTCAAGTCGTTGTTGTGCTTCCTCTTTCCCGAGACACCTTGACAGAGAGTCGTCTGGATTTAGATGATATCTGAGAACACCTTGAAGCATAAAGAAATTCCGCAAAGACTTGAGGTCGACCTTCCCTTGGAAAAGTGATTTGTTGAGTTCTTGAATGATAGGAGTTCTCCAAGTCATCGTCTTGGCTTTCTCGGGTTGTGAAAGCCATGTTGAAGCTATGGTTCGCCGTTTCTTGTCGGGGTTTCCTCGGTTCCTTGAAACGTAGCTTTGAGGCTAGTGTAGCTAAGCGGTCGGCATGCTTGTTGCTGCTACGGCCGACATGTGTGATGGTTGCTTCGGCGAAATAATTTAGTAGTTTTTGTGCTTCATACTGTATGGTGCCAGCGTTAGTTCTTTCAATGCATAGATTCCGTTTACTGGTTGATGAGTAATTTGGAATCTCCTCTTATCTCCAAACGTGTGGCCCCGGCTTGTTTAGCTAGTGATAGTCCAATGAGGAAGGCTTCGTATTGGTGAGTTATTGGTGCACGGAAAGTCTAGCTTGAAAGAGTGCGAGAAGACTTCTCAATGGGAGATACTAGTACAACACCCGCTCCTCCGATATTAGTCTTTGGGGTGGAGGAGCCATCGAAGAACAAAGCAGCCACGTTTCTTCTTTGACTAAAAAGATATCCGGAAGGTCTCCGGGAGATCTTCTCGTAGTCTGCGGTGTTTTCTCCCGGGAATGCTGCTAACAGTGTCTGCAATGACCTGTCCTTTTATGGCCCTTGGTGAGACGCACGTTATGTCGAACTCGACAGGCTGCAGGAGCCACTTAGCCGGCCTCCCCTATCGAGGCGGAGTTTCGAGAGGAGAAACTTTACGTGGTCCGATTTGGACACTAGCACCACCTTATTGGAGAGGAGGTAGTGCCGAACTTCCGGATGGAATGAATCGAGTGCTAAACACGCCTTTTCCGCCTTGGGGTATTCGAGTTCGAGCGTCTCTCAACGTTCGACTGAAATAGTATATGGGGTATTCCATTCATTTGTCGCCGTCCTCTTGCGCGAGGAGAGCTCCGATGGCGTATCGCTAAAGGTGTGTAGAGACATAGTGGTCTCCCTTGCATAGGAGGCTTCATGACGGTTGGGGAGGACAAGATTTCTTTGGATCTTCTGGTACGCTTTTTCCGAGACGTAGTCCATGTGAAATTCGCTCCTTTTTTTAGCAGAGGAGTAAACGTAGTGGTGGTGTGCCGACCCGGTATGAAGCGACGAATGTAGTTTACCTTGCCCATGAACTCTGGAGCTCCTTCACGTTTCGTGGTGGCGGCATCGTGAGGATAGCTTGCGTTTGACTGGATCAACTTTTATTCCTGCGGCCGTTACTTGGAATCCCAAGAATTTCCCGAAGAGACACCAAAGGCGCATTTCAAAGGATTCATCTTCAACTTGTATTCGCGGCATCTTTCGAATACTTGTCGCAGCGTTTCTGGATGATCCGCTCGAGTCTTCGATTTAACCACCACATCATCTACGTAATCTTCGACTTGCTTGTGCATCATATCGTGGAAGATGGTAGTCATGGCGCGTTGGTAAGTAGCGCCAGCGTTCTTGACGATAGAAAGGCATTACGGTGTAATAGAAGTTTCCAAGAGGGGTTCGGAAGCGGTCTTACTCGCGTTGTGTTCATACATCTTTATCCTGGTTGTAACCGCTATATCCATCCATGAAAGAGAACATACCATGTCCACTGGTAGCGTCTACCAGCATGTCGATGTTAGGTAGCGGGAAATCGTCTTTAGGGCAGCACTTGTTCAAATCTCTGAAATCGACACAGCATCTGATCTGACCATTCTTCTTTTTAACGGGAACGATGTTGGCCAACCAAGTAGGATGGTGAATAGGTTTGACAAAGCTGGCGGCTAGTAATTTCGGACCTCCGCCTTGATTTGTTCTTCTACGTCGTGTTCGAATTGTCTTGGAGGCTGCTTGACCGGGTTTGGATCCAAGGTATCACATGCGGATGGTGGGTGACCAGTTTCCCATCCAAGCCAGGCATTTCCTCGTAAGTTCATGCGAAGACGTCCTGGTATTCTTTGAGTAAGTCGACTAGCTTTGAGCGTTCCGCAGGATGTAGAGTCGAACTGATCAGAATGGGTCGCGGAAATTCCTCGTTCCCTATATTGACAGTTTCGAGTTGGTCGGTGGTTAAGTCGGTCCCATCTTGTAGCTTCGAGGGCGTCCGGAACTTCCTCCGGTTATTGGGAAGACATTCTTTCGGGCGGAGAGACCGGGTTATGGTCTCCCCGCTAATTGCTAACAATTTGTGATAATGTGTGAGCTTTCCCTTTTGCTTTGTCTTGCGGTAAGGGTGCACTCTCGCTTGGTGCGGGCACGGGTTACGCCGGTGGCGAGAGACTTGCGGGTCTTCCTTCCGAGGAGATGGTGGGAAGACGGTCTCCTCTCATGGGGTATCTCCGGTTTGTCGCTATCTCCGAGTGATGTCCATTTTGGTAGCGTAAAACTGTGAATCTTGGTCGCCACGCCTTTTGAACCCTCATTCGGCCCATGTGCTTCTACGCAGTAGACTGGTGCATAGGGGGACAGTGACGCGGGAATGTGAACAATTTCTCCGTTCAATATTGTTTTCAGACATTGGTGGTATGTTGAAGGGACGATTTTGAGATTGTGCAGCCATGGCCTTCCCAATATCATGTGGTAGTCTGGTTCTTTTTCAATTACTTCAAACTTCACGCTTGATTGGATTGGCCCTACTTGCCGGCTCCAAGTTGATGTAGCCGTATGTGCTAGTTTGATTGCCTTCGAAATCCGTCATCGTAGTGGGTTGTCGTACGATCTCATTAGGTCGCACCCTGGCAGCTTTGAGTGTCTTGAGGGTGATGACATTGGAAGATGCACCCGTGTCAATGAGTGCTCTTCGAAACTCTATGTTCTTGATGAGAACCGTAACGTGCAAGGCCCGGTTGTGACCATCTTCTACCATCATGTCGTCATCGGTGAAAACAATATTGTTGGCGGATCTTCCGGGGATCCTCGGAGTCCCCGTAGGTGCGGAACTAGCGATGCGTTGAGTGCTATTCGGTTTATAGCAGAGAATGTTTTTATCCGCTGGTCCTTGGAGAGGTGCAGCAATTCACATAAGTTTTCTACCAACATGGTCGCCTCTTGGTCCGTGGCTTGGGTCGTGTGACGAAACCGTTGATTTGAGAATGCTCATTTGGGATGTTAGTCCCCGCTCTTGATCTCCGGGGAACATGAATCACTTAGCCCCGATGTTAGATTGATGAGGAAGTCAAGTATCTTTGTTAATCGCATCCTTCATTAGGTCCATGTTTTTGGCGTGGATCTCCTGAGCGCGCATCAGGTCAACCAGTCTTGGGACCTCTTCATTGGTGGTATTGCTTCCAGAAATTGAGGAGTTATCATGACCTTGAGCGGGATCAATGTTTGTGGAGATCACCTGATAGCCGACCATGCTTGCGCGAAAATTTGAGGATGGAAGCTAGAATTTGATATTGTAACCGAAAGATCAATCCTCCCATTGTGGTCGCCAATTATTTATGGGTAAAAATCGTTTCGCCGATTTCGTAAAGTCGGTAGGTGAGTGAGAAACTGGTTCAAACCCTAAACAAATGTGCTGCACGTGCGCACTTTATAGATTCGAGAGATCAACTGTACAAGTCCGGCTAAACCAAGAAATGGCCGTTCCGGACTTGCTTCGGTCACAAAGTGGAGGAGAAGGGTTGATTTGGGGAGGGAAGCAAAGAAAGGTGTTGTAGAGAGTAGTATCTCGACTTGTATCGAGAAAGTGAAAGCTTAGGAAGCTTGCAAGAGATGAAAGCTTTTGGGAGAGCTTGCAAAGTTGCCTTTACGAGAGTGTAGTATTTTTCTCCGACCGAGACCTCGTTGTCCGGTGGAAGTAGGTAAGACCTATTTATACAAGTCTAGATTGAAACGTACCCTGGCCTCATGAAGGAAGAGAGTAAAGGGTGAAATAATGGGAGGAGGTGGTAACCGCATGGTTTAATGGGTGAAAACGTTTTTCACCATTATTTCCTCTTTTATTTGACCGCTTTATTCCTTTTCACGCTTTCTTTATGTGAGCGTAGTGTACGCCGCATCTTTGGACCGCCAAACCAAAACCCTAAAGAAGCATCCCCGGTTTGTGTTGATGTCTCGAGTGTTGGTTTCATCTTTCGTGCAAGTGGTGCTGCTAGGGACGCATGTGGCATGTGCCAATGGCATGTGCGGAATGCCTTCGTTGCGAGTTGCACCTCGAGCGTAAGTGGTAATGCCAGAGCTGCTAGTGGCGTGTGTGGCATGTGCCAACGTCATGTGCGAAATGCCTTGGTGGTAGGTTGCACGGTTTGCAAGTTAGGCTACCAGCGTGTGTGTTTGGCATGTGCCAATGGCATGTGCGGAATGCCTTGGTGGTAGGTTGCACGGTTTGCAAGTTAGGCTACCAGCGTGTGTGTTTGGCATGTGCCAATGGCATGTGCGGAATGCCTTGGTGGTAGGTTGCACGGTTTGCAAGTTAGGCTACCAGCGTGTGTGTTTGGCATGTGTGGCCGTTAGGGCTGTGGCCTTGGAAATATGGCTTGCGATACGTGTTGGCATGTGCCAATGGCACGTACGGCCATGTTGACCTAGTTGCAAGTCTTGCAAGCCTAGGGCGCTATGTTTGGCGTGGGCCAATGGCATAGCGACTTGGAAATATGGCTTGCGGTACGAATTGGCATGTGCCAATGGCACGTACGGCCATGTTGACCTAGTTGCAAGTCTTGCAAGCCTAGGGCGCTATGTTTGGCGTGGTCCAATGGCATAGCGACTTGGAAATATGGCTTGCGGTACGTGTTGGCATGTGGCAATGGCACGTACGGCCATGTTGACCTAGTTGCAAGTCTTGCAAGCCTAGGGCGCTATGTTTGGCGTGGGCCAATGGCATAGCGACTTGGAAATATGGATTGCGGTACGTGTTGGCATGTGCCAATGGCACGTACGGCCATGTTGACCTAGTTGCAAGTCTTGCAAGCCTAGGGCGCTATGTTTGGCGTGGGCCAATGGCATAGCGACTTGGAAATATGGCTTGCGGTACGTGTTGGCATGTGCCAATGGCACGTACGGCCATGTTGACCTAGTTGCAAGTCTTGCAAGCCTAGGGCGCTATGTTTGGCGTGGGCCAATGGCATAGCGACTTGGAAATATGGCTTGCGGTACGTGTTGGCATGTGCCAATGGCACGTACGGCCATGTTGACCTAGTTGCAAGTCTTGCAAGCCTAGGGCGCTATGTTTGTGGGCAATGGTGACTTGGCCAATGACGTGCATATGTGCCAATGGACGTACGGCCATGTTGAGTTGCAATAGCCTAGGGCGCTATGTTTGGCGTGGGCCAATGGCATAGCGACTTGGAAATATGTGCCACGTGTTGGCATGTGCCAATGGCACGTACGGCCATGTTGACCTAGTTGCAAGTCTTGCAAGCCTATGGCGCTATGTTTGGCGTGGGCCAATGGCATAGCGACTTGGAAATATGGCTTGCCGCACGTGTTGGCATGTGCCAATGGCACGTACGGCCATGTTGACCTAGTTGCAAGTCTTGCAAGCCTAGGGCGCTATGTTTGGCGTGGGCCAATGGCATAGCGACTTGGAAATATGGCTTGCGATACGTGTTGGCATGTGCCAATGGCACGTACGGCCATGTTGACCTAGTTGCAAGTCTTGCAAGCCTAGGGCGCTATATTTGGCATGGGCCAAAGGCATAGCGGCTTGGAAATATGGCCTGCGATACGTGTTGGCATGTGCCAATGGCACGTACGGCCATGTTGACCTAGTTGCAAGTCTTGCAATCCTAGGGCGCTATATTTGGCGTGGGCCAAAGGCATAGAGGCTTGGAAATATGGCCTGCGATACGTGTTGGCATGTGCCAATGGCACGTACGGCCATGTTGACCTAGTTGCAAGTCTTGCAAGCCTAGGGCGCTATATTTGGCGTGGGCCAAAGGCATAGCGGCTTGGAAATATGGCCTTGTTGCCATGGTGCGCAGAGTGCGGCTTGGTTTGGCATTGTTGCCATGGTGCGCAGTGTGCGGCTTGGTTTGGCATTGTTGCCATGGTGCGCAGTGTGCGGCTTGGTTTGGCATTGTTGCCATGGTGCGCAGTATGCGGCTTGGTTTGGCATTGTTGCCATGGTGCGCAGGGTGCGGCTTGGTTTGGCATTGTTGCCATGGTGCGCAGTATGCGGCTTGGTTTGGCATTTTTGCCATGGTGCGCAGTATGCGACTTGGTTTGGCATTGTTGCCATGGTGCGCAGTATGCGGCTTGGTTTTGGAATTGTTGCCATGGTGCGCGATATGCGACTTGGTTTGGCATTATTGCCATGGTGCGCGATATGCGCTTGGTTTGGCATTGTTGCCATGGTGCGCGAGATGCGACTTGGTTTGGCATTGTTGCCATGGTGCGCGATATGCGGCTTGGTTTTGGAATTAGGGTTTCGTGTTGAAAACCTAATGCAGTATTTTGAAAAAATACCCCCATTAATTGTTTACACCTGAGTTAAATGCTCTTAGTTAATGTGTTGCGGGTAACACTAGGTCATGGGGTTTTACGATTTTACCCCTTGTCTAAAAACCACCATCAACAACAGCATGGAGTCAATTCGTAGACAACCAAGCGTGGAACCAATTTCATCGACCGACTGTGCTCATAGTATGTTTGGCCCAATTTCTGATCGTAGTTATGATCATTCACCCATTCAAAGGGAATATAATTAGCCTAGCAATACTGAAGTAAGTAATTCTACTTTTTCTTTGTCGAATGAGCTTTATAAACAAATGGAACACTATATTCAGAATTTGGATGGATCACTCCAAGAGCTTCAAAGAGGTGTTTCCGACGTAAGAAAGGGCATTGATGAGTACAGGGAAGAATTGAATAATTATGTTGAAAAAGGCGAACCTTTGGGGACTTTCGTTGATAATTGTGTAGTGAACTCAACTCTTGATCTTAATAATGATCATTCACCTATTCAAAAGGATGAGTTGGAGATTAGCAACACTAAATTCAGCGAGAACCAATCTTATGTTGACTATGAGAGTGATGATGATTATTATGAAAATACATCGTTTGAACAAATTTATGGTGACATCCCCGAGGAGTGTACAATGGAGTCTTTTTGGGATCAAGATGAATACGAAGAGGAATATGATGACACTTGGGTAGATTACTCAAGCATTGATCTTAATAATGATCAAGAGCCTATTCAAAGGGTGGAGCTTGAGGATGATGCATTTTCGAGTGTTCTAAAAAAGTTTCTTATAATAAAATTTGGATCCGCAAAAGAGTATGTGCCTTACAACAAGGAGGAATATGTTGAGAATGAGACCGGTTTAACCAATATTGTGGAAGACCCAATTGAGCTTGCAAAGGATTGTAATGATGATGTTTATGTCGACACTTTGGTTACGGCAGAAACGGACGAAGAATGGTTGCAAGGTTTGATAGAGGACCATGATATACAAGAGGTGAATAATTCACTTGAATTTTTCAAGGATGAAGAGGATTCCGTAATACAAGAGATTGTGCAAGGTTTATCTAACCCTTTGCCTATTGTTTCTTCGCCTTTACCTCTTATTGGTTTGAATGTATGTGCTTCGAGAATATTGTTGAATGACTTTGTTTCTCGTTTTCCGCCATTAGAGATACTTGATTCTCATACTATGCGAGTTGTTATGGAACAAGAAACCGTGGAAGTACCCGACTTCTATATTCTTTATACACTCCCAAGTGTGGACAAGAATAAGTGTAGGGGAAGCTTTTATCGGTTCATAACTTCATTTTTGCTTTATTGTACTAATATTTGTGTGAAGCTAGTGTTTCCAAAACAGGTTATATGGAAGGATCCCCAACTTTTCAGGTTATTAGTATATGGGGAATGAATCTTGCAAGGATATAGTCGGGCTGACGACTTTAAACCAAGCGCTACATGGGAGGCAACCCACCGGTTTTGTATTTCTTATCTTTTAATTTTTCTTTTCTTGTTTTTAGCTTTTTCTTTTCGCAAATTGTTAGGATTTCCCACCTTGACTTTCTTTGACGATTCAATTTACATTGAGGACAATGTAAAGTTTAAGTGTGGGGGAGTGGTTAAGCATTTGCGTTGTAAATTTTTCAAATTTTTCAACTTTTGTGTAATTAGTGAATAAGAAAACTCCAACTTGTAGTTAGTTTAGAGTCACATAGTATACATGTCGCTAAGATTACATTGAGAATCTCATACTAGTGACTGAACTTAGAGATGACAGAGAACATGATCGGGTTTCTTAATTGTATGAGAGTTAAAGTTGGATTTAACCATGCCAGTGGCAAATAAGGTGCAGATCTGAATTCGGTATTAGAGTAGTGATCCCCTATAGTGGAGACTACCCATGTTACATAATGTGAGGCACCAACCTTCAATTCTTTGTACCTGTCTAAATTTGTGCTTTTAGAGTGTGTGTCACCGTACGTTAATTCCGGGAAGAATGGTGAGCTGTCCAACCTTCCACCGTAGAAGCACTATTTTGATCTCTTGAGTGTTATTTTTATCAATCATGTTGGTGACATCGAATTGCTAACTTACATACCACTTGTAATCTTGTTCGCATTAGCACCATCCACCTTATCTCTCTCTACACCAACAGTCCATAGAAACACCATCATCATCAACAAGAGGAGTATCACAAATTTGAAGGAAAGTTGAAGACGTTCAAGGTTTACAAGCAACGATATTTAATTGAGCAAATTTAGGACTTTATGTACATGAGCGAGGATTATAAAGATGAGAGTTCGAGAAGTTTATGATATCAAGACATACAAGTTGTGAAGAATCAAGCGGTAAAGTACTTACACCACGGCCTTTGTACTTGCATTTTTATTTTTATTTATTTTTCTTTTGTCAAAAAAAAAAAAAAAAAAAAAAAAAAAAAAAAAAAAAAAAAAAAAAGACAAGAGAAAATTTTTAGGTTTGTTAATAGTTTTTATTATTTTGCTTTGTTTTATTTCCAAATAAAAAAGAAAGAAAAAAAAATGATAGAAAAAAGAGAAAAAAATAATAATAATTAAATTTTGGGTTTGTATAGTTCGTTTTTAGTTTTGTATTCTTTCAATAAAGCCAATGGAAAGAAGGAATATCTATAATGAAGTTTCAAGCAACAAGAATTAGAGGAAAGAATCATATTGTCGAGATTATACGAAGTTCAAGAGTTATCATCAAGGGTTGAAGACCGAAGACGAAGATGAAGACACCGATAGAAGACCGAAGACGTTTCTATGGATGCTGTGAGAGTGGTGCTAGCTGCACGCCGAACGGATAACGAGGTGAGTAAGCATATTCCCACCTTCGTTAAGTGGTTGATTTCCTTTCTTAGAGATCGTCAGAAAAATGGGTTTTCAAAAATTATAAAAGATGTGGGTTTTCAAAATACTTCGGAGGGTTTTTGCCTTCCTACCATTCAATGTGTCGCAGGATTCTCTCTTCATTCCTACCTGGACACATGTGTGACCCATAAAAAGCTGTTTATTATTGAGAGCAATATCATAAAACCCTTTCTTGTGAGGCAGAGTCGAGACTTTCGATCACTCCGAATACGAATTTCTTTCGATAAGGGATGGTTATTTCTCTCTCAACTTTTAAGAATGAGATTGTGTTCATTTATGTGTCTAACTTCTTATGAGTAGTGTGCAGAATCTCTATGTCTTCTTAGCGCGTTGGATGCTATCATTACGGAGAACTAGTAAGTTGGAAAAATAGGTTTTGTGGGTATATCTCTAGTAAACCCTCACGAGACTATAACTCGTCCACTAGGGACACCTTGGGGTTTAAAAGCTTGTTATTTATGCTAAAAGTGACCGTAGCCTCGACGACACGGAGTTGTATGTATGCTTAAGAATTTATTTTGTTTGATTTGCTCGAGGACTAGCAAAGTCTAAGTGTGGGGGAATTTGATAGGTGTTGTAAAACACCTAATTTTATATCTATTGTTTATGCTTTCTTTGCGAGTTTCTTGTGAATTATGTATCTTATGTGTGAGTTTGAGTTTATTAGGTGTTTTGGAGTCATTGGAGCAAAAAGAAGTGGGCCTCGCTCAAATCCGGGATTTCTTCTCATCATCTTGGAGAGAATGAAAAGGCGAAGCCAACGGCGAAAGAAAGAGATCATTCCTGAAGCGAAATCAATGATTAAGCTTGTCAGTCCCCTGAAAATGACAATACAAGAATTATGCAGGGCAACCCTTATCCAAGTGACCGGGTGTCAATAACTTGTCCGTACGGACATACCCAACTAGGTCGAATGTGTCTCAGACAACTCACCGTATTTTACTTCCTCCTCCATTACATCTGAGGAGAGCGGCAACCGTGGTGCTGAATTGAGAGATTCAGGGGGAAGAAAATGGAATCAAGAAGCTCAAAGGAATTGGTGATTCGAGAAGGGTGGAAGATTACATGGGTTCGATTGATGATGGTTTGTTGATCGAGAATATGAAGAAAGGGGATCGGGATTACTGGGTTCTGATGATGTTGATGTTTCTGTGAAGCAAAAGCCAAGATTGTCGCTGGATGGGATTGGAGGTAGGGTTTGTCTGATGGAGAATGGTTCAGTCTGTGATGTTGTTGGTGTTCTTCAGGAGATCAACAAGACAAAGGTTATGCACACAGGGTGTCTGGGAAAATGGCTTAAATGGAGCTGGTGGATGACAGTGGTGATGGCCAAAGAACTGAAGTGATGCTGCATTGCATTTGGTGGAGCTGTAAGGGAAGGAGCAGATTTGAGAAGCAATGGCTTAAGGTGATAAGTTTGATGGCAGAGGAGATGATCAGTTGGAGATGAACTCAAATATAGGCATGAATTGCATTGATGAGTCCGTGAAGCAATCTGGGTTGGTGATGCAGATATGGAGTAAGTTCTGCTGCAGGAAGTGGCTTGAGACTGAGGTGTTGCAGTCGAGTCGAAGTGCAGGTACTAATGGAGTGAGGGTGAGACTGAGATTGAGAAGTTGCTGCTGATTTGCAACCTGCAATGGACTGAGGCTAGGAAGCAACTGAGATAGCAGGTGGATCTAGTGCTAATTATCAGTGACTAATGGAGCTGTAATTGGTTTGCTTGGGTCTGCGAAGCACAGTGGAGGTGCTGATTGAGTCGCAGGAGCTATAACAGATGTTATTGAACTGAGTTGGATGGTTGTGACAGATGCATTGGCTGAACTACAATTGGATTGGAGTAGTGAGTCTGAGGCAGAAGCGGAGAAGATTCGAGAGGTTGCAGTTCAAGCACAAATTCAGCTGAGGTTCTTGCCGCAGTACAATGAGATGGACTTGAATGAAGCTATTGATCCTGCATTGAAGCTGTGGAGAGTTGATTGATACAGGGAAAGTAGTCATGGTTGAAGTATGTTAATTGCATTGCAGGTGGTGGTATTGAGAGTTCAAATGAGCTGATTGCAGGAAGCTTGAGATGAGTGGGTTGTAGATGATGACAGAGTGATGAATGAGATGGGTTTGAAACACTGGTGATGCTGTTGATGTTCTGAAGAAGATGCACTAGTTGGAGTAGTTCAGTGAGGTAATGGTGGGAGCAGATGGAGGAATTAGTGACAGAAGCACGGTGGCTAGTTCTGGAGATTGCAGGGGATGTTGCCATAAGCTGCAGGAAGAGAGAATAGAGCAGTTGTTGTTGCAAGGGGAGATTATGTGTGTTGTGACGAAGTTTGAGATGCAGTTTCTGGTGGATCATGTTGCGAGCAAAGAGCTGAAATGGGTCTGGTGTTGGTGTTGAATTGATGAAAGGATCGAAAGATGATGGTTGAGCTGATGAGGTGTTGGTAGCTGTGCTTGGATGCAGGAATTCTGTGGTTGTTTGCATACAGGGGAAGAGTTAGTATGGCTGAATTGTGGGTGCTTGCCATGAATGAATGTGTTTGTATGAACTATAACTGTGCAGGGAATGGATTTTGAAGCTGCAGAAATTGCGCGAAAACGGAGCAGAAATGGCGTGCTGGTGGTACTAGCCCTGGTTGTCGGATTTCTGAACCGAAAGTGGGGATCATAATATTTCAGTGAATCACGAAGGGGGTATGTGTTGGATGCATGATTCGGTCGCGGCACATATGAGCTACGAGTCGCGCTTTTGGGCGCGTTTTCGCAAGAATTGTGAGTTTTGCTTTGAATTGTGAGTGTATGAACTGTAGAGAAGGAGAGTTGAGTGCTGGAAGTATATGATTCTCTTGTGACAGTTTCAAGTAGCCGGAGGCGAGTTCAGGTAGCTGGGGACAATTTCCGATGACGGATTCCGGCGACCGGCGACCGGACTCCGGTGATGACGTCATCAAATCCGGCGACCATTTTTCACCCAAAAATCCAGAGACTTATTTTCCACACATGGGCTTGGTGGACCACTTGGAGATGGGTTTTGAGAAGACCTAATATTGGAAGGAGTATCCTTTTGGAATGAGAGAAGCATATAAATAGAAAAGTCTTTCTCAAACCTAGGGATATCTCCATTAGGGAGGCCTCTTCTTTGTTCTAGGGTTTACACCATGAAGTCTTTTCTTTTCCTTCTTGTTATGGACTCCATGAATATGAGCTAGAGTTTTATTATTGGTTATGGATAAAGTTGATTTCACATAACATGAATCTTTGTTTAATATATTAGTTTTGTCTCAATACTATCGATTATGATTCACTAGAAATATCGTCATGTATGATTGAATGTTTGTTTTGTCAAGTTGCAAATTGGTAGAACTCACATGCATGTCTTTTGCTAGATTAGGGTTATTATACGCAAAAGTGATAATTCCTGATTTGAAGTAGCATAAATATGATTATAGTTTGTAGTGATATATTCTTATGATCATATGTGAACCATAACCTTTGTTAAATTGGATTAGTGCTTTTACACGTTCGATTGCTTTGATTGGCCTGATTTCATAGAACCTAATGCATCTAGGGAATTAAACTTGATTAGTGCTTTTACACGTTAGGTTGTTCTTTTAGATAGAATTAATATTCGCATCTTTTAATGTGTTCGTTGATGACACGAGGAGATTAGCGGGATATTCTTGCGATCAAGGTATTCTAGGGCCTTTGATAAAAGTTGAGATTAAAATATCAATTCTAATTATTAAGACAAGAATATGTTTGTGAATGAAAACGAAATCCATGACCAATACTTTCTCATTCTTGATTTGCGTGTTTACTTTTTATTGTTTTGCTTTTATTTTATTTTCGTTTATAAAAATCAGAAAACTCCCTGTTTTATTTATAGGAAACCGAATCAATTTGACAACCAAGACCTCTCTGTGGGAACGATCCTTTCTTGCCCTTGCTTCATTATATATTTTGAGTAGTAAGAAAGTGTAATTTATATTTGTGTCGGCTGAAAACCGGTCAGTAGGAGAGTCATCATGATGAAAGTTAATTAGATCATCTATGATAACATTAGCTGATTCGATCATGACTTGGGTTCTGAGATTAAAGACTCGGAAACCACGACTGTCAGATGCATAGTCGAGAAAAATACCTTCATCGCTTTTTGAATCAAACTTCCCTTTCTGTTCCTGATCCTTTAGAATGTAGCACTTACTTCCGAACACTCTGAGATAGTGTAAGTTGGGTTTCCTACCATACCACAACTCATAGGGAGTTTTTATGGTCTTTGACCATAAGTAAACACGATTGATCAAAGAGCAAGCCGTAAAAACAGCCTCACCCAAAAACCTTAATGGTAGGTTTTTGTTATGGAGCATTACCCTGGCCATTTCCTGAATATTTCTATTCTTCCTTTCTGCAACTCCATTTGCTTGCGGAGTGATAGGTGGTGAGTATTGTTGAATAATTCCCAGAGAGTCACAATATTCAAATACCTTGGTGTCTTTGAATTCCGTGCCACGATCGCTTCTAATTTTCTTTAGTTTGCGACCTTGCTCATTCTGGATTCTATTAACAATAATCTTGAACTCACTGAGAGTTTCATTCTTGTGAGCCAAAAATGCCACCCAGGTGAATCTTGTATAATTATCTACCATAACCAAAGCATACTTCTTCCCAGCCACTGTAGATTGTTGAATTGGGCCAAAAAGATCCATATGAATTAAATCAAATGGAGCTTTGGTGAGAATATTTCAGGATGATTTGTGTGGAAATTTCGCTTGTTTACCCTTTTGACAGGCACCACATACACCTTCAACCTTAGAATTGATTTTGGGAACGCCTCTAACAAGTTCTTTGTTAATGATCTTAGTTAGAAGACGATAATTGATGTGACCAAAACGTTCATGCCAAAGGTGTGTAGATTCTACCTTAGTCAAATTGCAACGATTCATCGAACCGAGTATCTAGAAGATAACAGTTATTTTTGCCACGTGATCCTTGAAAAATCACTTTACCAGATTTGTCGACAATGTCACATCCTTTATCATTGAAGACAACCTTATGGCCCTTGTCACAGATTTGACTTATAAAAAGAAGATTAGCAATCATACCTTTAACATATACGACATCATGAATTTCAGGAACGCCGGGTAATTTGATCATCCCTTTCTTTCCTATATAACCGCAGCTTCCATCTCTAAAAGTTACAGGTCCACCATCAAAATCGCTTGAATTGATGAACCTTGAGAGATCTCCAGTCATGTGCCTGCTACATCCACTATCAAGGAACCATTGAAAGGGTGATGTTGACTTTAGAGCAAAAGCTCTCATACTAGCAATACTAACCATTTTGGGCTTTCTTGTTAGTATTGAATGTCTTTTAAGAGATAACACTAGTTGAATAGCCTTTTTATGAAAATCACTAGCAACCTTTAGTCTTCTCTTGAAGGACAAACACACATGTTGAAAGTGATTCTGAGAACCACAGAACAAACATGTACCAGCATCATCAAAACCCCATGACCTAGTCTAGATTGAACACCACACTGTGTTAAGCCGCTACAGACACTAGCCTACTACCAATTAACTTCGGACTGGACTGTAGTTGAACCCTAATCAATCTCACACTGATTCAAGGTACAGTTGCGCTCCTTACATCTCTGATCCCAGAAGGATACGACGCACTTGATTCCCTAAGATGATCTCACCTACAACTAAGACTTGATACGACACAAAGTTGAATACTTGATAGACAAATCTTTCTCACACAGAAAAGTCTACAGGATTGAATAAATCTGTCTCCCACAGAAATACCCAAGAGTTTTTGTTCCGTCTTTTAATAAATCAAGGTGAACTGGAACCAATTGATAAACCGGACTTATATTCTCGAAGAACATCCTAGTATTATCAATCACCTCACAATAAACTTAATCGACTAGCGAAACAAGTTATTGTGGAATCACAAACGATGATACGAAGTTTGTATGTGATTACTTTTCTATCTTGCCTATCGGAGATATAAAATATCGAGCCAATTATTTCAATTGCACTCAACACGATAGAAACAGCAAGATCAGATCACACAACTACAAAGATAATAGTTGGGTCTGGCTTCACAATCCCAATGAAGTCTTCAAGTCGTTAACCTACAGGGTCTCGATAAGAAACCTAAGGTTAAAGGAGAATCGACTCTAGTTATGCAACTAGTAACACACATAAGGTGTGGGGATTAGTCTTCCCAGTTGCTAGAGTTCTCCTTTATAAAGTTTTCAAATCAGGGTTTGCAATCTAAGTTACCTTGGTAACAAAGCATTCAATATTCACCGTTAGATGAAAAACCTGATTCAACCAAGCTAATATCTTTGAACCGTTAGATCGAACTTAGCTTGTTACACACAAATGAAATGTACCCTCATTTAGGTTTATGTAACCGTACTTAAACGTGTACACCAGGTTGGTTCACAAATAGTTAACCGAGGTTAGCCATATGATTACTCTCATATTAACCTTATTCATCTTAACCATAACTAGTTCAAATGACTCAAATGAAACTAGTTAAAGAGTTGTTCAATTGTATAGAAAACACAATCGAAACCGAATCGGTTTGATTCACTTGAATCAATCATGAACATTATAGCCACGTGTTTATGGGTGAAAACTATTCCTGCCGGATTTGGTAATTTGGGGTGTGTGGATGAGGAATGAATATAAACCCTAAACAAATGCACTGCGCGGTGAGTGCTTGTAGATTCGGAAATCAATCTGTGCAAGTCCGGCCTAAACCAAGAAATGGCCGTTCCAGACTCGTTTCGGTCACAAAGTGAAGGAGATGGGGTTGATCTTAGGGAGGGAAGCGAAGAAGGTGTTGAGATTGTGAAGGTGTTGGATTGCTTTGACTTGTAATGAAAGGTGAGCAGGCTTACGATTGATACAAGCATACTCTGGGTGTTTGAATACGTTTTGTATTAACACTTGGTTTCGTCTCTGCCCGGACTTGTGTTGTTTTTCTCTTGTTTTTCCCCTTCTTTGGAAAATAGGGAGGAGAACCTATTTATACAAGTCATTTGAGCCTTATTCACGTCTCTCGTGGGAAGTGGAGGAAGTGGAGTGATGGAGTAGTGGAGGTGTGTGTTTGTGTTACACGACCAGTCTTGCCCACTTCTCCTGTCATCTCTAACCGTCCATGACTTCCTGACACGTTCTTGTGATGGCGTGTTGCATGTTATGCTTTCTTTGCTATTTTTCTTGTGAATTATGTACTTTACGCGTGCTTTTGAGTTTTATAGGTGCAATGGAGTCACCGAGAACAAAAGGAGAAGAAATCACTCATTTAAGCGGAAAAGAGCAAAAGGCGAAGCTAGCGGCGAAAGATTGAAGTCAATTGATCTGCGTCCGAGGAAGTTCTGAGCAAAATCTATTAATAAGCTTGTCGGGCCTGCAAAATCGACAAAGTGCAAGAAGAGGTATATTCTCGGATGGTGGCCCTTATACAGAATGCCGGGTGTCTACAGTAATTCCTGTCATTACAACACAAGTATCTTATCCACATTATTTTGTGTCGATCTGAAAAGTGGGAAATAAGAGCAACCATGGAAAAGTTTGCTGCTTGAGGATGACTAAGTTAAAGTAGGGTTTTGATGCTGCCATGAATTACAAATCGAGAGAAGCAGATAGAAATTCTATAGACCTGCGTTTTATCATTCAAAACCGATTTCGTTAATGGTGTTTGTCGATGCTCGAGAAAATAGGATTCAGATCCGGATGAAGAAAGAGGGCACTGTGTTGCTCAAGAATGATTGTGAGTCGAGAAGAGTGATGATGAATTTCGTTATTGACGTTATTGAGTCGGATCGAAACTCGGTGGAAGATTGGAGGTTGAATCGAGATGAAGTTGCGAACAAGATGGAAATGGGTTTCTCTTTTGCTATAGTGATGGGTTCTAAGCAACGGTGTTGATGGTTTGATCTAAGCTTGAGCTGCATCTTGAGAAAGCTGGTAGTGCGAGAATATTGCGGTTGTGGTTTGGCTGCAATGGCACTGGTCCGGGTCTTTGTTGGTTGTAGTTCGGTGTTGGATGTATAAGGATGGAAGAGAACTCGGTGAATAAAGATAGTCGTAATGGTTTCTTATGAAGAACAGGAAGGGGTTTTGGTGATTTGGTTTAAACACCGTTGCCTCGTAAAGGTTGATATTCGATTGAAGAAAGTGGCAATGAAACTCAAATGGAGTTATACCGAATTTGAGATGAAGGTCGGTGTGGAATGTATGGCAGGTGATTATGTTGAATTGGGATGGTGGTAACCGAGTTTTGGATCTTTGGTGGATCGGGGCTGATTTGTTCTTGTTCAATGGCTTTGAGTCCGCAAAGTGGTCAGCTGGTGGTGTGATTTGTGAGCTTGATGCTCATGGTGGCATTGCCAATGGATGGAGCAAATGTAAGTTGCGTGCAAGACATCAAGGTGGTGGTTCTGAGTTCTTTGTGCTATTGCGGCAGGTGATCCGAGCTGGTAAGCTACATGATTTGGCAAGTCGTTGAAGCCGCATTGAAGTCCGAGGAGGCTGCGGGGCAAGTAGTAGGACTTGGGCCAAGTTCGGGCATGAAGTACAACTAGTGGACTTGCAAGCAGTATGTAGTTTGTGATTAGGTCTTGGGATGAGCATTGGAGTTGGAATGCTTGCCGTGGAACCGAACCAATTGGTAATGGATGTTTCGTGGATCGAGTTGGGGCTAGGCTGGCCCGAGCTTAACTAGAGAGATGGCATCTTTGGAACAGGGGCTTTGTGTGATGTAATTGCAGGCAAGAGAAGGCTCAGTGGCAAGTCTGGTGCTCTTTGGATGAATGGAAAATGGCAGAGTTGAATGTGTTGTTACTGTGATTCAAGAGCCGCATTTGATGACAGGGAAATTTCATTTGGTGATTGTCATGGAACCGCATTGCAACTCTATGTGTGCTTGCCGGGAAGAGATTGAGCTGTTGAAGTCTCGATTCTGCTGAGTGTTTAGGTGAATCGGTGGCAAGTTCGCAAGTGTCTTTGTTGTGCGGAGACATGAAGAGTGTTGTGCATTGGGATTTCTCGGTAGATTGGTGGAACTGTTGTTATGTGGAGTGAATAGTTGTGAGTTGCGGTGGTGTTTTGTGTTGAACCGAAGATGGCTTGTGGTGACCGAGTTGGACTCCATGGGCTTATAGAATTGCAAGGGCTGCAAGGCTGCTTTCTGTGCAATCCTATTTGGTGGTCTTTGGGATGGACTTAGTAAGAGTATTACATGAGTCAGCATGGCAAGACCGAAATTACTGAGCCCGGCAACTGGGTATATGGAATGATGAGATGATACAGCAGAGTGTGAAATGGTGTCTTGTTGATGCCGTGATTCAATTGCAATGGAAGGTTGCAACTCGGGAGATCTTGCCGGTGGTTGGATGATGGAGTCGCACTTGAAATAATGCAGATGCATGCCAGGATGGCTAGTAGCTTCAAGGCCATGATGGTCGGCAGAGAGGTGTAGCCATATTTTATCGTGGCTGGTTGCACAAGGATTGTGCTACACACGGTCGCCAGTGCAATAGCCTGAGCCATGTCAAAGTTCATCGGACGCCCACATCCGACTACATCCGACACTGGTGACTCGATTCTTAGCCGATTTGGGATCAACTCGCACAGCTGACTCAGCCTCGACTCACACAACTCGGTCTGACCTGAGTTGACTCGTCCGATTCACTTTGACCCGTTGACCCGACCGATTTGAATCAGTTGACCGGTGACCGGGCGGACTTTGCCGGTCACCTGAACCGATTTCCGGCGACTTCTCCGGCCGATTTCCGGCCACAATCCCAGTTTTCCGGCGAACAATTTTTGAGTCATACTCTCACATGGGTTCTTCACACACATGAGTTTTAGTGGACTTCTACTTATTGGACCGTGGGCTTTGAAGACCTAATATGGAAAGTTGGAAGGCTATAAAAAGAAAAGTTTCTATTCTTTTTGGGATTATCACGTATTTTTCTATTGGAGTTTTGGAGGAGAGCGATTCTACTAGGGTTTGCTTCCATTTTATTTTACATGTTCTTCATCTTATTTTTGATAATAATTATGTTGAATAAAAATACTATGAGTAACTAAATACCTATTATTGGTTATGGGATAATAAGTGGATTTCACAAATAAGTTTTGATTCAATGAATTAGTTTTGTCTCAAGTTTATTGTTTTTGATTCATTGTTAATATTGATATCGATTTGATAGTTTGTTTGGTTGAGTCAGGAATCAATCCGATCTACTTTCATATCTAGAGCTATATTAGGGTTTTCAATACGAAAACGCGTTGTCTATCCCCGATTTTGAGTAGCATAAATGTGGGTAGTGCTTGTAGTGATATATCCTACTAGTCACATATGAATCATAACTTGGGTTAAATCGAATTAGTGCTTTTACACATTTTGGTTGCCTTGATTAGTCTTATTCCAGAAAAACTTATTGCTTTTAGGGAGTTAAACTTAATTGTGCTTTTACACTTTAGGTTGCTTTCTAGGAAGAATTCACATATGCATCTTTTAATGTGGTTGTGATGAAATCAGGGAATTAGCGGGATACTCTTGCGATCAAGGTATCCTAGGACTTTTAGTAAATGTGAGATTAAAATTTCAATTCTAGTCATTGTTGATACTTCGAGTTTGTGAATGAAACTATCCCGTGACCAATACTTTCTCCTTATTGATAAATTTTATTATTACTTTGCTTTCAATTATTTTTATTGCTTTGAAACATCAACATCCCCCCTTGGTTACTAAGAAACTGAAAATTTGCATAACAACATAAGCCTCTCTGTGGATACGAACTCTTTCTTATTGCATACTACTTTATTTTAGTGAAGCAAGAAAGTGAAATTATTTTTGATCGGGTGACAACCGATCAAATTTTAGCGCCACGCCTGGGAGGCATACGGCTTGTTATTAAGTTTTTAGTTTCTTTTTACAATTTCTCGCTTTTATACTTGCTTTTCGTTTATTGTCTTGTTTCTCACTTGTTTGCGAGAATTGTTTTTCAGTACTAATCCTCGGCTTCCAAAGATTGGAATTACCAAAGGTGCGGGATAGCTACTCGTAGAGGCACAATACTCCAACCAAGGCAAGACACAACGGAAGAACAAGTCTCGGAAGTAGAGCACGAAGCTCTTCATCGAGAAGAGGAAGAAGAGTTACAACTAGAAGAAGAAGAGGTTCCATTCGTAGGAGAACCACTAATTGAAGAGGAAGAAACAATGGGTGACAATGCAAACCGTACACTCAAGGATTTGGCTTCTCATAGGCTTGATGCACAACAATGGTGTATCCAAACAAACTCCACTTTTGAGATCAAGCCGGGGCTGCTTAGGGAGTTGCCAAAGTTTCATGGTATGGCGAATGAGGACCCAAACAAGCATCTCATGGAGTTCTATACCATTGTCAAGGCTATGCTTCAGTGAGATCGAAGTCAATGGTGCAATGATGAAAGTTTTTCCATTTTCTATGGTGGACAGCGCTAAGGATTGGTTGTATTGTTTGCCACCGGGAGTGTCACTACATGGAACGGTTTGAAGAAAATCTTCTAGAGAGGTATTTTCCTGCGTCTAAGGCCACTCAAATTGCAAAGAGATTTGTGGAATAAAGCAACATGTTGGAGAATCATTGTATGAATGTTGGGAGAGGTACAAGAGATTGGTGGCAAAGCTGTCCACACCATCAAGTTAGTGATGCTATGATAATCCAATACTTCTACGAAGGTCTTCAATCAAGTGATAGATATCTTCTAGACGCTGCGGGTGGTGGTGCTCTCGTGAACAAGACGGTGGCCCAAGCTACGATTTGATTGAAAGCATGGCTGCAAACTCGAAAGCAATTCTACACAAGAGGTGAACCAATGGTTAGGCAAGTGCATGAAGTTAACGATTCATTAGCATCACAACCGTGAGCAAAGGATGGATAACATGGAGCACATGATGCAAAGGATGGCTGCGGTTATTTTACCTTCACATGGTGAAGGGTTGGAGCAAGCTAATGCGGTCTTTCCAAATCAGCAAAGACGGTATGATCCGTACTCAAACACGTACAATCCAGATGGAGAGATCATCCCAACTTTAGCTATGCCAACAATCAAGGTGCGGTTTCACAACCTACTTTCAACTAGTCAAGCGGGTTTCAACCACAACAACAACCATTTCAAACAACAACAACCAATGCAAAACCAAGGTTCGACATCGATGAAAAGCTTAAAGCAATGATGCAAGGTATTTCGACCATGTTCAAAGAAAGCCAACAAGAAACTAAGAGTGCTATCAAGGATTTGACAGACTCAAGTGGCTTCCATGGCGATTGATATCAACAATTTGAAGGCACAAAATAGTGGGAGACTTCCGTCTCAACCTATCAACCCAAGAGAGAATGTTAGTGCTATTACATTGAGAAGCGGTACACAACTTGTGCAACCCGAAATTGTTGATGGGTGATATGGAGACCCAAAAGGAACCTGTTTTGGAGGAAAAGAATGCTGATTTTCCCCAAACTTCGAGGTACCTAATTCCAACTCTAAAACTCCTATTTCTACTTATGTTCCTCCTATGCCTTTTCCTCGCAGATTTGCAAGTTCTAAGAAGGAGGAATTAGAAAAGGAGATTTTAGATATCTTCAAGAAGCTTCATGTAAACATTCCACTCATTGATGTTATCAAGCAAGTTCCCAAATATGCGAAGGTTTTGAAGGACTTGTGTACCAAGAAGAAAAAGCTAACCCAGAATGAGGTTATGAGTGTGGGGAAAACGCTTGGCGGTCTTGCAAAAGAAACTCCCACCCAAATGCAAGGATCCGGGTAGTTTCACTATACCCGTAGAGATTGGTAACACAAAGATTGGTAAGGCTATGCTTGACTTAGGAGCATCCGTGAATATCATGCAAGCATCTATTTATAAGTCTTTAAAGTTGGGTCCCTTGAAACCAACTAATATTGTGCTTGAACTTGCGGATCGTTCTAATGTCTACCCTAGGGGTATTATTGAGGATGTCCTTGTGCGCAGTGAACCAACTAGTTTTTCCAAATTGATTTTTGTGTTCTAGAAATGGATGATGGTTCGGATGTGTCCATACCCCCGCCGCTTGGGAGACCTTTCATGAAGACGGCTAAAACCGTCATTGATGTGGACGCGGAATACTCACTATGAAGTTTGATGAGGAGATAATTCGCTTCAACATGTTTGAAGTCATGCGCTATCCAAGTGATGTTCATTCGGGTGTCCATAACGCATGGGACCCTAGCTAAGGCTTTGCAAGCAAGGAGATAGTCGGCCGACGACTTTAAACCAAGCGCTAAGTGGGAGGCAACCCACCGGTTTTGTATTTTTCCCTTTATCTTTTTATTTTTAAGCATTTTATCTTTATTTTCTTGTTTTTGCATATCATTTGCGGAATTCCCACCTTGAACCTTCTTTGGATGATTCAATTTTACATTGAGGACAATGTAAAGTTTAAGTGTGGGGGAGCATTTATATGTTTGTATAGTTTGTTTTATGCGTTTAGAAGTTTGGATTTCACAAAAAAAAAAAAAAAAAAAAAAAAAAAAAAAAAAAAAAATTGTGCTTTTGAACTCCAAATCTAGAAACTTATGCCTTTAGGATGACACCATTAGTGGATGGAACCATGTTGATTGCAGGAGTTGAGGAACCAATTAACTAAAAGGACGAACATAGCTCATGAATCATAAATACCATGATAGTTGTTACCATATCTCGGAATATCACCATATCACATGCTATTTTTTTATTTTTCCATGTTTATCTATTGTTCTCTAAGTGCTTTGGTGGGTCACTAAAAATCGAGTTGTTATTGCTGCTAGGATGATTAGAGTGATTGGGATAAAAAAAAAAAAAAAAAAAAAAAAAAAAAAAAAAGACCGATCAATTAGACCAAAACGGAATAAAAAGACACTTGGGAATAGCAGTATGTGTGAAACGTAGTCCCTGTCTCCGTCGCCTAAACAAGCGTGGAATGCAGGATCCAAGGCAACTATCATGTACTTGCTGACAAGAAGCATGCGCTTGGATCCAAAAGATCTAATCATGCCGTCTAAAAAAAATTGGATCCAGTTTGATCCAATCAAAAAAAAAAAAAAAAAAAAAATATTTATATTATTGTGTTGAATAAAGTCACTTTTGGTTCCCTTGTATATGCCAATTGATTGATGTAGCATTCAGCACCAGTGGCTCGATCCAATAGGATTAGGTTCATCTTAGCAGTGACCTTGACAGGATATGGGAAACATCGAACACTTGTGAATATCCGCCAACATCTACATCTTTATCCATCTTCTTTATCTTTCATTGTGATTGTGGTTTGTTAGTTTCCGAGTATTGTGGCTTGTTCAACTATCTAATTAGAGTTTATTTACTAATAATTGAATTGAATTTGCAAGGTACCTCCTCCTGTAGTCAATTTGGATTCATTCATTGATTTGTCACGAATGAGACGGAGTTGAAATATAGGTTTTGTAGGTATATCTCTAGTAAACCTTCACGAGACTATAACTCGTCCGCTAGGGACACTTAGTGGTTTAAAGGCTTGTTATTTATGCTAAAAGTGACCGTAGCCTCGACGACACGGAGTTGTTGTATTTTATTGTTTTGTTTGATTTGCTCGAGGACTAGCAAAGTCTAAGTGTGGGGGAATCTGATAGGTGTAGAATACACCGTATTTACTATATAGTAGTTATGCTTTCTTTGCTATTTTTCTTGTGAATTATGTACTTTACGCGTGCTTTTGAGTTTTATAGGTGCAATGGAGTCACCGAGAACAAAAGGAGAAGAAATCACTCATTTAAGCGGAAAAGAGCAAAAGGCGAAGCTAGCGGCGAAAGATTGAAGTCAATTGACTGCGTCCGAGGAAATTACGAGCAAAATCTATTAATAAGCTTGTCAGGCCCGCAAACCGATAAATGCAAGAAGAGGTATATTCTCGGATGGTGGCCCTTATACGGGAATCTTGGGTGTCTACAAGAATTCCACATCATTACAACACAAGTATCTTATCCACATTATTTTGTGTCGATCGAAAAGTGGAAATAAGAGCAACCATGGAAAAGTTTCTTCTTTGAGGATGACTAAGTTAAAGTAGGGTTTTGATGCTGCCATGAATTACAAATCGAGAGAAGCAGATAGAAATTCTATAGACCGCGTTTATCATTCAAAACCGATTTCATTAATGGTGCTGTCGATGCTCGGAAAATAGGATTCGATCCGATGAAGAAAGAGGGCACTGTGTTGCTCAAGAATGATTGTGAGTCGAGAAGAGTGATGATGAATTTCATTATTGACGTTATTGAGTCGGATCGGAAACTCGGTGGAAGATTGGAGGTTGAATCGGAGATGAAGTTGCGAACAAGATGGAAATGGGTTTCGTTTGCTATAGTGATGGGTTCTAAGCAACGGTGTTGATGGTTTGATCTAAGATGAGCTGCATCTTGAGAAAGCCGGAAAAGTGCAGAATATTGCGGTTGTGGTTTGGCTGCAATGGCAATACAGGTCCAGTCTTGTTGGTTGTAGTTCGGTGTTGGATGTATAAGGATGGAAAGAGAACTCGGTGAATAAAGATAGTCGTAATGGTTTCTTATGAAGAACAGGAAGGGGTTTTGGTGATTTGGTTTAACAACATTTGCCTCGTAAAGGTTGATATTCGATTGAAGAAAGTGGCAATGAAACTCAAATGGAGTTATCTTGGGCTGAGATGAAGGTCAGGTGGAATGTATGGCGGTGATTATGTTGACTCTGGGATGGTGGTAATCGAAGTTTTGATCTTTGGTGGATCGAGGCTGATTTGTTTCTTTATTCAATGGCTTTGAGTCTGGCAAAGTGGCTGCCTGGTGGTGTGATTTGTGAGCTTGATGCTCATGGTGGCATTGCCAATGGATGGAGCAAATGTAAGTTGCAAGACTGACAAAGGTGGTGGTTCGAAAGTTCTTTGTGCTATTGCAGGTGATCTCGAGTGGTAAGCTACATGATTTTGTGTGCCGTTGAAGCTGCATTGAAGTCCGAGGAGGTCAGGGCAAGTAGTAGGACTTGGGCCAAGTTCGGGCATGAAGTACAACTAGTGGACTTGCAAGCATTTGTAGTTTGTGATTAGGTCTTTGGGGATGAGCATTGAGTTGGAATGCTTGCCAGTGGAACTGAACAATTGGTAATGGATGTTTAAAAGTGGATCGAGTTGGGGCTAGGGTGGCCTGAGCTTAACTAGAGAGATGGCATGCTTTGGAACAGGGCTTTGTGTGATGTAATTGCAGGCAAGAGAAGGCTCGGGGCAAGCCGGGTGCTCTTGGATGAATGGAAAATGGCAGTTGAATGTGTTGTTACTGAGGATTGAAGAGCGCATTTGATGTGAGGAAATTTCAGGTGGTGATTGTCATGGAACGCATTGCAACTCTATGTGCTTGCGGGGGAAGAGATTGAGCTGTTGAAGTCTCGATTCTGCTGAGTGTTTAGGTGAATCAAGTTGCAAGTTCGCACTGTTTGTCTTTGTTGTGCAGTATATGAAGAGTCATTGTGCATTGGGATTTCCGTAGATTGGTGGAACTGTTGTTATGTGGAGTTTGAATAGTTGTGAGTTGCGGTGGTGTTTTGTGTTGAATGAAGATGGCTTGTGGTGACCGAGTTGGACTCCATGGGCTTATGGGAATTGCAAGGGCTGCAAGGTCATTTTTGCAATCCTATTTGGTGGTCTTTGGGATGGACTTAGTAAGAGTATTACATGAGTTGAGCGGCGGCACTGAAATTCAGGTGCCTGGCAACCGGTATATGGAATGATGAGATGATACAGCAGAGTGTGAAATGGTGTCTTGTTGATGTTGTGATTCAGCTGCAATGGAAGGTTGCAACTCGGGGAGATCTTGCGGGGTTGGATGATGGAGGCTGCTGACTTGAAATAATGCGGGATGCACGGCCCAGGATGGCTAGTAGCTTCAAGGCCATGATGGCTGGCGGAGAGGTGTAGCCATATTTTATCGGGGCTGGTTGCACAAGGATTGTGCTACACACGGTCAGGCGAGTCAATAGCCTGAGCCATGTCGGGTTGGTCGGACCTACATCGACTACATCGACACGGTGACCCTCGGGTTCTTAGGCGATTTGGGATCAACTCGCATGGTGACTCAGCATTACTGACTCACACAACTCGGTCGACCCGAGTTGACTCGTCAGATTCACTTTGACCCGAATTGATTGACCGATTTGAATCAGTTGACGGTGGCCAAAGGGCGGACTTTGCTTAGGTCACCCGAACCGATTCCGCGACTTCTCCGTACGATTTCCGACCACAATCCATTTTCCGGCCCGAACAATTTTTGAGTCATACTCTCACATGGGTTCTTCACACACATGAGTTTTAGTGGACTTCTACTTATTGGACCGTGGGCTTTGAAGACCTAATATGGAAAGTTGGAAGGCTATAAAAAGAAAAGTTTCTATTCTTTTGGGATTATCACGTATTTTTCTATTGGAGTTTTGGAGGAGAGCGATTCTACTAGGTTTGCTTCCATTTTATTTTACATGTTCTTCATCTTATTTTTGATAATAATTATGTTGAATAAAAATACTATGAGTAACTAAATACCTATTATTGGTTATGGGATAATAAGTGGATTTCACAAATAAGTTTTGATTCAATGAATTAGTTTTGTCTCAAGTTTATTGTTTTTGATTCATTGTTAATATTGATATCCGATTTGATAGTTTGTTTGGTTGAGTCCGAATCAATCCGATCTACTTTCATATCTAGAGCTATATTAGGTTTTCAACACAAAACGTTGTCTATCCACGATTTTGAGTAGCATAAATGTGGGTAGTGCTTGTAGTGATATATCCTACTAGTCACATATGAATCATAACTTGGGTTAAATCGAATTAGTGCTTTTACACATTTTGGTTGCCTTGATTAGTCTTATTCCAGAAAACTTATTGCTTTTAGGGAGTTAAACTTAATTGTGCTTTTACACTTTAGGTTGCTTTCTAGGAAGAATTCACATATGCATCTTTAATGTGGTTGTGATGAAATCAGGGGAATTAGCGGGATACTTTTTGCGATCAAGGTATCCTAGGACTTTAGTAAATGTGAGATTAAAATTTCAATTCTAGTCATTATTGATACTTGAGTTTGTGAATGAAACTATCCCGTGACCAATACTTTCTCCTTATTGATAAATTTTATTATTACTTTGCTTTCAATTATTTTTATTGCTTTGAAACATCAACATCCCCCTTGGTTACTAAGAAACCGAAAATTTGCATAACAACATAAGCTCTCTCGTGGATACGAACTCTTTCTTATTGCATACTACTTTATTTTAGTGAAGCAAGAAAGTGAAATTATTTTTGAAGGGTGACAACCGATCAAAGAAGCTTACGATTGATACAAGCATACTCTGGGTGTTTGAATACGTTTTGTATTAACACTTGGTTTCTGTCTCGTCTGGACTTGTGTTGTTTTCTCTCTTGTTTTTCCCCTTCTTTGGAAAATAGGGAGGAGAACCTATTTATACAAGTCATTTGAGCCTTATTCACGTCTCTCGTGGGAAGTGGAGGAAGTGGAGTGATGGAGTAGTGGAGGTGTGTGTTTGTGTTACACGACCAGTCTTGCCCACTTCTCCTGTCATCTCTAACCGTCCATGACTTCCTGACACGTTCTTGTGATGGCGTGTTGCATGTTGTACGCTGTAAACCGCCAGACCAATACCCCCAGTATGTATCCCCCAGTTTGTGACATGATTGATGTGTGGATCATGGGACCTACAAAAGGTAGCATGTAATGCTAAATTGAATAACTTCGTTATTCAGGAAACTGATACTTGTGAAGTATCGTGTGTATTTTTATGCAGGTACTGCATCATGGTATGGTAAAGCGATGGGTGGTGATCACCATGACGCCTCATTGACCAATTAACTCCTGACCAGGGTTGTATAACCAAGCCGGTGAAGTTGTACGGACGAGATGATCTTTGAGACACTCATCTGCGACCGTTGATGGAATCAGGGTTTTGAAGAGGTGCGCAAGCATCCCTCTTCAGCCTGGTCGAATCCAAGCATGGGGGGTGTTTTGGAAAAGACCGACCGGGCATGCGTGTAGACAGCATGCCGGTGTACACGTCCGTACCTCACTGTCCCATGAAGGTGCGATCTAGGCCACTCAATTTGACCGGCAAAGTTGAGTGGTTGAGATCGGTTTGCGGCAGAAATCCATTGCCGCAAAGGAATTGGAGACCGCGTGACATGCCTAGTTTGGGCGCGCGTTCCAAGACGACCAATTTTGGTTGGTCTTGGTCGATCAGTCTGGTGTGTAGGTGGTAGGCCGGTATTCACGCCTATACCTGACTGTCCCATGAAAACGTGATCCAAGACACTCAAATCGTCCGGTGAAGTTGAGTGGTCGAGATCAGTTTGCAGTTTGGGAAGTGTGACCACGCTGGTTTGGTCGCGCGTTTTGGGATAGCCGGGCATGATATGCCTTGGCCGATCAGTGAGAGGATAGACGGGCCCATGGTGGTCATCTTTGGTATGACCGGACTGTAATCTAAGTGGGACCCTCCATTCGTGCCGGAGAAGATGGACGCTCGTGATGCTCAAAACCCTAATTTTTGGGTTTCACGGTCGTGCGTCATGCTATGTTCGGGCGCACGAATTAGGATGACCAAACATGGTTGGTCTGACCGATTGGTCGGGTATGTAGGAGGGCCCACGGTGATTGTGTTGACATGCTCTTGGGCCCTTTGAATCTACATCTACACCCTCCATCTATACTGCGAAGATGGATGGTTGGGACAATTTTTTGCGACACATGTAATGTGCCGCAAACCCTAATTTAGGGTTTTCCGCCCATCTTTGCTATGGTTTGGACGTTTAGGCAAGCTAGGCCAGTGCGGAGGGAGGCCGGCCATGCGGGGTCCGCGTTGGTTCGGCAGTGAATATTCCATATCTGCTTGGGGGTTATGGAATTGATCTGGGCCATCCAATCATGCTGGTGAAGTTGGATGAACGAGACCATAACCAGACTGATACGGTCAGTCCGGATGCTCAATCGGGCTAGTATAACTCACCGAGAGTTCTCAATCGGGCTAGTATTGTAGTTGCAGGAAATCCTACACTACACCCTCACAAGAATTCACACAACTAAGACATTTGAAGATGAATGATAATGATTTTTATTGATTAATTCCTTGAACGTTTACAAGATAAAATGGAAAAGATCTAAAGAAATTACAATTACTACAAACTTTCTCTCTCCTAATGACTTGCCCAACACTCGGAAAAAGATCTCTCCCACAACAGGCTTATTCGACTCTTTATATAGGGTAGTATACAATGGATGACAGCTAAGCTGTCCTTTATTTTCGGGAATGACTTGCGAGATATCGCAAGTGTACAAATACAAAATCTCGCCACTCTCCTAAATCTCGCTGGGTCTTCACATCTTTCTCGTGTTTTGGCTGCCGTCATTCATTGCGTCATTTATATTACTCTTCTGCGACACTTTCGCAATGCTTTCGTTTATTGATCTCGCGAGGTATGGTTGTTGCGATATTCTGATCCTACATCTTGCCTCTTCTCATGTCTTCTCTGCGAAGAAGAGAATGTCATGAGAATTATCATTTTTAAAATGCCTCAACAGTTCATCTTTTTCTGTTATGATCTCGTACTTTTACACAAAATTTATTACACACGTTTCTTCTTCCGCTCTTTTGTTGACACGTCTCTTTCAACCGTCTTTTCTTGACCATTCACGTCTCTTCTCACATTAAATGCATTTATCTTCTCGAGAATTTTTCTCTATATATAGTTTTCTCACCTTCATTTTCTTCTTTTTTACTTTCTCTCTGCAAATCTTCTTCAATTCTTCTCCTCTGCCATTCACGTTCCTGCTACTGTAAATCTCTCTTTTCTTCTTTCTTTTGATCTTTAACTGTCTAATCATTCCCATACTCTGAGAATGGCTCCATCTGGTCGTAAATATGAAACTCTCTTGGGTGAGACTCAAAAGAATTTACAAGAAAAGGGTTTCACCTTGTCCAACATTCCCAATCAAGAATCTTCATCTATTCTTTCTGCAAAATTGTTCACTGATCATCATTGTGATGATCAGAAAATCATAATCTCGCTAGGTCAAATCCTCGCAGGTCCCCATTCCTCTCTACGATCCCGAACTGCCCTTGTTCTATGAAATCCTTGCTCATGAGAAATTCTCATGAGCTATTTATCAATTAAGTGGTGATTGCATCCGTCTAATGCTTGAATTCGCCCATCGTGGCGCTGGTAAGGGATCTCTATACCATGATAACGTCAGAGATCCTAAATTCGCAGACTTAGAGATAGTCACTGAAAAGTACTCAGTAGAAAACTTTTTTGAAAATTATGAAGAATGACAAATCTCGCTGGGGTGCCCGATTGAAAAGAAAAGAGAACTTTTCCGACGATAAGATACTCATGCTAGATATTGACTGGCATTCTGGCAAGAACAATGTTCCTCTCCACTCTAAAGATGAGAGGTGGTCTGTCTTTCCACTTTTTTTTGAACGGACCTTACATTTCAGGTTCCAATATACTCCCTGCGAATCTCGCAAATTATGACCCTTGGGTATTTAATTGGCCCGAAAAAGCAAAAGAGGTATACTTCCTAACTTTTAATTATTTTACAATCTTCACTCCCTCTTATATCTAATCTTGCGAATTTTTCAGATCACCAAATTGAGAAAGAGCTACAAAAGAAATCCAAAAGCGAGTACTCTGGCGATACTTCGTTCAATCACGGATGAAGTAAGAAATATTTTTCCTTATTATTTTTAACAATATTGTTGCCTCTGTTTCTTATCTTCATTCGTGTGCGAAGGTTGGCGTTGAAGAAAATGATATTTCTGAAGCTGCGAAGGCTAAAGGAAAGAATAAAATCACTCTTCGCAAGGATAAATCTTCTGCTCCATCTTCTAAAAAACGGAAAATCCATCCCTCTTCTCACTCTAATTCCCAAACCAGCGAGAATTCTGATGAAGATGATAATGAGGTTGATACTTCTTTTGCGAAGGAGAATCATTCAGTCGAATCTGCTATGGCGCAATTGTCTAGTGTTTTCTCTGATTCTATGCAAGGAATGGGAGATGATCGTTTTTCTGCTACTTGCGAAGCTCTCGCAAAATTCTGCGATGCCCCCTGCTAGCGGATAATGATTCTTTTCGCGGAGTTTCCCGGACAATGACTCCCAGTTTCTTAAATGCACTTAGTGCCTTGGTATGTTCGTATTTCTTTGTGATTTCGATTATAAACCTTATCTTAATAATTTCTTTATTTTTCTTTATAGTCTGGGAGAGCTTCCTTTGTTGTTGCCTCAGATCTCGAGAAAAGGCGCAACAATCTTGAAAAGAAAAATCTTCAACTTAAAGAGAAGAACAAAGAATTAGAAGTTGAAGTTGCGACATCTCGCAAGAAGGATGAAAATGAGACTGCCACTCTTCGCAAAAGAATTCAACAGTTAGAAGCTGAGTCTTCTACCCAGAAGAATAAAATATCTACCCTTCAAAGTGCTAATCAGCAACTTTATGGTATAAAACCCTTCTCTTTTCTTCATTTCTACTTTGTCATTTATTTTTCTTTGCCTGACTTATCATTTTTGCGAGAAATTTATAATCTTTCGACGAAGCCATCCTTCTCCATTCATTTCCTGAGCCTATGGATGATGATGCTCTTCTCGCTCATCTCAACGAATCTTTAAGTAGTTCGTCAAATAAAATTAATTCTCTTTCATTAAATGAACTTCGAACCAAATTTCATCTCTTAGAAATTGAGCATAGATCTAGTTTAGGTTTAGCCAACCGATTTAAACGTCTATATCTTAGTTCCCACGAGAAAAATAATATTCTAAGGAAGAAAATTAGTAAGCTTATAGATGACAAGGATCGCATTGCTAATCAAGGTGCACAGGCATTAGCGAAATTCCAAAAAACTCTTCTTGAAGTCCAAATTGAACGAGATGAATCTCTTCGCCAAAATGCCATACTTAATGAGCGAGAAAATCAAATTCGTTCACTTCTTGTCATAAATAGTGATGATGAGTTCGCTTGGGCTGCGAAAGTTCTAGATAATGCCAGAAATAACTTAGGTGTTAGCGTCAGTCTTCATGCTGAGCATACTGCCTTGGTTAAAGATATGATTTATGACAGAGAAGGTTGTTTACTGTTCTTCATTACTTTACCACCTCTTTTTTGTGAAACTGCTATTAAGTTGCTAATTCATTATCATTTGTTCACAGAATCTGAGAAGAGGTTTCAAACTAGAATCAAGGAACTTGAATATGAGAAAGCACAACTTGCAAAAGACTTCTCTCTTCGCAACAACAAGTATTCCAAGTTGAAGAAGCAATTACAAACTACAGTAGCGAATTTCAATAATGACGTTGTTCGTTTTCGCAATCAAACTATTGAAACAGTTTGTAATGAGCATCGCATTCCTCTTTCCTCATATCCTTGTCTTCTTGATGAAGTTCCTGAAAATATGCCTTCCTCAGATGTCTCTGATAGTGATGCAAGCGAAGAAGAGGAATCTGATAAAGAATCTGATGAAAAATAAGAATAAACTGAGAGATAGTTCCATTTTCCTTTTTCTCTTCTTGTGATGCTTGTACATTTATCCTTCTAGCCTTCCATTTTTGTAATCTCTTACTGTAAATCTATCATATGAAAATAAATAACAAGTTTTTACTCTAATCATTCCCATACTTGCCTCTGTTATTTATTTTCACATGAGAGATTAAATCGATAATCTTTAAGTAATAATACTTATTAATTTCGCAATTGCTGTTGCTAATTCTTCACAAATAAATGAAGAAATATAGCTGTTTTCGCAAGCTTATTTGCTTACCCAATTTCTTGTGCTGTCTTATCTTCATTTGTGTTGAAATTCATTATTGCGACAAGATCGCAGGACGTCTTTACATTTTCATGTAATGACCCATTGATCTTGCCTTATCATTGTTTTTGTGTGGTCTTATTTTGCCTTCCTAGTTAAAGGTCTTATTTTGCCACCCCTCATTTTTGCGACAATATGACAGGCCTAAAAATTCTTGCGAACTTGAAGTCCCATGACATTGCCGTCTTGCGACAAAATCGCAGGACGTCTTTACACTTTCATGTAACGACCCATTAATCTTGTCTTATCATTTCTTTAGTATTTTTGCCTCTGAAGGATATTTTTGTTGCGACAATATGACAGGCCTAAAAATTCTTGCGAACTTGAAGCCCCATGACATTGCCGTCTTGTGACGAAATCGCAGGACGTCTTTACACTTTCATGTAAAGACCCATTGATCTCGTCTTACCCTCGCGTTAGTATTATTGCCTCTACAGGATCATCGCACAAATATGACAATCCTAAATTTTCTTGCGAAAATAGAGCCTCATGACATTTGCGTCTTTTGACACTTATCAGCTCCCTAATGGAGGGTGCCGCCCTTATCATCTCCCTGGTTGCCCCTTCAAGGAGGCGTACATCGGCCATACAAGACTAGATCCTCCCATCCGGTCTTAACAACAACCAGTTGTTTTCGCAGCCTCTTATCCCTTATACATATAGGGCTTATGGTTACGAGATCGCACCCTAAGTGGAGTTTTCTTCGGGCCGAAAAGCATGTGCCAAGACTTGCCAAGAATGTCCGAGACACTTCAAATGCCTCAGGCACTCTTGGCTCAACCGTGTACCTCGGCGCCTTGGTCATACTCGACTCCTTGGAAGAGACCCTCGGTCGTCCAACCAGGGTATAACCTTATATATATAGTTGGAAATCCAAGGTATCTCCCCGGATGGGCTTTATTGACCCCAAATTTTCATGACTCGGGTTCCGGGGCGGTGTAACCTTTTCCCGAGCCATGTCAAGATATACCCCTTATATGACGCACTTTAGGTCTTACATTTGCCTCTTGCGAAATATCATTCGTGAACTAGGGTGTACGCCATAAAGGTTCGTCCCATTCACTCATTCTTTCATTTCTGTCAATTCTTGTAATCATTCATTGATTTTTGATTATTTCTTCTCATTTTCTTTGTGAAATTTTTATATAATCTTGCTTCATTTGCTGTGATCTCGCTGTAATTATTTAACCAAACTTTCATCACATTCATATATCGCGAGATTTTCGCGTATTCCTTCTTTGATCGTCATCATCATTTTTTTTATTTTTTTTTTACACAACTCTAAAATCAATTATTTATTTCTTACACTTCTTACTCCCGTTGCTCTCTATTTCTTCATTCATATTTCCAGATATTTCCTTCCCTTTTGCGAGACCATCGCAATTTTCAATTGTCTTCAAGCACTGATTTTGCAATATATCTTCATCTCTCACTTCTATTGTGTCCACCATCAGTCTTTCTCTTCTTTGTTCTTCTTTGATATTCCTTTTCCAATTCTTCTGTTAAGCAGCCCTTTCCTCGCAAGACTCCACATCGACTTCATAGCTTTTTTGTCCCTCGGCCCAATCTCCTTTTATAATTCCAACACCACTGGGATGAGGAAATTTGATGCACTGGTGGTAAGTTGATGCTACACCCAAGATCTCATGTAACCAGGGTCGCCCAATTAATGCATTATAGGGGGATTCCACATCTACTATGCAAAACAAGATTTCAGTTGATAATCCTTTCAGTGGTATCCGCATACGAGCTTCTCCTTTAGGTTTATTGGCAGTACCATTAAAACCATAGATCTTATAGGTTGAAAGTACCAAATCTTCGTCATTCCCACCCATAGTCTTGTAAGTGTGGTAAAAAAGGATGTTTACAGAGCTTCCAGTATCAATTAAGATTCTATTTATATCCCATGAATTTTCTCGCCCCATCATCTTCATCATAAACAAAGTTTTGGGTTAATTTCCAATCTTACCACTAATGGATTGTCATGCATCTCGCCACCCTCAGGTACCTCTTCTGCAGTAAAAGAAATAATCTGCGTTTGCCATTCTTTTAGTGGCGATGTCTTCGCGATGTTCATTATTTCTCTATTGTCAGCATATCTTGCGAAAACCCTACTGAGAACGCTATCATGGAAATCTTCAGTTGTCATGTACGAATGTTCGATTGAGTTGCAGAACAAGTTTTTGGCCTTCACTCCAACTTCCACTACAAATGTTTCTTTTCCTTTTGTTGTATTTACTCTGTGAATTTCTGGAGGTGTTGGTAATGGTTGATTCTTCTCTTCACATTTTAAGAATTGATTTAGTTTCCCTTGGTCTATCTAACTGAAGATGATTCTTTTTATATTCCTGCATTCATTCGTTTGGTGTCCATGAAAATGGTGGTAGGAACAGAATTCATGACTTCTGTCACCTGGAGGTGGTTCATTCCCCATGTTCCATGGTGCATGTATGTTTTCCATCAGGATTATTGCTTCCCATATCTTCTCCACGCTAGCGTTTAGTGGTGGCATCTTGATCTCTTCCCATATGACTCTATGACTTCGCTGCCCTCTATGATAATTCTGTCTCTGGCCTCCATAAGTCTCTTGCGGATTATGCCTCTGACCTCCATAGGTTTCTTGCGGCTGATCAAGCCTTTGAATTTTATTATTTCCGCCACGGTTGTAGAAATTTCTTTCTCTTTCAAATTCTTCCTGATCGCGACTTCCCATGGCTACCAACTTTTGCTGATCATCATCTGGTATCCTCATTCCTTGTTGACCTTGCGAGGTACTCGCCACAGTGTTTATCAATTTGGGTAACAAACTTGTATTCGCGACAGGGTATGATTCCATCTCATTTTGCTTTTCTTCTAGAGCAATATACTCCTCCTGAAGCTCTCGCAACTCAGCCATTGTGATTGTATTCTTGACTCTAAAAATTTGAATATACAACAGATTTGTCGCAAACATAGCATTAATGAATGATAAGATGAGGTATCTCTCCTCCACACGGCCATCCATTTCACTACACATTGTCTTCCACCTCACAGTTAGATGCTTCAAACTTTCACCAACCCTTTGTTTCAACCCAAATACATCTTCAATACTTGGTCGCGAGGAATTATTACTTATATATGCCCCTAAAAATATAGCCTGCAAGTGATTGAAAGATGTTATTGTATTCTTCGGTAGCCCTTCAAACCATTTCAAAGCTTCTCCTGTCAGACTTGATGCAAAATATTTGCACAATATAGCATCATGATTCTCCCATTGTAACATGCATCTCATATAAGCTTTGATATGCTGTATCGCACAAGTTGTTCCATCGAAAATGCTGGTTAATGTTGGTAAGTTGCACTTCGGTGGTATTCCTCCTAATTGTATCTCTTGTGTGAACGGAGTTTTCGCAGCTTCTTCTATGGCTTCATCCAACTGTCTCTTTCCTCCTCCCCTTTTACTGTCATTATTCCTCTCATTTTTGCCAATTCTCTCAAAATTTTTTCATTTACATCGTAACTTGAATCTATTGGTCTTTTAGTTCCGCCTCTCTTCTCCTGCGTTCATGTCTACTTTGACTTTCATCATTCTCTTCTCGTCTTTCTCTGCGATCTTCTCCTTCACTTCTTTCACGAATTCGCACCCCGTTATATCTATCAATCTTTCTTCTTTGCTGCCTATCAGCTCTCCTTTGTGCTCTTTCATATTCTTCATTAATGTTATCATTGTTGCGATTTTGTTCTCGCCTTCTTTCTCGATTGTCATGATTATTCTGGCGAATTTCCTCTTCTAACTCATGTTCTTCCCTTTATGCTCTCAATCTTTCTCTCTCGCAAGCTAGACGTGCTTGTTCAACATAATGTCTTTCAATTTCATCCTCAATCTCTTTTTGCTTCCTCTGTGCTTCTCTCCCATGCAATATTCTTCTTCCTTCTTCTTGATTTTCTTCATAAACTGGATTATTCGCCGCTCCGACGCTTTTGCCTATTTCCTTGATTTCCATCATTCTGCCCATTTTGAAGAGTCTCGGGATGTGGAATATAACGATCTTCCATAATTTCTCTTCTCTCGCAATGTTCTATGCCTGGATTTTGCGCTTCTCCTTGGTTTTCTTCATCAACAGTTTCTATAGGTAAATTTCTCCTTCTTTCCTCTCTAACTAACCTTGAGCTTGATCTTGTAGTGCTTCTCGACCTTCTGTTTTGTAATCTCATGTTTTCCATCCTCAATTCATGATTCTGTCTTGTTAAATTTGCACGTTCCTCTGCCTCTAATCGTCTTTCTTCATGTATTGTTTGTCTCAACGCCTCTAATGCTGTGATTTCTTCATTTCCATGAATTATTTCTCCATTCCCTTCTCGGTCTCTCCCCTCTTGTCCATTGTTTACCAATTGTTGTTCTTCTTCCCCTTCGTCCATAGAGTCTGATCTCCAAGTATGCACACTTACTCTATCATAATCCACAGTTCTATCCGCTACTGGTTGAATTGGTGATTGAATTGGATTTTTTTCATTATTTCTTATGTTCCTTCTTGAGGATTCTCCCATTTCATTTCTCTCTTCTCCGGCAAGTCTCCTACTTCTTCTAACGGTTGTTGGTTGCTCAGATGCATTTCTTCTTCTAGCCATTTCTTAATTTTGGTAAACTGTTGAAAATTATATGAAATTCTTTCCCTACGATGTCAATCCTTACTCTCTCCCTTTTTCTAGCGCCAATATGTAGTTGCAGGAAATCCTACACTACACCCCTCACAAGAATTCACACAACTAAGACATTTGAAGATGAATGATAATGATTTTTATTGATTAATTCCTTGAATGTTTACAAGATAAAAGGAAAAGAGCTAAAGAAATTACAATTACTACAAACTTTCTCTATCCTAATGACTTGCCCAACACTCGAAAAAAGATCTCTCCCACAACAGGCTTATTCGACTCTTTATATAGGGTAGTATACAATGGATGACAGCTAAGCTGTCCTTTATTTTCGGGAATGACTTGCGAGATATCGCAAGTGTACAAATACAAAATCTCGCCACTCTCCTAAATCTCGCTGGGTCTTCACATCTTTCTCGTGTTTTGGCTGCCGTCATTCATTGCGTCATTTATATTACTCTTCTGCGACACTTTCGCAATGCTTTCGTTTATTGATCTCGCGAGGTATGGTTGTTGCGATATTCTGATCCTACAAGTATAACACACCGAGAGTTGCAACATGTACGGGTATTTCGTACATGCTTTCATTATAATGCTTGGAGGTTCGTGTTGTTCTGCTGAGAGCAACACTCAGTCGTCATGCCGCACTGATAATGAGTACAAGAAATACAAGGCTGCTCATGCATTAATTAATAATGCTATAAATTCACAGGGTATATGGGATTGTTGCTACATGCTCCAACCTGGATGAATTTCATGTATTCACGAGAATGGGATTGTTGCCACATGCTCCATTCTAGGTGAATTAGTAAAGTGAATGAGTATCCAACACTTATTAATGGCTTTATCTTTTACAAGATGTCAGCGCATAGTTTTCTGGTTTTTTACAATTTTAACCTTAAATGAAAATCCACCATCAACACCACGGTTTGCAAAGCTTGCATTCCTTATGATTTAAATGTTTAAGTCCATGAACTGGCCGATTTGACAAAGTAACCAGCTTAAGTATGCGTACAGGTATGCGTACTTAAGCAACCGGTTGAGTTTGTTAAGTTTCCAAACCCAGCAGATATTTTCGGTTTGAAAACTTCCGCTACGCATACTTATCTTGTCTCCTTCACCAATTTCATATACACACATGCATACTCTTGGCTCCCGGTTTATGGATTTATACACTAATGTGCGAACATATGCTTATATCCAAAGATGTTACATCATCAACTCTTTATTTCAATCATTGAAACATTCTTCTATAATGACAATAACCGTTTTCACACACTATTAGCATCAAAGAAATTTTCAAGATATTGAAATAATCATTATCGAAACATTTCAATCCGACATCAAATGATTGTATCACACAAACCATGTAAGATGTTAATCGGCAATTTTCTCATGATATAAGATGAACTCGGTCGAAGCGAAAGTTTACCAACACATATTTCGAGAAATATGTAAGCGAGATATACTCAGCTCGAAATCTCAAATGTGTATAGAGAAAACTATATCGTAACACGACTTATGTCTCAATATAGGAGATAGTAGAAATAGACTTTCCAAGTGATAGATGAGTTCAAGTCTCCACATACCTTTTGTCGAAGGAGTTCCACAAGCTCCCCTTAGTAGTTCTTCGTCTTCAAGAGATGAACGCCGAGAGATCTAAGCTCAACTACACTATCTATATCCTAGTCCGAGACATCTATAAATAGGATAGAAATCAATACTTATAGTTTTGATCACTAACATTGGCAAACATGCTTGAGATAGCAACGCATGTGAGTTCAACCGAGCAATGCTCTAACAGTTAACCTAATAATGGTTTTGGAAAACCCTAGGTTAACGAATAATCGACTCTAGTTTGCAACTAGGACACACGATAGTGTCGAGATTAGGTTTCCCAGATGCTAAAGTTCTCCCTTATATAGTCTTCCAAATAAGGGTTGTTTGCAATCAAAGCTAAGATAGTTTAGTAACAAATAAATTGATATTCACCGTTAGATGAAATCCTGATTTAAGATTCAAGCTAAGTCTGGTTAGAAAATAAGCAATTAATCTGCAATGGTATTAGATTGATACACACAAATTAAATATACCTATATTTATATATAAATGAACCGTACCTAAACGTGTATAACAGTTGGCTCAATAATAGTTAACCTAAGTTAGCCACATGTGAAAAGACGAGGGTACCCAAATACACCATAATATTTAATTTATCCACCTATAAGTCCTCTTACCGAAAGGGATTATCTATGGACAAAGTCGAGACAATACTACAAATCGGTATTCACACTTTGTGTGATCGTCTATGGATATGAGATCGAGACAATACAACAATCAAAGTGTGATCACTTGATAATAGGTTCAGACTTAACCAAACTCTATAGGATCGCTATCAAGTAATATGGAGTTAACGTTTGTGTAATTTACTTTAAATTATAAATAACAACAATTATAATTGCGGAAAACAAAAGTAAATGACACAGCGAGATTTTGTTAACGAGGAAACCGCAAATGCAGAAAACCCCCTGGACCTAGTCCAGAATTGAATACTCTCAGAATTAAGCCGCTATACAAAATCTAACAAACTTTGTATAGTTGAGACCAAGCAACTAAACCTATAGTTCACCTAGTTTCTTCGGGATATCCCTGCGCTTCCGATATTCAATAAGTGCACGCACTGGAACAATTACTTTTGATCGTATTCCAAACAGTAAAGTAACAACAAATCTGTTTGGTAACAACTCTCTTGATTCTTTGAGATGAAGATATCTCAAGTCATAAGCAAAGGCTCTTCTGTTTAACCAATAAACTCCTTTGCCTGGTTAGATAAATTTATCCAACAACTACCGAAGTAGCAGAGTTTAGATTTGCAATCAATCAATATAGAATTAAACAAGAAACTATAAGGTGATGACGATCTTACACAACTAATCATTCGAATAAATCCGATTCTAGTTGTATCCCTGCCGATCAAGGTTTGTGCACACCCAAAGATATAAAAACCAAATCTGAAATCTTCTATAATCTTCAATAAACACCTGAACAATTGTTTGTGGGTGAAACCGTTTCTGTTGATTTTGGTAATTTCGGGTGTGTGGATGAGAAACGAATCTAAACCCTAAACAATGCAATTGCTGCAGGAGTACTTTTGATTCGAGAGATCTATCCGTACAATCTGGCCTAAACCAAAAAATGGCCATTCCAGGCTTGCTTCGGTCACAAAGTGAAGGAGAAGGGTTGGTCTCAGGGAGGGAAGCGAAGTGAGTGTTGAGACCGGAATCGTTGATTCTGATGGTGTGGTTGTTTATGACTTGTATCTGAAAGTAGAACTGGCTGGCAGAATGGAAAGCTACCAGGTGATTTCTAGATACTGTGTTGTTGCCGACCAAAACTTGTTGTTTGGTGGAAATAGGTGAAGCCTATTTATACAAGTCATATTAAAACGTACCCTGGTCTCGTAGGAAGTGGAAACGATTAAGTGATGGAAGAATGTAGTAACGTATAACCGCCAGAAACCCATGCTTCCATGATGAAGGAAGTGGATCCGTTTACACCCGTTACTTCTTGTCGCCATTAATTGTCCTACTTCATGACACTTTCCTATAACGGGCGTATTGCACGCCGCACGTTTTAAACCGCCAGACCAATACCCTGATGAGTATCCCCCAGTTTGTGACATATTTGATGTCTCGAGTGTTTTCGTGGAAAACATGTAGCATTTTGCTACGTGTGGCAAGTTTAAATCAAGAGGCTTGACGTAGGAAAATAGCATGTGATGCTATTAGGCTCGTCTTGGACAGGCACCTAAAACTTTCCACAAGTCTATTAGTTCGGTGGCGAACTTCGATGGTTGAGATCGTATCTCATGAGGAAGGGTAGCCGTTGATTATGGATACCTTGTGTTGGCGCCGGATAATGGCGCAGTGGCGTTTTAGTGTACACCACTAGCAATGTGGCATGGCTCGTGCATTCCAGTGGCACGATGGTGTAAGTGGCGCCTGGCGTAGCCATGGCCACTATATTTTAGGCAGTTGGTCGCCTGAAGCTTGCCACAAGTCTGTCAGTTCAGTGGCGAACTTGGATGGATGAGATTGCATCTCATGAGGAAGGGTAGTCGTTGATTATGGCTACCTTCTGTTGGCGCCTGGTAATGGCATAGTGGCGTTTTTGGTGTATGCCAATGGCACTGCGGCATGACTGGCATAGCTCGTGCATGCCAGTGGCACGGTGGTGTAAGTGGCGCCTGGCGTAGCCATGGCCACTAGATTTAAGCTGTTGGTCGCCTAAAACTTTCCCCAAGTCTGTCATCTCGGTGGCGAACTTGGATGGCTGAGATTTCATCTCATGAGGAAGGGTAGCCATTGATTATGGCCACATTCTGTTAGCACCTGTTAATGGCATAACGGCATAGACGCGGCGTAGTGGCATGCGCCTACGGCATGGTGGCATAGCCGCGTCTGTGGCATTGTGGCATGGACACGCCTGTAGCTTGGCGGCGTGACCAAGGCTAGGATTTGGTACCGTGGCCAAAGTTAGGGCTTGGCAACATGGCCAAGGCTAGGATTTGGCATTTTGGCCAAAGTTAGGGCTTGGCGGCGTGGTCAAGGCCAGGATTTGGCGCCGTGGCCAAAGTTAGGGCTTGGCGGCGTGGCCAAGGCTAGGATTTGGCGTCGTGGCCAAAGTTAGGGCTTGGCGGCATGGCCAAGGCTAGGATTTGGCGTCGTGGCAAAAGTTAGGGCTTGGCGGCGTGGCCAAGGCTAGGATTTGGCGTCGTGGCCAAAGTTAGGGATTGGCGGCATGGCCAAGTCTAGGATTTGGCGTCGTGGCCAAAGTCAGGGCTTGGCGGCGTGGCCAAGGCTAGGATTTGGCGCCGTGGCCAAAGTTAGGGCTTGGCGACATGGCCAAGGCTAAAGTGGTTGGTGGTATGTTGTGGACTATGACCAAAAATTAGGGTTTCGGCTAAAAAGTCTTTGTTTCGATCACGAAATCCTAATTGGAGTCCGTTATGGCATTGGCCACGAATAGAAAGTGGATTAGCACATAGTGGTGTCATTTGTGGCACATTGGCATGTTACTGCAGTAGAGTGGCATGTTGGCATGTTACTGCGGCAGAGTGGAATGTTGGTATGCCGATTAATATGTTGTTGCGACAGGGCGCGTTTGGCTTTCCAGTTAGTATGGTGGCGCGGCAGGGTGCGTTTGGCCTTTAATGTATGGTGGAGAGTTTAGAGCGACTTGATTGTCAAGAAATGGGGCCGGCCAAACATAAGGCGCGGCCACACCTCTAGTGCTCGTGGTGCATTTTAAAGTGACCTGATTGGTCGGTAGGAAGGAGAGGGGCCTGCCAAGCATGGGCATGGTTACACTTCTGGTGTGAGTGTGGAGGCTTTAGAGCGACCTGATTGGTCGATGAAAACTGGGGCCGGCAGGTATGGGCACAACCATAACTCATGGGAGTGTGGCAGGTTTAAAGCGACCTGATTAGTCGACGAAGGAGTAAGGGCCGGTTAGGTAGCATGGGGCATGGCCAAGTGGCGCCGGTTAGCCTATGGCATGGCCACGCTCCCCTCATTGTTGCTCCTACTCCATTGCTCTATTTATTCTTTGCTTTCGACCGAGTATTTTGTGCAAGGGCCTTAACCTTGGTACTTGGAGGTCCGTGCTACTCTGCTGCGAGTGAACACAAATCCTCATGCCATACCAATATTAAGGGTTCTGCCAGGGGACATAAGCACAAAAAAGTACTCAGTAGGCTCCGGCATTTGTGAGTAATGCATCTAGGAGCTTATACACTCATTAGGCTCTATACTAGTGAACAGTTCATCCAGGAGCTTGAGTTTCGATATAATACGAAGAGAGACATAGGTACTCGTCAGATTTTGATATATTCTCCAAATTCCCTGCGGAATATAGACATATCAATGTCTACTACATCTGATGTCGGCTCAGGTAGATAGACTTTTACAAATTTAGCCCTGAGCACCATCAACATTAAGTCCCTTGCTTAGCTCGTAACAGTGGTATTGTTGCGGGGTAAGCATGAGATGGTGACAGACAAGGATAAAAATCAAAAGTGCAATTCATTAAGAGATTGCCAGGGAGAATTTGGCTAACCTTTGGCAGGAGGCATGAGGAATCCGTGATCCTTGTATTGGCGACTTTACGTAACTCCGGCTTGGCCATAGGGTGCTGGGCAGAGATGGCGCTGTAACTTGGTCCGCGGATCGGTGGATGGCGCTATCTGGCTAGGTCACGGAACGTATGGAGATGGTGCTTGGCTTCAGTCCATGGAATGGTGGAAACTGGCTTCAGTCCATGAAATGGTGGAAACTGGCTTCAGTCCGTGGAAGGTGGAAATATGGCGCCGAAACTTCAGCTACCAAACGGTGATGAAGGCGCTGGAACTTCGGCTACCAAATGGTGATGGTGGCGTTGGAACTTTGGCTACCAAATGGTGATGGTGGCGCTGGAACTTTGGCTACCAAATGGTGATGGTGGCGCTGATGGCTTCAGTTCGTGGAACAGTGGAAATGGCACTTGGAAGGCTTGCTGGTTGGATCACAGAATACTGGAGCGTTGGCGCTAACTTAACCATAGAGTGCTGGAGCCATGGAGAGTTGGCTTGACCACGGAGTGATGGAGCCATGGAGCGTTGTAGGTTGAGCGACTGGTTTTCCTTGTGCTGGCGCGCTGCTGGTTCGGTCATGGAGCGGAGATATTGGCGCACTACTTGTTCGGCTATGGAGCATGAGTGTGGTGCGCCTAGTCATCTATTCCCGCTCATGGAGCAAAAAGGAATCCTTATTCTGTTCAAACTCTAGAGATTGCGTTCGTATGAAAAGGGGTATCGACCCTCTTCTGTTTTTATTGTTCATCCGGCTCCGTGCTTTCATCTGCAGCATCTGGCTCCTCTTCGTCATTCGTTAGCGGTGCTAGAGCGAGCATTAATGGCAATCAAAGCAATCTCCAATAGTTATAACCGACAGCAAGGCAAGCCAGGAGAACTCAAGGTAGGTGCTCTCATATGTATCCACCCAACAGTACCATCGATCTTCTCCAGAATGTGTAATAAGGTTCGACTCCCGGAAGAACGAGTATCTAACCTCTCAAGTGAATTTCAAAATTTACCAAACTCCATTGCGCTCTTGGGATGGATGGATGAAATAATGTCAGGTCTAATCTTGGAGATTGTGGTTGCGTTGTTGGTTCATCCTTGACTTTAGGTTATTTGGTACCTAGAATTTCTGATTGCGATGATGATATGTTGTGGATGCTTGTATGGTCGAAATCTTCCGGAGCCATTTGGCGAAATAAATGAGTTGAGAGACGTTCCGTTGTCGATGTGTTGCTATCAAGTCTTTAAGGACTTCGTTCCAAGCGACATCCTTTGAACCATCTTCTGAATTTTGGACTATTGCATGAAACGGGATGCGATGACCAGTCCTCAGTTATACTTCTGTTAGATCCGATGGCGCGTCCGGATATGTGAATGTATCTATGTGGCTTGCTTTTGGAGTCTTTGATGGTTGTCAGGATGGACTGCAATGAGCAGTCCCCAGTCACACTTCTCTTTAGTTTCTGAAGTTGTTTTCTCCGAGCAGGATTAGGATCCACCGCAACCTCGTAAAGTGTTGCAGGCGCCTTCTAGACAGAAAGGCGATGATATTCTTACGCTACACCCTTGAAGAGTAGATGACTTTATCGTTGTTATGACCTTTTGGTTGACCGTGTCTTTTGATCTTTGACTGTGAAGGGATTCCGTGTAGATCCTCAGTCCCCAAGTGTGGTTTACATGTTTTTATCTGGTATGGTCGGTGGGTTGACCATGATAAATATATCGCCGTCTTGCATCCGTACTGGTGACTTTGTAGTTTTTGTTGCTATGGTGAAGCTCTGGCTGGTATCAACAAACGAGCGAGTAAACTATCCACGAGCTTTTGGCGGTATGGATCAAAAGGTAGCCACGACTACAAACCCTGGATGGCTGCGATCATGATTCTCATTTTGATATCAGGAACATGCAAGACATTAGTTAAGGTGGGTTTCTTACCGGATGTGCACTTGAGCACCACAGTTCCCATTCCTTGAACTTCTGCCATCGTTGTGTTTCCCATGAAAACAGACTCTGTATTCTTTGTCTCCTCATAGGATGTGAACATGTTGTAGTATGCACATATATGTCGAGTTGCACCCGAGTCAGCCCACCAATCATTTAGATTGTTTACCAAATTACTATCAGAAATAATGGAAACCATTGTTGACACTTTTGGTATATTAAAGTTCAGAATTTGAATACTTTCATTGACCATAGCAACCTTGTTAGTTTCTGGTTCATAATCAGAAACCTGGGTCATTTCCAAGGGTCTGCAATCATTTGCACAACAAACCCTTTTACCCCAACTATAACATTCACCATTTATGTTTCCATTGTTATTCTTCATTGTTTATCAAGAACAAGACACAACAATTCGGTAATATCCAAAATTGGGTAGTACCCAATGTTAATTTACGCTTTAAGATTGTTGGATATAACTTTACTAAATGTAAATTGCAACAATGATAGACACATGTTTGTGTATGATTTGTCTCGATTATATATTTTGTTAGTGCTCAATCGTTGTACTTATTATGGTTTTTATGTCTTTGTAGGTGTGTTCGGAGAAATAAACTTTTGTGGAGAAAGTTGCTTGAAAACTGGTGTTTGGACCTCCGGGAGAAATTAATAAAGGCACCTCATAAATGCGCTAAAAGCACCCCAATAAAGGTTATAAAGACGCCCAGGAATTTTACTAAGTATACCCTAAAATCACTACTTCCACCCCAGTTGCTAAAGGGACTCTACTGGTGGATAAGGGGCCTTCATCTTCAAGAATTCAAAATATGCAAATTGGCGGGAAGGTGTTGCAGCGAAGTAACAAATTAGGTTCGAATTTTGGGCGGATTTAAGGAGACTTAATCACTGGAATCGATTGTATTGGACCTGTTTGAGCTAAACAGGCTTTCTATGCTCAATGGATCGGATCCAGTTGGGATAGATAGGTCGGGAGAAGAAAAAAAAGGAGGTGGAAGTTATCGAATCCTGTTGATGTATTTTTGGAAGAATTTTGAGAGAGTTAAGTACCACAATAACTTTGTTTCCTAATAAAGAGTTATTACGACGTGTTTTGGAACTGAAAGAAGGGAAGAAATCTCATTGAATTGATAGTTATCATAAAACATGGAAGTTAAGTTATAAGTTTTGGGTTTTGCTTGTATTGAAAAAAGGAAACAGAATTTCGGTCCTGATTGAGTAAACTTGGAAGACTTGTGAAGAAAAAGGAAAATATATTGTCAGGATTCGATTATGTCAACATCAAGAGACGTGTGTGAAGAAAAAGGAGAAAGAAATATCTGTGACTTTCTGTGGAAGAAAAAGAAGAATTATCTCGCAATTTTGGTACCCTGTGGTGTATATAAAGGGTGCTTGGAGTCTCAGGAAGGGTTATCGAAGGCTTGGAGAGCTTTAGTTACGAGAAATAGAGAGAAAAATCAAGTTGCATGGAAGTTAGTTTTCTGCTGCTGTGAAGAACACCAAGAACAAAAGCCTACCCAGAACAGTCGCAGAAGCAGTCTTAAATTCAACAGCAACACAGAGATATCGTTTTTGACTTCTAGTTGCAAAATACTTCTAGCGACTGCAGTCTACCTTTTAGCAGCTGCAATTTATTACTATTTCCTTGGTTTTCACTCTTTTCACCTTTGTAAACACCATTTGAGCAATGAAAAATTCTTTTGAGCATGTTTCTACCATGATGAACTAATTCTCACATAACCAAGGCAATGGAGGAAGCTATTTACGCATGATTTATGGGTAACTATATTATTTTCTCTAGTTTTAATTTATAATTCACTCAATCACTACTTTTGTAGAGTTTCAAATTGTTTGCATAATTTTCCTAATTACTTGTGATCCAATCTGATAGATTATGCTTTGTTTAATCAATTGATAATCTATGCTTAGGGGATACAATTAATATTTAAGAATATGCCTGATTATTTATGGATTAAGAAATAGAAGGACTAAAAACGTAACTAGAGTTTTGAAATATTTTCAACATCATTCAATCATGTGTAATAGGGGAATCTAGTGTCTTGGTTAGTTTTAATAATCTTGAAATCAAACTTTAATTGAGTTTTCTTTGTTTTAATATTAGAATGTAAATCTAGAATCGAACTTTCACAAGTCTTGAACGAACCTTTTTCTACAACTATAAAAAATCTCATCAAACAATCACTAATTGTAATTTCTACACTTATTTATGACCTTCACTTAGTCAATTATACAATCACGTTGTCTTCACCAACAGTTTCATCAATATTTTGAGATTGAAAACAACAATAACAATGATACAACAAGAGAATTAAGGAAATAAAACAATAACAATCAAATGAATCGAAAAACTCATAGGTAATTTTGTACTGAGGCGAGTTAGACTCTTTCCTTAAAGAGTTTACATCCCATACACTGGTGATGTTATGTGATCGAATTTTATATAGTGGTAAATAGAGTTGTCGTTCACTCGGACTTGTTGAAATCGATTTTAGGATTTAATAAACTAAAATAAAAGAAAAATATATACAAAATATTGTCACAGAATATTAGGAATAAAGCAAGACATCGATTCCACTATTACATGAATAAATTATGGTAAATAAGCCAAAACTCTAATTATCTTTTAAGTCCCTTATTTCTTAATTCACATATAATCAGACAAATTCTCAAAAATTAATTGTATCCCCCTAAGCATAGATTATCTTAATACAAAGCATAACCTATCTAATTGAATCACAACTAATGACGGAGATTATGCAAACAATTAAAAACTCTGCAAAAGCAGTGATTGAGTGAATCATAAATTATAAATTAGAGAAAATAAATAATTACCAATTATTCATGCGTAAGTAGCTTCCTCATTGCTTTGGTTGTGGGAGAATTAGCTCATCATCATGTTGGAAACACGCTCAAAAATTATTTTTATTGCTCAAAGTGTTTACAAATGATGAAAATGGGAGAAATATAATGGCTTAGGGTTTGTAACGGTTATATTTGTTACAAACCGAAATTATTAGTAGAACGATAAAAGCTTCCTCGTCCACTGTTCGTTGCTTTAAGACATCTCTGAACTACGACCCTCGATGTGAGTCGTTATCACATATCATGAACGAATGTTCTTAGGCGTCCAATGTTCTTTGTGTTCTTCAATGGCGGCAGCGGCAACATGTTTCTCGGTGATCAATCTTTTTGCCTCTCGTGATGCTCTGTAATCTCCCAAACTCTCCGTCCACCTTCTATTACTCTCAACGAACCTTTTTATACGTAACATCGTCATAAAATCTCAGCCATAACTCGAGATAATTCTCTTTTATTTTTTGTAATATTTCGGGGAATAATTCCCTAATTTAACTCTGTCACGTTGTTTTCTTCGCATTGACACACTCCATAACGTTACCAACACTCCTCAACCCTCCTACAAGCACATGCCAACCATAAAGAAACACGGGAAGGAGTGAACTATTCCCGTGAAACTCTTATGCTCTGTTTCAAAAAGAAAAGAATATCTTCCCTTATTTATCGTTGATACGCTCATTACCTTCCCTGATTGGGTCAAATAGGTTTATCCAAGTCCAAACTACGGAGAATATACGAGTATAACTGTAGCGCCCCCTAAGCTAGCAGCTGACTAATCCAAGAGATTAACTAAATAAAGAAGCACTAAAAATCTAAATCATATACTTAAGCATTCAATTAAGAAATCTGCTGCAAAACTTAACTCAAAAAACTAGCCCCATGAAATATATATATATATATATATATATATATATACAGAACTTCTCTCATATGATACATATACAATAGTCATTTAGTTTACAAATAGAATATACAACATAACAAACATAGCGAAGTTAACCAACTACGGACTCGACTCCGCGAAGCTACCGTGCAACTCGATCTCGCCTCTCAAACCGAAAGTGGGAATGGGTGATCACATCATCCCTAAAAGGGGTGCCCGGAGGAATAACATTTAACTTTCAAGTAATCACTCGAAATGATCTAGAAAATATTACATGTTTTTCCTAAATATTAAAAGGCAATCAATTCATGATTTAAACAATCATGTATATGGAACTAACTCCTTCTTCAAACAATGTATATATTAAGTGTCGACCAATTCCTTACACACCCTATTAGTTTATATTAGTGTCGACCAATTCCTTACACACCTATTAGGCATAAAAGCTCGAATTCATGTAGATATAAATGAAGGAGCAAGTATCCTATATACCACGCATGGAAAAACTCCGTTTTCCGGATAGGTGTCGACCAATTCCCTTACACACCTATCATTTTCCTAATAGGTGTCGAGGCAATTCCTTACACACCTATTAAGCATACAAATGGAAATTCTTATTTCCCAAACATTCATAAAGACATACAAAGCATTACAATTCCTTTCCAAGCAATGGAAAGATTAAAAGAAACAACAATACTTTCGGAATTCAAAATAAAACAATGCAAGGAATACACAAGCAAATAATGCATGAATTTGTTAAACATAAACTTTTGTGAAAGAAAACAACAATAATCACAAGAGAGTTAAATATAAATTCCCACCTCTTTTAATGAAAAGCCACGCCTACCTCGAGATCCACGATCCACTGGTTCATCTTTTGAATCGATCGTTGTTAATATAGTCTAACTGTTAATCACACAAGAACTCTAAGAATCTAGCCAAAATGGCTTACACAAGAATCATACGAGTCTATTTAATGGTTCTAAGCCCATTTATGACTTTACACATTTTCATTCTCTATCTTTAGCATAACTAAGAGTTTACTAATCCAATTAAGTTTATTCTATAGTCTATAAGCTAAGTCTTATGAATATCTACAACTTTGTAGAAGAAGTCAAAGGCTAACTCAGACCATAAAGGTCAAATTCATCAATTATAGGAAAACTAGTCCTAAGCCCAAGTCCACTAACCAACCCAATAAACTAAGTTCCATTCTATTTGAGTCAACTAACGGTCAAACTGATGGTCACAAGTCAACTAACAAGTCAACGTCAAGGTCGGGTCAAGATCCAGGGTCAATGGTCGACTTGGTCAAAGGATTCAACTCAGTCAAGTCTCAATGAGTTAGGTTTGGTCGAGTCCAGTCATTGAGTTAACTTAGGCATATTATGAGTCGGCTAAGGTATGTCGGTCGACTGAATAATGGCACCGGGCCAAAACTCTTGCACAAAGCCGAGCCATTGCTCAGTCCAAAGCACACTAATTGACAAGCATTGTGCAACACCAAAACTCTTAACTATAAACCAATAACAATATAATTATCTTAAACAAACTTCATAAATCAAATACAACACTCAACTAAGATTACATGCAAGTGCAGCTTTTCACTAAACCCTTTGCTATGACACAATACAACCAACTCGGCCTATACATCCTATCAAAGACAAACACCAACCGACAAAACTACTCACTCAACTTGAATCTCAACAGCAAGACTTTCTCACTCGGGCAGTTCATAACCTTCGTTCCAGTCATAACATCCCCGACAAGGTTCACTTGCAACCTCGATACAACAGACCACATCACCAACTCTATGAACTGTAACTCCATACATGTTATTGATTCCATTCTCTCACTGAAACTACCACAGGACCAATAACCACATAGTCTTTCAACACTGCTGATTCATCATTCTCATTAACTCCATCACTACTTCCATATCTTGTAACTTATACAACCACTACCAACACATTACAGTTTATACTCCTCATATAATTCTCATTTCAACAACACCGCAACTTTAATCACACGTAACTCAAACCATTTCAGCACCACCAACTCATTAACGACAACTCACATACAACTTATCCATTATATACACATCCCCGTGATTTACATACTCAACCACAACATCTCATAACCATTTCAACAAATACTAGTTCTTTGAAAACTAACACAACCTAATAACAAACTGGCCAAATCAATTCCAACACCAACATCATCACCCGCATATATACCACCAAATACATCTTCTTCGGGCACAACAAATCCAGTTTCCTAATTGTGATATCCTAGACATATAAATCTCCAATTTGCTATTAATACAATCATCACCATAATCTTCAAGACTTAATCTCAAATACGGCCACCTCAACTTATCAATTGAGACTAAATTTAAACTAAGAATCTCGACTTCATCCTACCCATCTTTTCTTATCTATCGAATCACCCATTACCATTGTCAATTTCGATTCCTTTTCCTTAAACTGTAATTTCGATTTGGGGAAGAACATGAAACCCTAGTTTCACAATTTCACATTTAAACCGAAATTAGATTCCAAATAACCGAATCAACTTCAATCTAAACGAATCGATCCAATATACATCAACTCTTAACCAAACTCACATAAAAACAGATTCAAATTAAAGAAATCCTAACCTTTTCTTCACAGAAGTAAAACCCTAGCTCTTCCATTTATCTTCAAAACTTGACTTGAACATTAATTGAACATCAACCCCTTTGTTCTACATCTGTCAATGACTCAATATACTTTTCAATTGCATACAAACTCAACTCAGTAACCCTAACTCTTTGATTTATCACCTCAACCAAACCCTAACAATTTGTTCTCCTTCAAGATTCACGACATGAGCGTTTCCCTCATCAACTACGCAACATCACCATACGATTCTCTCAAACAAAATCACCTCTCGGTTATCGTCTCGAGCATTAACGAGAAAAACGAAAGAGAGGAAGAAGAAGAAAAATAAGATAAGTAAGAATAATGACTTTGATCGGTTTTGGCAAAGATAAGTAGACTAAAACTGCTAAAGGCACCCATCCAAACAATAAGGGCAACAAAGGCGGTTGATACCAAAAAGACTATTTTTCCCTCCATACTAATCTGAAGATACCTTCTTCATCCGAAATCTGATTGACACGTTCGAGTAATCCGATTCGCCTAATTTTTCGAGATCTATCTAGTGATACTAGTTTCGTACTAAATCGTTGTTAGATTAATTTCTATTAATTAACGTTCGTGTTAAACTAATCGAGTTAATATCGGCTAATCGTCTCTTGATCATTGCTAGACCGGTCAAATAGCGTTGACGAGCTTGCGGTCTTTACAATAACTCTCCCATATCTCTCCAAACAGCCCAGAGTGATATCCTACTCCCCGTTTATCGTGCACAATGATTTTCTTCTGTTTTCTTCAACGGGAGTTATCCAACCAAACTTAGTCGAACCAAAGACCCATATGAACCAGGTGTTAAGACCAAAGAAGCCCATGATGAATTTCGGCGATTTAATCTCGCTAAAACTCCTCCAAACTCAAAGCCCTAGTTCTGTCAGTTCAAAAACACGTTTCCCGCCACTTTTACGAGTTCAAACGAAGAGGATGAAGGTGCCCCTTAACCAGCGATGGGGTGCGGTTAGCAGGTGGGTACCCCTTAGTAATTTGGATACCCCTTATCCAAAATTGGGAGTCCGAATAACACGTTTCCTCCGGGTGCCAAAATCAACTTTTCGAGACGAATTTTCAAAAAATGTTTATTTCCCAAAAATGCCTACAAACACATAAAACACCAAAATTAGTACAAAATCGAGCGCCAACAATATGTAGTATTGAGATCAAATTAGACACAAAAATGTGTCTATCAAATACCCCCAAACTTATTATTTGCTAGTCCTCGAGCAAATTTATTCTGGAAAATAAAATCCTAACTCACTAGGTGTCCCTAGTGACCGAGTTGTAGTCTCGGGAGGGTTTACCAGAGGTGTACCCACAAAACCTTTACTCCAGACCCTACCTATCTACGCAGAACCTTGGAAGGCACTAAAGAATCTCCTTGGTTGGCATACAATCATTGACTATAGGAGGAAGTACCCTGATGCGAAATTCCAATTGCTGTACACGAGTTTGCACTCAAGCATACTAAAATTCATATAAAGTATTGAGCTCTACTCGAGATAGTTTCTAGACATCATAAATAGGAGTCAACCAATCATATGGATAGATTAAGAAGATGGATAGAGAGAAAACGTAGATGATGTTGACTAAGGTGAACCTATCCTAATGGACTGAGATACTGGTGCGGACTAATATCAACACCGGCATATACTGAGGGAACCAGAGGTCGATAATCCTAACTCTAGGTCAACTCAGCTGGCATATACAAGGGTACCAGTGGTCGATTTTTTTTTTTTCTTTTGTATCTCAGCCATTCTATTTCACCCTAGCAATGGTAAAAAGAAAAAAGAAGTGATCATGATTCTTTCGATGTTTCCATCACGAGGATATGGCGAAACTACCATGTTTTCTTTCTAACACCGAGCTCGTGCTTTTATGAATAGACTCTTACAGATGTTTCCATCTAATCAGATTGGTTCCTCAACTCCTACAACCAAGATGTTCCCATCCACTTAGATTAGTTAGTGCCAACCTTAATAAGCATAAATTTCTAGTCTCTGGAGTTTATTTATTGCAACTAAAAAGTTTCTCCCATACCCCCAAACTTAAATCTAACATTGTCCTCAATGTTCTAAATATAAAATTAAAAGTATGAACAAGGAGAAACTGTTACCACTTGAATCAAAAGAGTTAAGGAAAGATATTACCGTGTTGCATGAGCATGGGTTACCTCCCAAGAAGTGCTAAATTTAAAGTCTTATTACGGACTCAAGAAATAACTAGTCACCTCGCAGGAATCATATATAAAGAATCAATAACTGTGGGTCATCGGATCAAAACGTATAACCCAAAGAAGAGAAAATTGCAATGAGACCATGAAGATATCGAACATACCCTTATTTAAATTTTTGTTTAAGACAACTATATCTAGTTGTGGCTCGGAGTTCGAGCTCTATAAACGGGTCTAAATAAAATGTTTTCATGGGTGGACTTCCTCAAATGAAGGATTCTTAAGATCGGGTTGTAGAGTCGGAAATACTCAAGTAGGAACTTAGAAGCACATAACAATAACCCGAATAATTAGGGATCCTCTAAGTCAATCGATTTGACTCACACGGTGACCACAAAGAGAGTGGTGGTCTTCCTTAAACAAATGTGTCGACCCTAATCTCCTAAAGTAATTAGGTTTAGTCTTAAACTTAATATTTGACACATTTGAATTTCATAAGTTCCCACAATTGGAAGGAAGGTTTTTGGTGGGAAAACAATGTCAATCGTGGTATCATAGCCTGGGTTAACCACATCAACCAGAGGATGGGTTCTTGACAACTGAACTTCTTTATGGACACAACTAGGTTCGGGGAAAAAGTGTATGAAGATAATCTTTTAAAATGGTTGAGGCACATATGTCAAGTCCCAAGTTAGGGACCTTTCTAAGAGTTAAAGCACATGGAGAATGATAATCACCCCCAAACTTAGAGTTTTCAGTGTCTCTAGAAAGACTAGTCACAACTTCCCTAATTTTAAGGTCATCTGGTTCCTGAAAATGGTCAATTGATTCTTCTAAGTCAGGTTCATCCTCACTCATCTCTACAAGTTCATCTTCTTTGTCTAAGACTAATGTTTATAAATCGCTAGACTCGAAAACAATATTCTCAGGATAAACCCGCTCCTTTAAACTATTATCGTCTTCGTAATCATAAGGAAATACTACATCGTCCAAAATGGGGGTATCTCTAGTCAAATCCTCGTCCTTTTGAATAGGTGAATAATTATTAAAAATTATTTGGATTTGAACTAGAAATAATATTATCGTTATAAAGCTCAATTGGGGTAACAAATTCCTGATCACTATGCCTATTTATTTCAAATTCTTCATCAACACTATCCTCATCATAATCATCATTATAATAACATGAAAATGGTTGAACCTCATCTAAATTAGTGTCACCAATTCTAACCTCATCATCTTGATTATGCAAATAATTATCCTCATTTTCAAGGGTACTATTGGAAACACTAAGATTATTTCGAACAGTTCTGTTCTGGGCCTCTAACAAAAGCTTTTGAATCGACTCACATGACTTCCTTATGGTTTCGTGACTTGACTCACATGACTTCCTGATTGAATCTAGGAAACAAAGTTCACTCGTTCCATTGCTTTCGTCCATAACTAAGTTATTCATTTCTGCTAACTTACGTCTCGACTCAGCTAACTTACGTGTTGACTCTAGTAGAGAGAAATTTTGCTCGTACGACCGGTTGGTGTGTGGATAGTAATTGGGATCACCATGGTATGACCCATAACCTTCAAAAGTTTGGCGTTCCCAACCACTATTCACACTATGGTCATAAAAAGAGTGATGTTCATATTGTTCAGTTGGATATTCATATTCATTGTGATGGATATTGTAATACCAGTTTGATATCCTAACCGCAAGGGAATTCTACACAAGCACAAACAAGGCTGACTCGACCACAACAAACCTAATGATTTCTAGCAAACAAAAAGCATGATGGCTCCACTTAGATTGTTTCTAGACCAGCTTCTAATCCTTCGAAAGGGAATTCGTTACAATTTAAGCAAACCCCTCTGGAATCAATCCGAGTCAAAGTAAGTTGAATAGAGGCGAGGGATGCTCAGTGGAGCTTTGATACCCAAGGCCTCACTGGAATTACAAGGCGACACAGTCACGCATTCAACTCACACAAACCATCATGAACTTCAAAGTATGCTTAAAAGAGTAACCAATATTTTTCGAATGACTTTCCTATTAAGATCGTTACCCTATCGGTCTCGTTCTAGTCGTAATATTTTAATCTTAGGTTGACGTTTGGTATCGCTTTCTAAGGCGGGCAAGAAGAGAACGGTGATGAAATCCGAACCCTTATCTTGTATGTCCAGGCCTTTCCCTTTACTAGGAAATTAAAGCAGCCGTTTTCAATACCTCAACATATATAAATACAAAATCATCCAAGAAACCCGGCGACGGGGATTCGCGGGTGTTTAGAATTCTTACCTCCGTTCCAGCACGGGATGAGCCGTTGAAGTCGACTCGGGCCACCGGCTCTATGTCGATGTACGAACCCCAGGGGCCTAGACCGATATCAGAAGCTATCGTCCTTCCCTGTGCAGTTTATATTTAAACTAACCCTTCCTTAGGGTTTAAAAAAAAAAATGTCCAAAAGTCCAAAAATAAAGTCCAAAAATTAAAAAGTCCAAAAATAAAAATAAAAATTACAAAAATAATTACCTAATTACAGTTTCTAAAAATAAATAATAATAACACTATACAAAATTTTCTTCTTCACTCACAGTTCGGATCTCTCTTTTCTTTCGTATTTTGTCTTTGCTTTTCTTTTCAAAGCACTTTCTTTTTCTTTCGCTCCATTCCAAATCGAAAGCAAACGAAGAAATACCAAAACGTAAAAAAGAACAAAAATAATAATAAAAAAAAACCTAAAAACAAATCTATACACAAGTCCGCGTCGGCGGCGCCAAAAATTGATCGAATTTTATATAGTGGTAAATAGAGTTGTCGTTCACTCTGACTTGTTGAAATCGATTTTAGGATTTAATAAACTAAAATAAAAGAAAAATATATACAAAATATTGTCACGGAATATTAGGAATAACCAAGACACTGATTCCACTATTACACATGAATAAATTATGGTAAATAAACCAAAACTCTAATTATCTTTTAAGTCCCTTACTTCTTAATTCACATATAATCGAGACAAATTCTCAAAAATTAATTGTATCCCCTAAGCATAGATTATCTTACAAAGCATAACCTATCTAATTGAATAACAACTAATGAAGGAAATTATGCAAACAATTAAAAACTATGCAAAAGCGGTGATTGAGTGAATCATAAATTATAAATTAGAGAAAATAAATAATTACCAATTATTCATGCGTAAGTAGCTTCCTCATTGCCTTGGTTGTGGGAGAATTAGCTCATCATCATGTTGGAAACACGCTCAAAAATTATTTTTATTGATCAAAGTGTTTACAAATGATGAAAATAAAGAAATATAATGAAAACCTAGGGTTTGTGGTTATATTTGTTACAAGCCGAGTTGTTACAGAGAACGATAAAAAGCTTCTGTCCTTTATTCTTGTTGCTTTAAGGCTTGTCTCTGAACTACGACCCTCGGATGTGAGTCGTTATCACTGTAGCATGAACGATTGTTCTTAGGCCCAATGTTCTTCGTGTTCTTCAATGGCGAAAGACGGTAGCGAGTTTTTACGGTGATCAATCTTTTGCCTCTGTGATGCTCTGTAATCTCCCAAACTCTCCGTCCACCTTCTATTACTCTCAACGAACCTTTTATACGTAATGGAGTCATAAAATCTCAGCCATAACTCGAGATAATTCTCTTTATTTTTACGTAATATTTCGGGAATAATTCCCTAATTTAACTCTGTCCACGTTGTTTTCTTCACATTGACACACTCCATAACGTTACCAACACTCCTCAACCCTCCTACAAGCACGGGCCAACCATAAAGAAACACGGGAAGGAGTGAACTATTCCGTGAAACTCTTATGCTCTGTTTGAAAAGAAAAGAATATCTTCCCTTATTTATCGTTGATATGCTCATTACCTTCCCGATTGGGTCAAATAGGTTTATCCCGGTCAAACTACGGAGAATATCGAGTATAACTCTCCCATATCTCTCCAAACAGCCCAGTGATATCCTACTCCTGTTTTATCGTGCACTATGATTTTCTTCCCTGTTTTCTTCAGCTGGAGTTCTCAACCAAACTTAGTCGAACCAAAGACCCATATGAACCGTGTTAAGACCAAAGAAGCACGCCCAATGAATTTCTAAACTGATTTAATCTCGCTAAAACTCCTCCAAACTCAAAGCCCTAGTTCTCGGTTCAAAAACACGTTTCCCACCACTTTTAGAGTTCAAACGAAAAGGATGAAGGTGCCCCTTAACCAGCGATGGGGTGCGGTTAGCAGGTGGGTACCCCTTAGTAATTTGTATACCCCTTATCCAAAATTGGGAGTCCGAATAACACGTGTCCTCCGGGTGCCAAAATCAACTTTTCGAGCCGAATTTTCCAAAAATGTTTATTTCCCAAAAATGCCTACAAACACATAAAACACCAAAATTAGTACAAAATCGAGTGCCAACAATATGTAGTATTGAGATCAAATTAGACACAAAAATGTGTCTATCATTATGTGAAAATGGATGAATGCTTACCAAGAGATACAACAGTGCCTTGAAGATATCCCAGCACTTGAATATCTTCAATCGGTCGGATGGATTCACGTAGCACAAACTCTCAAACAGAATCACTAATCTAACAAGACTTTCTTAATGCTAGAACTACGGTTTTGGGTATGCTTTTTCTGTCTTAAAGCGAACGAAGAAACGAGTTTTTATTCTTGTTGAAACAAGGCAACGGTTGGTGTGTCCAATTGTGAGCAGTGATGTTGTTTCAAACCATTGGACACTTATGTTTATAATCCAAAAATTATAATCATTCCAATAAGTCGTGGCTTGTTGCCTATCAATTGAATCAGAACTAGATTAATTGACATTGTTTCACAAACTGAAACTCACTGTTTGTTTCATGTAACCCAATTCTCATTCATCCCAGGAAATAAACTTAAGTGGCCAATTCAAGTGCTTATTTCCTACAAGAACCCATGAAAAAATGGAAGGTATCACATCAAGAATAGGCAAACGAACTAAATGTGTCTCATAGGGCCGGAGAAATAAAGTTCTAGCCGATGAAAATTGATGAAATCATGGCGAGGAAATTTTAAGAATTGGAAAAACTTGAGAAGGGGGCGCTTTGAAAGGGAAGCGAGTTTTTATCCTTTTCTCGGGAATGAGATGATATATATCATTTGAGTAATATGTATGGGAGCATATCTAAATATTAAAGGTAGTATCTAGGAGGAATACGCAAATCTAGTTTACATGTGTGTGGAAAAATAAAAATAAAAGAGAGGTATGCATAGAGCATTTTTTTTGAAATCCGGAAGGAAGTATGTATGGAGCATATTATAACCGATTACGCCAAAGATGTATGTGTTGGCATAATCTTGGATGTTTATCACCCATATGTATCTTTTATACATAATACCATTTGCTTGGGGTAAGATAATCTTCAAATATTGTAGCCCTTTCATTTTGTGGCCTCAAGCAAGAATTTGCTCGCTTTAACTACGGGGTCGACCATGTACGATCCCAAAAATGATTGGAAACCCTTGAAGAATTGAGTTTGAATAGAATGACGCTTGAAATGGAGGTTCGGTTCAAGGCCGGTGCTAAATTTCCTAAATATAACCCGGATGGAGAACAAAAAAAATAAAGAAAAGATATTGAAATTCTTTAGGCTAATAGAATTTTGGAACATTTTAAGGGGAGCGCGAAAAGACTAATTCATGTATCCCCATGCGAAATCAAATAGGCTATCTGCGTCCTTAATATTTGTCTTGGTACGATGATATTCCCGGACATAACAGGGAACTTGGTGGATGCCAAATACCTTGATTGTTTAAAAATATCAATGATGTTTCTAGGTATTCATGAGTAAGCGCTTGTATTTCCTTTTTAGTAAAGAATTTGAGAGAAGTCTCTCATAAGAAGTATCGACAAATGGGTAGTAATATAACTCTTCTCCAAGTAAAATTTTGTGATCCCCTTTTATAATTCTATTGTGGTTTTATATTGTTTTATCTTAGATTAGGACAACACGATTATGAAACTCTTGATTAATAGTTTTGGTTACTCAAACTTGGATGGTAATCATAATATCGTGTGTACAAATACGTGGAAATAGGGTTGGATATCCAGAACATTTTCCATGTTTGAGAAAGAGGTTCGTCACAAACCAAAGCAGTTGGGTCGCGGACTCCCAGGTGCATTTGCGGTACAAGGAAGAGGGTGTTTCCTCGCAGCACCAAGCTCGAGACTTGGTTCACATGAGGTTGTTGTTGGATAACTTGAAGTGGGACGAAACCTAAAGGTGAATTTGATCCCTGTGTTGATATGAGAGATGCTTATGAAAACCACTTTTATGTGTACCATGGACCCTTGTTTTGTTGTGGTTGGTACACATCATACAAATCCAACCAGAGTCATGCGTCACAAAGTAATGGGGGAAGTGAAGAGGTGAAAAGAAGATGAAAGGATGGTGGTAAAGAGGAGTGTAAGTGTGGTGTAAATCCACTATAAATTTATTTCACAACACTCCCCCTTGGATGACACCACACTATTTAACATTGCCTCATTGAAACCTTGTTAGGAAAACCCCAAAGGGAAAAACCTAGGCGAAGAAAAAAGAGCCGAAACTTATATATAGAGTAGTGACGAGACAGCGCAAATGTTGCCTCGTTAAAACCTTGACATGGAAAACCCGGTGGGGAGAAAACCTTGTGAAGGAAAAAAAAAATACAACATGATAGTCAAATAAAATACCCCTGATAAGTACTTCAGTTCAATCTTGGCTTGCAAATCTTTGAGTGACTTCCCAATTTCGATGAACGAATTTCTTGAATGCAAAAAGATTGTTTGTTTAGTGAATAAATTGCTGATAAGCACGTAAGTGCGACGCATTTTCACCCATAACTACATTAGCTAGGACTCATTTTTTCGCTAATAAACTTGTTTTAAGTCTTTTGAAGGAAATAAGCTCTTGTGAAAAAAGTTTGCTCGAAAGTGGTAGTTGGACCCGGAAAAGTACTAAAGGCACATCCACTTTGGATAAGAGCATCCCCATAAATGTGTTAAATACGCCCCAGAGAACTTGTTCAAAAGCACCAAAGAAATTCGCGAAAAATACCCCTTAAAATATTAAGGGGCACACTAATTTACTAAAAGGGCTCAGGGATCTAATAAGATGTGTCCATCTTCTTCGTTTGAATCTGGAGAAATTGGCGGGAAAATTTGAATATCAACAAACAAAATTAGGGTTGGAGATTTGAAGGTGTTAGGAAGAGACTAAAAAGCTGAATTTCTTGGGTATGATCTTCTCGGATAAACATGGATGTGAGAATTTGGACATGATTTTACGAGAGTTTCTTTCAGAGAGTACGAATTTCTGTATACTGCTTAACGAGTGTGCACGTAATATTTCAATCTCCACAACTGATTTAATTTGGGGAGCTATGTAACGAGTGTCGAGATTCTAAACATGAAGGATAATGAGGCCATCAGTTAAATAATCAACCAATCAGAAGAATATTTTAAATATTCCTTAGAGGAGCGTGAACAAATTTGGACTCTCTCTAGGATTTGAGCTAGAATTTTCCTGTTTGACTAAAACAGGAAATGTATGTGTCTTTCATTCGACAAAAAAAGGGGAAGTCACGTGGATTTGAGCGAAACAAAGGTTATAAATATTCTCGGATATATTCTTTGTTATATTTGGGAAGAAAGCGTGTGTTATGAGAGTGTTTGACACTAGATAAGATTTGCAAAGACGTGTTTAGATGGAGTTGGACAGCTATAGACGCTACACTAGATAAGATTTGCAAAATGACCAAATCCTTTACACTTAGAGCACTGAGGCATATCCTCGTCATCAGTTTCATCAACATCCCTATTTTTAGGAGGAACACGATTATGAGGTTTGGTGATGCCTTAGGCTTATCTTCGGAGAACCGTTTACTTCTCTTGAAGATCTCTAAACTGTCTTGTGATCATTGAGACTCGATTTGTCAAGATCTTCATCGATGAATCTGTCTCGAGTGATCATCTTGAGAGATATACACTTTTTACTTTTATCAAGTAATTTAGTGTCCTTTAGTGCTTTGAACGCAACATCCTTAGTCTTGGATGAATGTTCATGATCAAAGATCTTAAGCTTCCCAACCAGCGTATTTCTGGAGAGATTATCAAGGTTATTTCCCTCAACGATGGCATGCTTCTTAGAATCGTATTTGGATGGCAGTGATCTGAGAATTTTCATCACAATTTCCTTTTCAGGAATAGTCTTACCCAATTTAAAAGATGTATTAACAATTTCAGACACTTTGTGATTAAACTCATCAAATGTTTCTTCATCTGCCATATGAAGGTTTTCCCAATCAGAATTAAGGTTTTGAAGCCTAGCTTCCTTTTCACTGGTATTACCTTCAAAAACGGTTTCTAAGATATCTCAAGCTTCTTGTGACTTAGTGCAGTTTGTCACTTGGTGATGAAGATTTGGGGTAATGGCATGTATGATGGCATTCAAACAGTCGGAATTTTGCTTTGCAACAAGTACCTCAGCAGGGGTGTATTCACCAATATTCTTGGGAACGTTTACATCACCAACTGCCACGGCGGGAGGATCATAGCCATTAACAACATATACCCGTGATTGAAAATCACGCGCAAGAAAAAGCTCGCATAACAATTTTCCACCATAAGTAATTAGAGCCATCGAAGGCGGGTGGTACGTTAATAGAGATAACGCCTGTTGTCCATAGAGTCGGATCGCTACAAACACGAGACTTATAAGGTCTTAAACGTGTTTTACTGCTCTGATACCAATTAAAAAAGCGGGGGTCTAACAACCACACCCAACAATTCGATTAGCAATCTGTATGGACAAACTCCAATATAATTTCGAGAGAATCAACTAGACAGTCAGACTCAATCTAGATAAAAAAGTATATCAAAGAGTTTATATTTCAATCTCTCGATTTGATCTTTACTCAAGCAAATAAAAATATGCGAGTCTTTGTCAAAGAGAGATAACTTGGATGGTACCAAAGACCAATATCCAAGTGTCAATCAATTTAAATCAATAACCCAAAAGGTCGGATATTCTAATTGATTGAACAACGCACAACCTGTGATATTTCAATTATATAAACAAATATAATGCGGAATAGAAATAACACAAACACCAGAATTTTGTTAACGAGGAAACCGCAAATGCGGAAAAACCCGGAACCTAGTCCAGTTGAACACACCTTTGTATTAAGCCGCTGAGACTCTAGCCTACTCCAAATTAACTTGGTCTGGATTGTAGTTGAGCCCCAATCAATCTCACACTGATCCAAGGTATAGTTATGCTCCTACGCCTCTGATCCCAGCAGGATGCTACGTACTTGATTCCCTTAGCTGATCTCACCCATTACTAAGTGTTGCTACGACCCAAAGTCGAAGACTTTAATAAAAAAAATTGTATCACACAGAAAAGTCTATAGTAATAGATAAATCCGTCTCCCACGAATAAACCTATGAGTTTTGTTCCGTCTCCTGATAAATCAAGGTGAACAGGAACCAATCAATAACCCAGACTTATATTCCCGAAGAACGGCCTAGTATTATTGATCACCTCACAATAATCTTAATTGACGCAGCGAAAAAAGATATTGTGGAATCACAAATGATGAGACGAAGTGTTTGTGATTTCTTTTCTATCTTGCCTATCGGAGATATAAATCTCAAGCCAATTATTTCAATTGTACACAAATGGACGAAACAACAAGATCAGATCACACAACTATAATAAAAGTAGTATCGGTCGGCTTCACAATCAGTGAAGTCTTTAAGTCGTTAACCTGGTTTTAGAAGAAGAAAACCAAAGGTTAAGGAGAATCGACTCTAGCTTAGCAAACTAGTATCACACGTAAAGTATAGGGATTAGGTTTCCCAGTTGCTAGAGTTCTCCCTTATATAGTCTTTCAAATCAGGGTTTGCAATCAATGTTAGCTTAGTAACAAAGCATTCAATATTCACTTAGTTAGATGAAAACTTGATTAGATTCAAGCTAATATTTCTCAACCGTTGGATCGAAAACTTGGCTTGTTACACACAAATGAAAAGTTCAATTTGGGGTTTATGAGCCGTACCCATACATTAACATTTGTTGGTTCAACAATAGTCAACCAAATGGTTATCCATATGAACACTCTCATATCAACCATATTCTTCTTCACCATAACTAGTTCAAATGACTCAAATGAACTAGTTAGAGAGTTGTTCAATTGCTTATATCTTATGTAACTACACACGACACAATCGAAGCAAAATCGGTTTGATTAACTCGAATCGGTTCATGAACTTTATAGCCACGGTTTACAAAAGCATTCCTTAGTTTATATAAACATTAGTTCAAGAACAACCGGGTTTAGATATAACCTAATCAAGTTCGCAGACTGGGTTCGCGGACTTAAGCTCATGGAAGGTGTACACAAACTCCAGCAGAAATTCTCGGGTGAGAACTTCCGTCAGTTCGCGGACTGAGTTCGCGGACTTGGCTTGCGCCACTTCCATTTCTCTTGATCAACAAAGTTCGCAAATTTTGGTTCAAGGAATAAGGACTTATACATATATGTGTTTCCACAACAATGCTTATATCCTACCAATGCTTATGTAATCTAAACTCTCATTTCAATCATTGAAACATTCTCAGAGAACGTTATATAGTCGTTATTCCACAGACCATTTTTTCGTCGAGCAATTTCCAAAGTGATTGAAACATATCATGACTTTCGTCACTAGGTAAAGATGAATTCGGTTAAAGCGAAAGCTTACCAACACATATTTCGAGAAATAGATAGGCGAGTTAAACTCGGCTCGAAATAGCAAACGTGTATAATGAAAGTCTATACGTCTAAACGACTTTTGTCTCAAGAGTAGGAGATAGAGTAAATAGACTTTTGAGTGACAGATAAGTTCAAGTCTCCACATACCTTTTAGTCGATGAAGTTCCACCGGTTCCTCGAGTAGTCCTTCGTCTTGTATGATGATTTCCATGGAGTTCTTGAGCTCAACTACACTTTCTATCATAGTCCGAGACCTTTAGCTACATAGGCTAGAAATCAAGACTTATAGTTTTGATCACTAACATTGACAAACATGCTTGAGATAGCAACGCATGCGAGTTAAACCAAAGCAATGCTCTAACAATGTTGATTTGGTCTATGATTGACCTCGTTAATGGTGGGAATCCATCAAAAAATAAAAATCGATACAACTATTGGATGACCACCATGTTTGTAATACCTGTCCTAATTTTAGCGATAATTTTGTAAGTTTAATAAAAATGGCGTTTTATTTATTTATTAAAATGGCGGTTTGGTAACTTACTACTAGTTTATTTTTAAAATTGTCATACTCTTGAGAATACAAATTAATTTTCTTTTGATTAATTAATTAATATTTAATAAATTGTACTAGTAGTAATACTTTGTGCATTAATTGGTAGTGACATTGGCGTGTAATTAAATTTAGACATTTTTCTTAATGTTAGGAAAGAGATTAATTATTTTGGCAGTGACTAAATACAATCCAATTAAAATTAAATACAACAGGTTAAAAAAATTAACTTTACTGATATGGGTAAACAAAACTCAACGTTGTTATGTTCCTACTTTTCACACTGTTTTAGGTTTTGCCATAAATACTTAAAAACCTCCAAAACCAATTATCTCTTTCACACTGTGGTGATTGATTAATTATTTTCATTGAATACATTGATTGCATACAAATACCAATGACTGATACACTTTTCAACCCAAATTTCATCGCTCAAATCAGAAATTAAATGGGTGATCAATTGCAATTTTTGCATCTGCAAAAATTAAGGAACCACCTGTGAGGGAAGAAGATGAAAGAATATTTTGTTTACCCACATGAATTAGGTTTTTAATATTCACGGAAGGGTTGTATTTAATTTAGTTTGGGTTGTATTTAGTCACCTCTATTATTTTTATCTAGCTAATTATATCATGGATCTATCTTACAAAAACAAATGTGTTTTGCCAAATCCGACGGTTATATATCGGTGTTATAAGTGGATCGACGGGTTATATTAGTCTCAAGAAGCAGAAAAGTGAAGGAGATAAATCGTGGCTCATAATGCATCCCTTTAATAAGCCCTGATCCGACGTCCCAAATTCAATTTCTTTATGCATTACCTAATCATTCAATCGATTGAGTTACTCTCATCATTTAATCTAATTCAACTGTTACCCTTATATCATTCAATTTCAAGACATTTCTTTCTTCTCGGAAAAACGAATCTCTCATAAACCTCATGTCAAGAATAAGGGAAACGCACCACCCAACTCAAAAAAATGTTCCATTTTGGGAATCAATGAAATTGAAGCTCTAATTTCTTCTTCGTCCTAATCTAAGGTAAGTTATATCAGTTTAATCTGGATTTTCTCCATCTTCTGTCTCATTCTCTCTAGAATTTTTTAGGGATAATTAGGGGTTTGTACATTGTATTTTTAACTTAATTTTGATTTTGTTTGTTGGAAACGAGGGGTTTGTACATTATATGATGTGATTTTTAAGCTCAGTGTGGATACAAAATTCCTTAATCGCCCTTATGTATAATCCCAGGTATTAGTCCTTATGTTCTTTAGTCGAATTAACATTTAAAAAATTGTGTGTGTTTCCGTTGATTACCCTTTTTTTTTCCTTTTTTTTACGGATAACTTTACAAACTGTTTGTTTATGTTTCTCGTCTTAAAGATTTTTCTTCGCTTATAATAGATCAATCGTTTAAAATTATTCAAAACAATTTAAACAAAGCATGTAAGAAGAGAAAAGTTTTAAGTAATCAAAAAAACAAAAAAAAGGAGTAAATAGGTCAAAGAAATTAATTACTAAGAATTGCTCGTAGAGATGTAGCTTCTTCCAAAACCTTAGAAAATAAGTTTAGCTACTCATGAAAAAAAACTGGAGAAAAAATGATTAATTATTGCATTCAAAAATATTAAATTTGCTTACAACGTTTTTAGTTGCAAAAGATATCAGCAAATATGCAGTTCGGTTGCAAGAGACCTACCACAACTGAACATAAACGATATAGATCTACTGTGGTTGAATATCAAATGTTTCTGCGACTGTTCTAAATTGCTCAATGTTCTTTGTATTCTTGGTTGCAGCAACAAAAAATATTTTCGTGCAACTCAGATTTCTCAATTTGTAGCTCTCTCTTATCTCCCAGACTCGATGTATCCCTTCTCTAGACCTCATGGGCCCTTATATACTCAACAACACCCTTGAATCTCTTGCCATAACCCCCATAAATCTCCTTTCCTTCTCTGCAATATTTTGGGAATAATTTCCATGTTTTAACTTCTTCACGCGTCTTCGTTGGTTCTTCTTTATCCAAATACATCCCTCGCACCTTCAAATATTGTCAAACACGATCTAGCCTCATGAAATCTTCCCAAAATAATCAAAATCACGAAAAAATTTCTCCACATAATTATACTTCCATGTTTTATCAAATCCGACAATTTTAACCAATTCTAATCCAGTCCAGCACCCATATCAACATTGTATAGCCAAATCAAGCATACCAATTAAAATCGGCGATTTACCAAACCACTCCAAAATCAAACCCTTTATGCCCAGTGAAAATTAAATTTCTGTCAATTTTCATTTCCAAACGAGAATAAAAAGGGTGCCCTTATCCAATCCGTGGTCCTTTATCATTTGTTCATGGGAACCTTTATCAAATTTTGAGGGTGTTCAAGAGCATTATGAAGGTTGGCATGGATGTTTTTGTATGCGGGATGGCCAAGTAAAGTTTATTATTGTTTCAGTTAGTTTTTCGTAAGGCTCGGGGGCATGTCCCCGGCCTTGCACTCCTTCTTCTTTGTCATTATGTTTTTTTTTAATGAATTTGGACTTTGGAAAAAAAAAGACATTTTTCTATGGGCGAAAGTGTTAGAACACATAAGTCAACCATCAAACGTGTCCTTGTTATCCAATAATAATTTACGTTTACCAGGTTACTGTAATTCCAGCTGTACTCCAGCTATATAGTGTCGGTAACAAACCGTTGTTAATGTTGCGCCAAAGCCTACGGAAGCATTAGGTTTTCACTTCTACAAAGGTACCTGGATATCACCAAGAACACAATCACACTCACACAAGAACAAGTATTTAATGAGGTTGAATCCTCGGGAAAGAATAAGCAATTTTATATACCATCGTATAGGTTGGGATATACAAAGCCTAAGCAGAGAATAAGAGAACTATTTAGTTCTAGTGTGTATTTCTCTAGTTCTTTTTATGGTTATTTATATATATCAATAGTGTAACGCCCCCTAAGCTAGCAGTTGACTAATCCAAGAGATTAACTAAATAAAGAGGCACTAAGAATCTAAATCATTCACTTAACATTCAATTAAGAAATATTTTACAAAACTTAACCCAAAAACTAGCCCCGCTCTGAAATATATATACAAAAACTCCTCTCAAATGATACATATTCAATAGTGAGTAGATTTACAAATAGAATACAAACACAGAATAAATATAGCGAAAGCTAACTAACTAACGTAAATAATCTTTCGAAGCTTTCATCGTCACATGCACATCTTGATCTGTCTCTGAAACTGAAAGTGGGAATGGGTGAGCACATCATCCCTAAAAGGGGTGCCCAGTAGAAATAACAACTAACTTTCAAGTAATCATTAATATGATTTAAAAACAATGCAGGTTTTGTCGAAAAATGATAATACACGGAAAAACAAGAAACATATTGTAGAAACTTAACTTTTTCAAAGTAATTTAAAAGAACAATAACAACAAACGGTAAACATCCATGAATAACAGTAAATAAACATCCAAGTATGAAATGTGTGTGTTGCCGCACATAAGGAAGAGTAATATTGAAGCCCACTTCCACTCCGATTAAGTAATATTGCGGTGTATCGCCCTAACCATTGAAAAGGATATAAAGGAAGATAATTTTTGGCCATGTAATATTGCGGTGTATCGCCCTAGCCATAGAATACTGGATATTGTGCAGACACACATCTCATACCACACACAAGCACACAAAGATATGCATGAATTTCACAAAAGATAGATTTGTAAAACAATAATGAATACAAGAGAGTTTGTTATCGATTCCCACCTCTTTTGTTGACAAGCCTCGCCTACCTTGAAATCCACAATCCTCTGGTTCATTCTTTAGTTCGATCGTTGTTAATAAAGATTAACTGTTAATCACACAAGCACTCTAATGATTAGCCAAAAGGCTCATAACACAAACTCATGCAATTCTCTAGTTATAGCTAAGTGAACTATCTAATGGTTCTAAGCCCATTTATGATTCTACACCTTTTCATTCTCTATCTTTAACACAACAAGGTTTACTAATTCCATTAGGTATAATCTATAGTCCATTTTGATAAGTCTAAGTGTATCTACAATTATGTAAAAGGAATTAAAGACTAATTAAGACTATAAGAGTCCAAAACATCAAACTAAGAATACATGGCACTAAGCCCAAGTCCACTAAACTCGGCCCAATACACAAGGCCCGGTCCATCTGGGTCAAACTAACAGTCACTGACGATCAAAGGAGTCAGCTAACAGTCCACGCCAGTCAAAGTCCAGGGTCAAGGTCCAACTCGGTCCACTGTCAAGTCAATTGGTCAACGGGTCTAAGATCAGGTCAACTGAGTCGACTCAGGTCAAGGAGGAAACTCGGTGAGTCAACCACGATACAACTCAGTCAGAAACTGAGTCAGGGTCAGTTAGGTCAGTCAGGTTCTGACTAAGCTGAAAAGCTCAAGGCCAAAGCCTTGCACAGGCCAGAGTCATTGCTCAGGCCAAAGAGTACTAAAGCACCATCCTGGTGCAACACCTAACCTGCCAAGACTAAAATGATGCAATACAAAGCATAACAAGATCAAATGCATTTCTAACTTCTCTTGCCAAGATACATAGTTTAAACATCTCTTCATTGATTCAAATCAAATACTATATTTCCATGACTCTATGAACTGCAACTCTAATAACACTTCCATATAAACATGTCTCATTACATCATCATCATCACACTCCTAATATCACCAAAACTTGCATCCATGCAATTATAGCTTCACTGCCACATTCTCAGCATCATTATTTCAATATCCACTAGCTCTTGAATTCAACTCAAGTTCAGTTGCATCAACACATCTCAACACAGTCCATTCTTCTTGTAAATCCTGCAACAGCACCAGTTCTGACTAATACCACACTGTCATCCTTGTATCACCACAGACCTCCCTTATAAAGTATCATTCAAACCACAATAGCTCAGCCATAACCATTTCAGAACTAGTTGCAATTCTATTCTACATGTAGCACTTCATTCATCTAACACAACACAATTAATCAAACCACCAATTGCACTGCCAGTTGAGCTCAAAAACATCCGAGTTGTAAACAAAACCATCTCCCATGTATTTCAACCTTGAGCTAGTCATCACAACTTCTCTGAAGCAGCGGCTACACTTCATATCCACAATAACATTGTCTTCAAATATGTATTACTCTCACTTCCACTCTATTCAGTCACAACCATAGTGACCTAATCCAGTTAACACTTCACAATATCACTACCAGCTTCAATTAACCTAGCAGTCATCTAAAACTTCATTCATTCAAGACAACCTCCCCTTCATATAATATCTTCAATCCACAACACCACCAGTTCAACTCCATTACTTCCAGAAATCCAGTAAATCACTAAACCGAACACAATTTCATCTCCACCATATACCCCATCACCTTTAATTCAAAATTAAACTCCACATCCCCTGTATCTCAACAAGACCTAAACTGCAGCCACTTCCAATTTTCTTCACCACAGACCCTACTCCAAATTAACTAACCCTAAATAAGATGAATCCTAATTTCCAAATCAACTTTCTACAAAAACTGCAATTAAACCTAATGCATGCGACTATGATTCAATTAAGAACAAACCCATTACTAATTGAACAAGCAACACATCAATTTCACACAAAACAGAGTTTAATAATGAAACCCTAATTTACCTGGTCTTGTGATTCTTCATCAGAACAGCTCCAAAACTTCAATCAAACACCAAATAAGAACAAACCCATCTTCTAACTCCTCCTTATTCACCCTTAATCGAATTCTCCAATTCAATATGTAGAAACCCTAAGTCTAATTCTTTGTTTTCTCCAATCTCTCATTTCTTCGGCTTCTCTTGACCAAATAACATCTTCGCCACGACCCACCATCATCTATTAGCATCACCAGATAATTTTTCTTGAATTTACTCTCAAATTCCTCACTCGGCTGAAGAACAGAAAGACACAGAGAGAAGAAGAAGGAAAAGAACAAGAAAGAAGAATGAGGAAGAAAAGAAAAGAAATCGAGTTTATCTACTCGATTGGGATAAGACCAATCAGAAATGATTAAGGCACCCAAGAACGGATCAGGGCAGCCAATCGGTTTAAAAGCAAAATGGTATTTTGCCCTTCATACTAATTTGATGATATCTTCTGCGTTCGGTCTCCGAATGACACGTTCGAGTAGTCTAATTGGCATAACTTTTCGAGATCTATCTAGTGATACTAGTTTCGTATATAAATCGTTGTTAGATTAATTTCTTTTAATTAACGTTCGTCTCTAATTAATCGGGTCAATAATGGCTTAGTCGTCTCATGACCGGTCTAATGGCGTTGACGAGCTTGAGGCTTGTTACATTCTCCCCACCTTATATAATTTTCGTCCTCGAAAATCGATCCACCATATAGTCTTCGAAAACTCCCCACCTTATAAAGCAAATCTATCCCTCGACTAAATGCAAATACTGCTCATACTTACAAACGCACGAAAGAAAACAACTCATTTTAAATGAGTTCAAAGCAACAAGAAATGAAACACAAACCTATATGGTTTTCTACAACTATAATTTATAATTTGTATCTCTAAGTTCAAAAGACTAATTTTAATTTCATAAAGTGATTGTCTCTAAGCTCACTATGGTAAATTGGATTCTAACCGAATAGTATGTCTAAATTCTCCGCGCTAAAGTTTATATTCTAATATTTCAAATAATTTATTAATTTGATACATCTTATCCATATAATTAAACTTACATTTTTAGTTAATTTAAATCCTACATTTTTTTTTTATTTAAAATTTTAATTATCATTTCATCAAACTAAATCATTTTAAGTTATACAAATTTATCTATTTTGCCTTCACATGTCCAATTTAATTTTATATTATTTATCTAAATAAATAGATTTAATCTCTTTATTAAAATATCAATATCATAATTCATTTTAAAAATTAAATTCATTTTAATGGTATAATTAATAAAAATTTGATTTCACTTCAATTTATACTATCTAACATGTTAAATTTATTTTTATACAATATATAAGTTTCCCATTTATCATCTACTTTAAAATTTGCTAGTAATAAAATTTATGAAATACTATTATCAGCAGTGCTTCCATTTTACCTATCTTTATTAGGATCGTTATTGGTTTGCGGATAGTCCAGTTGGTACTCTAGATATTAATTTTATAAATATAAATCTACATTCGCGTAAGGATTGATATACTTAATTTTTATTTATTCTTATTGGATCCGTATACTAAATCTTGTAAAATATTAGCGTTGATAATTTACTATTATTTCAATTTGAGTCTGCATAAATTTTAGTGTATCGTAAAAGTCTTTAGATTTTCTTATCAATGTAAGGTATACTATTAATATATAAATTTATTTTCTTTCAAGTATATTATTGTGCTAGGCATCCAAATACTATAAAATTTAGTTATTGTCAAATGAATCTATGTTCCGTAAATTATTTATTCCTATCAATATTTCGTCAGGTTATTAGTTCCCAAAAATATGATTCTTTAAATCAGTTATTAGACTAAATATAATTTGGGTAATAGATTACTAACAATTCAGTCTTTTTATTTTATGCAATATGTATATTCGCTCGTTCTTGAGTCTTATCCTAACAAGTCTTATATTAACTACCTGGTTTCAAAACACAAGAATGTATTTCTAATTTTATTAAGTTTACGAAAATTTGGCCGTAGATAATTATTAATAATTCTGCGTAGCTACATCACCCTAATTATTAATTAATTTTTTTTCATTATATATTTACTAATAAGATTTTAATTAAATAAAGTTCATTACAGTATTATTTGATAAGTGTTAATTATGATTATTAGTGATCCTAATATCATTTATTATTATTAACACTAATGATCGAACTATTATCATAAATATTTTTACGACTTAATTTCATTTCTACTTTAATATATTAATAGTTCTAATTAAGAGAAAAGGTACTCTATTAGTTTCTAAGCAAAATTTGGGATCTATCAGTCTACTAATAGAAGCAAGTCTTCCTAATATGAATGGTAATCCAAGCTTGTAGTTGGCTGTCGAGTTAGCAAGACCCGACGATGGTTTCCTACGAACAAAGACAACACAAACACACCAGAATTTCAAACCTCACTATTCTCCAGTGCTAGATTATTTAAGTGTCATCTAATTGAGACTAACTAATCTCTTCTATTTGACATTTCTAAACTATAAAATAATTGGTTTCAACCTACAAGTTTTACTTCATAGATATATACACGCAAAACAAGAAGCAAACAATCAACATATTGAACAAATTAATCAATCAATTCAAAAATTATTTTAATTCTTGATTGCTTTTAGTGATTAAGATTTATGTCACAAACCCAACCCAGTTCTAAACTAATCTAGTTCACTATCTGTCACTGGCTAATCTTATTGTCGCCCATATAAGATCTAATAGTGGGCTCTGATACCAAACTTTGTAGCGCCCCCTAAGCTAGCAGTTGACTAATCCAAGAGATTAACTAAATAAAGAGGCACTAAGAATCTAAATCATTCACTTAACATTCAATTAAGAAATATTTTACAAAACTTAACCCAAAAACTAGCCCAGCTAAAAATATATATACAAAAACTCCTCTCAAATGATACATATTCAATAGTGAGTAGATTTACAAATAGAATACAAACACGTAATAAATATAGCGAAAGCTAACTAACTAACGTAAATAATCTTTGAAGCTTTCATCATCACATGCACATCTTGATCCGTCTCTAAACCGAAAGTGGAATGGGTGAGCACATCATCCCTAAAAGGGGTGCCCGTAGAAATAACAACTAACTTTCAAGTAATCATTAATATGATTTAAAAACAATGCGAGTTTTATCGAAAAATGATAATACAACGGAAAGACAATAAAACATAATGTAGAAACTTAACTTTTTCAAAGTAATTTAAAAGAACAATAACAACAAACAGTAAACATCCATGAATAACAGTAAATATAAACATCCAAGTATGAGATGTGTGTGTTGCCGCACATAAGGAAGAGTAATATTGAAGCCCACTTCCACTCCGATTAAGTAATATTGCGATGTATCGCCCTAACCATAGAAAAGGATATAAAGGAAGATAATTTTTGGCCATGTAATATTGCGGTGTATCGCCCTAGCCATAGAATACTGGATATTGTGCAGACACACATCTCATACCACACACAAGCACACAAAGATATGCATGAATTTCACAAAAGATTGATTTGTAAAACAATAATGAATACAAGAGAGTTTGTTATCGATTCCCACCTCTTTTGTTGACAAGCCTCGCCTACCTTGAAATCCACAATCCTCTGGTTCATTCTTTAGTTCGATCGTTGTTAATAAAGATTAACTGTTAATCACACAAGCACTCTAATGATTAGGCCAAAAGGCTCATAACACAAACTCATGCAATTCTCTAGTTATAGCTAAGTGAACTATCTAATGGTTCTAAGCCCATTTATGATTCTACACCTTTTCATTCTCTATCTTTAACACAACAAGGTTTACTAATTCCATTGGTATAATCTATAGTCCATTTTGATAAGTCTAAGTGTATCTACAATTATGTAAAGGAATTAAAGACTAATTAAGACTATAAGAGTCCAAAACATCAAACTAAGAATACATGGCACTAAGCCCAAGTCCACTAAACTCGGCCCAATACACAAGGCCCGGTCCATCTGGGTCAAACTTGATCGACGATCAAAGGAGTCAGCTAAGATCCACGCTGGTCAAAGTCCGGTCAAGGTCCAACTCGGTCCAATGTCAAGTCAATTGGTCAACGGGTCTAAGATCGTGTCGGTCTACTGTGTCAACTCAGGTCAAGGAGAAACTCGGTGAGTCAACAGAACTCGACTCGTTAGATATCTGAGTCAGGGTCGCTTAGGTCAGATCAGGTTCGACTAAGTTTGAAAAGCTCAAGGCCAAAGCCTTGCACGAGCCGAGCCATTGCTCAGGCCAAAGAGTACTAAAGCACCATCTTGGTGCAACACCTAACCTGCCAAGACTAAAATGATGCAATACAAAGCATAACAAGATCAAATGCATTTCTAACTTCTCTTGCCAAGATACATAGTTTAAACATCTCTTCATTGATTCAAATCAAATACTATATTTCCATGACTCTATGAAACTGCAACTCTAATAACACTTCCATATAAATGGTCTCATTACATCATCATCATCACACTCCTAATATCACCAAAACTTGCATCCATGCAATTATAGCTTCACTGCCACATTCTCAACATCATTATTTCAATATCCACTAGCTCTTGAATTCAACTCAAGTTCGATTGCATCAACACATCTCAACACATTCCATTCTTCTTGTAAATCCTGCAACAATTTTGATTCTGACTAATACCACCCTGTCATCCTTGTATCACCACAGACCTCCCTTATAAAGTATCATTCAAACCACAATAGCTCAGCCATAACCATTTCAGAACTAGTTGCAATTCTATTCTACATGTAGCACTTCATTCATCTAACACAACACAATTAATCAAACCACCAATTGAGACTTGCCAGTTGAGCTCAAAAACATCCGATTTTGTAAACAAAACCATCTCCCATGTATTTCAACCTTGAGCTAGTCATCACAACTTCTCTCAAGCAGCGGATACACTTCATATCCACAACAACATTGTCTTCAAATATGTATTACTCTCACTTCCACTCTATTCAGTCACAACCATAGTGACCTAATCCAGTTAACACTTCACAATATCACTACCGACTTCAATTAACCTAGCATTCATCTAAAACTTCATTCATTCAAGACAACCTCCCCTTCATATAATATCTTCAATCCACAACACCACCAGTTCAACTCCATTACTTCCGAGAAATCCAGTAAATCACTAAACCGAACACAATTTCATCTCCACCATATACCCCATCACCTTTAATTCAAAATTAAACTCCACATCCCCTGTATCTCAACAAGACCTAAACTGACCACTTCCAATTTTCTTCACCACAGACCCTACTCCAAATTAACTAACCCTAAATAAGATGAATCCTAATTTCCAAATCAACTTTCTACAAAAAAGCGCAATTAAACCTAATGTATCGACTATGATTCAATTAAGAACAAACCCATTACTAATTGAACAAGCAACACATCAATTTCACACAAAACAGAGTTTAATAATGAAACCCTAATTTACCTGGTCGATGTGATTCTTCATCTAATGACTCCAAAACTTCAATCAAACACCAAATAAGAACAAACCCATCTTCTAACTCCTCCTTATTCACCCTTAATCGAATTCTCCAATTCAATATGTAGAAACCCTAAGTCTAATTCTCCTAACTTTTCTCCAATCTCTCATTTCTTCCTTCTCTTGACCAAATAACATCTTCACCACGACCCACCATCATCTATTAGCATCACTAACTAATTTTTCTTGAATCTACTCTCAAATTCCTCACTCCAACCGAAGAACAGAAAGAGAAGAAAGAGAGGAGAAGAAGGAAAAGAAGAAGAAAGAAAGAATGAGGAAGAAAAGAAATCGAGTTTATCTACGTTTTGGGATAAGACCAAGGAAATGATTAAGGCACCCGGTGAACGGATCAGGGCTGACAATCGGTTTAAAAGAAAAATGGATTTTGCCCTTCATAATAATTTGATGATATCTTCTTCATCTGGTGTCTGAATGACACGTTCGAGTAATCTATTTCGCGTAACTTTTCGAGATCTATCTAGTGATACTAGTTTCGTATATAAATCGTTGTTAGATTAATTTCTTTTAATTAACGTTCGTCTCTAATTAATCGGGTCAATAATGGCTTAGTCGTCTCATGACTGGTCTAATGGCGTTGACGAGCTTGAGGGTCGTTACAAATAGATCGGGACACATTCCTTAACAAGGATTACTTTTCATACAAGTATAGGGTTTCCAAAATTAACTCTAAGAGACAAACCTTTTAAGTTGCTATACTTAGGACACAAGTAATTGGTTTCCTAAACCAACTAGATATCCTAATCTAGTCCTTGACCAACCTACTACCAATTTTCCACCTTGGATCATGCATTCATGCATGAGACAATCAATATATAAAATCATCTTCATCTTCCAATATCGATTAAACTATCGTTGGTGCCTACGTATCCTGATAGAATCAAACAGTAGTTCTCTAAAATGGCCTTTTGAAGGCCTCCTTTGTTCTAAGAACATCTACCCCAGAGGACTCTTGCAAACATTACAGATATGGATCAATTTCAAACAATGTCGAAACTTGATCGAGGATATTACTTTAGTCAACATATCGACTAGATTGTCTTTGGTATCAATCTTCACAAGTAGAATGTCTTATTTTTCAAGAATTTCTCTCACAAAGTGAAAACGCACGTCTATTGTTTGGTTCTAGCATAATGCACTTGATTTTTAGTCAAATAAATTGCACTTAGACTGTCACAATGCACATGCAGTTGGTATTGCACAACTCTTAAGTCATCTAGCAAACCTTGTAACCATATGGCCTCTTTAAATGTCTCTGTTACTGCCATATACTCCGCTTCAGTAGTTGAAAGAGCCATAATAGACCTGCAAGATTGATCTCCAACTAATCAGATTACTCCTTTCACCGATAAATACATACCTTGTAGTTGAATGTCTCTGTCCAAATCACAAGCATAGTCAAAGAATCCACATACCCGACACACAACTGATTGTTACTTTCATCCTTCACAAACTCAAGCCAACATCAGTCGTACCTAAAGAAACAAAGCGCGGGGGGTATAACAACCACACCCAATATTTCATGCGGCAGTATGTATGAACTAAACTCCAATATAATTCCGAGAGCACCAACTTAAAAGTGAGACTCAATCAAGAAAGATATCAAAGAGCTTTATCTCTTTTCTCAATACAATAAGTAAATCAACTAGATAGAATTCAGTGAGGCAGTTATTTATGAGAATACACTCGGATGGTACCAAGACCAATGTCCAAGTGTCAATCAAGTTCTATCCAACAAACAAGGTGATTTATCAACTATGATTGAACTACGCATAACTTGTTATATTTCGAGTTATATAAACAAATATAGTGGGAAAAAATAACACGGACACCGAAAATTTTGTGAGCAGGAAACGCAAATGAAGAAAAACCCAGAGACCTAGTCCAGGACTTGAACACCATAACGTATTAAGCTGCTTACATACTCTAGACTCTACAAGTTAACCCGATGTCTGGAATGTAGTTGAGCCCTAACCAAGTCTCACCAATGAGGTCAGTGCAGTGTCGCATTCCTTACGCCTCTTGAATCCCAACAGGACTACGTGCACTTGATTCCCTTAGCTGATCTCACCCCACCCTAAGATTTTCTCAGAACCAAATTTGAATACTTACAAACAAATTTGTATTCCCTGAAGAAGTCTAATGCAGGTTGTTGTTTCATCTTAAGATAAAGATCAAGGTATACATGAAACTCAACTAATAATGCGATGTCTTATACTCTAGAAGAGCAGCCTAGAAATATTAGTCACCTCACAATAACCTAACTGATTAACGAAGAAGTTATTGTGGAATCACAAGAGTCCGAGACGAAGAAGCTTGTGATTCTTGAAAAAGTGCGACAAGCAAACACACCCAAAATTTGCTAAAATCTGTATGGACAAACTCCAATATACTTTCAAGAGAATCAACTAGACTCAATCTTAATAAAGTATATCAAAGAGTTATATCTCTCTTTCTTGATTTAATTCCTTCTCAAGCAAATAAATCTTGAAGTCTAATGAATACAATAGAAATCACTTAAGCGGTACCAAGACCAGCGTTCAAGGATCAATCAATTTAATCAACCAAAGGTTGGACTTCCAATTGATTGATTCAAGCGCTAACCTATGATATTTCAATTATATAACAAAATATAATGCGGAATGGAAATAACACAGATACAGGAAATTTTGTTGAGGAAAGCGAATGCGAAAAACCCCAGGAGCTAGTAGGATTGAACACCCTGCTTGTATTAAAGCCGCTACGGAACACTAGCCTACTACAAACTAACCCGATGCTGGGTATAGTTGAACCCCAATCAATCTCACACCCGATTCAAGGTACGATTCGTTCCTTCGTCATCGATCCTAGCAGGATACTATGCACTTGATTCCCTATCGATCTCACCCACAACTAACAGTTATTTCACGACCCAAAGTCGATGACTTTAATAAACAAATCGTATCACCACGAGAAAAGTCTACGAGGAATAGATAAATCTGTCTCCCACGAAATACCACGAGTTTTGTTTCGTCTTTTGATAAATCAAGGTGAGCAGGAACCAATTGATAACTTGGACTTATATTCTAAGAACATCCTAGTATTATCAATCCCTCACAATAATCTTAATCCATGTGAAAAGAAGATATTGTGGAATCACAAACGATGAGACGAAGATGTTTGTGACTACTTTTATATCTTGCCTATCGGAGATATTAATCTCAAGCCGATCATTACTATTGTACTCAACACGATAAAATCAGCAAGATCAGATCACACAACTACGAGAAAGTAGTATCGGTTTGGCTTCACAATCCCAATGAAGTCTTTAAGTCCTTAACTTTGGTTTTCAAGAAGAAACCTAAGGTTAAGAATCGACTCTAGCTAATACAACTAGTATCACACGGAAGGTGTGGGTATTAGGTTTCCCAGTTGCTAGATTTCTCCCTTATATAGTCTTTCAAATCAGGGTTTGTAATCAATGTTAGCTTGGTAACAAAGCATTCAATATTCAGAGTTAGATGAAAGCACGATTAGATTCAAGCTAATATCTTTCAACCGTTGGATGAAAACTTAGCTTGTTACACACAAATGAAATGCATGATTTTGGGTTTTTGTAACCGTGCCCAAACATGTACATTTGTTGGTTCAACAATAGTTAACCAAATGGTTAGCCATATGAGCACTTTCATATCAACCATATTTTAACTTCACCATAACTAGTTCAAATGACTCAAATGAACTAGTTAGAGAGTTGTTCAATTGCAAGGAAATCTTATGTAACTACACAAGACACAATCGAGAAGCAAAAATGATTTGATTCACTTTCGAATCGGTTCATGAACTTTATAACCCACGGTTTGCATTTAGCATTCCTTAGTTAATATAAATAAGTTCACAAACAATCGTCTTTAGATATAACCAACAAGTTCCCTTGAGACTTAGTTCGCGGACTTAAGTTCCCGAAGGAGTTCTTAAAATCCAGTAGATTTTCTCTAGTCGAGAACTTCCGCGATTCGCGGCATCAGGTTCGCGGACTGAGTTCACGGCTCTTGTTCCGGTTCTCTTGATCAACAAAGTTCACAAACTTCATTTCAAGGAAAATGACTTATACATATATGTGTTGCCACACAATGCTTATATCCACCACTGGTTATTGATAGGTGTAGAATACACCGTATTTACTATCTAGAGTTTATGCTTTCTTTTGCTATTTTTCGTGTGAATTTTGTATTTTACGCTTGTTTTGAGTTTTGTAGCTACTTTGGAGTCGCACTGGAGAAAGAAGAAAAGAAATCATCAAAATTGAGCAAAAGAACAAACTTGTCATTTTATCAAGGGCGAAGACTATATGGAGTGACTAAGGTTAAGGGTGACTCAAATTCTTGAAAGAAAGGACAATAATAGTTGGGAGGTCAAAGAGGTGTCCCTTATCCAAAAGAAGTGAGTGAGAATAGCACTTGGGTGTACTTAGTGGGTGTTTGAATCCACCCATACCCTGAACTCGGACCCATACCCTAACCCGGATCCAAACCCAGCTTTCATATCCAACCCTAGACTCGAGAAATAATTCAATCATTTCTTTTCACTTGAAAGTAAGAAGCAGCCATGGCTGCCGCTGTAGATCGAGCAAAATCGAGAGAGAGAGAGTTGTTGCCACTGTGAAATTGAGAGAAAGAGATCGGTCCCGAAACTCGAGGTGGAATTGAAGTTTTATTTGAGGAGAATCACGAGGGTGTCATTTCTTTGATGAACAAAGAAGAAGACACAATTGATAAAGTTAGGGTTCGGTGCAATTTGTAGAATGAAGTAATGGGTTTGTGGAATTGATGGGGGTTTTACGTGACAATTGAAGTGTTCACATGATGAAAGCGATGAGGATGGAATTGACGAATCGAATGGGTTTCATTGGATGGAAGAATGGGTTCGATCTTTGAAGAGATATAGATATTTGTTGAGAGAAAAGGGAATCCAGAGCTGTTAATAATGGGTCGTGGTTTAGATGAATTGTGGAGAAATGCGTGAGCAGATGGGTTAAGGTGGTGGATTGAAGGAATTAGTAAGGTTGAAATGGTTTGAGATTGAAAGAAGCAACTAGAGTCTCACTCTGAAATGGAGAAATTGAAGAACCTGTAATGAATTGGAAGTTTGATGATGTTGAGCCATAGTGCAAGATTCAGGTTATGGGTATTTGGTGGTACAAAAAGATGGCAGTATGGAGCTGTTACAGTTTGAAGTTGCTAATGGAGCTGAGAAATTGGCAGTGGATTGAGTTTAAATACGCATTTGCCGAGTAAGAGAAGGCATGAGGTGATAGGGGTTCAGTGTTGCTTGTGATTATTCTTGATCGTATGCACCGAGGGAAGAAGCGGGTGGTTGAGTGCCGGTTTGAGTTGTGGCCCGAGAATGGTAGGCACGAGGTGGATGCAATGTAACATGGAGATGAATACGAGATTGAGGTCTGATGCAGTGATTAGCTATTTCTTTGTTAATGTGATAGAGGCATCTTAGCGGCATTTGTGGTCTTGAGCTTGGAGGCTCGCAAATAAATGAAATGAACATGAGATGCGGTGCAAAGATGAGAAGTGTTCTTCATTACATGGTAGAAAAGGGC